>CM075822.1:30767890-31967890 GCA_037975025.1 Excoecaria agallocha | reverse complement strand
GTAGATCCACTCAGTGTTTCAATTAGCTTCTGCCTATATGAGGGATATCATCTTAGCAAATCCCAAATGGATATTTGTGCATCTGTTTTCTTCAACTGTTTGATTATCTTATCATCTTTAGCCTCATTTTTCGTGGGGATTATAGCAGGAGTTATTTGCTTTTTAACCTTCAGACCCATTTTTCCACTCCTCATGACTGCCTTAACCTTTTTCTCTTCTCTTACTTCCTCTTCGCTTTCACCAACTTCACTTGCTGAACTCCAAATATCAATGGGCACTAAAACCCCTTCATCCTCACTTTTTGTGGGTGTATCCTGACAATCAATCATCGAAATTGATCAATCTTCTTTAACTGGCTCTATTACTTTAGGGATGGAATGAGTAACAACTATATAGTCATTCTTATACAGGTACCTTATGACATACCACTCAGGTAGACTAAACCCAATCATAAACACTGAAGGTGGCATAACATTGTAACCTCCTTTCTTTTTCTTATCTCTCTTTTCAGCATCTGAAATCTGCTTGCTATCTATTAGATCCTGAATTTTAATCCTCAAAGAGTGGAAATAATCATCCAAATGCCCAGTATGTTGATGGTATGCATAATATTGATCTTTCCTATGATGGGACAACCCTTGACTCTTCGCAGGCCATCAGGGCAGCGGTTGAAGCTTCCATTCTTTGCTCAACCTATCCAATATCCAAGACGGTGACTTACCCAAGTTAGAATAATGACTCTTACTAGGCTTCATAGCGGATACCTTTATGATTTCCCTAGTTTTATTTGACCTACTACTATTTCCCATTACCTTGTTATTACCGAAATTCCTCCTTACATTTTTGTTACTTGCCCTTCTAGCTAAATACTCACCCTTAACTTCTATAGTTATGTCCTTCGATGACTTCTAGTTCTTCACACCTTTCATTTTCAGACCATCCCTCAGGTACGAGCTTGCATTCTTGATAAACAACCTAATCTGATCAGCTATGTCTGTCTTTCTTTTCATCTCTATTACCCTATTCCTCCATTTGGTTAGATACTCATAGAAGGATTCATTGTGTTTTTGTTGAAGCAACTCGAGGTCCTTCAAGGCAACCTTCATTCTAGTGCTACAATCATACTGCTTTAGGAATTCCTCAGTCAATAGATGCCGATCCTCTATGGTATGCCTGTCTAACTTATGGTACCAATCTATTGTAGGTCCAGTCAAACTCAGATAAAAGTACTTTACTTTTCATTTCTTGGATAAGGTGGTCCCCTTCATGATTAGCTTATACTGTTTGACATGCATCGATGGATCTGAGGTGCCATCAAACCTTAGCAAGTCAGGCATTTTAAATATTTAAGGCAAAGTCTCATCCCTATTCAAATCCCTATCTTTAGGATTCATTCCCCTACCAGCAGATGAAAACCTGGAAATAGCCTCAATCTTTTCCTCTATCTTCTTGAAGGCTAGATCCTGAGTGCTATGACCCTTAATTCTCATATTCAAGACTAGAGGAGTATACTTTTTATCTTCTTCTTCTTCTATGAAGTCATCCTCAGGATCATTCCTCTTTTCTCTCCTAAGTGGGTTTCAAAGCACAGTAGCATTGGCTATGGTAGTATTTCCAACGTATGTTAGCTCTATTGTCTCATGACCAGGTGTTGCAAGCTAAGTTCTAATGTTAGGTGCTACATAAGCCACCATCACACCAATCATAGATATAAGCCTCTATTTAAAATCTTGAAACCTCTTATCCAATCTTTGATCCAAATCATCCTGCATTATTGAAGTCCTAGAGGGGTAACATTCAAACTTTTCCTCAGGAATGGAAACCTTATTGCCATGTCATCAATCACTCTCTAAGACTCATTTCCTCTTTCGATCTCATTTAATATCTCGTTCTTCATATCTAAACTAGTTTTTCAGCTGCTTTCTAACAATTGACTTGAGCCCCACTCAGAACTAACCTTCAAATCTAAATCCGAACCTGAATCTGATCTTTGTAAACTAAATATAGATCTTTGGACCAATTGCATATCTGACCCTCTAGATAACGTAGATAAATCTATAATGGCTGCAAGAATCAGATGTTAAGAATGATGCATGGTGAATGATGCATAATCATGGTATATACATGATGCATGAATACAATGTATGATTTCATTAAGGATCAATCACAAATATGCACAAGTATAACAATAGCCTTCCAACCTTATTACTCCCACACAGGAGGTTATGCGGTCTCTTTTCTAGGTGGACTTAGACTATGAGTCAATAGGATACCCAACGGGCATGTATGGTGCATGACAAAAAATCGATAGCATAACCTCTCTATCAAGTTTTGACCATTATGTATTTTGACTAACTCAAATAGATCAGGTCGGGCCTACCGGGGTATGGTAGTGTTTGACTGGTACCCTTCTAATTTGCTTGAGTTTGGTTAATATATAAAGGTCCATATAACATGCAAATATTATTATGTTTATACAACCTAGGAAAAGTTGTTATTGTCATTACATGAGCTTTGGACAAGGGTGATGAAACTTTAGGGCTACCTAAGCATGGTATTTGCCAATAGGTTTAGTCATCATGAGCATAATGACCAATGGTCACCATTTTATATACCATTTGGTACTAGACTTAGGTTGGTGCATCTCCTTGATACCTCCTTACATTAATTTAATGTAGGGCACGCTTCAAGATAACACTGGGGCTATAAATGGATTCCTAACTTAATTCTAAAGCTCTAAGCTGTATGCAAGGAATGCATTTTAGAAAAGGGAAAGGATTAATTAATAAAACTCAATTATAACAAACTTAACCAAGATGCTTTTCGAAGCAAGATCTCTTAAGGGTCCCTAATGAAGTAGCCACTATAACGCACGCTAGAGCCAGGCTCATCATCCGAGCTTGCTCTCGGAGGCCCATTTTTAGAGTTCAAGATCGAATTAGGCTTAGTTAACTCATAAATTTGCTACTTCACAATAAAAGAGGTCAAGCCTAAATTATTATTGGTAGTCAACCCATGAAGTAATCTACTAATGGGCTCAAAAAGGTAGGTGTCATAGAGTTACCACCTAAAAGAACATTGAAAAATAAATTTTGACCTTTTTGATGCCTAAACAAAGATTGGTGTTTGGAATATCACTCTTATTAGGTATCTTGGTTAGTTATTTATTTTATATTTGAGTTTTATACTTAATCCATGCTCCTCTCTCGCATGATGCATTTCAAGATAAAAATTAAGTAAACATCCCATTTGTAATGTCCACCTTAGTTTCCTTTATTTTCTATTACCATACATATTGTACTACCTAAAACTATGTATATAATAGTCAAGAGACTGTACATAAGAATTATCACAATTCATACTATACTGTTATTTTTATGTTACAATTCATTTAGTGCAAGGAAGTCATTACAATATAATACATTAAGACGTTAACTTGCTATAATAACTCTTTCTATAATTGATGTTGGCCTTGTTGATGTAGATTTTATCCCTATTAAAGGATCTTAAATTGAATATCTACGTGGATGAATATCCGTGCTAAGCTATACAACTTAGTGGGGAATATAAACTATGAAAATAACTTCTCCTAGAAGTCGTTAAAGTGCATATAAACATATATATACATAGTACTAAGCATGCAATAACATAGTATTGTAATCGGAGTATTGAGTAATGGCATGTATCATCCTCAATCGATATATCCTTAAATGCATAAAATATTATGCAATTACGGTAATAATTGTATACATGTGATACTTATAATACTTTATATTTCATAATAGCATATGATTTCTACAAATGTCACATTTATATTTACTATGCATGGGCTTACATAAACGTATCATATAGATCAAGTCATAAATGCATCTTATTCTTTAGCATTAAATATTTATTATTTATCATATCTTATGAATGCCTGTATAAGTCCTGTGGGTATGGATAACGGGGTGTTGTGGATACTCGTAGGTATCAAACATATGAATACCTGAAAGTATTAAACCTGTAGATCCAAATAGGGTCAGAATTGTTATGCCAATGGGGACATACTGTGGTCCCAAACAGAGACATACTGTGGACCCAAACAAGGTCAGAACTGTGATAGCTGCACTGTAACCCTATAGGTATAGGCATGCCTATCTATCCACTTCAAGTTTTATATGCAGGCATTGATCATTTCATATATCATTTTATCCATTATATTTAATTCATCATATTACATCATATTGCATGATTATAAATGCAAGTGTTCATAGGCAATCATGATAGTGTAATTTAACTATCAACATGTAATTTCCATAATGTAAAATATGTATACACATATAAATTATCCAATGGAATAGAAATATTATAAATCATGCTAACTTACGTAAATATTTTGATATGAGTTCTTATGTATATATGGTTATAGCTCCCATATGCTTATGTTTTAAGGCTTATTAGGCTTGATTATAAGCCCAACATGTGTGGGTAGACTAATATGATGAAAAAGGGGAAAATAGGCAAAGATAGGGGATAAAAGCTTGCTGTCGCACTTATGATAACAGTCGTGCTCGCGACAGTAGATGATTGGCCATATAAAAGTTTCCCTAGTCATAAAATCCTGTAGACTGGTTAAGCCATTCAAATTATACATCAATTTAGGCATACTAAATGACCTTTCTAGATAAAGTTATTTTTCTATGTTTCTAGTTTCTAAATCATCAAAAATCACTCTAATCAGACTAGTAAATCTTCAAATATTCAACAAACAACATAGAATTCTCCCATTGATAGGGCAACGGAAGTTAGAGTTTAAGCCGAATTTTTGACATCATACAAGGAGATTCAAGTTTCGACTTCTCATATAAAATCAAGGTTTATGAGTTTAATTTCTATAGCAACTAAAATCACTCAATTTGAATCAATCTAGCTCTAGTTATAGCTAAAATAGTCCTAGGGGATCAAATGAATCTTAGGACAAATTTTGGGTATTTCAAGAATTACCTTGCTATTTCGGTTCTCATGTAACTTAAACTTGATTTCCTTAATAATACTTCACTTTAAACTGTAATATATTAGATAACATGCCTCATCCATAACCACACACATGCTAGTAATAAAAGTTCCCATACCTTTTTATGCAACCAAAGCATTTTAAGCTCTCTAAACTCTTTTCTCTTTCTTCTTGCTTCTTTCTTCTTCTTGCACCCATCTATTGAAATCTCTTTATTTTCTCTTTTCTATGATTTCTTTTACTTAAGCTCTAAAAATAGCATTAGATGAAATTAGGACTTGAGGAATATTTAGAGTGAAAGAGCAAGTAAGATTACCTAAGGAAAAAAATGAAGAAACATGAAAGAGGGGGAAGCTTCGAGGGATGACTGGAACAAGGGAGAAGATGGTTGAGTTCTCTAGAAATTTTTGATATTTGTCCCTATTTATACCCATCTTAATTGGGCCAAATCAGGTCCAACCACTTATGTCCACCCAATTTGGCCTAATTAGCCCAAAGGCACTTACTTAATTCAATCTTGGCCCAACTAAATTTATCCTAGCTCAATTTCAATTCCTATTAATTCTAACCCAATTTTATAGGATATTTAGACCCTTTAACCAATAAAAACTACCCTTTAACTCGATCAATTAAATTAAACTCGATTTTTCACTATTTTTCCAGAAACTAACATTTCACTCATCAAAATACTCTAAAATTTTACCCTAAATGTCTAAACATATTCAGACGAGTGTGTTTAAAATTTTAAGTCATTATGCAATCTTTTCGATATAACTCCAGCTTTAGAGTAAAAACTTAATCGGTTTGAAATTCGAAAATTTAAAGTTATGTGAAAAATTAGTTTTCACTTTCAAACACTACTTTATACTATTAATGATAGATCTGGATAAATAGAATAATTTTTGAAGGTCTATGACATACTTTATAGCCCGATCAAACTCACGATCAATGTAATATGAAATGACCATAATACTCTCTTACTTTTGAAACAAGTCCCTCTAGGTCCTTTACTACCCTTTTTAAACACATATCTCTTTGTATTACCTTTCTAATATATCATAAATATATTCGATTACTACTAGGGTAGAGATTGAGGCCTTACACCATTCAAATAAATAAAAGCAATAAAAAGCAATAAAATGAACCTACTTCATTATTATATAGGCAAATCGTCCACCAATAACAACAGAGAAATATACATACATAAATTGAAATATTCATTTGGGTTGGAAATATTGGTTCCCTCATATATATTTTATAAAAAATCTTTTTATTATACTATATGGATTTTGGCTAAAAATTCGAAATTGGTATGAACTTTTAAGAACAATTCATTTAATAAACAACTTTTTGAATGCTTTTTCCTCTTAGTGTGCATAAAATTCCTTTTTTAACTAACTATTACATCCCTAAAATAATAATACATCCAAAAACCAAATAAATAAATAATCACAAAAAAATATTAACTAAATAAAACTAAAGCAATAAATGATTGATAAAAGGAGGTGTTTAACCAAGGTAATCAGATGGACTGAGAATGATGGATCAATTCGGGAGTATGATTTCCCATGCAAAAACCACATAAAATCCTTCAAAGTCAAGAATATCAAATAATCGAAAAAACATAAAAAAATAAATGAATTAGTATTAAAGATAATTACAAAATTAACTATATATACATAATGGAATCGAGCGCAGAACCACATCATACAAAGTCAAAATCATATAAATAATGCACAAATATTATGAAAATCAAATAAATGGCATAAAATTACATAAAATACACGAAATACCACAAGAATGCTAAAAAATAGCCATGGATGACCAAAACCAGGCAAGGGATGCCCACCAAAAAGCGAGGGATGGGATAAGGAGATGAGCTCACGACATTTCGTCTGTCGACTGATTGATGAGCATCCGTCGAGTTATCTTTCCATTCGTCACCTCTGGATATAACAAGTTGCAGAATTTTCATAGCAAAAATATTGAAAAATCATAAAAAATATATTTTAACCCTAAACATGCAATTTCTAAGCTCTAAATCATGCTAAAACAATGTTATAACTTCAAATCATGCATAAACATATTAAAACCATCAATTAACAGAAATAAGAGAATAAAATTCAAGCTTTACATTTTACAATAATTGAGAAATCCACCACTTAAACATGTTTCTAACATGCTCCATGATCTAGATTTGCATACCAACCAAATTTAATCATGCTAATTAGACAAACACAACATTTAAACATGTGATCATTGCACTAAACAATCACATAATCATGAAAGATAATTTGCAGAGAGAGAAACACATAAATGAGCCTAAAATATTACCCCCAGGAGATAATCTGACTCTAAAACTCTTGTAGTTCAGATCACTACTCTGATTTTTTTATTCTTATTTTGAGAGAAAAAAATGCAATGAAATTCATTTGTGTGTGTGTATTTTATCAAAATATTGCTAGAAAAAGAGCTTAGAGAGAGAAAGAAAATCAATTTTTCTTCTTCCCTAAAGTGGCTTTATAAAAAATGATTTCTTCCTTTTCAAACCCTAGATTTTTAGTTTTTATACCTAGGTTAGAGTTGGAGTTGGATTCCAACTCCAACTTTCCAAATCTGGAGATAAAATCCTTATGAAATATAAATCCAGTCCTTTCAAATCTATAAGTATGATTTTAAATTTCAAAAATGTGGGAATTCTAGAGCTCGAACCATAAATAGGCATTCATAATTGAGAGGCAGCCATCCCTCAGCCCAAAACCTTAGAATTCCCAAAATGTGCTTAATTTGACCTTTGTAGGATAGAGGGAGCCATAGACGGGCACCTTATATGTGATGAACGATTGTCTATCACCTCTAGATGTGTAAATTAAATTTTTTCATACCTTTTATTGAAACTCTCGAAATTCATTTTGAAAATCAAATATACTTTGAGCTAAATGCGAGAAATTCACAATTGGAGCTTCAAGATCCGAACCTGCTGTCGGTTATATATTGTTTCCTCATCATCAAGTAATCACGATCTAGACTACCTTAGATCATGGTGTCTATAGCTATTTAAGACCTAATATAGCAATCTCCTTTTTAAAAAAAAATTATCAGTGAATGATTCTGCCAAGGCTCCCTTGGAACTAGGTTCCATCCTTTTGTTTTTGGTAGCTTGGATCTTATCTATAAGTGAAATTCTTCTTCTAGCTTTTTCTTTCTTCATAATCTCTAAATCCAATTTCTTCCAAGCTGGACTGTGAGCAATTGATGCCTTCCCTTCGGTAAGCACGTGACTATTCATAGATCTCTTACGAATCTAAAGAGAAAAGTCATGGCATTATTGATCAGTGTTTAGCAAGTGTACTAGATTGGCTAGTAATATAGGAAAATATAATTATGACCCCAAATATCGAACCCAAGAAAAAATGTGTAAGTACTAAGAATTTTAGATATTAAAATGAAAATTATGTGTAAATAATGAAAGAAATCCCCAGTTTATAGTGATGAAGAGTTACCTAAACTAAAAACAGAAAATCAAACAACTTAAAGTAATGAAACTAAATAGAACTTAAGCAAATAAATCTAAATTTAAACAAAGCAAATAATGAAAATAGGTAAAAATCAATAACAAAGACAACTTCTACTAAAAGACTATCCACCTTAACTAATATTGCAATGATTCAGTTTCGAAAGAATACAAGTGATTATGGAAAAAACTAGTTAGATAAAGCCAGATAGCTTATTCAAACTATCATTCTAAGCATTAAACCTTCTTATTAATAATTATTCAATACTTGGTATAAAATTCAATTTCAAACTCCTAAACGTCCATTAAACTCTTTTTCAAGCAAACTTAACTTCAATTTATTCTTAGTTCAACTTTTCTTAGTCGTAATCCACTCTTACCAACACACAATTATCTCAAATTCAAAATATAATCATGCATTAATACGAATAAATTAACCCAAGAACATGCATATCATAGATCATACTTGAAATCAATAATCAACCATTTATCAAATAAGTTAATCATTAACTCAATAACAACCAAAGATAAGAATTTGCTCAAGAACTAAGAAATAATCAATCTTACATTGAATTAAAGCTCAAACTAAATCATTACAATAAAAGTATAAGGGTTCAAGTTTTCCTTAGCAAAAGTAAAAAAAAAAAAACTACTCACACTTCATCTTATAAACTAAACAAAATAAATAAAAATGATTCAAACATATAGAGCCCTTCAACTGCTCTTGAATTTTTGTTAGAACTTGCAATTGCAGCCTCCAAACCCTAAGTGAAAACTAGGTTAAGCAGTTTTATTGCCCAATATGCCTTATGCTTTAAGTCGACCGGTAAATGACATATTTTCCCAAAAACTATCCTAAATAGAGACATGCCTATAGAGGTCTTATATATAGTTCTATATGCCTAAAGAGTCTCATCTAACTTTTTAGACTAATCTTTTTTAGAACTATTCACTGTTTTCTCTAAAATTGATTTCAACTCTCTATTAGACACTTTCACTTGCCCATTTGCTTAAGGATGATATGGGGTTGTAATTTTATGCTTTACTCCAAACTTTTTAAGCAATGTTCTAAATTGATGGTTAACAAAATGCTTACCCCCATCACTTATAGTAGACTTTGATGTCCCAAATCTAGTGAAAAGAAGAAATTCAAGTATAACTCTAGCATCACATGTCCTAGTAGCAACTGTTTCTACCCATTTACTCACATAATCTATAGCAATTGGGATATACTTAAATCCAAATGAGTTCGAAAATGGCCTTATAAAGTCAATACCCCAAACAGCAAAAATTTCAACTTTTAACACATTATTCATGAGTATCTCATCCCTCTTAGATATATTTCCAACACGTTGACACCTATCACATAACTATATACAAGATTTAACATCAGTAAAAAGAGAAGGCTAAAAGAAACCTAACTGTAAAATTTTCTGTATTGTGTGTTTTAATCTATAGTGACCTCCAACTTCTCCTCCATGATATTATCATATAATATCCTCTTATTCTTCCTTTGAAACACATCTTCTAAGTGATTAACAAAACAAAACTTGATTAAATAAGAGCTATCCCATAGATAGTACCTTGCATCCGCTTTTAGCTTCTTTTTTGCTAAGTGAAATCCTTTGGAAGGTAACCTTCTGCAAGATAATTAACAATATTAACGTACCAAGGGACTGAACTTTCACATAAATAAATGGTATAAATGTGTTCATCGGAAAATAAATCAAAAATTTCTCCTTGTTCTATATGAGCATGATCCAATCTAGATAGATGGTCAGCTACAAAATTTTCAATTCTCTTTTATCCTTGATCTCCACATTAAATTTCTGTAATAGCAAAATCCATCTAATAAGCCTTGATTTGAAATCTTTTCTAGCAAAGAGGTACCTCAAAGCTATATGATCCGACCACACTGTGACTTTCGAACTGAGAAGATATGGCCTAAATTCTCAAAAGAGAATACTATTTCTAACAAATCCTTCTCCGTGGTGGTGTAATTCACTTGAGCTTCAATAAGTGTGTTACTGGCATAGTAAATGATGTGAAAAATCTTCTCCTTCCTTTAGCCTAAAACTGCTTCCACTGCATAGTCACTAGCATCACACATTATCTCAAACAGTAAAATTCAATCCGGTGATGCTATAACCGATGCTGTGATTAGCTTTTGCTTCAATAAATTAAAAGTCTGCAAATACTTATCATCAAAGTTAAATCCAATATCTTTAAGTAATAAATTAGAAAGTGGTTTAGCTATTTTAGAAAAATCCTTAATAAATCGACGATAAAAGCCGACATAACCAAGGAAACTCTTGATGCCTCTAACACTAGTAGGGGGAGATAATTTATTTATCATATTTACTTTAGCCCTATCAATTTTAATTCCTTTTTCAAAGATCTTATGCCCTAAAACTATACCTTTCCTCACCATAAAGTGCCATTTTTTCCAATTGAGAATAAGGTTAGTTTTTTAACATCTTTCCAAGACCAAAGTAAGGTTAGACAAACATGATTCAAAATTACGACCATATAAAGTAAAGTCATCCATGAAAATCTCCATGAATTTCTTAATAAAATCATGAAAATATGGCCATTATACATCTTTGAAAAGTTGTTGGGACATTATAAAGACCAAAAGGCATTCTCCTATATGCAAATGTACTATAAGGGCAGGCGAATGTGATTTTTTCTTGATCTTTTGGGTCTATAGAAATTTGCATATATCCCGAATAACCATCTAAAAAGCAATAAAATATATTTTCAGCCAACCTCTCTAACATGTGGTCAATGAAAGGTAAAGGAAAATGATCCTTTATAATTATACTATTCAATCTCCTATAGTTTATACACGCTCTCAATCATATTACTGTTCATGTTGGGATAAGTTCATTATTCTCATTAGTTATCACAGTCATAACTCCCTTCTTAGGCACATATTATATCAAACTACTACCAAAAATGTGATAAATAATACCCACATCAAGTAGCTTAAGTACCTCATTTTTAACCACTTCTTGCATTGCTGGATTGAATCTTCTTTGAGATTGTACCACAAGCTTAAAATCACTTTCCATAAGTACCTGATATGTATAATAATTGGGGCTAATTTCCTTCGAGTCGGATGTCTCCCAACCAAGAGCTCCTTTGTGCTTTTTCAAAACTTCTACCAGCATTTTCTCCTCCAAACCTATGAAAAGTGAAGAAATAATTATTAATTTTGCATTATCCTTTAAAAATACATATTTTAAATGTGATGAAAGGGTTTTAAGTTCAGAATTATTTTCTCCTTTATAAGGGATTGGTTCATCCTCCTTTGTTCCTTCCTCACCATGTTCTTTTTCTAGCTTCTTTATCAACTTTTCTTCTCTCATTCCTACTTCATCCTTATTCTTTGGATGCATCAGACAATCCTAAAGCTTTTTATCCAATAAAATCTCTTCTTGCTTTTCCTCCACACATTCTTAAACACCATCTAGCAAAAGGATTCTTCAATATTATAAGAAGGTTGTTTCATCATCTTATTCACGTTAAAGACTATCTCTTCCTTATTGAACCTTAAAGTAACCATTTGTCCATGTACATCTATCAATGCCTTCGTCGTATTCAAAAATGGCCTTCCTAACATTAATGGCACCTTACGGTCCTCCTCCATATCCATTAACACGAAATCTACTGAAAATATAACCTTTTTCACTTTTACTAATAAATCCTCTATTATGTCTTTAGGCCTCTTCATGAACCTATTTACTAATTGTAATGTTATTCAGGTCTCTATGATGTTGCCTAAGTTCAATTTCCTGCAAATTGAATAAGGCATCAAATTAATACTAGCATCCAAATCACATAAAGCATGTCCAATAAAATTTTCTCCTAACTTATATGGTATAGTAAAACTATCAGGTGCCTCTAAATTTTTAGGAATTCTATTCATTAAAATTGCACTATAATTTGCAAATAATTGAATTATTCCTTACCCTTTAGCTTTTTCTTGTTGGAATATAGCTCTTTCATGAATTTAGCATATTTAGGTATGTGTAATAAAGTTTTAGCAAATGGTAAGTTTACATGCAACTTTTTAGACATATATAAAAATCTAGTTAATTATTAATTATGCTTTTCTTTCCTAGCTAGAGATAGATAAATAGGGTAATTTAGACTCATCAAGTATGGTAAAAAAAAACTTTTCCTTACCTTTACCATTCTTAACAACAGGAGGTATATCATCAATAATTTCAGGTTAAAAAATACTTATATCTGGTGTTGGTTCCACCACTTTAGAAAAATTCTTACCATTTTTAACTTTTTTTTACATCTTTTTCACTTCTCAAGGTAATTACTTTTGCTTTTTCCTTTGGGTTTCAATCCATAATAGATGGAAAAGTGCCTTAGGTCCTGTTTGGGAGAGAATTTGCAAGTTGCTTTACTTGAGTTTCTAAGTTTCTAATTGAGGCATCTTAATTTCTTATCCATACATCCTGTGATTTTCATCTAGCATCTTAACTAGTCATGAATGTGGATTGAGTGGTTATAAAACTAGTAAATATCTCCTCTAAGTTACATTTCCTTTCTTGTAGGGGTTGAGGTTTTTGTTGGAACCTTGGTGATTGATAAGATTGGGATTGATATGTGGATGGGTAGTGTGGTTGGGCTTGGTTTTGGTATGGTTGATGGTTGTTGCTATCGAGAGCTACATTTTGGTTAAAAAGGGCCATAGATTAAGGGTTTGATGTATATGTATGGTTCTCTTCTCTCCATGAAAAGTTAGGATGATTTTTCCATCCTGGATTATAAGTATTACTATAAGAGTTTACAACATCACATCTTCCACTACTGGGCCTAAACCTTCTCTAATTTTAGTTTTAGGTGCTCCATATGTTCCTCTATACATATTGCTTCCTAAAGTAGCTACATTTTATACCTTCAATCCATTTATATCCTTAAAAAACTCCTTCTTCATCAACTTCATTTGTGTCGTAAGCATGGCTACCTCATCTATAATATATACTCTTTGCTTTTTTCATGTGGATCTGGTACTTACCCATTGAGCATCATTCATGGCCATTTCATCAAGGAGTAGAAAAGCTTCTTTAGGTATCTTGTTCATGAAAATTTCACCAGAAGTTGCATCTAGAAGAGACCTTATAGTCTGATTCACACCTGCATAAAAAGTAGACATTAGTTGATATACAATAATTTCATGGTATGGGCAACTATTTAAAAGTCTTCAAAATCTTTTCCAAGTCTTATGAAATGGTTCCACATAAAACCGCTAAAAACTATGAATATTATTCCTAATAGTGGCTATTTTGGTAGGTGGAAAGAATTGCTATAAAAATTTTTATTGCATTTGCTCCGATGATCTAATGGATACTTGGTAGCATTTACAACCAATCGCATACCTTACCAATGATAGTAAAAGGAAATAACATAAGCCTAATAGCATCCATAGACACATTTAGTATTTGCATTGTATCACTAATATCTAAAAAAATATCCAAATGTTGAGCTGGATCCTCTATCTCCAATCCCAAAAATTAATTCTTTTGGACTATAGTAATGGTATTGGATTTTAGCTCAAAGTGTTTATTATGAGGCATCCTAATGGTCCTATGCTTCTTATTCCACCTAAAAGTAGCATAATCTTTAATGGTTGTAGACCTAAACCCATTCCCTTGAGCTTGGTTATTCATGCCTTGTCGTTCTATCCTAGGTGTTGGATCATCTATAGGTGGGTTATTAAGGTTATTACACCTTTGATCTTCTAGATTCATGTTGATTTGCCTTAATCTTCTAATCTTATGAAATGTCCTCTTAATTTTAGGGTTAATAGGTAAAATTGGATAGCCTCTTACCATAACTATCAACACCTGAAAATAACAAAATAATGAATTAAATAAAAGAATAAAGAATAAAAAGAGAAGAATAAAAACACATAAATTCCACTTTAATAATTTAAAACATAAAAACAAAAGCGAATATTTCTTGGCAACGGCGCTAAATACTTGACCAATATCTAGCAAGTGTACTAGATCGGCTAGTAATATAAAGAAATATAATTATGATCCCAAATATCGAACCCAAAGAAAAATGTGTAAGTACTAAGAATTTCATATTTTAAAATAAAAATTATGTGTAAAGAATGAAAGAAATCCCTAGTTTATAGCGATGAAGAGTTAACTAAACTAAAAATAGAAACTTAAACAACTCAAAGCAATGAAACTAAACAGAACTTAAGCAAATAAATCTCAATTTAAACAAAGCAAGTAATGAAAATAGGTAAAAATCAATAATAAAGACAACTTATGATAAAAGACCATCCATTTTAACTAATATTACAAGAACTCAGTTTCAAAAGAATGCAAGTGATTATGAAAAAACTAGTTTAATAAAACCACATAGCTTATTCAGACTATCATTCTAAGCATTAAACTTTCTTATTAAGAATTATTCAATACTTAGCATAAAATTCAGTTTCATACTCCTAAATGTTCGGTAAACTCTTTTTCAAGCAAATTTAACTTCAATCTATTCTTCGTTCAACGTTTTTTAGTCTTAATCCACTCTTACCAATAAACAATTATCTCAAATTCAGAATATAATCATGCATCAATACGAATAAATTAATCTAAAAATATACATATCATAGATCATACTTGAAATCAACAATCAACCATTTATCAAACAAGTCAATCGTTAACTAAAAAATAATAAAACTTACATTAAATTAAAGTTTAAACTAAGTTATTACAATAAAAGTATAAGGGTTCAAGTTTTCCTTAGCAAAAGTAAAGAAAACTACTCACACTTTATTTTATAAACTGAACAAAATAAGTAAAAATAAAACAAACACATAGAACCCTTAAGCTACTATTGAAGTTTTGTCAGAACTTGCAATTGTAGCCTCCAAACCCTAAGTGAAAACTAGGTTAAACTAAGATTATAATTCGTAATAAAAAGCAAGCTCTCAAGTTCGGTGCCTTAAGAAGGCTTTTATACTGCCAAAAAAAGAAGTTAATTGCTTTGTTACTTCCTAAATCAAAGTACAACAAAGTTTCATCGTATTTAGAAGTCTTTAACTTAGCAAAGGTGAGAAAGAACTCAAGTGAGGCCTTGTGTAGCTCAGTTGAGGCATTTTCTCCCTCAAGTAAGGTGTTTGTAGCTCAGGTGAGGTGAAGAACAACTCAAGAGAGGTATATTTAGCTCAGGTGAGGTGATTTACATCTCTTTCAAGTTCCTACACTCTGTACTCCACGGAGTTTTCTTGCCTTCAACTTTCAAAATTACAAAATTACCCTAAATCTTCTTCTTTATTCAATTAAGTTCTCATTTCTTCAATTTACCTCTTAAAAATACCAAAACTTGCAATTAAATCTATAAAAATACAAATTAACTAATTAAACATAAAATCAACCAAATTAACTAATTTAAACACAAAAACATACTAAAAATATAGTATAATTCATAATTATCAATTGTCACAACAAAATGATGTTGGAAAAGCATCTAAGAATGGCATTTAAGCGAAACAAGCCTAATCCATTAAGAATAATTTCATGGTGCATACCATAATGCTTCGTTCATGCCCAAGTTACTATGAAAGAATCCAGTTTTTAGTTGTATAAACTTTTAAAATTTTGTACATTAAATCTAATTATAAAAAAATTGAATAGTTTTATATTTTTTAATATGAGATAACATGTAATCTCTAATGATTAAATGACACATTAGTGCGTATATTCCAATCACTGTTTGTAATGCTCTAAAAGTTCCGACTATATGAATAGTATTTTTCAATCTATGAATAGTGCCACCAAAAGTGAATAGTATCATTTAGGATTCACATATACTTTTTTGAGCATTAGAAAGTACAATTCATGACAAGATCAAAGATTTAATTCGATGTAAAATTAATATCAAATAGAGTTTTGTTTTAAAAGTCAAAAATAAAAATAAGTAGCGAATTTGGTGTGAATAATGCACTTGTTGATCAAAGTTTGACATAGCATAAAAAATTATCCTAAAATTCTAAAAATTAATATAACTATGAGGAATCATTATAAATGATAGAATGGAATTATTGAAAGTGAAAAATGGAAATAAAGTTGAGATAAAAAAAAAAAGTAAATTACCAAACCAATAAATGTACCACTGGACTAGAAAATTTATTGAAATGACCTAATTTATATTTTAAAATTTATGTGCACCTAAATGAATACTCGAAAATCAATTTTACATAATGTGAATTTGATGATTCTTAAGATCCGTTTGCAAAAATAATACAATAAAAAAGACGTATTTTTACTAATAAAATTATATACATGTACTTATTTTTATCTTTGTCGGTAACAATCATAATACTCAACAAAATATTCTCCAAATAGAACTCATTATTCCTTAATAGTACAAATTCCGATAGAAGTCATTATTCCTTAACAGTGCAGATTTTCCAGACAGAAATCACGAATCTTCAACAATAAAGATTCTCAATCATCAACAATTACTATTTGCCAATAGTAAGATTCTTCACTAGCATAATTGAAGACAATTCATATGCAATAATTCAAGTTCCATCTATTTAAGAAGGCTTTGATTATAAGAGAGATTAGAATCCGAATAAAAGCCACAAAGAGCCATTTCAGAAAGAGATCAGGAAAAATTAAATAAATTAAGAAAAAACCTCTTGTAATATCCACTTCCCATTATAGTAAATCTTTAGACTTACAACTTGTATTTTTAAAGGAATTTTCAAGTACTCCTTCTCCTACCCCCAACTGTAATTCTTCAATAGAAATAAATAAGATATCAGGTTTTTAATTTTAAACATGAGTTATTTTGTAAAAAAAATTTTAAATGGTCTTTGCGGTTTGGATTTTGATGATGAATTAGATATTTTTCTTTTAAGTAATAGTTTATTAAAATTACAAAAACATTTAGTTCAACAGCATATTGAAATTTCATATGTATGGATTTTAAAATTGTCAAGAATTTTAGAAAAAAATGAATTTAATTGAATTATAATTATCATTTAGTAATATCAATTATTTAACAAGATCGTTTTCCTATTGATAGAAGTGATTCTTATTCTTTCTCATCCTTATGAGTCGAAAAAGAAGTAGAACTGTTGAAAATTATAAATGAATATTGTTTCAAGTTTTGATTATAATATAAAAGAAAGGTTGTTTTATTTAAAAAGAGAATTAATAAGACTAAAAATTTTTCTTATAATATACCATCAAGCACTTCATGAAGAATGTTTTGAACTTATAAATCTAATGTTAAAATTTTTAAATTCAATTGGAATTTAAAAGTTCTTTCATTATAGAATCCAATCATAAGATTTTGGTATAAAAGCCTGGTGGGGATATAGAGATAAGTTTTTTAGTTGATTTATCTAGTTTAAGATTGTTTGATTAAGTATAGATAGAAAGAAGAAATAAAAGATGGTGCTTGTAGCGTTGAAATGTGGATCAACCCTAAAAACTTAGTGCTAGTCAATCGTAGAATGTACACATAACTGGTTGGTCCCGTGATTCGCACAAGTTCAATCTTTATTGTTTCCATTTCTAGTTAAACTTGATCAACATACACTTATATTGATAAAATAGCTAGAATTTTTTTGCTGTTTGCTGAAAATCATTTCAATAGTGACTCTTAATGTTATCAGGCCCCTGTTTAGATTGAAAAGGCAAAAGGTATCAAAGTTAGAGCACTTGAATTAGCACAAAATACCTTTATCTGAGGGTTAATAGCTCGTAAAAACGTTGCTAATTAGATTTAGCAGTAGAAAAAGAAGCATGTTGGGCCAAAAATAGAAAAATATGAAAAGTATTTCTGAAACCCTAATTATTGTTTATTTGTAGTATTAATTTTCAATTTTATTTCCTGTATGGATGCATATGTTAAAGAAAAGTTGAAAGGAAATAATATTTCAAAAATAAATTGTTTAGATCTTGAACTAAACAATGTTCTAAGAATTAGGAAAAATCTAAAAGAAAATAAATTTTAAGTTTCTATCAATTAGAAAATTAGTATCAGAGCATAGATCTAAAGGAAAATAAAATGTTAAGTTTAATATTAAGAGAAACTTGTGGTAAAATACATAAAATATTTTCAAAGTTAATATATAAAATAAAATATTATAAAGATAGAATGAAAGACATGAAAAATGAATATACGTTTATATAATATGGTGGATGGATATAAATACCTAGATTATAAGAAATTAAAAAAAAGAATTAATAGAGATAAAAAATTTAGAAAAAAGATTTAGATAATATTATAAATGAAATAAATAATTCCAGTAGGTATTTAAGAGAAAATGAAATGAATCAGGAACAAGAAATACTTAAAGAAAAAATAAATAGACAATTAATCAAGAGAAAAAAATCATTTCGAATATTTAAGATACATAATTAATTACTTAAAATTTAAAAATATATCAAAAAGTATTATTGAGTTGTTAGAACATGATTTTATTATAATGAAAAAGAATTAGAAAGATTGTTATACATTAAAGATAATATTTAAAAGAAATAAAAATAATTATAACTCAAATATTAATCAAATAGAAACATTAAGTAATTTTGATATAGAATTTTCGTATGGATCTCCATAAATAAGATAAAAAAAATGAGCATTATAGAAATTAGAAAATTTCAGACAAAATTTAAGTCTATTAGATTTAAGTAGTATAGAAAAGGATTAATTACAAATTAAAATCCAGACAATAGGGTGTTTTTCAATGTCAGATCTAACATTTGAAACCATACAATGTCAGTTCCCAATCTTAACTTCTCCTTTAATTAAAGGACTCCATCAACAATTCCATTTATAATAAGGGAATTTGCTGACTCGGCTAAATAAGTGGGCCTCACATGCTAATTACGCTGATGCATCACCTTTTTCTTCTTCTTTTTTTCTTCTTCTTCCCTTTCTATGAAAAAAAAAATTAGGCAGATGCATAATTGATAATGTGTTTATTTGCTTATTTTCTTTTATATTTCTCCATGTTTATTGTGGCTAAACATACAAAAAGGAAGGATTCTGATCTGTTTTGGTCTTAGTGTTGATAAAGCAGGAAATTAAAGAAATTAAAGTTAAAAGCCGCCTTTTGGACTTTGATTAATTGAAAAAGCTAGAACTGCCAAGTGTTGTGGTATAAGCCATAAAGGTTAAACAACATAAACAAGAGTAGATCTCATCCAAAATGCCTTGGGCACAACTAGTTTCGAGTACATAAAGTCAAAGTTTAAAAGCTAATTTTAATGGTATAGCTGGACTTTCAATTTCCCATTTTATTGGTTTCTCCATGTCAAGGATAGAATTTTTCTTAGATATTTTGGGTTTCATTTGTAGTTGGATTATTTTATTTCTTTCTATGTTTCTCCTTTAGAATCGAAGGTTTGGAATTTCTTTATTTAGGATGCTTGAAAAAAAAAGATAAAGGAATTGTTGTAGGGAAGAAGAAGAAGAAGGTGATGAGGGAAGGAAGAAGAAAAAGGTAATGTGCCAACCTAATTGGCATATGGGCCCACTTACTTAACTGAGCCAACAAGTAACAATAGCATTTAATGGAATTGTTAACAAAGTCTCTCAATTGAAAGTAGATTTAAAGTTGGGGACTGATATTATGGGATTTTAAACGTTAGTTCTGACATTGAAAAATACTCTATAATCTGAAACTTAATTTGTAATTAACCCTATAAAAAATGTAGACCAAATAATAAAGGGCTAAGGTATTTTTACACCTCAATTATTGAAAATTAGGTGATTTTATTCTTCAATTTTTCAGTCTATTTTGCCCTTTAAGTCATTTTTAGTGCGTTTTTGTCCTATTGAAGGACGAAATTGTAACACCCTTACTGTAACAGTCTTATCGGACAGGCAATTGGTCAAAAATTTTTTTTATCCTTTAACTTAATCATCGTCATGCATATATAACTTTCATTAATCCTCAACCGATAACTGTCCGAAATTTACTGTGCATTTAATAAAATTTTGGCAATATAACGGCTATATTCTTAACTAGCCCCCTGAAAAGCAAACAATTACACAGTCTCTCAAAGGCACAACAGTTTAAATTCAATCATATAACAAATCCACAGATATTATCAAGCAACACATGCATACCATCCATTCTCTGCAATTCCTCATTCACATACCACTATATACAATACAAAGTACGATTATCGATACAATATCGTTCTCATAAAACAAAACATAATGGGTATATATACATGCCACAAAATATTCTTTCTAGCTCTTCAGCTTCAATTTCTCTTGTGTACCCACGCTCCAAACTATCTGTACCTGCACGCAGTAAATCCTACGTACTGAGCATTAAATATGTCCAGTGGTGACTAAAAATCATAGCATTTCCCTAAAATATATATATCTTTAATAATTTTGATTTAAGTTATTTATTATCGATTTTTTTTATTTAAAAATAATATTTATTTTATTAGCGACTAACTTTCCATTTAATTTATAAACTTTCTTATATTCTCAATTTAGTCCTTAAACTTTTCTTTTATTTCAAAAATGCCATTTTATACTATTAATTACTAGTTTGCCCTTTTTTCCTTATTTTCTTATTTTACCTTATTAATTAACTTATAAATTACTGAATAATCCTTATTTTAACCGTTTTCATGTAAAATTTCATTTTAGTCCTTTAACTTTATAAGATTGACTTTTTACCCAATTAATTGATCAAATTACCATTTTACCCTTATTACTTATTTCTTTTTTCACTTTTACTTATTAATTTCATCTTTTGGAAAAATTACATTTTTACCCCTAAACTTTTAACCCCTTTTCATTTTAGTCCTTTTTCATATTAAACTTCCGTTTTAGCTTTTATTTTTACATTTTTAACATTTTCTTATCAATATGCCCCTAGTACAGACCTGGCAGAAAACTCTCAGACTGGATATGCAGGACGTGGACCCCACAGAGCCACAACAGAATGAGAAATGACCTCCAAGAATCATCCCTCATATAACATATGAACATATGACAATACGTATGATATATATACTATGGTGATCAACGATCCAACCATAGTAAAGCAAGTCGTCATAACTTGCACCGCGGTATATGTATCCCTATGGCCAGCCAATTATATCCTAAACTACGTTTTACTACCTGACTCTTTCTAAGGGCACAATTTTCTTAATTTTTCCTTTATTAGTTAATCTTTCATCCTTTTCCTTACTTTTCATTTCTTATCAATACAGTATCAGTGCCTTATAATTACAGTCAGTCTTCTTTATACAATCTATGAATCATTTCACAGTAGTTCACCATTTAATCTATAAATTATGCCATAATTCATTCAAATGTCACATTTTTCAACTAATACCTAATTAACATTTATTTCGAAAATATTCATTTAATTTTCATAAATTCTATACAAATTCATAACTATTTATTTACATTAATATTAACATTAGAAAGCTTAAAATAACTAAAATCACCCAAATTTACATTAGTTTCTTAGGAATCATCATTCGGCCTATACTACAACTC
Organism: Excoecaria agallocha; assembly: GCA_037975025.1. Classification (NCBI taxonomy): domain Eukaryota; kingdom Viridiplantae; phylum Streptophyta; class Magnoliopsida; order Malpighiales; family Euphorbiaceae; genus Excoecaria; species Excoecaria agallocha. Next base: position 31,945,850 of record CM075822.1, on the reverse strand, counting down.
CATCATACAATTTCCTTTAACTTCATTTAAGGTTTCTAATAAGCATATATAACTCTTAAATGAATGAATATAGCATTACTTTCAATTATACCTCAATATATGCAATTTTTCTTAAGAAACTTAAAGGAAATTCACTTAATTAATAGAGAAATAAAAGGATTAATTAGTCACACACCTTTTTCTATTGATTACCCTTGCCTAGACTTCCTTTCCTTTTCCTTTGGCTTGAGAAATTTGCTCATTTTCTTGGATTCCTTCACAAAACAAAATTCCCATCAAAGTAAACTCAATTATTTTGGCCTCAAATGCTAAAATTAACAGCAAAAATGAACTCTAGGCACCCAAACTAGTAGTAGGCACCTAAAAATCAAATTAAAATCAATTAATTCACTTACCTAACTTTGACACCTAAATTTTAATCCTTGATTTCTCTTGATTCTCTTCCTTGAATCAAAGATTAGAGCTTGCTAGGGTACTCTAGAGAGGCTGAAATCAATTTTTCAGGCTTTGATTTGGTGAGAATTGAGAGAAAATTGGAAGAAAAAAGTGAAGAAAATGGATGTAAAGTGTTTGGCCACCAAGGAGCTGAAGGAGAACGATTTATTGCTGGAGAGTTTTGGAGTTTCTGGCATTTTATAGGTCTTTTTAATGGGCTTAGGCTGTCTTTTAAGTGGGCTTGAATAATTTAATTGTTTAGGCCCACTAATTACCTGATAAATAGCCTTAATTAATTTCTCCTACTTTTCAACTTCAAGTCTCTTCAAATTTGATTCCATTATTCATATCACATTGAAAATAGGCTATGCTTAAAATTCCAGCCCAATCAAAGTTCGTTTCGGGTTTGATTCAATTTTATCGATCCGATTCAAAAATACCGACGTTACCGAAAAATTTACTTTTTGCTACCAAAATATTCTACATATTATTTTAGGCACATATGTAATTTTTGATAATTTTTAGACTTCATTAGATATTTTTAATATCCAAAATGACCAAAAATTCAATTAAAAACCCTAAACCCTAATTTTCATATAAAGCCTCAAAAGGAGCCATCTTTATACTGGATTAATAGCTGTTATTGTAAGCAAATTCTGTCAAAGGCAAATACTTTTTCCAACTGCTACAAAACTCTAGTACACAGCACCGCAACATGTCTTCCAGAACCTGAATCACCCGTTCTGACTGACCATCTGTCTGGGGATGAAATGCTGTGCTGAAATGAAGTCTTATACCCAAAGCTTCTTATAGACTTTTCCAGAAATGAGAGGTAAATCTAGGATCCCTGTCTGAAATAATGGATGATGGTACTCCGTGAAGTCTTACTATCTCATTAATATAGATTTCTGCCAATCTGGTCAAAGAATAATCCATCCAAACTGGCAAGAAATGAGCAGATTTGGTGAGTCGATCAACAATCACCCATATAGCATCATGCTTCTTCTGAGTGATAGGTAATCCTATGACAAAATCCATAGTGAACCTATCCCATTTCCACTCTAGTATTAAGATAGGATGAAGTAATCCAGAAGGGACCTGGTGCTCAGGCTTTACTTGCTGACATATCAAGCATTTACTTACAAATTCTATCACATCTCGTTTCATTCCTGGCCACCAGTAATAAGATTTTAAATCCTGGTACATCTTGTTACTTTCAGGATGCATAGCATAACTACTATGGTGTGCCTCTGTAAGGATGTCCTTCTTCAGTTCTTCTTGATCTGGAACACAGAGTCTTTTCTTGTAGCAAAGGCTTCCATCTTCATTTAGAGAATAGTCTCCTTCATTGCCATCTTTTACGTTACTCATAATAGCTTTCAACCGATTATCCCCTTTCTGAGCCATTTTCACTTGATATACAAAGGCAGGTTTCAATTGTATTTCAGCCAGTAAAGCTCCATCTAATGCCAGACTCAAGCTACTATTCAAAGCTCGAAGAGCTGCAAACACTACTATTAATCAATTACACATATCACTTACTTATATCAATTCATTTGAAACCATTTACATTACCTGTCATGAATTTTCTGCTAAGTGCATTAGCCACCATGTTAGCCTTTCCTGGATGGTAGTTGATAAAACAATTACAGTCTTTTATCAACTCCAACCAGTGCCTCTGCTTGAGGTTAAGCTCTCTCCGAGTAAGTAAATACTTCAGACTCTTGTGATCAGTATAAATATAACATTTCGCTCCATACAGATAATGCCTTCATATCTTCAATGCAAAAACTATAGCTACTAGCTCCAAGTCATGAGTAGGATAATTCTTTTCATGAGTCTTGAGCTATCGAGAGGTATAAGCAATCACCCTGCCTTCTTGCATCAAAACACAGCCTAGTCTATTCCTAGAGGCATCACTGTAGATCACAAAATCCTTACCCGGCTCAGGTTGAGCGAGGATAGGAGCTTCAGTCAACATACTTTTAAGTTTCTCAAAGCATTCTTGACATCTGTCCGTCCACAAAAACTTGGTGTTCTTCTGTAATAGTCAAGTAAGTGGAATTGCAATGGTGGAGAAACCCTTTATAAATCTCCTATAATATCCGGCTAACCCCAGAAAGCTTCTCACTTCGATCACATTTGTAGCTGGCTTCCACTGAAGAATTGCTTCAATCTTTGATGGGTCCACCTTAATACCTTCTGCAGAAATCACGTGGCCTAAGAAGGATACTTCATTCAATCAGAAGTCACATTTACTAAACTTAGCATACAGCTGCTTCTCTCTCAAAGTCTATAGGACAATTCACAGATGTTTATCATGTTCCTCTGGTGTCTTAGAATATAACAGAATGTCATCGATGAAGACCACTACAAATTGGTCCAGATAAGGATGAAAAACTCTGTTCATCAAATCCAGGAAGGTAGCTGGTGCATTTGTAAGTCCAAATTGCATGACCAGAAACTCATAATGGCCATACTGAGTACGAAAAGCAGTTTTAGGCACATCTGAAGCTTTTACTCCCATCTGATAATAGCCTGATCTCAAGTCAATCTTTAAAAATACACCTGCTCCTTTCAATTGGTCAAATAAGTCTTCAATGCGAGGAAGGGGGTATTTGTTCTTTATGGTGACTTTATTCAGCTGTCTATAGTCGATGCATAGCCTGAGCGTTCCATCCTTCTTTTTAACAAACAAAACTGGTGCTCCCCAGGGAGAAACACTGGGTCTGATAAATCCCTTATCAAGCAATTCCTATAACTGAATCTTCAATTCCTTTAACTCTGCAGGCGCCATCTATAAGGAGCAATGGATATGGGTGTAGTGCCTGGAGCAACCTCAATAGAAAATTTTACTTCCCTGTCAGGGGGTAAACCTGGTAATTCATCAGGGAATACATCTGGAAATTCTCTGACAGTGGGCACCTCTGATACTTTTGGACTATCTTTCTTTGCCTCCACTGCATAACACATGTAAGCTATACATCCTTTCCTGATCAACCTCTTAGCTGTAGTAGTAGATATCACATCAGACAGATAATTATGTCGCACACCAACCACTGTAATTTCTCGACCATCTTCAAGTTTAAAAGTAACTATTTTTCTTTTACAATCACCAGTCGCTTGGTGGGCGCACATCGAACTCATGGAAGGGAAACTCAATAAGGTTTGCCAGGAATATATGTCCCTGGGCACTAATAGGACACTATCTGTATACACTGTTTACCACTATACTATGCCCCAAAGGATTACTCACCAAGATATCCTGGTCCAAGTATACCTCTTTCATCCCTTTATCCCGAGCTAATTCAGTACTAATATAGGAATGAGTCGAACCAGGATCAATCAAAGCATGAAATGAATCAGATAATAGGAAAAATGTACCTACTATCACATCTGGACCATCCTCATCCTCTCTGGCTCTGACAGCATAAGTCTGGCCTGCAGATCTCCTCTGACCCTGAGATGACTGTCCAGCTGGTCTAGAGGCTAATGTGATGGGGGTAGCTCCCCTATCACGTCCTCTCGGTGCAGAGGACCCAGTACCTGATGCTGGAGATGCAACTGAAGCAATCGGTAATGTCGGACAATCTTTAATCTAGTGCTCTCTAGACCCACAGCGAAAACATGCTCCAGTCTAAAATTTGCACTCCCCATAATGAAATTTACCACAATAATCACAAGCTGCAGCTGTTCCACTATTCCTATCCCGAGGGGTACTGGCAGCTGGTGTAGCTGAACCTCTTTCATGAGTAGCACTACCCTTACCCCGTCCTGCTGGAATTAGGAGACGGCTCTGAGGTGTAAACAATCCCTTTGACTTCTTACTCTGATCACCCTTTTCGCTCCACTGTCCTTGCTTTCTCTTTTTCTAAAATCGAGACTGTCTCTCAGCCTGTTCAACCTGGATGGTCTCTAACTTAATAGATGCCTCCACCATAGCTCTCAAGGTAGGATACTACTGGGTCCCTATAATCTGTCTGAACTCAGTATGCAATCTCCTCTTAAACCTCTGTTGCAGCTTTGCATCTGTAGACTGACTTTCATCAAGGTAAGCACTAAGGCGCTCAAACTCGCGCTCATACTCAGCCACTGATCTATTACCCTACCTAAGCCTCCAAAAGGCATCCTGCATAGCCAATTTATACTCAGACCCAATATATTTAAGATCAAACTGAGACACAAAGAAATCCCAAGTCAACTGATCCAATGGGGTGTGCCTCCTGACTGAATCCCACCAAACAAAAGCTAATCCTTGCAACAAAGCTATTATACCTTCTAACTTTTCTTCTACTGAACTGTTTGTGATTTCAAAAAGCCTCTTTATCTTAAATAACCAATTTTCAGCCTGTGAGGGTGTCAAAGGATCCATTCCAGAGAAGTCTTCAGCTCCTAACCTTTTTAACTGCTCCAAAATAGGTCTTCTTCGAGGTGGAGCTGATTGAAACTGAACAATAGTATGGGAGGACTGAGCCTGACCTACTTGTAGTCGTTGCTGAATGTAGTCAGCCATAAGATTAAAGAAGTCTAGCTGTGGGGGTGGAGGTGGCACTGCTGCAGAGGAAGCCTGCCGCTGTGGGGCCTCCTACTGTCTAGTACCTATGGAAGCTTCACTTTCACCATCCCCCACCTGTCTATCTTGATCAGATGACATCTTTACACTATAAAACAGAAAGAAGCAAGTACTCATTAGATTTTCATCACACTTTATTACTTAAAATTGGCATGTATATATACAGGTAATTAAATCATACTTATTCCCACTCCGATCTTAGGACCGGCTAAACTAATGCTCTGATACCACAAAATATAACACTCTTACTGTAACAGTCTTATCGGACAGGCAATTGGTCGGAATTTTTTTTATCCTTTAACTTAATTATCATCATGCATATATAACTTTCATTAATCTTCAACCGATAACTGTCCGAAATTTACTATGCATTTAATAAAATTTTGGCAATATAACGGCTATATTCTTAACTAGCCCCCTGAAAAGCAGACAATTACACAGCCTCTCAGAGGCACAACAGTTTAAATCCAATCATATAACAAATCCACAGATATTATCAAGCAACACATGCATACCATCCATTCTCTGCAATTCCTCATCCACATACCACTTTATACAATACAAAGTATGATCATCGATACAATATTGTTCTCATAAAACAAAACATAATGGGTATATATACATGCCACAAAATATTCTTTTTAGCTCTTCAGCTTCAATTTCTCTTGTGTACCCACGCTCCAAACTATTTGTACCTGCACGCAATAAATCCTACGTACTGAGCATTAAACATGCCCAGTAGTGACTAAAAATCATAGCATTTCCCTAAAATTTATATATCTTTAATAATTTTGATTTAAGTTATTTATTATCGATTTTTCTTATTTAAAAATAATATTTATTTTATTAGCGACTAACTTTCCATTTAATTTATAAACTTTCTTATATTCTCAATTTAGTCCTTAAACAACTCTTTTATTTCAAAAATGCCATTTTATACTATTAACTACTAGTTTGCCCTTCTTTTTCCTTATTTTCTTATTTTACCTTATTAATTAGCTTATAAATTACTGAATAATCCTTATTTTAACCGTTTTCATGTAAAATTTCATTTTAGTCCTTTAACTTTATAAGGTTGACTTTTTACCTAATTAATTGACCAAATTATCATTTTACCCTCATTACTTATTTCCTTTTTCACTTTTACTTATTAATTTCATCTTTTGGGCAAATTACCGTTTTATCCCTAAACTTTTAATCCCTTTTCATTTTAGTCCTTTTTCATATTAAACTTCCGTTTTAGCTTTTTTTTTTACACTTTTAACATTTTCTTATCAATATGCTCCTAATACAGACCCGACAGAAAACTTTCAGACCGGATATACGGGACGTGAACCCCATAGGACCACAACAGAATGAGAAATGACCTCCAAGAATCATCCCTCATATAACATATGAACAAATGACAGTACGTATGATATATATACTATGGTGATCAATGATCCAACCATAGTAAAACAAGTCGCCATGACTTGTACCGCGATATATGTATCCCTATAGCCAGCCAATCATATCCTGAACTAGGTTTTACTGCCTGACTCTTTCTAAGGACACCATTTAATCTATAAATTATGCCATAATTCATTCAAATGTCACATTTTTCAACTAATACCTAATTAACATTTATTTCGAAAATATTCATTTAATTCTCATAAATTCTATAAAAATTCATAATTATTTATTTACATTAATATTAACATTAAAAAGCTTAAAATCACTAAAATCACCCAAATTTACATTAGTTTCTTAGGAATCATCATTCGGCCTACACCACAACTCCATCATACAATTTCCTTTAACTTCATTTAAGGTTTCTAATAAGCATATATAACTCTTAAATGAATGAATATAGCATTACTTTCAATTATACCTCAATATATGCAATTTTTCTTAAGAAACCTAAAGGAAATTCACTTAATTAATAGGGAAATGAAAGGATTAATTAGTCACACACCTTTTTCTATTGATTACCCTTGCCTAGACTTCCTTTCCTTTTCCTTTGGCTTGAGAAATTTGCTCCTCTTCTTGGATTCCTTCACAAACCGAAATTCTCATCAAAGTAAACTCAATTATTTTGGCCTCAAATGCTAAAATTAATAGTAAAAATGAACTCTAGGAACCCAAAACTAGTATTAAGCACCTAAAAACCAAATTAAAATCAATTAATTCACTTACCTAACTTCGACACCTAAATTTTAATCCTTGATTTCTTTTGATTCTCTTCCTTGAATCAAAGATTAGAGCTTGTTAGGGTACTCTAGAGAGGCTCAAATCAATTTCTTAGGCTTTGATTTGGTGAGAATTGAGAGAAAATTGGAAGAAAAAAAAGAAGAAAATGGATGTGAAGTGTTTGGCCACCAAGGAGCTGAAGGATAACGATTTGTTGCTGGAGAGTTCTGGAGTTTCTGGCATTTTATAGTTTTTTTTTAATGGGCTTGGTCTATCTTTTAAGTGGGCTTGAACAATTTAATTGTTTAGGCCCACTATTTACTCGATAAATAGCCTTAATTAATTTCTCCCACTTTTCAACTTCAATTCTCTTCAAATTTAATTTCATTATTCATACCACATTAAAAATAGACTATGCTTAAAATTTTAGCCCAATCGGAGTTTATTTTGGGTCCGATTCAATTTTATCGGTCCGATTTAAAAATACCGGTGTTACCGAAAAATTTACTTTTTGCAACCAAAATATTCACACATTATTTTATTCACATATGTAATTTTTGATAATTTTAGACTTTATTAGATATTTTTAATAGCCAAAATGACCAAAAATTCAATTAAAAACCCTAAACCCTAATTTTTTCGATTTTCGTTCTTTTGGCTTTCGGAGGCCTATTGACCTCAAATTCACTTCAAATTTCAACCCCGAACTACTCGTGACTAGTACTTTCCAATGGTCCAATAAAATATTTTTCACTTTCGGATGTCATTTTTAGCCCGGAGACACTATTTATTGTCGGAAAGTAATATTCATGATTAGTCCGACGTTGAGGCCATTACAGGAATGCCCACGTATCTAATGCAGTTAATGATGCCCTATAATACCTTTACTATAATAAGGTTATAATGATTTAAACGATTACCAAGAATTTTTTTTTAAATCTTCTATTGAACCATCATTAATATCCTTTGACTACTAGTCTTTTCAATCGTTGTTGGATATATTTTCATATTTTCCAATTGACCTATTACTGTCCAGTTTACTATTTATTGAAAAAACTTTCGGTAATATATATTACAAGAAAATCTAAAAATAGCAACGGAATAAAATTTCCGTTGCTAAAAATAGCAACTGCCGAATTAGCAGCCGAAATTTTCGTTGCAAATTTTGATTAGCAACGGAAAATTGAATTTTTTCGTTGCTAAATTGCAATTTTCTTGTAGTGTATAATGGCAAAAAACTTGACTATCCAACCTATAAGGCAAACAATTCCACAGCTCCTCAAGGGCACAACAGTTTATAAACTATACAAACATTTATCCATCATCGTCATGATCATCATCATCATCAATTTCCACTTCCTATTGCAATCCAAATTTTAACTTCAGAGTTGGCTAAATATATACATGTCATACAAAAAGAATTTCAAACTATTCTTTTTTTTTTTCAAAAATTTAGCTCCAGAGTAAGCTTGCTCCACTCAGACTTTGAAACCTACACGCAGTAAACACTACATGCTGATCATTAAATATGCTCAGTAGTGACTATAAATCCATGAATTTTCAGAACATGCACGAATACATTCTACATACAAAATTCCTTAATTATTCAATAAAACACAATTATCACTTCACTTTACATTCTATGCTATTAAATACCATCATTATGGTAAAATTTCACTTTAGTCCCTAATTTTTTAATTAATTATAAAATTGCCATTTTACACTTTAATTACAAATTTGCCACTAGTTCACTTATTTTCACTCTAAATTCATTATTTGACATACAAATTGCCAATTAGTCCCTATTTTGTCATTTTCATGTTAAATTGCATTTTGATATTTTAAAATTACAAAAGTTCAATTTTAAGCCATTCATTCACCACTTTATCATTTTTACTTGTTCATTCAACATTTTATCGTTCTTACCTATTAAACCTATTATTTAGGTAAGTTACCATCTTGATCCTAAACTTGTTATTTTCTTTCATATAGGTCTTTTTTCACTCTAATTCTCATTTTCACTTCTCTTTTTGCATTCTTAATCATTTTTACCATTATACCCCTAGTATAATTTCGGTAGAAATCTTCAGACCAGATATACAGGATGCGAACCCCATAAGTCCACAGCACTGCACTAAGAAATAATCCTGAAGGGCCACTCCATCACTTTTACTGAACACTTTTCACTTCACTGAATTATGACAGATCATTATGAACCTGCCATAGTAAAGCAAGTCGTCATGACTTGCACTACGGTATGGATGTCCCTATGGTTAGCCAATCATATCCTAAACTAGATTTAAACTACCTGACCACTACTAAGGGTAAAATTACTTGCTTATCTTAAATTCACTTTTCACATTTTAATACTTTTACTTGTACTTGCATTTCAATACACTAGTTACTCAACTTTTTCATCACTTTTGCATATTTTATGAATTATCCCAATATAATTCATCATTCACACTTATTTCACAAATTATTTCATCATAATTCAACATTTTTAATTTGAACATAATGCAATTTCTCTCTCTAAAATATTCATACCAATTTCATAAATTCTAAATAAATTCATGAATATTTCTTTTCATGTTTAAATTCATTTAATGCCATTACACATCATATATTCACAAAATACACCTTAGTAAACACTAAGGTTTTATTCAGCTAAGGTAAGTTTCATACCTTATCAATTCTTTTAATTCCATTTAAACATTCTAAAGGTCATTTTCAAGGCTCTTCATCACTTTTCTAAATTATATTCAATGAAACATGCAATTAACATAAGTTCACTTAGGTTACCTAATGTAAACACATTCAAAATTGAAGAAAATTGATAGATTTTATAGCCACAAACCTTATTAAGTTGCTTAAGCTCCCTTAGACTTCCCTTTCCTTGCCTTTTCCCTTGGAAGCTTGCACACCACCTTCAAAATCTACAAGGAGCTAAATTTCCTCATCAAATAAACACTAAGATTTTGATCTCTTTTGCTCAAAATGACTTCATAAATTAACTTTAGGTACCCAAAAACAACTTTAGACATCCTAAACTAAATTCAAAGCTTAAATTTTACTTACCCAAATTCAACCATTTCACTTTAACCCTTCATTTCACCCACTATTCTTACTCAAATCAAAGAGTAGGGACCTTAAAAACCTTATAAGGAGGCTGAATCACAATTGGAATGCTTGGATTAGGTGAGAAATTAAGAGAAGGATTGAAGAAATTTGAGAAAGAAGGAGAAAATGAGTATTCAACCAAGCTAGGGAGAGAAAAAGGCTGAAGGAGAAAAGGATGACACTTAAAAAAATCTTCTCCTCTTAGCTTATATAATGGCTCAAATGGGTTGGGCTTTGGTCCAATCTAAAATCCACTCACTCAAGTCCAATAGCCCATTTTAGGCCCAACATGCATTTTTTTGTGGTTTTCTCACTTAACAAATCCAATTCATCCCAAATTTGATTTCATAATTCATAACATGTATAAATTGGGTTGTACACAAAATTTCAACTTAATCGAAGTCCCTTTTTTATTCGATTTAATCAAATTGATCCGATTTGACAATTACTAGTGTCACTGAAAAATTGCTTTTTATAGCCAAAATATTCTAAATATCATTTTAGAAAGATCTGTAATTTTTGATGATTTTTAGAGCTCATTTAATATTTTAAGGGTTTGATCAAATTTTAGTCAACCTAGTTACTATTTAAACCGAACCGCGATCTTTTTCGTATATCTAACTTTTAGAGGCCCATTTGATCTCAATTTGATTCCAAATTTTAACCTCGAACTAATCTTGAGTAATATTTTTCAATGGTCAAATAAAATATTTTTCACCTGCGGATATACTTTTTCACCCCGAAAATACTATTTATTATCAAAAAATACTATTTACTGCTGATCCGATATTGAGGCCATTACAATTCAATCCTACTAAAAGAAATTTTGTCCTTAAAATTTACATGTATCAAAGAGCAGAGGATATTGTTGCCTCATCATAGCTTCTAGCTCTCATATAGCCTCTTTCACATTATAATGGTTCTAAAGTACCTTCACTAGTGGAATCTGTTTGTTTCTGAGCTGTCTGATCTCTCTAGCTAAGATTTTCACAAGCTTTTCTTCATAGATCATATCAACTTACACTTGAATCTCTTCTAGAGTGATCACATGGCTAGGATCATATCTGTATCTTTGGAGCATTGACATATGGAACACATCATGAATCTTTTCTAACTCCGATGGCAAGTTTAATCGGTAAGTTACAGGACCTACTCGCTGAAGTATCTCATATGGGCTAATAAATCTTGGACTCAGCTGCATTTCTTGCCAAATCTCAGAACTTTATTCGAAGGAGATTGCTTCTTTCAATCTATCTTTGATGACTCACACTTTTTCCTCCATGTCACGAATAAGATCAGATCCTATTAACTTCTTTTCACTCAATTCTATCCAGCACGAAGGAGTTCAACACTTACTTCCATAAAGTGCCTCGTAAGGTGCCATCTTTATGCTGGACTGGTAGTTATTTTAAGTGAATTTCACTAAAAAAAAGTATTTCTCTCAACTGCTACCAAACTCTAGCATACAGCATCGCAATATATCTTCAAGTATCTGAATCACCCATTCTGGCTGACCATCTATTTGAGGGTGAAATGCTGTACTAAAGTGGAGTCTAGTACCCAAAGCTTCTTGCAACGTTTTCCAAAAATATGAGGTGAATCTGGAATCCTTGTCAGAAATGATGGATAAGGGCACTTCATGCAATCTCGCTATTCATTAATATAGATCTCTGCCAGCATAGTCAAAGGAAAATTCATCTGTACTGGCAATAAATGAGCAGATTTGGTGAGCCGTCCAATGATCACCCATACAGCATCATACTTTTTTTGAGTTACAGGTAATCTGGTTACAAAATTCATGATCACTCTATCCCATTCCCATTCCGGTATTAAAATAGGATGAAGAAAACCCAATGAAACTTGGTGCTCTGCATTTAGAGCTCATTTACTATTTTTAAGGGTTCGATCAAATTTTAGTCAACCTAATTACTATTTAAATTGAATCATGAAGTTTTTCACATATCCGACTTTTAAAGGCCTATTTGATCTCAATTTCACTCCAAATTTTAACCCCGAACTAACCGTAAGTAAAATTTTCAAATGGTCAAATAAAATATTTTTCACCTCCGAATGTACTTTTTTACCCCCTGAAATACTATTCATTATCAAAAAATACTATTCATAGCTAATCCGGTATTGAGGTCATTACATGCCCAATAAGAACGTAACACATCGACACATATGGTGGCCACTTTGATGACATGGCAAAAATGCAAAAAGAAAAACTCTCTTTTTTCTCTCTTCTTCCTCCTGGATTTTTCAGACTTGATTAGGCCTATTTCTTTTGAAGATCAAACATCCATCCGAAGTGTGATTAAACTAAATTTTGGTGGATAATTAGAAGACACATATTTATTCATTTTGAATGATAAATGTCTTTTTTAAAGATTTGAAAATTGAGATTTTGTTGCAGAAAGATGTCTGCTTTTCTAGGTATTATGTGTAATGACTAGCTTCATCATTTTTGATAATTGGGTAATCATTTGCCATTAGATCAGGCTGATTTTTGGTCAGTACGGTCGGAACTCTTTATTCTTCAATTTGAACGATGGAGATTGCATTTGGATTATCATAACCTTATCCAATTATTTTCGAAAAATGTTACAATTGAGGGGTAAAATTTCTCACCTTATTATTCTTTCTCTCTAATTTTCAAAACCCCAAAGAAAAATAGGTAATTAATGTAACACCCTCACTACTACAGTCCTACGAATTCAAGCGTTTAGCCGGAATTTTTTTCTATCTTAGAAATTGTACACTTAACCAATTAATTTAATAATTATCAATTCTTATCCATAATTTATGTTTACAAATTTAACTTGTCGCTGACCTATAACTGTTCGATTTTACTACTTATTTTACAAAAATTCTGCAATATAGCGGCTATAAATTTGTCTAGCCCCTGAAAAATAGACAATTTCACAGCTTCTCAGGAGCACAACGTTTTATAAACAGAATATATATTAATCCATTCATTCTCAATTCAATTCCAAAACAAAACTCAAACCACTTCTTATCGACTTACATATTCACATATACATATACAATATTATTCATATACAAATCAATTCTTACTTCATATCCAGCTAAATAAATATATACATGCCAAACTATAAAATATTTCTATTGTCGCTTTTTCTTTAAAATTTATCATTTTGTGTACTATTGCTCCACACTTTCATCGATACCTACACGTAGTAAATCCTACGTGCCGAGCATTAAATATACTCAGTGGTGACTAAAAATTATGGTATTTTTCAAATTAGCATAATTGCATTAATTATGCAAAATATATCAATTTTCTTATCAAAAACACAATTTTCAATGTTGTAACAGTTAATTCAATGTCAATCCTTTGGTAAACTATTCAAATTAAACCTTTATTTTCCATTTTATTTCAAAATTGCCCTTTTTACATTTTAATTAATAAATTGCCATTAGTTTTTTTATTTTCACTTCACATTTAATTTTTGGCATACCAATTTACCAATTGGCCCTTATTTTAACTTTTTTTATGCAAAATTATATTTTAATCATTTTACTTCTTAAAAGTTTATTTTTGGACTGTTTATTTACTAAATTACCATTTTACCCTTCTTATTCATTTTTTATCACTTTTACTCGTTACATACAATATTTAAAAAATTACAATTTTACCCCTAAACTTTTCATACTTTTAGCTTTTTTTCATTTTAAGCTTATTTTTACCATTATATCCATAGTACAATCTCAACAAAAATTTTCAAACTGGATATACAGGATGTGAACCCCACAGGACCATAATATAGACTGAAAAATGACCATAAAGGACCATTTCTTACAGAACAGAGTAGATACTATGGGATATCAATGATTCTACCATAGCATAACAAGTCGTCATGACTTGCACTATGGTATAAGTGTCCTTTTGGCTAGTTAATTATATCCTGAGCTAGATTTTGATCACCTGACTAATACTAAGGGCAAAAATTCACTTAATTTCACTTTACCTTTCAGATTTTTAACAGTTTCAGTAGCTTTCTCATTATTGTAAATCTGTCAGTCAACTTTTTCATTACTTTTGCATAGTTTATGAATTATTTCACAATAATTTACCATTTTTAACTTATTTAATAAATTATTTCACAATAATTCAACAAATACACTATGTACATAATCAAATTCTCTTCTAAAAAATACTCAAATAATTTCCATAAATTTCTTAAAAATTCATGGATACATAAATTCATTTCTAGGTTCATTTTATGGCTTAATTTATCAAAAAATACAAAGTATACTTTAGTTCTCTTTAGGAAGCCATTCAGCCATCAAAGGAAGTTCACCTTACACATTTATTTAAAATAATTTTAAGCTTTCCATAAAGCATATTCAAGGTCTTAAATCATTATTCTAAGGTCAATTTCATTATACATTCATTTTTCTTAGTTTTTTCTAAGTTACATAAAGGAAAATCATGCCAATTCAAGGAAAATAGAAGGATTTAGTAGCCACTAACCTTTCTCATGAACTTTAAGCCCTTTAAGGTTCCTTCTCCCTACCTTTGACCTTGGATGGTTGTCCTTCACTTGGAAAACCTACCATGGCTGAATATTACATCATAAGAAACACTATATTTTTGTTCTCAAATACTTAAATTAATCACATAAATGAACTTTAAGCATCCTAAAATACTTATAGGTACCCTTAAACCAATTTAAAATTATGATTTATACTTACCTCACTTTGGTACCCTAAGCTACTTTCACTTGATTTCTCTTACTTTTCTTCCTCTAATCAAGGAATAGAGGCTTAAATAATCATGTAAGGAGGTAAAAATTCATTTAATATGCTTGGATTGAGAGAGGAAAATAGAGAAAACTTGAAAAATGGAGAGAAAATGAGCTGTGGTGGTTCGACCAAAGTAAGAAGGAGATAAAGGCTGAGGAGATAAGGATGACTCTTCAAAATATCATCTCCCAATAGGCTTTTATAGTGGCTGAATGGGTTGGGCTTTGGTCTAACCCAAGTTCACTAATTTAGGCCTAAAAGTCCAAAATCAATCTCATTATGCCATTTTTTTGTAATTTCCTCACTTATCAAATCCAAATCAATCAAATTTTAATTCTATAATTCTTATTATATTTAAAATAGGTTGCATACAAAATTTCAGTCCAATCGAAGTTAGTTACTGGCTCTATTCAATCAAAATGGTCTGATTCATATCGACCTGTATTTGGATTTCTTCAGGTGTAATTACATGGCTAAGATCATATCTAAATCTTCGAAGCATAGATACGTGGAACACATCATGCATCTTCTCCAACTCTGATGGTAGCTTTCACAGGTAAGCTACAGGATCCATTCGCTGAAGTATCTCATAAGGGCCAATGAATCTTGAACTTAGCTTGCCCTTCTTACTAAATCTCAAAAAAATTTTCCATGGAGATACCTTTAGGAAAACTCAATCTCCGACCTAGAACTCTATATCTTTTCTCTTCAGGTTTGCATAGGATTTTTGGCGATCCATGGCTTCCTTCACTCCACCCTTGATGATTCGAACTTTTTCTTTTGAGTTACGGATCAAGTCAAAGCCTACCAGCTTCTTTTCACTCAGTTCTATCTAACCCAAAGGATTTTTGCATTTTTTCCATACAAAGCTTTAAAAGGAGCCATCTTTATGCTGGACTGGTAGCTGTTGTTATAGGCAAACTCTGCTAAAGATAAGTACTTTTTCCAATTGCTACCAAAGTTTAATACACAACATCGTAACATTTCTTCCAATATTTGAATCACCCATTCTAATTGACCATCTGTCTGAAGGTGACATACTGTGTTAAAATGGAGTCTCGTGCCTAGAGCTTCTTGCTGACTTTTCCAAAAATGGAAAGTAAACCTAGGATCCCTGTCAAAAATGATGGATGATGGCACTTCATGCAATCTTACTATCTTATTAATGTAAATTTCTGCCAGCTTGGTCAAAGGATAATCTATCTGTACTGGCAAGAAATGAGCAGATTTGGTGAGTCTGTTAATGATCACCCAAATAACATCATTTTTCCTTTGAGTGATAGGCAATACAGTTATAAAATCCATAGTCACCCTATCCCATTTCCATTCTGGTATCAAAATGGGATGAAGCAATCTCGAAGGAACCTGATGCGTTGCTTTCACTTACTGACATATCAAACATATACTTACAAACTCTATCATATTTCGCTTCATTTCTGACCACCAATAATGAGCTTTTAAGTCCTGGTATATCTTATTACCTCCAGGATGTATGACATAGCTGCTATAGTGAGCTTCAATAAGGATGATTTTCTTCAGTTCCTCCTGATCTAGCACACATAGTCTTTTCTTGTAGCAGAGGCTTCCATCATCATTCAAGGAATAATCTCCATCACTACTATCCTTAAGCTTGTTTATAATAGCTATCAGTCGATCATCTTCCTTCTGGGCTACTTTCACTTGATGCACAAAGTTAGGCTTCACTTGTATTTCAGCTAATAATGCTCCATCTGGTGCTAAACTCAAATTGACATTTATAGCCCGAAGAGCTACAAACATTTTCATTAGTCAATAACACTTATCAATCACTTATACATATTCATTCAAAAGAATTCAAATTACCTGACATGAATTTTTCGCTGAGTGCATCAGCTACTACATTAACTTTTCCTCGATGGTAGTAGATAAAGCAATCATAATTTTTAATCAACTTCAACCAGTGTCTCTGTCTAAGGTTAAATTTCCTCTGAGTAAGCAGATATTTCAAGCTCTTGTAATTTGAATAAATGTAGCATCTTTCTCCATATAGATAATGCCTTCAAATCTTCGGAGCAAAAATAATGGCTGCTAGCTCCAGATCATAAGTAAGATAAATCTTCTCACGAGTCTTAAGTTTTTGGGAGGCATAAGCAATCACCTTGCCTTCCTACATCAATACACAACCTAAATCATTTTTGGAGACATCACTGTAGATCATAAAATCCTTGCCTAACTCAGGTTGAGTAAGAATAAGAGCTTCTATCAGTATACCTTTAAGTTTTTCAAAATATTCTTGGCATCTGTCAATCCATACAAACTTAGTATGCTTCTGTAGCAATCAAGTCAAAGGAATTATAATTGTGAAGAAATCCTTAATAAATCTCCTGTAATACCCGGCTAAATACAAGAAACTTCTCACTTCAGTAACATTTTTGGATGGCTTCCACTGAAGAATTGCTTTAATCTTTGAAGGATCCACCTTGATACCTTTGGCAGACATTACATGACCCAAAAATGATACTTCATTTGGCCAAAAATCACATTTCTTAAACTTGGCATACAATTGTTTTTCTTTTAAGGTCTGCAGAACAATCCTTAGATGCTTATCATGCTCTTTTGGTGTCTTGAAATACACCAGGATATCATCGATGAAGACCACCACAAACTGATCCAAATAAAGGTGGAAGATCCTATTCATCAAATCCATGAAGGCGGCTGGTGCATTTGTAAGCCCAAATGATATGACCAAAAATTCATAATAGCTATATATAATGCGAAAAGTCGTCCTAGGCACATCTATTTCTTTCACTGCCATCTGGTAATAGCCCGATCTCATGTCAATTTTTGAAAATACACTCACTCCCTTCAGCTGATCAAACAAATCTTCAATGCGAGGAAGGGGTATTTGTTCTTAATAGTCATTTTGTTCAGCTGTTTGTAGTCAATACACAATCAGAATGTCTCGTTCTTCTTATTCATAAACAAGACTGGTGCTCCCCAGGGAGAAACATTGGGTCTAATAAACCCCTTTTCAAGTAGTTCCTCGTAGTTAAATCTTTAATTCTTTCAATTATGTTGGTGCCATTATGTAAGGAGCAATAGAGATTGGAGTAGTGCCTGGAGAAATATCAATGGAGAATTCCACTTTCCTGTCAGATGGTAACCATGGTAACTCACAGGGAATATATCAAAGAACTCTCTAACAGTAGGCACTTCTGACACCTTAGGACTATCTCTTTTTGCCTCCACTGCATAACATAAGTAAGCTATACATCCTTTTCTAATCAGTCTTTTGACAGCTGTAGCAGATATTACATCAGATAAGAAGTCGATTCTCACACCTACAACTGTAATTTTTTTACCCTCTACAAGCTTCAAAGTGTCCCTTTTCCTTTTGCAGTCAACTATAGCTTGGTGGATGGATAACCAATCAATCCCCAAAATCACATCGAACTCGTGAAATAGTAGTTCAATCAAGTTTTCCAGGAATATATAACCTTAGGCACTAATAGGACACTATTTATATACTTTATACACCACTACACTATGCCCTAGAGGATTGCTCATCAAGATATCCAGGCCTAAGCATGCATCTCCCATCCCTTTACCTAGTGCTAAATCGGTGCTAATGCATGAATGAGTAGAAACATGATCTATCAAAATATGTACCGAATCGGATAACAAGAGAAATTTACCTACGACCACATCTGGAGCATCCTCATCCTTTTCTGGCCCTGATAGCATAGGTCTGACCTACAACTCATCTCTGATCCTAAGATGACAACCCAGCTGATCTAGAGGCTAAAGTGATGGGGGCAGCTATCTTACCACGACCTTTTGATGCAAAGGACCCAGTACCTGTTGTTGGTAAGGTGGCTGAAGTAGTCTGCACTATAAGACAGTCTCTGATCTGATGATCTCTGAAACCACATCTGAATCAAGCTCCAGTCAAATATCTGCACTCCACAGGATGAATCTTGTCATAATAGTCACAGGCTACTGTTATCCCACTATATCTATCTCAGGGTGTGTTGGCTGCTGAAGCAAGTGGGGCCCTACCACGGGGTGCACTACCCTGACCTCGGCCTAAAGCAGCTGGTGAATGGCCCTGAGGTGCTAAAGATCCCCTGGACTTCTTACCCTATCCTCCTTTACCACTGAACTATCCCTATTTTCTCTTTTGCTAAAATTGGGACTTCCTATTAGTTTCTTCTGTTTGTATGGCTTCTAACTTAATAGCAACCTTAATCATAGCCCTTAAATCAAGGTATTTTTGGATCCCAATGATCTATCTGAGCTCTGTATGCAGTCTCCTTTCAAATCTCTGATATAACTTTTCTTCCGTGGATTGACTCTCATCTAAATAGGCACTCAAGAGCTTAAACTCGTTCTCATATTCTGCCACTAATTTGTTCCCCTATTTCAGCCTCCAAAAGGCATCAGCATTGCTGCCTTATATTCTGAGCCAATATACTTTTTTTAAATTGAGCCACAAAGAATCCCCAATTTAACTGGTCCTCTGGGGTATGCCTTCTAACTGAATCCCATCAGATAAAAGCTGGCCCTTGAAGTGAAGCCATAATGAATTCAAACTTATCTTCCAACGGGGTATTTGTGATTCCAAACAGTCTTTTATCTTAAAAAGCCATTCATCTGGCTAGGTAGGTGTCAGTGGGTCACACCCATGAAAGTCCTTAGTTCCTAACCCTTTTAACTACTCCAGAATAGATTTTCTTCTGGGTGGAGCTGGTTGAACCTATACTGTTGCTTGAGAAGGTTGTGCCTGACCTACCTGCAGCCTCTACTGAATGTAATCTACCATTAAATTAAGAAAATCTAACTGTAGGGGTGGAGGTGACACTGTTGGTGAAGAAGCCTGCTGCTGTCCAGTACCTATAGAAGTCTCACTATCACCATCCCTCACCTGTTTATCCCGATCAGAGGACATCTTTTCACTATAAAACAAAAAGGAGCAATTACACATTAGATTCCATAACACCTTTCCACTGACAATTGGCATGTATATACAGACAAATCATTCACTTAATCCCACTCCAATCTTAGAATCGTTTAAACCATTGCTCTGATACAACAAAATGTAACACACTCACTACTAAAGTCCTACGGATTCAAACTATTAGCCAGAATTTTTTTTATCTTAGAAATCGTACACTTAACCAATTAATTCAATAATTATCAATTCTTATCCATTAGTTATGTTTACAAATTCAACTTGTCGCTAACCTATAACTATCCGATTTTATTATTCATTTTACAAAAACCCAGCAATATAGCGGCTATAAACTTGTCTAGCCCTCAAAAAATAGATAATTTTACAGCTCCTCAGGAGTACAATAGTTTATAAATAGAATATACATTCATCCATTTATTCTCAATTCCATTCCAAAACAACACTCAAATCACTTCCTGTTTACTTACATATTCAGGTATACATATACATATACATATACAATATTGTTCATATACAAATTAATTCTTGCTTCAAATCTAGCTAAATAAATATATACATGCCAGACTATAAAATATTTCTATTGTTTCTTTTTATTCAAAATTTCTCCTTTTGTGTACTATTGCTTCACACTTTTATCGGTACCTGCATAATTGCATTAATTATGCAAAATATGTCAATTTTCTTATCAAAAACACAATTTTTAAAGTTCTAACAATCAATTCAATTAAATTTCATTCCTTTGGTAAACTTTTCAAATTAATCCTTTATTTTCCATTTTATTTCAAAATTGCCCTTTTTACATTTTAATTATAAAATTGCCATTAATTTTCTTATTTTTACTTCACATTCAATTTTTGGCATACCAATTTACCAATTAGTCCTTATTTAAACATTTTTATGTAAAATTATATTTTAGTCCTTTTAATTTTTAAAAGTACATTTTGGACTGTTTGTTTACTAAATTATCATTTTATCCTTTTTATTCATTTCTTTATCATTTTTGCTCATTAAATACAATATTTGAAAAAATTACCATTTGACCCCTAAACTTTTTATTTCTTTTCAATTAGATCCTTTTTCACTCTAAACTTCACTTTTAGCATTTTTTTTCCACTTTAAGCTTATTTTTACCATTATGCCTATAATACAATTCCGAAAAAAGTTTTCAGACCGATATATGGGATGTGAACCCCACAGTACCACAATAAAAACTGAGAAATAATCCATAACAGAGTTCAAAACAAAATAGATACTATGGGAGATTAGTGATCCTACCATAGAAAAGCAAGTCGCCATGACTTACATCGCGCTATAAGTGTCCCTATAGCTAGCCAATTCTATCCTGAACTAGATTTTGACCGCCTGACTAATACTAGGGCAAAAATTCACTTAATTTCACTTTACTTTTCAGATTTTTAACAGTTTCAATAGCTTTTTCATTACTGTAAATCTATCGGTCAATTTTTTCATTACTTTTACATAGCTTGTGAATTATTTCACAATAATTACCATTTTTACTTATTTAATGAATTATTTCGCAATAATTCAACAAATACACTATGCATATAATCAAATTCTCTTCTTGAAAATACTCAAATAATTTTCATAAATTTCATAAAAATTCATGGATATATTAATTCATTTCTAGAATTATTTTATAGATTAATTCATCAAAAATGCATAAAGTATACTTTAGTTCTCTCTAGGAAATCATTCGACCATTAAAGGAAGTTCAGCTTACAAATTAATTTAGAACAATTTTAAGCTTTCCATTAGGTATATTCTAGGTTTTAAATTATTATTTTAAGGTCAATTTCAAATTTACATGCATTTTCTTAGTTTTCCCTGAGTTATATAAAGAAAAATCATGCCAATTCAAAGGAAATGAAAGGATTTAGTAGCCATTAACCTTTCGCACAAACTTTAGGCCCTTT
Source organism: Excoecaria agallocha (assembly GCA_037975025.1). Taxonomy (NCBI): domain Eukaryota; kingdom Viridiplantae; phylum Streptophyta; class Magnoliopsida; order Malpighiales; family Euphorbiaceae; genus Excoecaria; species Excoecaria agallocha. The sequence continues at coordinate 31,923,901 of CM075822.1, read as the reverse complement.
AAGGTTTCTTTTCCTTACCTTTGGCCTTTGATGGTTATCCCTCACTTGGAGAACCTACCATGATCAAATATTCCATCATAAAAAAACACCACTTTTTGTTCTTAAATACTTAAATTAACCATATAAATGAACTCTAGACATCCTAAAATACTTACAGGTACCCTTAAACCAATTTACAACTATGATTTATGCTTACCTCACTTTGATATCCTAAGTTTTTTCACTTGATTTCTTTTACTTTTCTTCCTCTAATCAAGGAATATAGGCTTAAATAATCATGTAAAGAGGTAAAACTTCATTTAATATGCTTGGATTGAGAGAGAAAAAGAGAGAAAACTTGAAAAAAATGGAGACAAAATGAGCTATTGCGGTTCGACCAAAGCAAGAAGGAGATAAAGGCTGAAGAGATAAGGGTAGCTGCTTAAAATATAATCTCCTAATAGGACTTTATAGTGGCTAAATGGGTTGGGTTTTGGTCCAACCCAAGTCCACTAATTTAGGCCCAAAAATTCAAAATCAAGCCCATTATGCCATTTTCCTATAATTTCCTTACTTTTTAAATTCAAATCAATCAAATTTTGATTCCATAATTCTTATCATATTTTAAGTAGGTTGTATACAAAATTTTAGCTCAATCGGAGTCACTTACTAGTTCGATTCAATCAGATCGATCCGATTTAACAATTATCGGTGACATAAAAAAATTAACTTTTTATAGCTAAAATAGTCTACACATCATTTTAGATAATTTTACAAATTTTGGTAATTGTTATACTTTATTTGCTATTTTTAAAGGCTCGATCAAACCTACATCAACCTAGTTACTATTTAAGCCGAACTGATTTGCTTTTTATATTTTTGATTTTTGGAGGCCTATTTAACCTTAATTTCACTTTAAATTTCAATTTTGGACTAACCATGACTAATATTTTTCGATGATCAAATAAAATATTTTCACCTCTAGGTGCATTTTTCAGCCCCGAAAGCACTGTTCACTATCAAAAATTACTATTTACGGCTGATCCAATATTGAGACCATTATAATTAAGGGGTAAAATCTTTCTTTCTAATAGTTTTTAAAATTGTTAAAGAGATAAAAAGGATATGACTTTCTCAATCTCTTCATCAGTGCCCCAAATCCATCTTATTTTTTTCCTGTCCAAAATACTTAATTTTTGCAATTTCATATTTATTCAAAAAAATACCAATTTCTATAGAGAGATGAAAATAGTAAATAGAAATATTAAGCCATCATATATTGATACCAAAAGAGATTCATGATTTGATAACACTTTTGTTGCTTATTTTTCATGAAGGACCTGAAAGATCCAAGAGGAGGAGTTGAGAGGAGAGGAAAGGATAGGATAGGAGAGAGGAGAGATTTTTTTTTTTGTGATGACTAGATGGATGAGTAGGAAAGAGAGCTGGCATGTCATAATCTAGTTCATCGTTGTTTGTATTGTTAGACACGCGACTTTTTGCTTGTTTGAGTGACAAAATCAAATATTAAGACTGAATTCAAAGGCAAAATGAACTAAAAAAAATTGACTTTAGGGGCAAAACGGGATCAAAAAAATTAAGCGAAAAAATCATTCCATTTTCAATGGTTGAGGGGCAAAAATCACTTTAGCCCAATAATAAAAGAAATAGATGGATAATTAAATTTTTTATATAAAAATAAATTACTATATGAAACACAAGAAACTATAGCATAAATTCAGAAAATGTCTATTTTAATTAAAACTATAATAACTACATTAGTTAATATAAAAATAAATGTAATAACTAACTAAAAAGAGTAAAATAAAAGAAAAAAGGGTATAACAAAAAAAAAAGAAATTTCAAGTATATAAAAGGAAATTTAGAAATTATAAAAATTAAGATAAAGGCATTTTTCACAAAAACAAAACTTCAAGGACAAATTTTTAGTAAAAATAAATTTAAAAGCATATATGCACCATTAAAAGTAGTTTGAGGGCAAAAATGCATCTTATCTCTTTATTTTTGTCAATCCACGCTTGAAGTCAACTCAGAAAAATATTATAAATTATGCTGGTTTGATCTTTCACATGCAGCATATTATTTATATGAAAATTTTTATTTAAATTCAGTTTAAACAAATTATATAAGTCAATTTAATATCATATTATTATTATTATTTTATTTTTTTAACATAATTAGTAGTATTTAATAATAGATTGAATGGATATAATAAAAATAAATATAATATATATATAATATATTTCATGATGTTTATTCATAGTGGAATACTTATTATTTAGGGGTGAGGTTATGAAAATAAAAAAAATTAACCAGTATATTAATATCAATTTTTAAAAATTAGTAACTATTAAGTGATCTATTATATTTGATTAATCAGTTTATCGATTTTAATTTTTTTATTTGATTAACCAATATTTTCTATTAATTATTAAAATTTATAATATAAAATTAAAATAATAAGACAAAGTTCAATTTAATTTTAAGTGTGCTAAGTAATTTAAAATAAAAATCACCAAACAAATTTAATTTACTAGCCAAAATTCATGTACTACAAATTAATAACTAATATTATAAAATAGATTTAGTATTTGTTGAAAATTAATATGTTTGATTTTAAGTCAAATAAAATTTTAGATAATATTAAACGTTAAAATATAAATTTTAAAATATAAGAAAATATAATTAAATATTATTATATATGATAATATATATATATATATATATATAAGTTAATTGATTATTACATATAAATATTATTTTGTAAATAAAAAGAATGATATAATATATTTTTAGTTTAAAATATTATACAAATTTTATAAAAATATAAAAATTAAGTTATAAAAATAAAAATACATTTTAAATTATTATTTTATATAAGTTTTAGAGAGAAATTGTAATGGCCTAACTGTCCCAGTAGCTATGAATAGTATTTTTTGAATATGAATAGTATATCGAGGGTATAAAATACGTCCGAAAATGAAAAAAATATTTTATTTAATTATCAAAAAATACTAGTGACAGTGAATATGGGGATGAAATTTGAAGTTAAGTTGAGGTCAAATAGGTCTCCAAAAATAAAAAATGCGAAAAAATCACAATTTGATTTAAATAGTAACCGAGTTGACTTTAAGTTTGATCGAACTCTTAAAAATAGTAGATGAGCTTCAAAAATCATCAAAATTTTCAATTAAGCTCTAAATGAGGTGTAGAATCATTTGGTAGAAAAAAATTAATTTTACGATAACACAGAAAATTTGCTAATTAGACCAATTTTGGCGAACTGGATTGAAAACAGATTTTGATTGAGCTAAAAATTTTCATGTAGGCTAATTTGAATATTCTAAATATGATGGAACTATTTTTTTTTGGAAATTGAGCTTTTCAGGTTGGAGAAAGAATTTAGGGTAGCCTAATGCACTAATTAGGGATAATTAGGCTTAATTGGGTTGGATTAACTTGGTTGGTCCAAGCCTAACCCAATTGGAGGCCTATATAAGGATGAAAAATCAGAGAATGGTAGAAGATTCTCCAGCCTTCTACCTCTTTCTCCCTTGTGCTGGCCAAACCCTATTCCTTTTCTTCCTTCAACAAATTTCTTTAAAATTTCTCTATTAATCCTACTAAATCAAAGCTCTTAAATGAAATTCCAACCCAATTGGAGGCCTATATAAGGATGAAAAATCAGAGATTGGTAGAAGATTCTCCAGCCTTTTGCCTCTTTTTCCCTCGTGCTGCCGAACCCTATTCCCTTTCTTCGTCCAACAAATTTCTTTAAAATTTCTCCATTAATCCTATCAAATCAAAGCTCTTAAATGAAATTCTAGCTTCTCTTTCTTATCATAGTAGCCTTTAACCTTCAATTAGTGTAGACAAGTGATAGAATTCAAGACTTGAGGTTAGAAATGCAAAAATTAGGTAAGTAAAAAATTAAGTTTTTAATTTAATTTAAGGGATTAATTAAGTTAATTAAGGCATGTAGATATTATTTATGGTGTCATATTGATTTAAAGAAGCAAGTTAATGGAGGTTTAACGAGTGTATAAATCCAGCCATGTGTAGAGAACAGGGAAGAAGAAGATGGTTCCAAGGATAAAAGGGAAAGGAAACGAAGTTTAAAAAGACTAGAGTAAAGTTTTAAGGTTAGTAAATGCAATATCCATTTTTTTCCATTAAATTGGTATGAATTTAGTTTAGATATAGGAGATTTTAATGTAAGGTATGCATGTATAGTGTAATTAAACCTTACAAGTATGTTTAAAAGGCTTAAAATTATGATTAAATAATTAAATTGAAAAAATGGACATGGAATGGTGGACTTAAGGTGTGGCCGAAATTACACCTTAGGTATAATAAGGTTTATTTTGATTGTAAGGATAAATTAAATACACATGTATCTAAATTGACATGAAATAAAGTTAGATTAATGATCAAAGGATTAAGAAGTAATTAAATAGGTGATTCCCTAAGCTTGGCCGAATATATTGTGAAGGAAAAAGAAGTGGATTTTTGGTATTTTAATGAAAATAAAGTTATAGAAAGCATGAATAATTATCATAAGGTATATGCTAATTTATTTAGAATTTTTATGTTGATATGTAATATTTTTCATGTGAGTATGGCATTATGTATTGTATGGAAATTATAAGATTTAATGTGTTAGTGAGGAGTTAAGATATGAAATAAGTTATTATGACATAATAAGTAAGATTAATTCATGGAAAGAACACAAATATGGTAAATAAGTCCTGTGACCAAATAATTGGCATAAAGAATATTAGAAATAAAATCATTAAATTTTGCCCTTGGTTGTCTAGTACTGAGATCTAGTGTAGGATATAGTTGGCTAGTCATAGAGACATATTTACCACGGTCCGAGTCATGACGACTTGATTTGATAGGCTAATAATGGTTCATCCCATGTCACATGTTCACAAGTTACCATATATATTATGTTAATGTTTAATGATTCTTTTGGGTCACCCACATGTTTGGACCTTCAGGGACCAAGTCCCCCATGTATCGGGTTCAGAGATTTATATTGGAATGATGATGGGGGCAAGATTGAGAAAACGGAATAAAATGATGAAAATGGATAATAATAGGTATGATATAATTATTTAGAAAAATATTAAATAATAAATAATAATGATAATAATAATAATAGTAAAAGTTAAGGTGTTTAATTATGTGCTTACATGTATAATTTCTTTTTGAATGGAAAATTATTTGTTATGCATTTACCACGGACCGTATAAATGTTTAGCACGTAGTATTATTTGACTGCATGTAGGTTTTCACTAAGTATTTATAGAGCAAGCATACTAAAGAAACCTTGAAGCTGGTTGTTTTATATTATTAGCTATTAAATATTTTGTATGTATCATTTTGGCATATATATGTATAAAAAAATATGAAGGTGTATGGATAAAGATAATTGACAGCTTAATATCTCAATATAAAAATATGCATGTTTATGTTATGAGATAGCTTGAGATCATTGGGATGAAATATGAGTAGATATATAAGGGATATAAATTATTATGCCTCTGAAGGGCTATGAAAATCTGTTTGTTTGTAGGAGGGTAGGCAAAATTTATAGCCATTATAATGTCGAAATTTTTAGTGGATAAATAGTAAATTAGTCAATTATAAGTCAGGTGATAGGAAATTAAATTTTATGGAGTTTGAATTAGCAAAGGCATTAAGAAAAAAAATTTATGTGATTTTAATTGGAAAACCACGCTTATTGATAATGTACCCTTAACGATTTCTTTGACCAGTATAGCTGGCAAAGTACGTACAGTAAGACAGATTAAGGGTGTTACAGAAATAGAATTTTTTTTTAAAGTATGTATGTGTGTGTGTGTGTGTGAATCGGTTAACTGTAATGATTAATCAACACTTAAAAATTGAAATCGTAACTACAAGTTAAAAATATAAAATTTAAAAATTATAACAGAATCTATCAGATCGATCAACCAAAAAAATCGATTCAATTTCAAATTAATTTTACGGTTAATCATATTTTCAATTTTTTTGCCCCGCTATTTTTTGAAAATAATGTGAATGTCTGACTGCTAGTTGTTTTATTTCATTTAAGTTGCAGAGCCTTCTATAGATTTTTTATTAATCGCTTTAGCTTTTGCGAGTTGTCTTAACTAGGGATGTATACGGTATGGTAAAATTTAAAAATTTAAAAATCTTCGTATTGTCTTTAAATTTTGAATATTTTAAAAATTAACTCTTTTAACTGTGTTAAAAATTTGGAATAATTCGGTATAGTTCTATAAAAATTTGATACAGTTCAATATGATTTTTTGGTTCTTTTGGTACAAAATAATACAGTACAATATAATCTGATACTTCAAATAATTCAACATTTTTAAAATTTTACAAAATGAATTCATAAAATAATATATACAAATACTATTAGAATATCTCAATAAGTATATTATAGTTTAAATCAAAGTACATTAATTAAAAATTAACATTCAATAGTTTTGCTCAGCATTATACTGATACTAATTTCAGAATTTTTATCAATGTTTGAAAAAATAACACAGATTTTAAATAATTAGATCATAAAAAAATATAAATATTAAATATAAAATTTAAAAATTTATCCAAATATAATAATTATCTAATTCAAACTTTTCAAATTCTTCAGTTGATGCTTCCGAAACAAAAAGTGTAGCATATCTTAACCAATTTTGGCAACAAATAAGAACCTCTGTTATAATCGAAGTTAAAGAATTTCTAAATTTATCTAAAATCTTTCCTCCAATACTAAAAGTTGATTCAGAAGCTACAGTCGAGTACTAAATAACCAAGATATCTTTAACAACCTTAGCCAAAATTGGATAATTTGGCTCATTTATCTTCCACTGACTTAAAATATCAAAATCAAGAGAATTTTTTACTAATTTATTAGTCAAATAAACATTCAAATCTTCTTTAGACATAACTTGCTCTTTATCCTTATTTTTCAAAAATCACGCATCAACATCATCATCAATTTCATTAGAATTAGTTGGTGGGGCTGTATTTTGATTAACGTTAAACTCTTTCAATTTTTTATGTTCTTCTATCAGTCTATTCAAAGCAATTGTCACTTTAGAAACTAATTTCTTTGTATCACACTCACTGTAAAAAGATGTGTATTTTGAAACTAGAAATTTTATTTTGAATTTAGGATCCAAAACCATAGCTATAAAAAAGAATGACATTCATCTTGTTAATCGAGCTCCAATACTTGTCAAATTTCAACCGCATTTTTTTTCCATTTCCATTAAAAATTTATCACCACTAGCTTAAAAAGATTACACCAAATTCAAAATATGCACAATCTTTGAAAAATACAAGTTTGAAGTTGAATATAATGATTTAAAAAATTTGCAAGTTGCATTATATAATATTTTCAAAAATTTTATGAGAGTTGTGAGTTGTTTCCAATTAGCCTCAGTCAAATAAACAGATTCAAACTCAATGGAATATTTGTTATCTATATCTTCTAACTTATTAAAAGCTTTTTGATATCCTAAAGCAATATCTAATATCAAGCACTTTAAATTTCACCTAGTAGGGCAATCTATTATCAAACTCTTTGCTTACATAATGTTTACTGCCTCACAAGATTTTTTAAAAAAATCTAACCCTTGAGGACGGTAGCAAAAAGTGGAATAAGAAGAGCATGGTGAAGGCAGAGAGGAGGCAGAAGGGAAAAAGATTGAAGGAAAAGAAACCTAACCCTAATATTCTATTTCTCTATTACCTCAAATATTTTTATTTTTAATATTTTAAAAACTATTAACTACATAAATTTAATTTTTAATTCCCTCTAAAAATTTTTATTTTTTCTCTTTTATTATTTTTAAATATACAACTAAAATTTCATTACATACAATAACTATATAATTAAATTATTAATTTGAATATTTATATACGTTTTGAGCAAAAAATAAATGAATACTATTTGAAGAATAATATGATGCTAAAAATAAATAAAATTAATTGATAAGATGATTTTATACTCATATAATTACATTCATAATATAAAAGTAAATGAAGTTAATTGATTGGATAATTATATACTCATATAACTATAAAATTTTATTATATATAATAATCATATATAATCATATTATTTGTAACATTCTATACCCAGTCAGTTAGAAGATCCAGATATTGGATGTCACATCCGGACTTAATTTTTTTAAGATGGCTAATTATAAAATTTACTTCTTAAAACTATTCATTTTCTAGAAATTGCGATAGAATTTTCTCTAACTATCGGCAATCTTCTGTAGAAAATTTATCAAAAACATTTCTAAAATCATACAACTATTTCCTTAACTTCAATCAAACTCCAACACAAGTTTTCCCATCCTCCTCAATAATCACTCAAAACAACCTACAATTACAAATATCTTTCTTAACACCAATGAAATATCAATAATTATTACAACCTAAACTTTAATCGTGTACATGCCAAAACAACACAATAACAATAATATAATTAAATTTAATTATCATGTTCTGATTCAACTCCTTAACATAACCAGCGGTAGCTAATCCTGACCTCTTCTGCATATAGATTTAATCTTCTTGGTCCTCAACCTACATGCGAAAAAGAAATTACGCTCTAAGCCAAAGCTTAGTGGTGACTACAAAATTTATCTCAACAATTGAACAGTTTAAAAAATATATAATATATTTATAACACTTTAAAATTTCCATGTACAAAGTCATAAATTATATAAATATATAAGTTGAACATTCCAAACTTGTAATATACACAAGAATAAGCAATCAAGGTCAAAACTTTACATGAAATTAATATAAGTAATTTCTTAAAAATATATTTAATTATTTTAAATTACATAAGATTAAATGGTTAGTTTCAAGGTCAGTGCTTTATTTCACATAAACTGTTCGTTAAATAAAACTAGTTAGGCATGAACATCAAATCCCAACTATTCACACACGATCACATAGAAACACATACTCGTATATACGTACGTATACTCCCAATCATTCTACATTTTTACCAAATTATGTAATACACAATTAACCGCAGTACATATGATTATTATTTTAATTGATTGGGTATTTTTTTATAAGAGTTTTACCTACTTATTCATTTTTTATATTTGCCCCCAGTAAAATCCAGCGAAATGATATGATGAGCAGGATAAACGAAAATCAAATAAAAAAATCAAACACAGGATCAAGTTCTCAAAATCATTCAATCCATTCAACATCATTTTCTCATTATTGAAGTACAACATTTAATCATTTCCATATATTTACACCCACACACACACACGCACACACACACACACATTTATACATACACACATGTGTGGACTGAGTTCTCGAAGCCATACAACCCATGACTCAAACTAAATCTATTTAGCCCACCATTTAATATATTTATATGCACACATATGTGGACAGAGCTCTTGAAGCCATTCAGCCCACGACTCAAACTAATCATACCCACTGGAAAGAGCTCTCGAAGCCATTCAATCTTGTAACCTCATCAAGATGCATACTGCTAAACATCCCTACCTTATCCTATTTCTCCCATTCCTATCTAGTTTTACTAAGGGCAAATGTAAATTCATCATTAATTAGAATAAACAATATCATGTATATGTCAGCACTCAGTATTCTCAATACTTGTCCTTTTAATGGTCTTTGTTTTCATGGGCACTGTAGTGCTCCACTTGTTATTTTCCAAGGCTAAACTTATCATTAATTTGTAAATTTTCATCAACCATAATTTTTACATTATACTTAAACATTCATGGTCTTTCTTATACATTTATCGTACCTCTAAATACATAAAATAATCTACTCTGCGCAATCATCATCAAGAAATCATTTAATTCAAATCACATGAATTTAATCCCATAAATATTGTTTAGCAATATACTATCTTATTATAATCACAATTTCTCAAAGGAAAATACAGAAGGGCAAAATATTAATAAACTAAAGAGGGATGTATTCTTATAACTAAACCAAATTCTAGTCTGTTAAATTTCGCAAACCCAGTTAATTAAATGACGTAAACTAGTTTACTGAATAAAGCTTAACAAGGTAACCCATAAAGGCTGACGATTCATCCAAAATTGGACCATTTCATTAAAGTTAATTTCTAGTTGCATGCTTACCCCATTAATAAATGCTTACAATCAATTTTTCCATACTTCTCATTTAGATTATACAAGGTACGTTCTAACTTTAAAGATGTATATATCTTTAATAACTATGTATGCCAATTAGCTCATCATTTTATCAAAGAATAACAATAATATTAGTTAACTAGTGAATGCACATAGATAAAGGGTTTAAATCTTCAGCTCAAGGCTTCTAACTTGGCAATAAGGGAAGTCATCAATCAAAATCTAGATTATTTGTTACATGTTGGGTTTATCACCTAAGTTAAATTCATATGCGAATGTACATATTTGTAATAATTGCTTCATCACCTAAACTATAATTGTCTCTCTAATTACCTCAAATTAAAATTCCTTCTAAACTTTTCAGTAGTCTTATTAACATTAATTAACTTACCAAAAATTCAAATTACACGTAAATTTAGTTACTTGAGTACCAATGACTCACTAAGCACCAACTAAGTCCCGTTACTTTACATGCATTTATTCCATAAATCCAGCATTCTACTTCATAATCCAGTTGTAAATTACGGACAAAGGTAATAAATTTTAGTACAAATTTATTATACAAACCCCTGACTTACTAAATACCAAACTGTGTGTGTGTGTATATATGTGTGTGTGTGTGTGTGTGTTTATGTCTAAGGACAAAATGTAACCAATTGCTATAATTCATAAAGCCTTTACAACACGATTCAAAATTAACGAAATTCAATTCCACTCATGTAGACACCTTTTAATTTCTTACGTAAGATAGAAAATTTAACTCCTATAATAGTGCAATCTACTTAACTTAAGCCATTCCCCTTAAACAATACCTTAAATTTAATTTTCTAAGTTCTTATTTGTGGTCAATCAATCTAAGCACTTAATAGTGGCTAATTACCTAATGTTATAACTATAAAGGTCACAATACTTATGGTACGGTAATAATTTAACGTATTTAGAATTACAATTATGTTCTATTAGCATTATCAAAGAACCTTTAGTATGTCTCAAACATCTGTTTCTTCATGATTCTTCATTTCATCATTTATTTCTAATTAACTATGAGCTTAGAAAGACTAAAAATAACTTATGCACTTTATTTTCTCAAAACCAACTAAGCCACATAATTGACAGTAAATCTCATTATCAAATTAAGTCATCATGCATCATATATTCACATTCAAAATAACTCTAACACCTTTATATATTAACAATTACACTAAACAAATTAAAATCATAAAAGGCAGTCATTTGTTTCCAAGAAAAATTAAGCAATTCTTAACAAAAATTCAAAAATTAGATTAATAACATTTTCAAAGTTAATTTTGGTAATCACTTAAGTGTTAGAATCGTTTCTTGCATTTTTCTCCGATCCTAATCGTCATTGCTCACTGGATTGGTTATCGAAACTTCGCCAGCATGAAACCAAGCACACCCGGAGGTAGTTGACGTTGAAAGGGGTTCAACGACGGTGGTCATACGCCTTAAGATGGCATGGTTTGGCCGAAATCTCAAACGAAAGATCACGGCTGCCACTTTTCGATCTACCTGTCATCGGCGTTTGAGGGTGAACGATGGATATGAAAATAAACACCTGGTCATGAGGAGTTCAGTAGTTGTGTTTGTGTCGCTATCTGCCACTGGAGTTGGCCAGAAAATGGAAGTAAAAATCGAAATGGAAAGGGAGAGAAAATCATTATCCACACTGGTTACAACTGATTGAAAGAAGAATGGCAGTTGCGATGGAGACGAGTAGCGGCAAGCAACAATCGGCGGTGGAGCAAGGTCAGACAATTGCCGACATTTGGCTCGCTTCCTCTACTCAACGACATCCTCTTTATTTCTCCTTTCTTTTTTTCCCATTTTTTCCTTAACTGCTATTTTTTTTCTTTAGTTTCCTTTCTCTTTTTCTTTTAATTATTATTTCTTTTTTTTTTGCCAAAGACACCTTGTGTAGAAAATTCCAGGAACTCTAGAATTTGTTATCTTCCTTCTTCTTCTTCTTCTTCTTCTTCTTCTTCTTCTTCTTCTTCTTCTTCTTCTTATTATTATTATTATTATTATTATTATTATTATTATTATTATTATTATTATTATTATTATTATTATTATTATTATCTTATAACTTAATTTATGTTAATTTGTAATTTATCACCAAAAATGTATTTTTAATTAAAACCACTAATTCAAAAATCTAAAAAAAATGCTTAATCATCCTAAATCTCCGATAAAATTATACCCCTGCTCAACTAAATAAAATATTATTCATGATTTAGAAAATAATTTCGTTCGACTTTAAATTTGGGGTGTTACATTATTAATTTAGAACTGCATTACTAATATAGGTATTATGCGAAAATATATAAATTCTAGTTGAGTCATACTAAAAATAAATGAAATTAATTGATAAAGTATCTATATAGTGAATTGCTTAGCTTATATATATATATATATATATATATATATATATATTAGCTGAGTAATATTAAATATAAATTATTTTAATTATATTTTCATATAGATAGAATAATTATTATAATAATTAAATTTATATTATTAATAATTAAATTATTTAGTTTAATTTATTAGCTAATTATTATTTTAATGTGCATTAAAATATATAATGCAAATAATTAAAGTTAAATTTATATAATATATATAAAATAGAAATTATAAATAATATTTATATATAAATTATTAGTATTATATATAATAATTAATAAATATTGGTTGTTTTAGTATTAGAATAGTTTAATACAGTTTAATATCATTTTCGATTCAATTTTAAAAAATATATTTAAATCTATTTTAAATAAAAATTACAGTATAATTCAATTTGATTCTAATAAAAAAAATAAGCGAAACGATTTCATTGAGAATTTTTTTCTGTATTTTGGTATGGTACCGTAAAATCCAGACTCGGATCAAATCCACACGAAGCGGAGTGAGGCGTGAAACTAACCCTTTATTTGGATTGATGGAATTGAGAGTAATTGAAGGGAAAGTAATTAGAACTAATCATACTTTTCACTGTTTGGTATTTTAAAATACAAAATAAATCAAAATAATTGAAGAAAAATTGAATTTTTCAATTTACTTTATATCTTTAAAAATATTTTTCTTCGATTTGAAGAAAAAACAGAATAAATGAGTAATGCACGGCCGTGCATTGTCCTGCCTAAATCCATGAATGGCCGCATATGGATACATGCAAGGTAATGTGCGGCTGTGCATTAGCTGTCTAAATCCATGCTCCATGCACGACCAAACATGTTTTTAGACGAAAAAATTCAATTTACTCTCTCCATATTAAGTTATTCAAACAGTAAAAATAAAAATAACTAAAAATATAAATTCTATTATTTTCATTTTCACCCATTCTCACTCGTTGGAGTAAATTCAATTTACTCGGTAAATGAAGAAATGAAAAAAACCCTAGGGTTTTTGAATTAGTGAAATTGACGGGCAACAACACCCTTCTGTCCCAGTTCTCTGCTTTCAGGAAAGGGACAGAGTAGGCTATAAGACGTTCGTTTCAGTGTTTGAAAGTCGTCCCTCCATTGTTACACTACACTCTTCCTCTTCTTTATTCTCTACAATTTGAAAAACCGCGCATAAAATGGAGGGTAGATTGGCAAATACATGGCGAATGACCCTGAATGAGAAGGCATTCATAAAGACTGCCTTGGCTTCTGACTTGAGAATAGATGGCCGTAATCCCCTCGAGTATCGCAAAATTTATATCAAGTTCGGCACGTAAGTTGCTTCCTCTTTTTGCAAATTGGTTTGGCGGGCTAATTCTATTTGAATGGCAAGCGTAATCTATGCTGTTGATTTTGGGAGGTGAACAGTTAATGAAAAGTAACTTTCTTTGCAGTTTTCGGTCGTGATGGAATTATGATTTAGTTTATTATGTTCAAGATGAATATGATATCTATCTGGCGTGATGTATGCATGGAATATATGACTAAGATGGAGTGTTTGAAGAAACTAGGGAATATTATGTTGGTTTTTTTGCACTGTGTATTAATAGGTTAGGAATCAAGATAGAAAAGAATTGGACTTACTACTAATGCATTTTCTTTCCAATACATTTTTCAATGTTAATTTGCAGAGAAGATGGGTCATCAGAGGTGCAGCTGGGCCAAACTCATGTGATGGGATTTGTGACAAGTCAACTAGTTCAACCATATCGAGACCGACCAAATGAAGGAACGCTTTCAATTTTTACAGAGTTCTCTCCAATGGCTGATCCTTCATTTGAGCCTGGCCGTCCAGGAGAATCTGCAGTGGAGTTGGGCCGAATAATTGACCGTGGTCTCAGGTGGTTACTCATTTAGCTTTGTCAATAGTTGATTCTTGTTTTATGATACTTCTTCATTACCCACAGACATTAAATTCTTCTTTCGCATGGTAATATTTTATATATATTATTTAGTCAACGTGTTAGTAGGGTGTTCCTCCAGAAGCAAACAGCCTTGTGAGTTTGGTCCTATTTCAAAATGAATTCTTTTGACAATTATAGTTGACCTGCAGGGAAAGCAGGGCAGTGGATACAGAATCACTTTGTGTACTTACTGGGAAGTTAGTATGGGCCATTCGAATTGACCTTCACATCTTAGATAATGGGGGGTATGCTTTAATTTCTACTCTTAGTTGCCTTTCTGTTTACCCTTTTTGTTAGTGTCCTGCAGATTTTGTCAATTATTATTCAGTTGCTATTGCTAAATAAAATTTTTACTTTTGTTTTCTTGCCTGTTGTGGAAACAGAAATCTTGTTGATGCTGCCAACATTGCTGCCTTATCTGCTCTCATGACATTTCGGAGGCCGGAATGCACATTAGGAGGAGAAGATGGGCAGCAAGTAATTGTACATCCACCTGAGGTAAGCCACAATTTGCTTCAGATGTTTCTGAAAGAAAAACAGATATCTTTGTCTGTTTTGTTAGAAGATAGCTCATAAGTTGGCCAGCCATCATACTTTGTCAGTTGTGTTCGCTTATAACTGATATGCATTTTATCCTACAACCTGAAGTATCTTTCCTAGTTCTGGTTGTATCTGCGGGAATTGTTCTCGTGTTAGATAATTGAACTTCTTGTTTTCCCAATTTGTACTTTCGGGTGAAGTAAGGGTTCTAGGAGTGCAAGTGGGGGCAGAGCTTAAGTTGTAACAATATACGTCTTTTCTTTTTCCTGTTTATTAATTTTATGCATATAAATATTACATGACACTTTTAAAATCAGTTACCTGTTATTCTGTTTAACCAACCTTTGAGCTTACAGCAGAAACTTTTCATTTAATTCTCTTTGTTTATTGCCAGTTAACAAGTTGCTATATTACAAGATCTAAGAACATGGAGTCCTCCAAGACTCACGGTGCTAATGCATTTTAGGCATCTAGTGTCAATTTTTTTTTCCTTGTAGTTGAATGTACTGAAAGTTTGTGCTTAACGATTCATTTTGCTTACAATAAGGGTATAATGGCTTATATCAGGTGGTGGCTTTTGTTGTAAGTTTATTGTTGTTAGTCACCGGGTCTGCTTCTGTTATCCCTGGTTGTTTATGTCTCACACATTGACTTGGTAGCATATGGCTGTAGGTTTCATCACTAGCTGAATTTTTTCTTGGCTTTTTGGAGCTGGGTGTTAGCCTCAAAATCATGTGTATTCTCATTGAATTATTAACCTGACTTAAGATTCTGATATTCTAACTGGGTGCCAGATGTCCGTTAGTGATTATAAGGTCAAGGGTCTAATTTTTTTCATGTTGTTTCATTTAATTATTGTTGTCTTATTACTGTCAGGTGAAAGAACCCCTTCCTTTGATTATACATCATCTCCCTATAGCAGTAACTTTTGCATTTTTCAACAGTGAGCATAATATGGTAGGTAAACTTAGTCCTATAAATTCTCTTTTGCACATTTTCTCACGCACATATCCATAAAGTGTTCCATTTAATATTTTCTGTTCAATTTAATGTCATTAGTGCCATGTAGGTGGTAGACCCAACCCACTATGAGGAAGCTGTTATGGGGGGTAGAATGACTGTTACAGCAAACACAAATGGTGATATTTGTGCTATTCAGAAAGCTGGGGGAGAGGGGGTAATGCAGAGTGATATAATGCGTTGCCTGCGACTTGCATCTAGAAATGCCGAGTCTATAACACAGAAGATAAAAGATGCAGTGAGCTTCTCTCTCTCCGTTGTTTTTGCATTATTGCTATGTTTTTAAAGTGGAAATCTTTAAAAATTTGCATCAAAAAGGCATTCAGTTCACCCAAAATGCTATAGGATGGGACTGTTTCCTTGTTCTACACCCGATCTTTTGTGATATAATTATATGTAGGTTGAAGCATACAGCACAGAGCGAGCATTGCAGAAGATCAAGTGCCACTCTACTTCAGTTGCTGTCAATGTTAGCATAGCTGGTGGCAACGCAAGGGAGCAGGAAAACAAGTTCTTAATGCAGAAGGGAATTAGTGAGTTGTCAAGGCATCATATGGAGAGATTGAAGCTATTATCTGATGAAAATGTTGTCAGTAGGCGAAGCAATGAAGTTGATGGTGATCAAAGGTCATCTGCACAAAACAGAACTAGTCATAGAGAGGGAGATGCTACAAATTTTCTTGGGGGGGCCTCTAGCTGGTATGGTCTCAGCCCTCTCTAAATTTTGATGAATTTGAACTTCCGTGGCCAAAAACTATTTTGAACTGAGAAGGGAAGGCATTTTATCTATCTATTGGAGACATAAACTACCGGTTCAACTCATGAGTCTAAGCCTAATTTCTTCTTGCCCATCTATTTTATCTTTTATTTCTTCTTACCCGTCTAGGGTTTGAGGTTTTTTTTTTTTGGGGTTTGGTGGTGAGTGGATTGTTTTTTATTTATTTTTCGTCTTGCTTGTATTAGAATTCCAAGACTTGGAAAAAATAAAATACCAATCAATATCTATTGCAAACTTGAATTGTTACAGAGGGATCACATTTTTAGCATTCACTTTGGATCAAAAACTGAGCAGCCATCATTTATCTACTATGCTTGAGTATGATCTAGTTTGTTGTGGTCTGATAGGATCTGGAGACCAAATTATGGATGATGGCTTCTAGACCTTCAAACAAACACTGTTATTTACAAGAAAATACAGTTTGCAGTATAGGATTCGACCAAACCAATAAATGACATTATCTAGTTACTTTCTTAGCCTGTTTGGTTTTGGTTGATATGCAATTCATTTGCCCTATTCAGTTTGTTGTATGTTGGTTTGGCTGCAAATTTACAACCATCTAGCACTCTGCCAACTTCATTCCAAGCTTGTGGTGTTCCTTTAGAACTTGGTACTTTGTCCATTACAGAGCAAATGATATACCCTACATTTTCCTTGAAGCAAAACTGTTCTGTACCTCCCGACTTGTGTTTCTGTAGGACATGCTTAATTTACCCTTAATTGCTTACTGAAGCTTTAGAATCGTCTCTTTCCATGAACTTTTGTTAATCTCTGTGTTGAGATGAGGTGGTTTTAACTATTGAAAATAGAAAAAGGAAAGGACCAAGTGTAATTATTTCATGTGATTCATTGAATCATCAATGTTTGGAAGCTTGTTTGAAAGCCATTTTCAATGTTGATTTTTTTCCTTGCAGGGATCCTTATTCGAAGGGTGTTGATTCAGATTTCTTGAAAGCTTCTCTAGCATCTCATGGTACATAAATGCAGCTTGCTTTGGAAGAGCAATGAATGACCTTTACTGTATTATAATTTTATCAAGTTGTTACATTGTGTTTTGCATGGAACTTCACAATGAATCCTTTTTTTTTTTAGAAATTTAAAGTTATATTATTTTTGACAACATTAAAACTTTTCAAAACTCACTTTATTGCAAATTGAGAAATGGCTGAAATTTGAAAATTTATTTGAAGTATATGCTATTCTAACAGTAAAATGACTTCTAAGTTGTTGCAGAGAACAAAAATCTGACAATTATTTTTTTTCCTGACTGAATTGTGCACTAGCAGTATAGGAGATAGAGAGATTGCTATTTTTCTTATGATTATTGATATTTTTTGAACACTCTCTTTCTTGGGAGAGGGTCGATGGCCAAAAACAAATTTCTCAAGCAAGTGTAATTCTATGCATGTTTCTATTATTTAATACTGCCCATAGGATCACTATTTGAATTAGACATATATTCAATGCACTATAGATGAGGTGAGGTGAAATTTAGAAGATTTTAGTAGTTGTATATTAACAAAGAAAACTAAAGTTGATAAAGTTATAAAATATTAATCACTTTTTACTACCTAAGTTATTAAACTTGTTGAAAGAACCTTTTAATATTATCTTTTTGCATGTACAGATCTTATGATGCCACATGTATGGAAATTGAACTCTTAAAAGTGCATTTGTATTATGGATTTTCAAGTTTAACTTTAATATTTTTATACGGATATATTTATATTTCCTTGCGGTGTAACCTGTATAAAAATTTAGATATTGCGTTGTCTGAGGCAGAAATTGGCATCAATGTAATTTGATATAAAACATCGAAACTTATCCTATTTCTTTAGATTAATTGCTATCAATGAATTTTCAAAGCAGAGGGTGATGGATGGCCAAGTGATATTGTACGTGAAGGGGGGACAGGAAATGCATAGATCATTTTCTTCTTGCATTGCTTTGTAGCTAGAGTTTACATAATTTTCTTCTTGCTTTGGAAAATGGTGCTTTGTCCTATTTTAGAGCATTCAACTTTCAACATATCTCACCTCAAGCTACAATCCGTGGATGAACATGATACTCTCTCTCGCTCTCACCAGTTTGTCATGATTATTTTTGTGCTTTCCTTTTTGTTGATTGTACATTCTTTTCCCAGTAAATATGATATGAATGGGAAATACATAGATCATTTTCTTTTTGCTTTGGAATGTGATGCTTTGTTCTATTTTCAGAGCATTCAACTTTCAACATATCTCACCTCAAGCTGTAATGCATGATGTCACTTTATTTGTGCTTCATGGATAACCATTTTTAATACTCTCCTCTCTCTCTCACCAGTTTGTTATGATTATTTTTTGCACTTTCTTCCTCTCTTTTTTTTAATCATACATTCTTTTACTAGTAACTATAATATAAACATGAAAATCATATGTTGCTCTATAAGATTTTATTTAGAATTTGCATGTTCCTTAATATTAGCTTTATTTTTTCCACTGCCTTGCCATGCATTTTTGTTTTGGACATTTATTTAGTTGTTTTATTTTGCAAGAAAGTATTAGATATATCCAACATAAAGCAAAATGCATCCCTGCACTATGTGGACTTGTGAAATAAAGCTGTCACCATGTATGTAAATGAGCAACCTGGTTTGCTTTCCCCTATTTTTTTTTGGTGTCAATCCAATATAGCTTGTTGGTGGTGGAAATTCTGTGTGCAATGATCATTTTTGTTCTTGGAATATAAGGTCCATGCTCAAATAATTTTTGGGTGACTGTCTATCTCTGGAAGCTGCAATCTCATTTATGTGCAAAACATGCAGGAATATCAGCAACCAACAAACAGAGAGGAAGTGAACAAAGGATTATGCAAACTGAGGAAGAAAAAACACCTGAAGATACAAAACCTGCTATTTCAATTACTGATGCATCTGAAAGTGGGCTTCAGAGTGGAGCGAAGACTTTGAAAGATGCTGTAAAGCTGAAGAGCAAGAGGAAAAAAAGGGGATCTTCTGGCATGGGTACAACTTAAATGAACTCCCTAGCCAAAAGTTTCCTTCATCTTAATGTACGTCAAATAAGATATCTATAGATAAAATCTTTTGTGCTTTGTTCACCAATTTTAATGTCCTGAGGAACTTATAAATTAGTTTGCAAGCAAATTAAATGACTGTTTTTATTTTCCTGGAAACAGTACAGAAGTAATTTATATTTCTCCTTTGCAGCAGAAAATAGGAAAAAATAGGCTCTTTTTCTATATTCTTTTTGAGGGTAATAAATCCTTGTTTATTATATGTTCAAATATTGAAGCCCCCTGCAGTTGTTTTTCTGTTTATGTTTTTTGAATTAGGTTCTTGCATAGATTGCATAGTTAACTGATTACATGTTGCCGAATTTTTGCAGATTCTCGAGCTATGATTTTCTCTGAGTTCCCTTTGTGAAGTTGGAGGGTGGATGCTTTTGAAAACTTAACTCCAAGCTTATGGCAAATCTCATGGAAGATCTGTTGCAGCCAGGAAATAGTGAATGACTAGTAAATGGCATGATCTTTGCTGCTGAGTGCTTCCTGCCATGCCTACGAAAGAAGGTATGTCCGATTGGTGAAATGATCTAGCTAAATCGGCAGTTCACAGTTTAAGTTGCACATCTCAGTCTTTTTTGTAAATTTTAGATTGACTGTTGTGTTAGAGATGTTATCATTTGTCTTTCCCAATTTCCTTCCATCTAGAGGGTGGAGGATGTGAGGGAAACTGATATAGTTTTGGCTTTACTAGTTTAATATCAAGTTGTCCCGACAAATCTTCTATTTTCCCCAGGTGGAAAAACAGAGAGAAAATTGTTGTGTCAATGTTGAGACCCTGTTCTCAGTTACCAAACACAAAGAACTCAAGAGGAAGAGAATTAGCCAAAGATGAAGGCTAAATTGTATTAAACAAATCTGTAAAAGGGAAAATACAATAGTAGTGAGGAATTCGAGAGCCTCACCTCTCTCCCAAACAACACTTTCTCCAGTGAAAAACAGAATATCCTCCCCACACTATTCCTCCCCTTATTAAGTAACCGAACACAAGAAAAAACGCAATATTACTGTCAAAACAATTCAGTAATTTTACCTATAAGTCCTTCTAATATTTCCTAATGTTCGAGCCTTTTACCCCTTACATAAGTTTTCACAATAGGGGGCCTAACATTGCCAGCCGCCCAAAGATCAACCTTGTCCGCAAGGTTGAAAGCTGGAAACTGAGCAGAAATTGTGTCAAACAGCTCCCAGGAGTCCTCAAAGGGGGGCAAATCTTTCCAGCTAATGAGCACTTCCATCTTGTGAGGACCAGCAGTCGGGGAAGGCCGCAGACCACGCACCTCTTGGGGCTCCACCAGCAGCTCCATGTTAGCTGAAAGGCCAGGAGGAAGAGTGGGCTGGCATGGGTGTGCACCAATGGCTCGTTTAAGCTGGGAAACATGGAACACATTATGGATTTGGGTGGTGGGAGGGAGAGTGAGGGCGTAGGCAACCTGCCCAATACGTTTTTCAATTGGGAAAGGGCCATAAAATCGTGGAGCCAACTTCTCATTAGTGCGGGATACGAGGGAAGACTGCCGGTAAGGTTGCAATTTGAGGTAAACCAAGTCCCCAACGGTAAATTCAACTGCCCGACGCTTACGATCAGCTTGGACACTCATCTGCTGTTGAGCTTGCTGTAGGTTCTGCTTCAATTCGGTAAGAAGGGCATCACGGTTGGTCAAATACTGATCGACTTCCTGGTTAGCAGCTGAACCCCACTCATGCCGTGCCAAAGGAGGAGGAGGATGCCCGTACAGGGCTTGGAATGGAGTGAAACCCGTGGCTGAATGGGTGGCAGTGTTATAATGATACTCAGCCCAAGCCAACCATGCAAACCAGTTAGACGGGTGATGCATGGTGAAAGATCTCAAATATGTCTCCAATCCTCTGTTGACTACCTCTGTCTGCCTGTCGGTTTGGGGATGATAAGCCGTGCTGCGCTTCAATTCAGATCCCTGGAGACGGAAAAGTTCACGCCAGAAATAACTCATGAAGATCCTGTCCCTATCGGATATAATGCTTTTCGGAATGCCATGAAGACGGATGACTTCCTGAAGAAATATTCGGGCAATGGTAGGGGCTGTAAAGGGGTGTTTTAAAGCGATGAAATGGGCATATTTGGTGAGACGATCAACCACCACCAGGATAGCATCATGCCCCTTGGATTTGGGAAGTCCCTCCACAAAATCCATCGTCAGATCTTCCCAAACTTTGTCGGGCAGGGGTAGGGGCTGCAAGAGGCCTGCTGGGGCCATAGATTCATGCTTGCTGCGTTGACAAATATCACAGGCAGCCACAAAATCCTGCACCTGTTTCTTCATGCCTTTCCAATAAAATTCGGAAGCCAACCGTTGGTAAGTTCTCCTCATACCAGCATGTCCCCCTATGGGGCTGCTATGAAACTCCTGGAGAAGCAGTGGAATATACGGGGAATCAAGAGGTAGTGCCAGTCGCCCTTTATACCGAAGGAGGTCCCCCACAAGCTGGAAATTAGGATGAGCTGCCGGTTGGTGACGAATGGTCTGAAGGATATTAGAGAGGAAGGGGTCAGCAGCTTGCTGAGCTGGAATATCTCGAAAATCCAGTAAGATAGGGGCTGTAAGGGTTGCTAAGGTTGGTGTATGAGTGGCACGGGAAAGGGCATCAGCGGCTGAATTTGTGGATCCCGGCTTGTATTCAATCTCAAAATTGTACCCCATCAATTTCCGCAGCCACTTGGCATATTCCCCATCAACAATCCGCTTGTCTAACAGGAACTTCAGACTTTTTTGATCGGTGCGCACAGTAAACCGGTGACCCAATAAGTACGGACGCCACTTCTTGATTGCCAAGACAATGGCCATGAGTTCCCTTTTATAAACTGAAGAAGCTTGAGCTGTGGGACTTAACTTCTGACTATAAAAAGCTAGGGGTCTACCCTGTTGCATGAGCACCGCCCCTACCCCAAAACCGGGGGCATCAGCTTCAATGGTGAAAGGCAAGGAGAAATCAGGGAGAGCCAGGACTGGAATAGTAGTCATGGCTGTCTTGAGCTGCTGGAAAGCGGAGTGGGCAGTGGCATCCCAATTAAAAGCATCCTTGCGGAGCTGCTGGGTGAGAGGCCAAGCAATTCTGCTGTAATTCTTAACGAATCTCCTGTAATAACCCGTAAGACCCAAAAAACCTCGAAGGGATCGAAGAGTAGTAGGAGATGGCCAATCCACCATAGCTTGGATCTTGGTGGGATCAGCTGCCACTCCAGTTGAGTCTATAATGTGCCCCAAATACTCCACTCTTGGTTGAAAAAATACACATTTCTTTTGGTTGGCGAAGAGTTGGTGGTCACGCAAAGCAGTAAAAACCAGCTTTAAATGCTCATAGTGCTCCTCCATACTCTTGCTGTATACCAATATATCGTCAAAAAAAACCAAAACAAATTTACGGAGGTAGGATTGGAATACCTCGTTCATAAGTGATTGAAACGTAGAAGGAGCATTGGTTAACCCGAATGGCATGACCCTGAATTCATAGTGCCCCTGGTGAGTTCGAAAAGCAGTCTTGGGGATGTCCTCGGACTGGATACGGATCTGAAAATACCCGGTTTTGAGGTCAAGTTTGGAGAAAATGACAGCCCCATGTAGTTCATCCAAGAGCTCCTCAATAACAGGAATTGGAAACTTGTCAGGAACAGTCTCCCGGTTCAAAGCCCTATAGTCTACACAAAACCTCCAACTCCCATCCTTCTTTTTGACCAACAAAACTGGGCTGGAAAAAGGGCTGTGGCTAGGTTGAATTATCCCTGCTGCCAACATCTCACCCACCAGTTTTTCTATTTCTGCCTTTTGGAAATGGGGGTACCGATAGGGCCTGACTGAGATGGGAGCAGTGTCTGGCTTCAAATTGATGGCATGGTCTTGTGGCCGCACCGGAGGAAGACCCTTTGGAAGGTGGAAAACATCCTGAAATTCAGATATCAGTGAAACAGAGAGGGGGTGGGCCATTTCCCCTTCAACAGCAGACAATTCAATTGTATTTAATTCCATTCGGTGACCCTCCAGCAAAATGCAGTGGCCTTCCCTCCTGGCCGTTTTTTCTATGGCATGCAAGGACACCCTTGACCGGCACAGTTCAGGGTCTCCTGTAAGATGGACCTTTTGCTGCCCCACGGTAAACTCCATAGACATTTCAGCCCAATTCATATAAGATGCCCCAATAGATAAAAGCCATTGATAACCAAGAATAACATCTGTGCTGCCTAATTGAAGAGGGAAAAAATCAGCAATTACCTCAACTCCTGGTAGGTGAAGGCAAACCTGTCTGCACAGCCCCATGGAATTGATCTGCTTCCCTGTGCCTAAGGTGACCCCGAATTGCTTGGTAGGGGTGATTGGCAGGTGAAGATGAGAAACCAAGGTAGAAGACAAGAAGTTATGGGATGCACCTGAGTCGATCAACACCACCACCGGTTGGCCCAAGATTGTCCCACGCAATTTTAAAGTGTGAGGGGCTGTGAGACCAGCCAAGGAGGATAGGGTGAGCTCCAAGTGATCCAGGTCTCCCAAGTCCACTGCCTCTTCTGTCGCTGCCACTGGGGTCACTTCCTCTTCCACAGAGTCCGACTCATCCACCCACATAATCTGTAATTCCTTGTTGGGGCAGCGATGACCCGGGCTGTATTTTCCGTCACATCTATAACAGAGGCCCCTATCTCGTTTTGCCTTCATTTCCGACTCCGTGAGCCGCTTGAACTTGGGCGGAGGTTGAGTGGTGGAGCCCGTCGAAGTACCAGAGATAGAAGAAGGAGGAGAAGTTGGCGATAATGCCGTTGTAGAAGTTGAAATGGACTTAGAAAAGGGGCTAGAAAAAGGGCTGGAGACTAGATTTCGGGTATTTAGTGGAGTACCTGTAAAAGGCCGGGCTCGGTTGCTGGATCCATTGTGGCTGGACAAAGCCCTTGATCTGGCAGCCTCATTTTTATCCTCTATCATCTGGGCCACCTTCATGATTCGGCCCAAGCCTTTGGGCTCCCATAGCCTTAGCTCCGATTTAATTACTTCCTGCAGCCCATTTATGAAAGTGCTTTCCATCACCGCCTCTGATAGATCGGGGAAAAGAGCAGACAGTTGCTCAAACTGTTTCCTGTATTCACCCCCCGTTGACAACTGCCTGAGGGAGAAGAGCTGCTCCATCAGATTTCCCACTTGAGAGCTACGAAACCGTTCCAGTAAAAGCTTCTTGAATTCACCCCATCCATGGAAACTCCTACGACTACTCTCGTAATAATACCAAGCCAAGGCTTCCCCCTCGAGGCAAACGACTGCTGAACGGAGCCGATCCTGAAGAGACAGTCCATTAAGGTCGAAGTAGCGCTCCGCCCTCAAAATCCACCCATCCGGATTATCTCCATCGAAAACAGGAAGCTCCAACTTTCTCGGCATCCCTTCCGTTTTAGGCCAAGCAGAAACATGGTTAGAATTTTCCCCCATCTCCGTTTTCTCCGTCTGCTCTCCCTGGTTTTCACCGGTGCTGCGGTTTGGTGAGTCCAGCCTCGTGGCTTCTGGAATGGTTTCCCGTGTCAATGGGGATTTGTCTGATTGAATCATGTTTAGCTTGAGAAGTATGGATTTGACCCCATCTTCAATCATCGTCAATCGATCCATTGACTGATTAACAGCGTCCACATCTAGGCGTTCTAGACGATCTAGCCTCGCCAAGACCTGCTGTAAATCAGCTTCCAAAGATTCGACCCTATGCTCCATCTGCTGAGATCGTGTTTTCATGCAAGGACCGGTGCTCTGATACCACTGTTGAGACCCTGTTCTTAGTTACCAAACACAAAGAACTCAAGAGGAAGAGAATTAGCCAAAGATGAAGGCTAAATTGTATTAAACAAATCTGTAAAAGGGAAAATACAATAGTAGTGAGGAATTCGAGAGCCTCACCTCTCTCCCAAACAACACTTTCTCCAGTGAAAAACAGAATATCCTCCCCACACTATTCCTCCCCTTATTAAGTAACCGAACACAAGAAAAAACGCAATATTACTGTCAAAACAATTCAGTAATTTTACCTATAAGTCCTTCTAATATTTCCTAATGTTCGAGCCTTTTACCCCTTACATAAGTTTTCACAATAGGGGGCCTAACAGTCAATTTCTTAAATATTTTTCCTATCTCCCAAAAACTTTGGTAGCTACATGGAAGATTCTGTCCTGTCAGTCGGTGCTTACTTTTTCAGTCCCGAGTTAGTACTGAAGGTCAATTGAAATTTCTGGAAATGGTTTATTCAACTATAACTAGTTTATTTTATTTACTTATGTTTCTGTCAACAAAAAGAAGAGTTATGTGCTTTTGGGTGTTGTTGCATTGAGAAGAGAAGGGTTTTATGGTTTCTAATTTTGCGCCTGTATGGCTCTAAGCTTGAAAATAGCTGTGCCCCTTCTAAGAGTAAAAGATGCCTTAATGTTCATGCAATAATAGTGTTATTAAAGGCTGAAGGAAATGCAGGCAAGGAAGGACTTCGAGAGATGTCAGGCACCGAAAAGAAAAAGGAATTAATGCACTTCTCCATTGCCAATTTAAGATTTTGGCAGAATTTTATCCAACTGATAAAAGCAATTGATTTTCAAATTACTAGTTCAAGGTTAACAATCAACCACCGACTACGAATGATGTAATAGCTTTTGCAGGTGACTAACTTATATGTATATTTTTTAAGCTGGTGGATGTTGGTATCCAAATCTTGCTTATGTTATACAATCTTGTATCAGGCAAAAAAATCCTTTAAGTTGTTTTTTCAGTGACAATCTCAAGTTTATTTTTGTGTATGTGCATAATTCTGTGGATAACAAGGCTATTTTGCTGTCTATAATTTCAGTTGGTATTCTTCACTCTCCAAGAAAACCTTTGCAGGCTGTAGTTAATGTCCTCTCAGAGATTTCAAGGGAGGGATTAGGTTGGAACTGTTTTTCTTCAAATTATTTGCCATCACCATCTTTAGGCAAGTACCCTAATTTTTTTTCCTACCGAATTATTTGTTTGACAAACTTCATACATTAATATTTTTTATTTAGGGTGAATTGCAAAATAACTTTCAACCTTTTATTCACTTTCCAATTTAATTACCTAAATAAAAAAAAATCTTACTACTTAACATATGATCTTTTTTCTCAAAAAAAAAATAATAAAAATCCAGCTTTTAATTATATTTTAAATCGATGACTCGTCAAAATTTTTGTCTTAAGTCAACGGAATATTTTAAAATATTTTTGGTTGTTATGGAATGCTTAGAATGTTTTGTGAATTTTACATGATATTATGTTAATTTTAAGCGGATTTCTTTATATTCTTTTATTTAAAGTATAAATAAAAATTGGGTGTAAAATTGTAATTAAAAAATGAGAAAGTTTATATATAAATATGTAATTAACCCTTTTATTTAAAAGGCTAAATATATTATTAAAACCTCATTTTGTTTTCAATGTGAATAAGGTTTATTGGAATAAAGAAAAAATTAAGTGGAAAACACTTCTGTTGGGAGTTATATCAATTGGGCATTTTTTGGTACCAAGTCAAACTACTATTTAGATCCTTCTAACGTCTCTAAATTCCTCTTATGTGACGTGCTAGACACTAGCAAAGTGTATCTATGGCAAATTTGGGTAAGTTTTACATTGGTTTCGTAAATTGATTATTATTTTAGATCATTACTAAATGGCTAATAAATGGATTGAGTTAAATGGGTTGATCGATTTGCAGATCAGATAATTTACATAATGATCGGATAATTCGAGTCATAAATGGAATAAATTTGGGTTGAAATTCATTGGTCAAATTGTACATAAAAGCAATTGGTTCAAAAGCATGTGAATAGTCAATTCATAAATCACCAGAAGAAAATGAAATGGGAGAATTGTCAAAATTGTTGCTCTCTAAGCCTTGATTTTGAATGGATCTTCTTCTACCCACTCTTTGGGTCACATTCTTCTGAGCTTAATATTTTTTTGCCTTGTCAAACTTGTTTGAATTTGGCTATATATATATATATATAAGATTGAAAATTAGTGTACAAGGAGTAGAATGTTGAATATTATTAGGGATAAAGTGCAAAAAACACCCTTAAAATTTTTGAAATAGAGCAAATACATCTTTCATAATTAGTTCCATTCTATTTAAATTTTTAAATTATTTAAAATAAAATAACTTTACTCTTGTTTCATATCCGAATTAAAATTATAATGCAATTTAATTTTTATTTTAAAAATAAAATATATTAATTTTAATAAATCGGGAGAATATTTTTTTTTCAGAATACTTTCGCCACCTTTTTTCAAGAAGTATAGAAAAAGTAGAGGATAGTTAAAATAATTGGAACAGGAAAGAGAAGTCGGAGCAAAATTCTTCATCCAACAGTGTTCTTACACGTGTCTTCAAACCCCATTCCACCAAAAACTTAATAAAATAATAATAATTAACAAACAAATATTAATTCAACACCAACTTTCTATTTCTGTTGTGAAAAAAAGAATTGCAGAAATAAAATTAAAACTCAGAAAGAGTTCATTGTCATGGCATAACTCTTCTTCATCTTCACCATCTCCTTCACAGCTTCATCAAAAGCCAAAACTTGACCTTCTTCTCCATCAAACCCAAACAAATCACCATCAGCAATCACTCCATTAACAGGTCTAATCACAACAAGTGTTGCTTCTTTCATCAAATGCCCTGTTTGAGGCAACTTCAGCACTGGCACATACCATAAATTCATGCTCAGTTCCATTCCCATCAATGATTCCGATACTCTTAATGATTTTGACTTCATTTCAACAATCTCATCTTTCCCTACACGAACCATTCCTTGCTTATTCACATCACTTATAATTACATTCTCAACTTTAGTCTTTTCTGCTAAAATCTGCTTCAACAAACAATGTCTAGCTGATGCAGCAGTCAAGCAAGAAATTGTCCATTTCACTCTCAGCTTAAGCTCATCACACCTTAATAGTTGGCCAACAATGCCTTCTCCCCCATGATCAAAGCTTTCATCTTTATGGTCTTGAAAAGATTTTGCTACAAGAACAACACAATTCTGGAATTCACTACCAAACTTTGCTTTCCATTTAACCAATGAATCAGAACCATCTAATCCTATGTTTTCACCAACACAAGGGACCTCAACGTGCAGAGATTTAACATCATTGAAATTCTTCAAAACTTGATTAGGCGAGTAGTACGAGACTTTACCCGGATTTGTTCCTGATTTGTGAGCCAAAACATTGTGCAAGAATTGGATTGGTTTGGCAATAAACTTGTGAAGAAGAATCTTGAAAAGACTTTTGGTTGATTTTGAGGTGGGTTTGTGAGGAGGGGTTGAAATAAAAATGGAGTCAGTTTGGAAGATGAGAGAGGCAAAACGTTTACAGACTAAAAGGCACTGAAGAAGATATTTAGCATCGCTTATTTTGTTGAAGATGAGAAGAAGAATTGGGTCTGGTAGATTATCAAACAGATTTTCGTCCTCTAAAGAACTATTCATTGAGCTTTCTGACATGTGTTCCTTTGTGCAGAAAGAGATCAGCTTTGAAGAGAAATGAGAACTTTGGGGTAAAAAAGCGGCAAAAGAAAAGAGATTTTCTTCCTATTGATACACGCTTTTGACCGAAGTTGTGAACACGTTTGAACTTTGAACTAAATGCCTAATTTTGACTTCTTTGAATTTTTTTTGTGCCTCTTGCTGTTCTTTTCTGTCCGCTGAATGAGGCCGACATTTATTATTATTATTACTATTATTTCCTGTCATGGATTTTAATCTAGGTTGAAAACTCCGTCTGGGGGATAATAATTATGGCGAAACCAGTGGCTTTAAGTAATCAAATATGTAAAATTATAGCATACAACTTAAGCTATGGTCTGGCACACACATATAGCGTGCAAGTAAAAGCAAGGAGTCATATCATCCATAATTTGTATTAGTATGTTGAAGCCATCCATGCATTTTGTGTAAAGTTATGCGTGTAAAGCTAATTTTCAGACCCAAAAAAAAAAGGCCAACACATTGGTTGATTCAAGTATGCCTGTAAATTTAGTAAAGAAGAGTTCAAATTACAACCACCTCTACTGTCCTAATTGATAAAAAGAAATAGATGACAAAATATCTGGGACAACAATTGACATTATGGACAGCTACAAGAATAACTGCTCCTGTCTCAACCTGATGGGTGTGGCGGTGGGGGAGGTGGTTGCATCATCATTTGTTGCATATGGTGACCCCCAGACAATTGCTGTGGAGGTGGTGGCTGCCGCCACATCGGTGGTTGGACTCCCATTCCCATGGGCTGTGGAGGCGGCCTTGGCATACCTCCCTGGGAAGGGGGAGGTGGCATGTTTGGAGGAGGTGGCCTAAACTGCATTGGAGGCGGAGGCATAACTGGATGTGGCATTGTTTGACCTGGTTGAGGTGGCTGACCTTGCCAAGTGGGTTGTCCAGCAACCTGCATTGGTTGGAAGGCTGCATTTGGTGGGGGTGGTGGGCGGAGGGCCGGAATTGGGCCTGCAGGAACACCACCATTTGCAAAAGGACGTGGAGGCACCGGTGCACCAACTGTACCATTTGCCCGAGGCATGCTTGGAAGTGTTGGCGGTCCGCTTGCAAACAGAGTATGGGGCCTGCTCTTTTGGGAACTCGGATTGCTTGCAGCCAAAACTCTCTCTGTATCATAAAAGTGCCAATTAAACCACTTCTATAATAAATACATGATATGCACAAACCATCAGAAAGAAAGACTAAACTTCATTGCAAATAACAAAAACAAACTCAGTTCAGTTGGCTAAGACTAAAAGAACGTCATAGTAAGAAGAAAGAAAATAAGTAGAAAAGGAATATATTAGAAAGCCTCACCTGCTGGAGTACCATGGCGCTCCCCCTTTGTGTCTTTCTTATAAGCATATGACACTGTTATCTGACGGTTGCATAGATATTGACCATTCATTGCCTGTAAAGACCAGATATACACCCTCAGTGTAGGCAAATTAAGCAAACGGCGCCCACACATGTAGTAGGACTCAACAATGATCATCCAACCATTGCATTTCATATAAAGATTTTGGACCTAATAGAGTTTTAATTTTCCTAAACTTAATATTGGATAAAATGGTAAAATCAACACCAGCTAAACAAAGCAAAAAAATCATTGGATTTGCTCTTAGTATAGCTTATGGATTGAGAACAAAAATGCAACACATAATGATTTATCAAAAAACATGAGAACACTTCTAATGCAGAGCAGTCATATCCAGACAAGGAGAAAAAAAAATACAATATATTGCAACTTGCAAGAAACAGAACTATATTTATTAGTTAAGCCAAATTACATGAAAATATTTGATTTGCATCAGAATCAAATTTCACAGGCTAGTTGACCCTTAATATCCGTCATTATATTAACTTCTGTTGGATTGTCTTACTACCCAGCAAAGTGCAATTTAAACAATTGATTGCAATTTTCCCCCTTTTTCAACTTAACATATTTGTACTCGGAATAATCTATAAGTAAGGCCAACAAATTTCATAATTCAGTAACTCCTGAATCCTCTAATGTTTCTCATGCAATTCGGAAGGTGTGAATGCATATAAAAAAGAGTTACCTCGATAGCAGCATCAGATGCCTCAAAAGAATCATAGCTAATGAAACCAAAACCACGGGAATTCCCAGTCTCAGGATCTCTCATTATCTGAAAAAATGTAAGTAATAAGCATCAGAACACAAAGGCAGATAAGTAGCAACACTTGAACTAAATTCACAATAATAGTTGGAAAAAAAGTTTTAAATCAAATTTCTTTGTTAAGGAAACAATAATAGATAGTTAGGGCAAATAGAAGAGGTAAAATAACTCAAATGTTTGAGCGTGTTTTAAAACCATGGTTACCCAACTCAACAAATATAGTTGGTCCAACCTCTCCATTAAATCTTAACAGTTACACTGATTTCATTCTAGCAAGGACATGTTAAAAATATGATATAAATGTATAACTTCAAAAATGGAATCCCTGAAGTTCCTTAACCAAATTAATTAGACAAGCAGAACATAAATGGCTCTATCTGCCTCAAAAGAAGAGTGAAAAGATGCACTGATGCATAAGATATAATAATGCATCTAAAAAATCAGAAAACTTATTTTAAGTCCTTGTTCCTGTTTTAAACAGAAAAGAGTATTCTAGGAAAAGAAAATATCCATTCCAAATTGCTTCTCTGTCTCTTCAGAAATATTAGAAAATTCAAATTCATCAATTAAATTATGACTCAAACAAAAAAGCAAAGTGATATTGTTGAGTTGCCTTTCAATGAGCCACAAATGAGAAAACAAACAATTATGAAGTTGAAGTAAGCTCATAATTATTTAATTTTTGTATCAAACAATATCATCCGCACACCCAGGCCTAAGCTGGAGGATGAAAAAAGAAAATTAAACGCACATTCCTAAACTTCTGAGGTGTCTAGCGAATTTCACCAGTGCTGATCAAGTAGTTGTTTCAAACTTCAGAAACCAAATGGGTAAAATTAATGGACCCTACATACTATAGTTTAATTACGATAGATGCAAAAGACTGAAAAGACAAATGAATAGGATTTGCTGCTACTATTTATTTATTTTTCACTTGTATCAGAAGGTTCTTAGATGCCAAACTCCAGAATATATTAGACAATATAGCAACAGATACAAGTGGGACAAAGTTAAGGGAATGACCTTAGGATTTGTAACTATAACTCCAAAGGCACTGAAAGTATCATGCAGAAGTTTCTCATCAACATCCTGCAAAAGACAAAATTGTTAGATTCAAAACTAAAAGGAATGAACATATCCATCAGATACCAATATTTTCTACAAATTCAAACAACTTACAGGATCAAGGTTTCCAATAAAAAGGTTTGCTCCTACATCCAGGCTCTTTTTATCTTGAGATGCCTAGAACCAAAAAGAAGTAAATATTTTATAGCAAAAAAAAAAAAGGAAAAAAAATTACAGCCACTGTAAATTTCATAGGAAACTAAATGACTAACTAAGGCTAAGATACTTAATATTGGGTACCTTATTGACACGAATTGGCTTCCCATATAGCTTAATCATGTTCAAAACTTTAATTGCCTGCATTCACATAAAATTCAAAGTTGAAACTAAGACAAATTTAACAAGATACGAAGGAAAATAAAAAGAAGTGCATAAGACTTACATAGTCAGCATCTTCTTCACTCCGGAATTCCACAAAACCATATCCTTGATGAAGATTTGTTACTCTATCCTTTGGAACATATACATTCACTATAATAGCATATCAGAAGAAAAGAGATTTTAGTTAATCAAATCAATAGACAGTAAAAACTAAAATGGAAAAAAAAGGAAGCAGAAAGTTCTTACCAACAGGGCCTGCCTGCACAAATAATTCCCAGAGCAACTCCTCCGACACCTGAGGATCGAGATTTCCGACGTAAGCGGTGGCGTCCTGATTTCTCTCCGCCGAGTGCTGGCCTAGCAAATTCGCTCCTACTCCAGGAGCTATCCGAGTGGTCATTATTTAGAAATACCGAAGCCGGAGCAGTTTGAGGAGTGAATTAGGGTTTTGGCGCCGGCGCAGGTGTGACGGCGGTGATTGGCAGCTAGTTGGGCCGTTGCAGCTCGGGTTTCTGTTTTGATTTCTCTTTGAAATATCCCAGTGGAGTTTGTAGTCACGTCCCGAAGGAGAGATCAGATGAGGATCCGGGTTGATTTTCCGATTCTGAAATATGGATAACGGGCATTGAAATGGAGGCCCAATTATCTTAAGAAAGCCCAAATTTGTGCTACTACCATATTTATCTTAATCTAAAGGACAAGGAAATATTTGCCCTTTCGTTTTTGTTTTTTTACTGTTGAATTATTTGAAATAAGGTGACCTTTACGATAACCAATGAAATTCTTTAGAGATAAAATCGTCCTATTTCGAATATTTATGAAAAAAAAAAAACCTTTATCTCTAATCTAAAATCTAAAACGAATGAAACAGAAAAAGGCGAAACAAGAAAAAAAAATTCAAATCAATTATAGCATAATAATTTGAAATATTAATTATTTAGTTAAAACTAATTTTATGATATTAACTTTTTCTATTAAATACAGAAGTTGATTAATAAATCAAATTACTATACAACTTGATTACGGATAATATTCCAAAAATCATAATAACGTCCAAGCCATTAAGAGACATCAGAGGCCTATCTTTAGAAGGCCCATGAATAACTAAGCTCCCATCCCATTGGTTAAGATACGAGAAATAAGTAGGGTTAATAACGGGACAGGGCGGGGGCGGGGAATACATCCCCACCCACTGCCCCGCCAGAGGCGAGAAATCCCCATCTCTATCCCTGATTGAATGATGGAAAAAAAAATTTTCCTATCCCCACCCCGCAGGGATCCTCATCCCCTATGAAAAATAAAAATTTTTAATTTTAAAATATAATATTTCACCATTAATTATAATTAAAATATAATATTTAATAAATATAAAATATATGGACACATAGAATTGATTTTCATTACCAAAAAAAATCAAGGTATATTTATACAAATGGCATAAGTGTAAATAATAAAAAAAATCAAGGCATATATATATATATATATAATACCGAGGCGGGGATCCCCACCGGGCAGATATCCTATTTTTTGTCCTGAAATTAAAGTTGAAAATTTTTTTATCTCCATCTCTGTTCCAGCGGCGGAAAAATTCGGAAATTTTTCGCTCCATTTGGGTCAGGGATTCCCGGCCCCATGATTATCTCTAGAAATAAGGCCGTCCAATCAGATGTAATCCATCTCTACCATTACAAGACTGCTTGACACACGACTCTGTCTAATTATCATGACCTCTACTATAGGTCATATCTACTTCATAGTAGGTCTATTATTCAAAAATACTATTCAATTTTTCCAACTCTATAAATAGCAGGTTCATTTTATAAACCAATACATTATATCTCCCTAGTTTTATCCATATTTTCTTTCTAAGAGCTTTTTCTCTAATTGTTAACTTAAGAATTGGAGTGATAACGTCTAATACAACCGGACAAACACCTTTTGCGGTACTCATAAACCATAGTCCGATTGGAATCAGCTTGCAGATGCGCATCGACTTTTCTTTCTTTCCTATTAAGGATCTCCTTCTCCTATTACGAAAATTTCTGATTTATCAATTACTGTGACAATATTGAAAAAAAAAATAAAAAACTTAATATGATTTAAATAAATGTAAATTATAAAAAAGCAAATCGAAAAATGTAGAACGCACTCTAGAACACACCTTGTTAATATTCTCGCCGTAAAGATCAGAATTAAAGGAAAACGACGACGTACCAAGCTTGGAAAATGCAAGCGTTAATGGAATTGATCCTGTGAGATTATTCTCTAAAACATTAAAAGACCCTAGAAGAGATTGATTCAAAGGTGGAAGAGTTCAGTTAAACTGGTTCTACTCCAACCAAAGCGAGATGAGGCAGGCGAGAGCAAATGATAATGGAAGAAGGAGAAATTATTGTCAGTAATAATGATTTAAATATATATCACTGTCCGAATTAAGGTGTTTATTTAGTTATTTATTTAATTTAAGTATTTAAATAAAAAACGGTATCAAATTAAAGTGTTTCCTTATATATTTGGCTTAAATTTAACAAGTATAATTTAAGAATTAATTGAAGATTTAAATTACACAAAACATCATTTATCTAGTTGTAACATTGTGAAATTAACATTTTCAATGAAAGTTGTTAAACCTTGGTTACTTAAATTCATTAGATTTTATTAATTTAATTACAAATCTATAGATTTTATGTTAATTGGAGTATTTATATTGAACTAAAAATGCAAATATATTTGAATAACCAAGCAAAAAAAAATTGTATGCATTTATCTCTATTTTTCTTTTTATTAATGTATGCTACAGAACAATACCTAGAACTTTTAATTTGCTTCATCTAGTCCAAAAAAAAAAAGAAAAAAAAAATATTGATAATCTTGGATTCATCACCATTATCCATAAAGATACATACATTTTATCTGGTAATTGATGTGTATAATAATCTTTGGTATTCTACTTGAAGTGAAATATAATGTAGAATCTAGAATTCAAGAAGAGAGAACTAGTTTAGAAGCAAAGATTTACAGATCAACTGAGTTTTTGAGCATAGAAAAGTAGAGGGAAAATAAAGAAATTATGCATATTTTGCAAAGTTTAGTGAAACAAATAACCAATAATAATAATAATAAACT
Source organism: Excoecaria agallocha (assembly GCA_037975025.1). Taxonomy (NCBI): domain Eukaryota; kingdom Viridiplantae; phylum Streptophyta; class Magnoliopsida; order Malpighiales; family Euphorbiaceae; genus Excoecaria; species Excoecaria agallocha. The sequence goes on along the minus strand of CM075822.1, from coordinate 31,887,685 downwards.
AAATCCTGGAAGCAATAAGAGGAGTAGTGTTGTGCAGGAAAGCAGAGGCAGCTCCTACTCCACTCCCAAGTTTCACTGGATAACCCACATCTTTCAGTATCATCTCCACTCCAGCAAGACACCCCAGTAGTTGCAACTGAAAAAACCATATTCAAATGCTATCATTACTTTGCATTATGTACGTAGAGGTCTCGACTCGAAAAAAGGAAATGAATGGAATACCTCATTGAGGTTGCCAAGATGGCCAATTCTGAAAACCTTGCCAGCAATTTTGTTAAGACCCAAACCTAAACTCAAATTGTATCTGTTCCATCCTCTCTTAACAATTTCTGTACTGTCAATATAAGGAGGCACAAGCACTGCAGTTACTGTGTCACTAAACCATTCCTCTTTCTGAGTACAGTTCTTCAGTCCCCATGCCTCCACAGCAAGCCTGCATTTTTCCAGCATTCAAATACCATGTGTATAGAATAGACTTGGACCTAACTCCACCCCAAAATCTAACTCGTGCGGTGAGAATTGTCCAAACAATCATAAGGAGTAGTATTACGTTTTTATAACTAGTTAATGTGGAATACTTAACAAACCCAACAAAATTCACTTGTTATGGATTAACAAGTTGAGTTACTCAGACATACCTAGTTGCTTTGCCTAAACGGGCATGCCTTTCAATAACATTGTCAAGGCCTTCCACAAAAATGAGATCAAGAGCTGCTCTAAGCCCATAAAGCAATTGAATTGAAGGAGTGTAAGGCCAATAAGTTCCAAGCTTATAGAATTTCAAGTAATCTTTCCAGTCGAAGAAAACGCGCAAAGATTTGGCGGTTTTAGCAGCTTCAAGTGCTTTAGGACTAGCACACACAATGCCAATCCCAGTAGGAAGGGAAAGAGCTTTCTGGGAGCCAGTTAAAGCTACATCTACTCCCCATTCGTCCATACGAAAATCCAGTGCACATATAGAGGACACTCCATCCACAAGCAGCAGAGCTGGATGCCTATAATCATCTGAATCACAATCATCAATACAACCTGTTAATACAGTCTGCACTGCTTCTTGTTGAAGAGAATCTCACATCAAATAATTAAAAGAAAAAAGGAGAACTTATAATTACAGTGGAACTAATTTCAGAATGGTTTAAGTCATTTTAAAGTAACGGTGAGCACACAATTATTAAGCTCGACTTTTCAGGTTCACACATATTTTACAAATATAGGAGTGATTGTACTAACCGAGAATGGTGCGAACTTTGGCCAAATTGTTGGTGACGCCTGTAGCAGTTTCATTGTGAACAATGCAGATAGCCTTAATAGAATGTGCAGAGTCTTCAGCCAGTTTTTGAGCCAAGACTTCAAGATTAGCACCTTGGCCCCAATCACTTTCAACAACATCAACATTGAAACCAAGTCGCTGTTGCTGATCAATCCAAAGCAAACTGAATTGTCCAATTAAAAAAGACACAATCCTGTCCCCGGGAGACAATGTGTTGGTCAATGCACTCTCCCATGCTCCGGTACCTATATTTTGACGCACCAATATCAACTAAAATTAATGACATTTTGTAAGCATTTGGAAAAGAAAAGAATATACCTGTGGTAGGGAAAAGAAAAGGAGTGCCAGAAGTAGTCTTGAAAATCTTTTTGACATCTTCAAGAAGGGTTTTAGTGAGAGCTGGAATAGCTGGAGAACGATAATCTTCATTATTCCTATTCATAGCACGGATAACTGGTTCCGGGATATTAACTGGCCCTGGAACAAACAACTGGTTCCTTCCTGGTGCATACATGTAATCCATCTTTCTTCCTCCTAAGAAAAATTATTTAGATTCTTCTCTATTCCTGACGCTGATGCACCTTTCCTACAAAATTAAATTCAAACCACCTTTTAAAACATTTACATAAATCTGTTCTGCTTTAAATCTTTGTTTGAACGAGAGTAGATTAAGCGAGAGTAATTGAATTATTCTGTTTGTTTTATAAAAAATGCAGAGTAACTGAAAATAGAGCCGAGTAAGTGAGACTAACTAGTTACTCTATATGATTTAAAATAGTTACTCCTAGTTTGAGGTAGATGGAAGTAATTCTTAATTTACTCTTTCTATATTTTTTTTTTTTTCTAAATTATAAACAAATTACTCTCAATTATTCTTTTTTTTTAAATCTACCAAACAATAGAGAGTACATGAGAGTAATTTCAATTTATTCTACCTTCATTTACTCTAAATTACACTACTCTCACTTACTCCGGTTAACTTCCGTCCAAACAAAGGCTAAGTTATCCACTTTAAGTGTCGTTTTTAACTTATGACACATATTAAATAAATTATTAAAACATCTCAATATTTTCAAAAATATTATTAATCGACCAAATTATTTTTTCATTAATTAAGATAAAAAAAATAACAGAAGATATATTTTCAAAAATATTGTTAACTGAAAACCTATGCTTTAAAAGGAACTTAAAAAATTCTCCAAAACCGATTCTTTATAGGAGAACAAACTATATGATAAAAATGCTGTATTAAGTGGAAAAATACTAGCCTATTTCTTGAAAATCAAAAAACACAGTTTTGATAGCTGGCTCAAAATATTAACATGGAAGCAAAAAAAAAAAGATATTGGAGAAGAAAAATGAAGCATTTGCCCATGTAAATGACTTGTATTTTAATATATACCAACAAATCCGGGACGACAATAAATTGGAGGATACGAATATATATTTTTATTATTTTATGGGATAAAAATTGTTTCCATAGATTTAAAAAAAGAAATTCATTTAGATTTTCTATGTGACGATAATTTAAACTTGAGCCATTAAAACTTTTTCATATTCTCAAAAGAAAACATTATAACAATTATGACACAGAAATATCAAAATTTGGTCAGATAACTAACACTCAATCAAAAGTATGTGAGGTATTGAGTTCGTTTTTTCCTTTCAACATTTATAATTGAGCTTTAATTGATTTACCCCTTTTGCACCAGTTATTCAAATTTTCATTTCTAGCCTACTAACTAATTACTGAACTATTCCCTTTAAGAACAAATCTTGGTAGTTCTACTGTAAATGGGTATTTTAAAAGCAAAATCATGAATCGAGTTCATGAATTAATTCAACAGTAAAATTAACATAAAATTTATTGAAAGTCGCAAACAATAATAAAAAAAAAAAAAGAAGGCAATACTTTGAAGAAGAAAATTGAAGTGAAGTGTGACGAAATCTTACCTAGAGAGTTTTTCGAAAGCTAGCAGAGAAGAGGCAATCAGCTTCTGTTTTGTGTGGAAGAAAAACAGAAAATGAGAAGCAATTCAGGTGTTGTTTTCGTTTATTATAACTGCGCGGGAGAGGCGATCATTATCCTACGTGGGTCCCTACTTCAACACACGTGGCAGATAAGAATGAGCCCATCCCAATCCTGCGGCTAAGAATTACTTACGTGGTAATGCTTATGGTCTTCTTCTCATTTCCATTGTTTGCATTTACGTTCCCCTTCATTTGGATGACCAATCCAACCATTCAAGATTGGGAAAATACTCAAATCTTATATTCCATGATTAAAGTTAATTATTCAATCCAACAGTGATTAGTACACAGTACACTCATACATTGCATACTGAATTATAACCTAAAATTATATATCCATTTTCAGCAATTACTAATAAATATAAAACAAATTTAAATTTTTTTATGCTTTATCTGGATGAGAGTAAATTGAATTTACTTTAATGAGTGAAAACTAATAGAAATGGGAGTAATGGAATTTGTATTACCAATTATTTTCATTCTATTGTTTGGATAATTTAACAAACACAAAAAATAAATTAAATTTACATAGATATATTTAACAATTATGTCTATGTGCTTGACTGTACATTACTATGTGTAAATTAATGTTTCGTGCATCGATATGGCCGTGCATCACCCTGCCTGTATCCATGCTTGGCTGTGCATGGATATAGGCAAGGTGATGCACGGCCAAACATCACCTTGCTTATATCCATGCACGGCCAAGCATGGATATTGTAACGTCCCCGGATCCGTCGCTTGCCGATATTATCCTCTTTGGGTGCCACACGTCTGCTTTTGAAATCGTGCCGACCCCCTCAAGGTTTTATTTTTCTCAACGAAAAAGGCCTCGACAAGTAAGAGGTATCCACACTCATATAAGGCGTGCTTCGTTCTCCTCTCCAATCGATGTGGGATTGTCGGTTGGAGAAGAGAACGAAGCACGCCTTATATGGGTGTGGATACCTCTCCCTTGTCGAGACCTTTTTCGTTGAGAAAAATAAAATCTTGAGGGGTCGGCACGATCTCAAAAGCGGACGTGTGGCTCCAAAGAGGATAATATCGGCAAGCGACGGATCCGGGGACGTTACATTTGGTATCAGAGTCGGTGCCAGATCGGTGTGTCAGCGAGGACGCTGGGCCCTAAGGGGGGTGGATTGTGAGATCCCACATCGGTTGGAGAGGAAAACGAAGCACGCCTTATAAGGATGTGGATACCTCTCCCTTGTCGAGACTTTTTCCGTTGAGAAAAATAAAACCTTAAGGGAGTTGGCACGATCTCAAAAGCAGACGTGTGGCACCCAAAGAGGATAATATCGGCAAGCGACGGATCCGGGGACGTTACAGATATAGGCAGGGTGATGCACGGCCATGCATCACCCTGCCTATATCCATGTACAGCCAAACATGAATTTGGATAATTTGGTAATTTCGTCCATTTATTCTGCTTTTTTTTCGAATTTAAAGGAAATAAAATGCTTAAAAAACAGTTAATTAGCAAATTTAATTTTCATTGAATTTTTTTCTTAATTTTATGATTTTACAATTTAAACAAGAGAAAGTAAGGTAATTTTAATTTACTTTCTATTCAATTATTTTTACTTTTCGTCGATGTGAACATAGCGTTGAAAAAAAAGATAAGAAAAAAGTATACAAATCATTACAAATGTGGAAGGAAAAAATCTCTGACATGATTGATTAAATATTGGCATTAGACTAAATTGTGGCGGCTAACAAATTTTATTACCTTAATATTAGACTAAAATACCATAATGAATGAAAAGTTATTTTCTTTAGCACAAGTTTGATTGAAATTACATAAATAATAGGCATTGATTAAGAAAGAGAGATGTTTTATAAAAAGCCAATAACCTTATTTGTCAAAGAATAGATGGTGTTTTGGAAGTAGGGAGTATGAGGTTGAGAGAGCAATATGAAAGATAAAGTGATAAAGAGCTAGCTGTCTACCACACCCTTCCTTGTGGAAATTCAGACCACAAAACCACTTTCATCTTTGCTTCTTCTCCTAATCCTTTCTTTTTTAACTTCTAGTTTGAGGCTGATTGGATTTTTAGGCATAAATATTCTACTATTTCTTTTTTTTTTTTTTTCTCTCCCACATTTGGAAGTGACAATCTGGTAAACAGATGCACATAGTGTACGTGCATCATCACCATCCAACCGTGTCCATATCCCTATCTTCCCCGTATCATAACCCACATTCGGCGCTGTCTCACAAGTGATTGCCATTTTTTTTTTGTTTTTCAAGAGATATTGTTATTTTGGTTTTATTTAAATCTTGTTTGTTAATAATAAGATCAACAAATAAATAATAAGCATATTATGGCTTTCTATTGATGCATTAAAAATAAATACAGGGAATTGTCATCACGCAAAAACTAAATTAATTAAAACAAATCACCTATAAACTTTTAGTGATATTGGTTTAGTAAGAGAGAAAAAAAAAATAGTAAAAACAAATAAATCAATTTTCAACAGCAGAGAATTAAACACTGCATAACCAGCAGACGTAGGCCCATAGCACATACATAACTCACCCTTTCCATGCATTTTAGATTGGGTCTTATATTATATTTTCATCACTTATGTTTTATAAAAATAGCTTTCTCAATTCATCATTAAATAACACATGACAAAGGAGAGCTCAAGTTGAGGCAGACGAAGAACAAAACAAAGTATGAAATGTCTATCCTCCAAGCCTATAAGAAAACTAATAACCTGATGAAAGAGAACGAGCCAACAAAAACTTGGATAAACAGTGAGGCAAAAGGTCTCCAAATAAGAAACAAAGAAGACACATTCATTAGAACAAAAATAAAAGAGAGCAGAGAATACTTAATATTTAACATCGTTATAAAGATGTTTACAAAGTCAACATTTCGCAAAAGGAAATTCCCCCGTGATAGACTCCCCTGCCACAAAGGATGCAGAGTGCACATTTCGAGAACTTCAACAGTTCCATGCCTCGTTGATAAAGATTCACAAAACTTTAACTCTGCGTGTTCCATGAAAAGCTGCATAGCCGTCACAGCAATCCAGCAGAACACCTGTTGAAAGATAACGGTATAACTCTCGTATTATATAAGCAGAGCAATTACATAATTTCATTCGTTATACACAGCTAAACTCAATAACCACAATGTTTACTCTTCTTACTTTGGCCAAACAAAGATAAACACGAACTATTTGGTACTCAGCAAACAAATGTACATATATTATGGGAAACAACTACGCTGCCAAAAGTGTAAAACACGAAGAAAAAGCATAAATTTTGTTCATAACTAGGCAAAACTGATAACGTACACTTCTCACACTGCATAATATATCTTTATATTTCGAATTGAATTAGATGCTAAAATTTCTTTCCTCTAATTTTTCGATATATACATAAACAAATTACCAGACTCATTTCCTAAGACAAAAAATTGTTGCAAGACACATGCTTCTCGCTCATGTTAATCGAATTGGGCATTCTCAGCCACCTCCCCTGAGATGAAAAATTCCCCATCTGATATGCCGCACAGGAACAAGGAGGAATCAACAATTTTTTTATTTTGATGTTGAAAAAGAATTCCACGCTATATCCAGTGGCTGACACAATGCCGTGACAAGGGGAAAGTCACAGGATTCAGTTTTCAATCAGCTGCTGCTCTCCTTCCATCAAAAACTACTACTACTTTATACCTGATGGGAAGTTCTACCTTGAGGGGAAACCTGTTTGATGCATCCGAAACTGTCTATCATTACTAAGACGCCTACTGTCAGATGGTGCAGCACCAAGAATTCCTAATGAGCTGGGATCAGTAACACGCACACCATTTCTCATTGGTCTTTGCAAGGGGGGTTGAACTTGGGTTTGAGAATCAACTTCCGCTCTTCTCCGTCGTTTCCATGCCTCAAATTTCCCATTTTCATAACCTTTTTGAATCGATTCGGACATTTGATAGGCATTCACATTTATATACCCTCTCTGTCTGTCAGCATGGCTTGAAAGAGGGAAAAAACTAGAATCACCATTGATGTGGGAAGGTCCAACACCTGCCTCCTCTTCCTGCTCCTGCCTAAGTTTAGAATATATCTGGTGAAGTTTCTCTCCAGATAAATTTGAATAGGTAGAGACATAGTTCCATAATCGCATGGTCATCCCTGAAAAAAAATATATAAAATTAGAAAGATAAAAACCTGACAGAATATATACAGTGAATCGAACTGCAGCCTACTGAATTTGGGGAAAACAATGTAAGATTTTAAATGGAAATAGGACATACTATCCTGTCTGTAAGGCTCCTCCTCGTATTCTAATACAATTTGGTCTACCCTCCGCCCAATAAGTTGTAAATAATTCCGAATCTTTGAAAGAACCTGGACGAAAAGATTTACCATATAGTAAATCAAACATAGAATAACAAACTAGAGAGAGGATATCAAAAACATGGAAACAGAAGTTATACTTTTTCTTTCGGAAGTTCAGCACTGGTAGTCTGCAGCTTTTGAAGACGTCTTAGTGTTTTAATTTCATCAACCATGACATCTTCACACCATTCCATCCATTTAACTTCCTTAAACTGTTCGCACAATGCTTCATTGTCTGACATCTCACCCTCCTCTTTCACCAACTGTTCAACTTTCTGAGGTTTCTGTGGCCGATTCCTAGTCATTTGAACGCCAACCGTTGCGGGACCAGGCTTCCCTTTCTTTGCCCTGCTGCGAGATACTGGAAGGTTGACAACATTTTCCTTCTGTTTCTTGGAGGCCTTACGTCCTCCTTTAGCATTTGTATTCTTCCCACCAACAGCAGCAAGTTCCTGAAACAAATTTATAAGTAAGATATGGTAATCGATAAGAATCCCAAAAGTGCATCACCGTAACTGCTCAAATGTTACAAGTATGATGACACAGAATCTTATAGAAAAAGAGACATACATTATACAAGCATAATGATTAACAATTAAGATCACTAACACATAATTTTGCATTGAATTTTAGACATTTTTCTAACATAATTTGTCTACCATTAAGAGTAAATGATCCATAATAAGCACATTTCAAAATAAATTGTCCCACTAAAACCAACCAAAGTTTGACAACTGTAAGATAATAATGATATATTGCCATGACTATGGGTATAATCAAACCCAAGTTTAGCTTACCATTTCCAAGAGCGCATTAGCACGGTCTCTCAAATTTGGAGCACGTGGTAGGAAAGTCTCATGGTGTTGCAGTTCCGCTGGAGCAATTTTCTTCGAAAGACCAAGCCTTTCATCTAACCTTATTTTTTCCCAATTGCCAAATCCATGATAGTGTATTCCCAAAAGTAATCTTGCATCATCAACTAATGAAAATATCACAATAAGTCACCAACCAGAAAATATCCCAAGTTCATTTCTACTAGAAACGAAACAAATGAAAGCTGGAAAGGAAAGACATATACTTTGGTTCCAGCCACAGCCTTTAGACCAGTTGGAAGGTTTGAGGTATGTCAACACTCGAAATTGTGCAATGGGGTTTTCATAACGACTAATTCGTTTTGCTAGCAGCTGAAGTTCTTGAACACGGTGGAATAGGTCACTAGCCTTCACAGGGACACCAAAAAAGTCTAACAAAGGACCCTAGAGGTAATCACAAATAAAAATTGTTAAGAGAAGTTTGTTATACCCTTTTAAATTGAGAAAGACTGAGTTGCTTCAAAGTAAAGAGACAAATGGAGCAGCACGAACAAGGCATGGGAAGATACCTTTGGTTCCAGAGTTTCCGCATCAACTGCTTCCTTGCAACCATCTATCAAAGCATCAAAAAGCTCTAACTGTGCTTCCGTTGGAGCAGCTGACACTGATCCACCAACCTCTGAAGCTATTGAGTCTATTTGATTTGCATTCCCAAATTTGATTACCTATACCAAGCAAATTCAAGGAAAAGGCAAACAAACAAATAAATAATGGAATTCAACAAGACAGAAAACTAAGCTCAAACGTAACTTGCCATTCTAGAATTGTGACCACATTGTAAGAACTCTATGCTACATCCTAATAGTTGATATCTTGCCAAGACATACCACAACATAAGTTCCTTTATATGCCTCACCAAGTGATTCAGAAAGTTCAAGGCAGCTGAGAGGGAGAGACGGAGAAATAAAGCACCTATTATAAGGCCCTATAAATCCTCAGGATTTCACAATTCTATATTTTTTCAAACATTTAAGTTAAAGTGAATCATGCTTCTTAGACAACAAAAATGTCCATTTTAATAGAAGAATGCAAGCATGGAGAAATTCTTTTCTAGCTTTATCAAAATAATTAATTTAATTAGAAAAGATCAAGTGCTTGAAAAATATATTAACTTAAAAATTATTATTTCCAATAACATAGATACCTAATAGAACATCCTTCAGTACTTCCTTAATTCAGGGGGAAAATGATTCCTTAACTGAACATCCGCCAATACCGTATAAAATGAAAATTATTTTTCCACTTGAATAATCTAGAAGCTTCAAAAGACTAATTGGAACATTACCGCACGAGAAAAGCGCTGTGCATCTCTTTTTGATAAATTCCCTTGAGACCATTCTCTCACTTGGGCAGATGCTCCATCAATCATTGTTACCGGGGGAGCAGAATACTCTGCTTTACGACGTTCTGACTGCTGACTGGGCTGCTGAGGTGGGGGGGGGGGGTTGGTGGCCGGGAGGGGGGGGAGGCTCGGAACTTTTCTTTTTTTCTTTTGTTACTTCTCTCAGATTGGTCAGCCTCAACATAACTCCTGTGACTTCTTGCAGCACGAGGAGCCAGCGCTTCCTAACAGGAAAGCATATATAGAGAGGGATATTTACTCTAAAATCAGAAATCCAGAAGTTATAATATGTTGAAAAAAATTTAAGATAACTTCATACTTCAGCTTGGGCTATAGCATCAGGTTTTATCCACCGACTCCAGAAACTCCCATCATCTTCAGTGTTGGAGAAATTGGCCACCTATATATTATTATAGAACCAAATTAATTGACAGAATAAATTGCAAATGCAGCATCACTTATCTGCCCTGTATAATCTGTCTATTTATCTACACTGTGTAAATGTAGGAATGTGAGGAAAAACTTTTTTGGACAATTATAATCTTATATTTTAAGATAATTAGCAAAATAACCTTTTTTGGTTTGTAAAAGTGAAAATACTACTATAATTAGACTTTGACCTCAATTGTAATTCTCAAAAATGTAACAAAGTACAATAGAATAACATTCTTCTATATTTTAAATAAAATTTTCCAAATAAAACAGAGGAAGAGACATTACCCAGCCTTGGTGCAAGAATCTGTTCAAACCAATAGCCAGAGAGCTTGTGATGATAAAGGATATCCAATTCTTTTTATAATTTATATTTGCATCTTTTTCATTAATTATGCTTGAAAATATAATTTCTATTTATGTAGTTCGTTTGTTAATAATTTAAACATGATAGTTCACTCCTTGGTGCATTAAGTAGTTTTTTCAATCAAAATCATTTTTCCTCTCAAATACAAGGAGTAACATGTGAACATATTGTGAGTAATTAGGATATGGGATTTCCTTTACACACCAGCGCGCGCGCACGGGCACACACACATATGCACACATATAAATCAATCATTAATTAAAATTTTGATTCACAAAATTGTCTATTTTCAATAATATAATAAGTAAATTTCTGCAAATTAGCCTAGTTTAGGCTTTCAGGGCAATTTTGATTTTGAATTAAAAAAAAAGGCCTTTCATTTATCATTTTATTTATAACTATAGCCTTCTACTGCTATAGTTGTGCAGAAGCACTTTCAATAGGTTTGTACTCAATAGCAAAAGGATTGCCGACATGCGAGAATTACAATCCAATTCTCTTTCGTTAGAAACAAAACTTACTATTGTATTAGAAACAAAAATTCTAATATCCTTTTTAGATTTATTTAGTCATGCATTTTATTTATTTTTACATCTTGTAAGATGAAGATCTGGTATATCAACATAATTACAATAGATTTAAATATTAAGTATTTTTTTATTTATAATTCTAACCTGAACATAATAATTTTTCAAATTCAGATTTTTACCGCCATAATTTCAAATAAAATTTACATAGTTTTTACAAATAATATGTCATGTGCATGTTCACAATAAGCTAGTTAATAGTAAATGCAGCACACATGTTGAAAGCAGGTAAAAAGAAGAGTATGTCATTGATATCCATAAAAATTTGCTCACCTTAAAAGCACTTAACAATTCATTCCCCTCCTCTCCTCCAGCTTCCTTCTCTTCAACCTTCTCTGCTCTTTCAAGGATTTCATCAATATCCATGCTTAAGAGTCTCTTCTTGCTTTCCTCTTCATTTTTGTCCTCTTTAAACAATTCCTCTGCACCAAACCTTAAAATTGCAGACAGCTCATTCTGCATTTACAGATTAAAAGTTGTATAAGCAATGGTGATAAAAGCCACAATGCAGCAAACTAAATAAAGAAAAAAGAAGTAAAAAATCCACACCAGAATTACCAAAAAAAAAAAATGCATTCAACATGCTGAAGCCAAGATATAGAAAGCGCGGAAACTTTTATATACAATGTACACAAAACAAATAAGATTACAACAATGATAAATCCTTACTTTGTCAAAATAACTCCCCTTCTTTGTTTCTTTCTTTTCCAATCTGCCCTCAGCATTTAATTTTTGGATCACCAAATGGTCGAGAACCTATAGACACACATTAAACAAAAAGATCCATAAAATAATTGGCCTAAATTTTGTGTTGTTAAAGCATACAGAATATGCTATAATCAAACTACCATCTTTTTCTTAGCTCGTTCCAGAATATCCTCCTCAACACTTTTGCTAGTGACAAATCTATATATGTTAACGACTTCTTGTTGCCCAATCCTATGGGCTCTACTCATTGCCTGATACATGATAAGAATCAGAAAAATTAAAGTAGAATGTATTAAACTAATTCAATTAAGAAAAATGAAGGCAACAGATGGCATTGGAAGAAAGAAAAAGGGAGGAAACATTTTCATTCTGTTAGATACCTGCAAGTCATTTTGGGGATTCCAATCAGAATCAAATATTATAACAGTGTCAGCGGTAGCAAGATTGATACCAAGACCTCCCGCCCGGGTTGAAAGAAGAAAGCAAAAATCATCACTTCCAGGTGCATTGAAATGTTCCATAGCCTGCTGACGCAACTCTGCCTTTGTACTACCATCAAGCCTTTGAAATTGGAAACCCCTCAGTGACATATATTCTGCCAGTATATCCAACATTCTAACCATCTGTGGCAATCAGTCAACATCACATTTCATTAATTCAAGTATGCCAGCATCTATAATTTGAAACCTAATCATCTACACAGTTTTGAATCTAATAAGTAGTTTAAGCAGATTAGAAACAATGTTCACACCAAAGTCACTAAATATACATCAGAGTTTCACAGTGTTCAGTAGATTCCACAAAGGTTGTGAATGGGGACTATCTAGGCACTAATTGAAAAATAAAAAACCACACCTTCAGTTTTATAAACTAACACCTAGATTTCACCTTGGCACTATTTCAAGCATTCCAGTTAAAGCCTATCAATCAAAATTGCAACCTTACCCTTTTCTTCATTTCACCTCTCTTTTTCCTCACTCAACTACATCTCCAATTCACATTTTCCAGCCTACATTCAGTTTAAATGATAATTTTCCTGCCTAAATAGAAGATGTATGAAAAAAAAATAAAAATAAACCCAAACCATAAGGCCTTAAAGACAGTGGAATGCCACAAGAACTTCTGCAATGTTAAGGAAATTGAGTAGGTCAGAATGCATCCACTGAGCAACAAATGTCCTTTTCAAAATAAAGAATTTTGACTAAATTATGAACAAGATTACAGATAAGAAGAGTGAAGTGCAGTTCTAACTATTAAAATTTTTTCAAGTACTATTGGCTTGTCTATAAGTGCAAAGAAAGCATTATAGCATATCTATAACTTAGCGATGTCATTCTTATATCGGCTAGAGTCTTCTGATACATACCTGGGAAAAAATCAGAACACGATGTTTTGTCTCATGCAACCTGACAAATAACTTGTCAAGTATAACCAGCTTTCCACTACTCAATATAATTCTCTCCAACTTGCTGCTATCATTGATGGCAGAATCCCCACCATAACCATGGTCTGCACTTTCAAATAGGAAGGGATGATTGCAGCATTTTTTTAACTCCACTACAATATTTAAAAGTGAAACCTGCAAATTTAGAGGTACAGATGGAATCAGTTTCTAGTTACAGGGCAGCACCCGAGAAAGAAGGCAGTTAATGCAACATCAACTTCCTACAGCTTTTGAGTAAACACAGAGATTTTCTACCTATCCTAATAAAGCATGCGATCTCCTGGACTTTGGCTTCTATATACAGTTCATTACAGGAAACTGTAACAAAATGGCGCCCAAGTCCTCAACAGAACAGTTCCTGATTTATTTATTTATTTTACAGCCAAAGGTGAAGGATGTAGGGAGCAGAGTTTATTATAGCAATTGATGGAATTACTTCATAGAGATATTACCATAATTCTTCAAATACAAGCCAAAATTTTCCAATAATATTCAAACGTAACCTGATTCCCGCGAACGCCTTTATTCAAATCGTGAAAGTTCCTTTCCAAAATCCATTTATAATACCTACAAAATTTAACAGCCACAGGATGTATAAAAAGTCAAATAGAAACAGCAGTAAGTATGCCACAATTATCAGAAATTCAAAATAGTACGTACTGTTTTTGGAGTGGGGACATCTCAACCCTCAGAATACGTTCAATCTTTGGAGGCAAGGATTTCTCCACATCTTTGATAACTCTTCTGAGGATGTGAGGCCTCAATTCCATATGCAGATTGGCAAGCTGAGAGAAAAAACAACCAACCAATTTATAACTCACCGTGAAGAAACTGAACACTTTTGAAAAAGTTAAAAAAATTAGGAAACATAATGCAATAAAAGTCACTCTCTATGCTCAACCTCATTTTCATTGAATGAGTTAAGGTTCTTATAATTCTGAACAAAATCATCCTTGCTCTTGAACTTATCAGGGTCAAGGAAATGAAGCAGAGCCCTGTCAAATTAATGAAAATATGAAGATTATATAATCTGAGGGAGTAAGTATTGTCTGCAGCATACTAGCAACTGGAAAGAGAAAATGCATAATCAAATGAAATAAGTTCAGAAGCCAAAGATCATCTCAAACATGTCAGATGTATTTGTCCAACAATGCATATTGTAGACAATCTCAAATAGAGCAAATCGTATATTCTTAACTCAGCAACTGCTACAAAATCCAATTTCAGTGCATGTCTCTAATTTAATATTTGAAACAATTTACTGACAAGAGAGTACATCTACAATAGTTTCACTGGTTTGCTCAGCACAAAATGTGCAATTTTAGAAGGAAAATAATGAAAATTTGGAAATCTTTTTTAAATTAAAATATAGCCTTATCATGTAAATGGTTGCCAATGAAAAAACCATGTAACTAAATGACAATATTTTTGGGCGTGCAGGAAAAAAAAAGCTCCATAGGATATTGCATCTCCCTCCCTCTCCAAACTGCACCCCACCCCTCCTCCCCCAAAACCAAAAAAAAAAAATTTCCTTGTTCTCTTTTAGAAGAGGAGAAGAAGTTATATATCACTTAAAATCTGTAATATCAGATACAGTTCTAATCCAAACTCATTTTCCAGAAAATAGTGAATCCAACATTGGTATGCTAACAGCACATGTAAAATCTGAATATACAATAGTCTAAAGTACATATAGATTGGAATGATATTGCTGGGAAAAGTTCAGAGAATCAAGTAAGAAAGAGAAAAAATAAATACCATAGCTCCTCCACGCTGTTCTGTAGTGGTGTTCCAGTAATTAACAACTTGTTCTTGGTGCTAAATTCCTGTAAGGAAAAGGAAACCCACCACCAATGATAACCATATTAACTGACAACAGCAAAAATTAAAGATGAATAATTCAGTTATTTGAAGGCTTTGTGTTACCGAGAGAGTTGTGTACAGCTGTGCCTCGCTGTTTTTTAGCCTATGAGCTTCATCAACCATTAGATAATT
The DNA here is from genome assembly GCA_037975025.1 of Excoecaria agallocha. Lineage (NCBI taxonomy): Eukaryota > Viridiplantae > Streptophyta > Magnoliopsida > Malpighiales > Euphorbiaceae > Excoecaria > Excoecaria agallocha. The sequence goes on along the minus strand of CM075822.1, from coordinate 31,872,281 downwards.
CCACTTGATCTTGGACAGCACTGCCTTATCCTTGAGAACAACTTCATATGTGGTCAATAGAGCATTAAATTTCATAGGTCGCCCGACCTTTTTATCATTGTAAAATTCATATTGTTGACAAACCTGCAAAGACAGATTATGTACATAATTTCAATAATACCCAAACACTGATTATAAGTTCAAAAAAAACTAGCTGGTACCACTATTTCCACAGAAGGTATGTTAATTTTTATGCCTCAAATCACCAAAACGTTAAGAGAATACATAAGAGGCATGGAAAGAGATTAACCATTTCATTCACAGTTGAGATTAAAAATCAAATTTTATGACATGAAATGGCATATTATGAAATCCAAAATCTCATTGCCACTTCACTAAATCCAGCTTCACATATGAAATTAAAACTATGGCCTGTTTACCCTTTAATTGATTATGTGACGGTTGGTGGCAAATAAGACAAGTAGACCTCTCTAGCAGAGGGACCGTCCTTGGTCCCAACGGAGAAAGAGAAACAGAATAGATGCTACTAATATTTTTGCGGGGCGCGAAAGGTGGTATGAGACATTATGGACGGCTTTGCTCCTTGCAAGCATTCAGATTAAGGAGTCCTAGCCAGTGTCAATTTCTTTGCCAGTTCCTACAAACACCTGCCTCTGCATGTTCTTCATCTAAGCAGGTTGAGAGAACCTTAAATTAAGAAATGGGTCCTGGAATTTTTGCCCCAAGAACAATTAATGATAGGCCCCCCATTACGAAGACATATACTGGACGCAAGGGCAGTATGGGAAAGAAGAATCCAGGTGGCAATCAGAGAATCCATATTCTGTTAGGAAGTTAGTTAGGCTTTGGGATTTGGGCTTTTTGGTTACAAAAAGGGTGTGTGGAAGGCGTGGGGAGGTAGCAAATGATTAGTTTTCTACTAGAGGAGAGAAGAGAGGCTCTCGAATTCCTCCTTTTGTTACTGTCATTTCCTTTTTGATAACATTAATACACCATAACCATAATTTTTGGTTATTTCAATTCCATTACTCTTTCTTGTAGCCTTGTATTCTTGTTGTGTTTTGTTATAATCATACAGGGACCTAACAATTAACTACTCGCAGGGGCTTTTAAGACTTCGTACTTTTTTCCTTGAGAAAGGATTTATGGACAACTTAACCAAAAAAATTTTAAAAAAATATATAAGGAAAAAGAAAAGAATCCTCAATTAGAAGTTTATGGAGCTTTAATAAACAAGATATGCCTGTTTCATAAGTACCAAAACCAAATATACGAGGGATCTTGGTTCTTGAAATGATGTTAGAATCCCAAAATCAGAGTATCATGATCTTTTCTAAATTATAATCTAGTCATTACTATTTGGAGAACACCTTATCATATCGGGATCAAATTCAAGAACATAATAATCAAGATTAGTAGCCAATTCATATTAGAGCTTCACCTAGACACCCTTTGTTTGCCGAGATGATGGCCAATTAAGTCAAATCTAGCTTAAGGGAAAGCAAACATGACTCACCTCCCTGCTAGCACGAGTACCAACATACACAATAATATTCATATCAGGAAGCCACTTCCTAAATTCCTTAGCCCAGTTAGACAAAGTGGATAATGGAACAACAACAAGAAATGGCCCAGGGATTTGCATTGCATTCTGCAAGAGGAACAGAATATAATTATTTTTTAATATATTATATAAAATGGAAAAACCAAGGCTGCCAAAAGAACATGACAGAAAGCTTACCTGTAAGAAACCGAGCATGGACACCGACTGCACCGTTTTACCAAGACCCATCTCATCAGCTAAAATGACATTTGTATCGTTTCTCCAACTGTTCAGTAAAGAGACTATCTCAAAATGTGACACCAAAAATGAAAAAGCAAAATACCTCTTCCTCCTTCAAGCAAAATCAAACCCACACCTGTTAACAAGAAAATTCAAGCCCTCCAATTGGTAATCACGAAGCTTTCCTCCTCTCAACCACTCTGGTTGCTCATCAAGCTTCCTTAAACTGGCTGAAAAATACAAAATACTTGTACATTACGTAACTCATGAAAGACGATATCAGGCAAAGAGGATAATATGTAGCAGCATATATAACTAATATATTATAAGTCAAAACCAGATGTATCTACCAGAGACAAAATAAAGAATGTGAAGAACAATGAAGCACAGAGGACGGAAAGGAATCCAAAAGTTAAACGTAAAGTAAGAGAACTGTCTTCTTACCCATAAGCAAATGGCAATTAAAACAACAGGAAATTAGAGACATTGATCAGACAATGTCATAACATAAATAGAACCAAGTTAGCATCTGCCCTGGTAATATTATCAAGTAAAATTAAGCACAAGAAAAAAGTAAAAAATTCTTGCTTCTTAACAAGGAATAAAAGTGCACTTCATAATTTGAAGTGAACCCATCTTATGATTTATAATTATCAAAGTTGTGAAAACGAACCAAAGACCTAAAAACTATAGCAAATAACACACACCTTTCCCTTTCTTGCGCTGAAGATCCACCATTTTCCCTTGTACCGCCATTGCAGCCTCACGTGCCTGCCAAAAATGACAAAGTATACAAATCATAGCATCCTTCAGAGCTTCACTTTCCCAGTACCCAAAAAACATAAAAAATAAAAATAATAATAAAATTAAAACTCATACGCACACGCATGCACAATTTCACTTGTACTATACCTTGTATTCATCAATTGCATCTTGTGCAAATTCAATGTCAATATCCTTCTCCCTGCAGCACAAGAAATTAACTATAACAATGAGAGCAACTCCAGGAATTGTTAAAAATAAGAATGCCAATAACAAAGACTTGTCAATCTGGAGAAATTTAGCATAGACGCTGACGAATCTAATATTCAGATGATATTAAAACAAATAGACTAATTGATTTGGAAGAGGATTAAAAAGATTCAAGTTCTACCAGTCAAAAATCACAGAACTAAAAAATTTAAAGAATACCAGGTTGCTTCAGCATAAGATAGTCCTTGCCACTTGACTAGATACTCTGGCACGACATTACCAAAACTATCATTACTGATTCGATCAGCAATTACTCTCTCCACCTACAAATGAAATTTTTGAACCATCACGTAATATATTAATTCAATAAAACAATCAAATATAAAAGTATCACTGAAGACCCAAAGAAAATAAATTTACAAAAACAAACCTGACTATTTTGCTTTATTAGATCCAAATCCATTTCCTTACTCACATCACTGACCTCAATCTGAAATTTAGATGCAGGAATAAATACGTCAGATGACATAACTTGTTCTCAGATATAGCTTGTGGATGTTGCATGTGCATAGGCTTGGTATTGTAAATGGAAGATCAGTTTCCTGAGATGCCCAAATGCACTTATCTTCATTCTATATGCAGTATTCAACTGAAGACATCAAAGATGGAGAGATATGGCAAAGAGAAATATAAATATCACAAAACATCAAGTTCACATTATGGCTGATATCTGGAGGGATATTCACACTCTAACCAAGGTAAGGCTTTCAAATTAAGGGATATAAGGGAGTACAAGATAGAAACTTCAAATATTGTTATTGTGACCATCTTATTGTTCTCATGGATGGTTGTGATTCCATGGGAACCAGCCCATAGCTAAACTACACAAAAGAAATGCCCTCTCTTTAATTTTCTTCATCCTCTTTTCTAAGAATGTGTTGCATGCTTTACAAAGCGATGCATGTTTGTTTCCTTTTACTTCTTTTGCCACATTACGATCACTCGACTCTGTCAACAACTGTTACAAGCATAATACTCACCCAATTTTGATGATCATGCCTTTCTGATTTTTATACTCACTCATCCGAAAGTTTTAATTTGACAATAACATGAAAACAAACAAAAAGAAAAAACCATCAAGTGTAGCAAGAACGTACCACTATCTAATAGAATTTTTAGATAATAGAAACAAACATACAGAGCACACAGTTCAATACCACTTATTTTCTCCATTAAAAGATATTCCATTGACTTTCTTTCTATAGCAAATTATAATAAATGCTTTTGGTAAGTATCCATTCACGTCCCTATGTAAACCTTTGTTATCTCATAATTAAGAAATAGAACCACAGAAAGTATTCATTTATGCCATCTATTACCTCCTCACGTGTAAGCAATCGCCGGTACTTCCCATCTTCGGTCACCTTTTTTGTGTAGTTCAATACCTTCTTAAACCCACTCAGCTGAAAACAAACAACCAGAACATTTAAACGGCACACAGAAGAAACAGTCACAAAGTTTTCTAAGCTCCGTTTATTAGAAAATCCGTATTAAACCAACCGCAGCATAAAATATGAGTAAGCAACCACCAAAATGATGATCATACATTTTGTAATTCTGCAAAAGATTTCCACTGGCAATGTAAATGTGACTGGCCTTTCCATTTGATTAAGAACTCCATTTCATTCCAATCTGGTTCAGAATCAAACAAGTAACTTAACAGCACAGGCTCTGTTGATCTATTGTTCAACAGAGCATCTTCTGCCATGCCCTTTGGCTGGTGCCACAGCACTCTTTCTATGGCATCGCCATCTTCCTCTTCTATTTCTTCCTAAAAAACAATTTGGAAAATAAAAAAGATAAAACAAAAGGGCACAAAAGAAAATCAGAAAGACATCAAGACAAAATTTATGCACAAGCCATAGAAAATAATAAAGTGCCAATACTGAAATCCAAAGCACATATACAGTTCCCAACCAGGTAAGAGAAGGAAGAAAGCTCAAACCTAAGGCATCAAAAACAAAAACAGCTACTTTTGGACTTCTCTTATTTCAGGTCATCAATCACCCCATCCGAATTAATAACTTTGCCAAAATAACATAAACATTCACCTACCAAGAATTAAACAAAAAAAGACATCCAATCATATCCCACACCACATTATTTAGTGATTAGATCAGTAAAGATTTCACACACTAAAAGGTGTCTGGACAATTCCTAGAAAGCCTGCAATGCTTCTCTTGAACAAAAGTTACATGCATGAGCTGTGTAAACAAGAAAATCAGCAGAGCTAAGCTTAATGGCAATATTAGGTAATAAAAAAGTTTTGTTAGTGGAGACAAAGCTCAAGGAAAGAGAAAAAGAAGCTGAAGATGGTAATGATGGCAAAGAAGATGAAAGAAACAATGGAAAGGAGAGACATTCCATTGAACTAAAGTAAGTATGCTTTGGTAAAAATAAAACACATTTACTCCCACCTCAGACCAATTATTAACACCCAACAAAAGATAGGACTATTTCTTGATAAATGGACGAAATGAAAAAAGAAAATTGTAAAAAAAAAAAAAAAGAAAGGCTAACCACAAGATAGAAAAATAATAGATTCAATAAAATCCAAAAATGTCCTAACATAATCTTTGAGCTGCTAGTATGGAATAAAAGTTCACCTTGTAAAGCAAATGGCACCATGTTTGAATACTTGTCCATGTTCAAATAAAAGTAAAATTTAACTTAAATACATAGAAATTACGAAAATAAAATGCACCTTTTGGGACTTGTTTTTTTTCCCTTCATCAATTTCTTCACTTTCTTCACTTTCAGCATATGATACCTTTCGGACAGACCTACTAGAAGTGCGAACCTCACTTTTTCTTCCAGTGATACTAGTCAACATAGTTGAGCAAGCAGCTGATTTGCGAACATGTGCTCCTCTCTTTGTCATGCTCTTAAAATCCTCATCACTTTCACTGTCAGAGTCCTCAGCCGAATATTCATCCTCTTCATATGAAGTTTTTCCTTTTTTTTGCCGGCTTGAAGAATGTAAAGATTTCCGTTCTCCAGCAGTTTTTGTATTACATCCACCTTTACTGCCTTGCCTATTTTTGGGTTTTCTTGTGTAGTAAGAATCATCTTCATCTGAGACATCCACATCAACATCAATATCATCATCTTCATCAGAATCTTCACCCACCCAGTCTTTGTCCTGGTATAAATGAAGAAAGAACATCAGTGTGCATAAAGCATAAATAATGTGCAACATACATAATCAGCTAGACGGTAAATACAACAAATAAACTCAAAACAGACAAAACAGTCAAAAAGAAATAAAAAAGAAAAGCATATATAGTTGTCTGTCAGCAAACCACATGTAAATTTAAAATCCTTGAGATTGATTGGGGAAAGAAGAATGAACAAGACAACTTTAAGAATGCATAAGTACTATCTCAATGTGTTCATAAGAAAAGGACAGCATAGTTTTTCAAGCACCCTAAAGCATAATCCGTATCTGCCTTTATTTTCTATCTATTGAGGTTGTGGTTTCAAATTTACTTCCACCATTTCTCTCAAGTTGCCATTATATCATGTAGGAATCACTACTACAGTTAATATTTTAGTATTTTCATACCATTGCAGATTAAAATATTTCTTCAGTTTTCATTCAGCCCAGAACAAAATTTGAGTTTCCAATCATATATTTTGGGTGTCAAATCAATTGCAGAAAATAATTTAGAAAATATCTTATTTCTTCAAAATCTCTCAAGACTCAAATGACATATCGTTTAGCATCATTCCACGACAAATTTATTCAAGATCAACTATATACTTGAAGTTTAGCAACAAAAGAAAGCAACTTCCAGCAAACAAAAGAGTTGTTCTTCATATTCTCCAAAACCAATTTGTTTTTGCACCAACCAAGAATTTTGAGACTTTTCTCATGCCATAGCACCAGCTAGTTGACCAAAAATGCTATCCATGAAAATATTTTCAAAAGCATGAACATTAGTCTCAGCCATACCAACCATTTTTCAATTCAATAATACCCACAAAATGAAAACTTGTTCTTCAATTTCCATATTTATAGAGAAACAGAGAGCATAGTAGCAGAGTTTTTATTAAACTGGTCAGATTTAAAAATTTTGTTCTTTAGATTTACAAGCTTAACAGTCAGGTGAGTTCCACAAAAAGAACAGAGAAAGAAATAACCAAGCTAACTAATTTACCAATGATAACACATAGCATTAGCTAACAGAAAATACATTATTTCCATGCAATATAAATTTACTTTCACTTTCACTACCTGATATATTATTTAAAACCAAAATTACAAAACCATCAAAGCCATAGACGAGAAACATTCTTCAAGATTCAAGCAAGGCAATTCAACTTAACACCACAGATCTTTTGATGACCATTTAAGATCAATTTTGAAGGTATCAATCATAATTGACACTCAAAGAAATTGTGTTGGGCTTCTAAAAAAAGCCAAAATAGTGAGGCATCCACAACCAAAGAGAACAGAGAAACAAAACTATGAGCAAAAAGGGGGAGAAAGGCTGTGATGAGTCTGCATTTGGAAATAGCATCAGCATTACTGGAAGTGGTAAATTACTTTCCTTCAAAAACTCTTGGTACACCTCTGAAGATGGCCATCTCCTGAGGTTGCTTATACAAGGTCATGTTACCTACCCACTATCTTCTAACTAAGATTTTCTTAATTCACAAGGATCAGAAAATCCAAAGTAAGAATTTACTATTGAAAGTCACCTGAACATCACTAATCAACCAACATACAACCAAATAAGTATCATACCAAACTGCAAGATATCAAAATGTTGAAAAGCATAAACTTGAGATAGAAGCAGAATTCGTGAAGCAAAATCATAATGCTTGATTAATTAGTTTCATTGGTAATAAGTTGTAAGGAAAATAGGATTAAAGGATGTAACAATTCAATGAATATTAACCTTGCTCCCTGCATGGCCACCAGCAACAGCATACGCAGGGTCAAAGTCTGCATCGTCAGGATCATCTTCTGCAAGAAATAACATGGAAACTTCAGTAAATTCCTTGGAGTGCAAAAATCACCAACAATAATTTAACATATCTCATATCCCATTTTTAAAGAGGATATTGACGGCCTCATACAAAACACAGCAATAACAAGGTAATTACCATCTTCCTCATCTTCTTCTTCATAATCAGCATCACCATCATCATTATTGTCAGCAGCATCATCATCATTTTTATGATTGCGTAAAGCTCTAGAGCCCCTAGAGAAATGGTTATTAACTGGAGGAGGTTTTGAGTGCAACCTGGCACTAAACCCAGCAGAATGGCTAAATCCTCTATAATGCACCGAATCACTTTGATCTTCTCCATCTTGCTCATAGTACTCATCAGACAACATTTCATCTGCTGGAACATCTGAGTGGCCCTTTTGCCCCTTACCCACATCTTTTTGTCCTTCTTCATCTTCTGATTCTAATCTATGGTACCTTCCATCAGAAATATTATCTTCTGAACCTTCCACATTCCTATATTCTAATTTTGAATCATACCCAGAATCAGATGCTCCTTTCATAGGTTGGCAATCTTTCCAAAAAGTCAAACCCCATTTTCCAGCTGTGTTTCTCCTTCCAGAAGGCTTTGCATTTGAATTACTCACACTTTCAAGTGCTGCATCACCTTGCAATCTACCAGCAGCTTCCCCTTCACTTCCATATTGAGCATCCGCATTTATGTCAAATTCTCTTTCACTTGAAGTCACATCTATGTCTTCATTCCCCATCATTGGACCAATTCGTTGCCCCTGGCTTTTTTCATCCGGTACATTTTGTGAGACTGTGTGATTTGAAAAATTCCTAAAGAAAGCCATCTTCTCGCATGGAATTTCCACAATTATTACGTCCTATATACCTCTTACCATCAGAAACGAATGCTTTATACACAATGCAGAAGATATCTTCCTCTATCAGTCTCCTAAAGCCCTTCTAGAAGGTCTAAGAAACAACACAGGAGAAGAGACAATCATTAGTCAAAAAACAAATGAACTGCAACAAAATAATAGTAATGATAATGATAATAATAATACTGTAGTAGCAATATGGCAGAAAGGGAAAAGACACACAAGCACTTAGTTCCTAAGTGACCCTTCTCAGAGGTCACCCTGAAACAATCCACAAAAAGGAAATGCAGATACAGAAATTATAGCAGGGAACTGTACTGTATTTGACTGACCAAAGGCAATCATTTCCCAAGGAACCAGTTATTAAACATGGAAGTGTCTAGCATCAAAATTTAGTTCGAGCAATGGCACATTTACTGATTAGATGCATATAAGGAAAGAGAATTGATGTTAACAAAAGGCAGCTGACCGCAACTTGAACTGAAAGAAATGAAATATCCATATGAAACTTCGAATTCAATGAAGAAAAACTCACTAGATAACCAGCTTTAGGGTTCAAAACAAATACTTGAAGACTTGAAGAAACAACAATCAAGTACCTAATGGAGTTCAAAGGGAGGTAGAAATGAAATAAGTATATTATGAGACCATTTACCCATAGTCTGCTGAATGGGAACGAGAAAACAACCGGAAAATGACCAAAATCCGATCCTATAAATCCAAAAACTCATCAACACACAGCGTAGACGATAAAACCAAATCAAATAAAGCAAACTACAGATCCATGAGCCAGTTAGCAAAATACAATGGTATAATCACTCGCGGGTCTAAAAAGTCCAATTTATAGACCCTAAGACTAAAAAAGCTTCCCATACTCGAAATCACAAATCCTAAATTGGCGACAAATAACAAAATCAATGCAAAAGAGGAAGCTGATGACTAAAACAGGAGGAGCTAACCTTTAAATGACACAAGGAAAAAAGAGAGCAGAGAGTGATTCAAGTTATTGTCAATTTAGGTCAAAGATTTATCCAAAGAGCCAGAAAGTGCGCAGGTTAATAATTGTGCACACCTTTCAAATCGCCGGGAAGTTACTCGCCGGCGGCTAAAAAAAATTCAAAAAAAAGGAAAAAACGAAGTCGTTTCGTGGTCCGGGTTTGTTTTTGCAAAAGATATTAGGTTCGGTCTTTGGTAAGAGTGTCGGAAACGTTAATGGATAATCCGCGCCGGAAGGTGATGTCACCGGCGTTCCGATTTCGGAGGAAGACGACGAGGCGATTTTGGATTAATCGTCGATCGGTGTCCGTGGAAGAAGAGAGAGAAAGACACGCACGCTATGAAGAGAGAGAAAAAAAGAAAGAAAGAAAGTTTCCTGGAGAGTTTTTTACGAAAATAGAAAGATTATTAAGGTTGATTTTGGGTTTATATTTTCCCTTGTACAAACGTGTTATAGTTACTGTTTATTTTTATTTTCCATTTATTCTTTATTATAATTTTGTGGCAGTATATCTTTAAGATTAATTTCCACTATTATACTATTTTCCAATCGAATTAACCCACGTGGCACTGCCTATGAGGTTATCGAGATTAATCCGACGGTTAGCATGAGGCGAACTGTTGGAGCGTTGTACGCGGGTTCGAGGTTTGAAATTAGAGACTGCCTCTCTCACGTGGAAGGGTAAATTGCTGAATTAACTAAAATACCCTCACTGTTTTTATTTTTCTCAAGAGCAAGTTTTAACTCTTTGGCAAGATACACGTGTACGGAAGAGAAAAAACATAAAAATAAAAACTTGCTAGCAGGGCAAATTCGTTCCTGTGCTGCTAAAAAACTAAGGGCATGTTCATTTGTGAAAAATTATTTTAATTTTTCAGAAAATTTTTTTACAAAAAAATAAAAAATAGAGTTTATGTTTACATGGAACTGTTTTCTAAAATGGGAAATAAAAAATGGTGTTTTCCGTTTTCTAATTTTATAAAAGAGTTAGAAAACATATTTATAATGTTATCCACAAAAAACACGCTAACTTAAAAAAATGACGTCAAAAATTTCAATTCGAGTCTGGGGAGGAGCATATTTTATTTCTTTTTTTTATTGATTTTTTGGGTTTCTCTCTTCTTCCCTAAATGCAGCTTCAAATCGAGTCCACCATGAGAGCTCAATCTGGCTTCAAGGCTGGAATATTTGAGTATAAATTGGAAGATATTGAAGAGTGCGAGGAAAGATATGGAGAGAGAAGGAAATAAGTTTTTTTGCTGTGAAAATCTTCGGTTTATCAATTTTGTTTCTACCGAAGATTTAAGAAAAAGATTATAGAGTAAGAAAAATTAGTTCATATTTCCTATTTAATCTCCAACCAATTCTTCCATTTAATTTGCAACTAATTTTTTTATTTAATCTCCCTCAAATCAGTTGATATTTTTCTGTTTCTTTCAGATTCTCCTACTCAAACCAAATCTAAAATTTAAAAAAAATTTGCGGCAGCTATTTCAATATTTGATTTATTTAAGTCAAATTTATTTGCTAGGAGATTGGGTATAGAGGTTTGTTTTAAGTCTCTCTCATTGTTTTATCTTTCACGTTTGTTGATTTTCTTAGCAGGTAACATAATCTCTATCTGGTTGTTTGTGTTTGTGCTTCAAAGTAAGCTGCTGTTTGTTTTTTCAATAGCAAGGTGTTCTATTGATGTCACGAATATTCTAAATCCTAAAAGTCAAAATTTACTAGTTGTTGTTCATACAACAGATAATCTAGAAAGCATTCCTCCTGATCAGGGAGGGCAGGGTGGTAACCTCATCAAAATCAAGTCATAATTTTCTCCTTTGGATTATGCCTTACTTTTCTGTTGTAGTAGCTATTATTTGCCATAGCAGTTTTGTCTTTAGGAAGTGTTTATGGTTTGGGATTTTGTACTTGGGTCTGTCAATTAAAGCTCTATTCTCAGGGTTCTGTTTTCTCCCTATAATTCTTAAATTTTTGCAGCTTATAAAAAAGAGAGTATAATCTTAAGTTTGCATTAGTATCTAAAAAATTAGCAGCTGGTAGCATTTTGTAGTTAAGGATAGATTGTATTTCTACTTTTTGAGTTCCTTGTTAAGTAATACTTTTGAATGAGTATACGTTAATATCATTTCATGTGATTCTGCCACCTAGTATTAATACTGCTATTTTATCTTCTCAATCTATTCATTGAAGGCCGATGATTTGGTGTTCTGAGCTGCTGTTTCTTTGCCCATGAAATTCTGGAACCTATTTTTGTTGAATTGATGTCTTGTTTATGTTTTAGAGGGGTTGTTTTAGTACTTATCATATATTCTGTTTTGTTGAATCTCTTGTTTCATTTTTTGGCAGCTATTTCTCTGTATAGCCCTAGACTGTTGTTTTTGCTGCAGTATTAGCTCACTGGAACTTTGTTGTTTTACGACATTCATTGGCTCTTTTGGTAGACTTCTATTAATAACACTCATTTGCCTTATAAAAAAATCATTGCATGTGAATTTTGTTGCAACTATTAATTAACTTTTCAAAACCCATTATGATATTTTTGGTATTGACTAAGAATGGTTGCTGCTCTCAGTGCAACCCAGTTCTTTTTTTTTTTTTAATTTGGATCATCTTAATAAATTTACAATTCAATCATATATTATTATTATTATTTTATTTTTAAAAATTAGAATATCTTTTTTTACTAATATACAATTTAATTTTTTTATGTAGAAAATATTTTCCATTTTTAATTAATGAATATGTTTTCTCATTTTTTTATTTTCTGTTTTAAAGAAAATAATTTTTCAGTTATTGACAGGTGAACGCATTTTTCAAAATTTATGTAGAAAACAGATATTTCAATTTTTTTAGAAAACAGAAAATAGAAAATAGTATTATGTTTTTCATAAGTAAACGCACCCTAATGCACCTTCTTCTTTTTTTAGGATGAAAGTCCGTAAATGGCGTTAACAAAAGTCAAGACGAACCAATTGGAGCTTGACACATCAGATTCAATGTGTCCATTTTTTTCGTTTAGTGGCCACGTGGATAATGACAATTTGGATTTTCATTAAATGGCTAAAAATCCTGAATTTACTAAATCTCCTTTATAGAGATTACCACTTCGATTTTCCTGCGGTCAAGCCTTTCACCCAAAACCACTTAAAGGCGGTTTGGTAAAATTTATTAAAATAATTTTTTTAATTGATAAAAATTATATAAAAAATTATATTTTAAAAAATATGTAATTGTTTGCTAAATAAAATTCAAAATTATTTATACATTTAAAAGCAAATTTATTAACTTTTTAATAAATAATACGATTAGAAATAACTTTTTAGAATAAAAAAATAAAAAGAACATATATAATTTTAATATATCATATTCAAAATCTTACTAAAAATAATAATTATTTTCACTTATTTACACCTTTTTATTCCACTAAACTATTAAAAATATATAATTAAATAAAAATAAATATAACATAAAAAAAAAAATATATATATATATATACATATAATAACATAATTTGTCACACATATTATTTCTTATAATTTTAAATCATTAAACTAAATTCTTTTTTTCTACTAAACTAAAGGCAATTTGATTATGCTATAAAATCAATTTCTGTTGTTCTACCACCTGTATAATTTTTTTTAATGTGAAGTATGCTCAACATCTTCAAAATTATCAAGTGACACAAAATTGGGATCTTCATCAAGTCTCATAAAAGCTAAATCACTTGAAGAATGTCTTCGAATATAGTTATGCAATGTCATTGTTGCAACCACAATATTTGTTTGAATTTTAAATGGAAATGAAGGCATGCCATGTAAAATTTTTCACATTTGTTTTCAAACTCCGAATGTTCTTTCAATGCAACTTCTAAGTGATGAATGAGCACTATTAAATACTTCTTCGTATCCCTTTGCATGTTCATCACACTGAAAATCAGGAAGATGATATCTTATCCCTTTGTAAGGTCGTAGATATCTTTCATTTGTGGATATCCCGCATTTACCAAATAATATTTGCCTATATTTAAAAAATAAAAGGCATTAGATATATAGAACAATTTTTATGAATTGACATAAAATAAATTAAATTGAATATTACCATGAGGTAGTTTTGAAAATTTTAGTTCTTTTTTGTTGATTGCATGAAAGCATACGCGTGTATCGTGTATCATGTATCATTCCTTCCCATCTAGCTAATACAAATGTAAATTGAATATCAAAATTGCAAGCAACCATGATATTTTGTGTTGGTATTGTAATATCCCAAAAATGATCCTAGTTGAAATGTCATGATTCATGGTATTAATTTTTAATTTAAATTGATTAAATGTGTAAATTTATGTTTGAGTAAGACTAAAGTATATATGTGTATATAGGTATATATATATATATATTAGACATTTTTGTAATTTGATTAAAGGTTTGGGTCAATAATTAAAAAGGAAAATAAATGGGGGTAATTATTATTATTATTATTATTATTATTATTATTATTATTATTATTATTATTATTATTATTATTATTATTATTAGTATAAAAAAAAGAGAAAAGAAAAACGAAAAAAAAAGGAGGAAGAGGATCGGGGAAGGAGAAGAATAAGGAAAGGAAGAAGAGAGAGAGAGAGAGCGTCGATCAGTATTACGCCAGCCACTCCCGTCGGCGGCAGCTTACATGCCGTTTCTTCTCCATCGCCGGCGTCTACCTCCACCTATGGCGTTATTTTTGCCCGATTTTCTCTCTCTTACCGAACTCATTTCTCCTCCTTCCGGCGATCGGTGACAGCGGCTGATGGCATGAGTGGCGCCGGTGAACTCCCTGTGATGAGGCGGTCTTCCTCGTGCCTTTCGTTTCTCTTCACTCGCCGGCAGTAGGAAGATCGGCCTCCGGCGAAGCAGGATCTTCCAACTTAGATCCCGACCAAGTGCGATGGTGTTGGGGCGCGTGAGTGTCGCTGGACTGTTGCCAGCAGCTTGATCTTCCGGTGGATGGCTTTGGTAGCTCTCCGGCGAGGCAGAATGGAGAGGGCATTCTTGGCTTCAATTCTTCGGTATGGGAACTAAACTTGCTCAAGGAATTCTCTTAAATTTTATGCATGATGCATAATTTAGTTTTTAATACATGTATAAATGTTTGTTGGAGAGTTTATGCCAAATAATAATATTTTGAGGAAATGTTATTTATACGACAGTTTGATTTAAGGCATATAGATAATATTGAATATGACTTGATATAAATGTTGTCTCTGTGTGTATGAATTGATAGAATACAGGAACTAAGTTTAATTGAAATGGTGAGTATAATATGATGTGGGGATATAGTGAGTTAAGAGTAATCAACTGTGAAGTTGTATTATAACTATGTAAGGATTTTATTTGGTCTTTCTATAAGTTTTGACAATTGCGTGATACAGTATGTATAATCATTGATTTATTATGCTTATAGGAAAGTTTAAAGTATCTATTTCACAAGATAAATAGGCATCTAATAAATATATTTGAAGGTAATTCTCATCATAGATATGAGTACATACTTTTCTGAGATTTATACGAATTGGATATTGAACAACATTGTTAGCTATAATGTAATTGCGAAAGTAAGTTCATTGTAAAGCAGGAGTTTTGATATAACTCTTAATTGTTGAAATGAACTGGTCTATATATATATGGATGTATGGTTATATTATATGAACCACTTATGATTTGTTTGTAATGTCAGAATCATCTGGAAGTTTCAAAGACTTTATAGATCATAGAGAATATATATATATATATATATATATATATATATATATATATATATATATATATATATATATAGGCAGAGATTAACAGGTTAAGCCATTATAATATGTAGCATGGAAGTGAATTGATAATTTTATAAATGATGAATAACATACATGTACTTTATTAGATTGTTAAATATAAAATGAGCCATAAAGCTTATGTAAACTTGACTTGAATATGTTAAGTGCTCTCAATTGACGTTTTAGAGAACTTAGTATCTTTAGTTATAAGGAGTAGCGTTTATACTAGCCTATTAGTTTGTCCAAGAATTACCTTAGGTGTTGTTAAAGAACATATAATTGATTCTCTTTAATCTAATAGGTGTTAAAAGTGGATTAAGGAAATAAAATATAAATTAAGTGAAGATTAATACATTTGGTTGAGGTGATCGTAAACCGGTGAGCATTATATTCCAGTATTTAAACATACAAGAACAGTATAAGTATATTTGTATAAGAATGGGTTTATAGTCTAGTATAAGGCCTATACTTGAACAAATATAATGATCATTACTTATATATATGTATGCAATCTTAATATATGGATAATTCTATATTACTTGTTAGAAAGGGTATGACTATGTATGATGTGTGTATTACTATGATTGTTTTAGTATATGACTATTTAAGATCATATAGTTCCATTTATAAGTCTGTTACGAAATGTAGATACATATACAGACATTTTTATTAAGAATGATGCATTGAATGCATGTATCAAATATCGTATTAGAGTATGAATGTTTAATTATTAAATTAAGTACAGTGGAACAATGGAAATGATTCTGAAGAACTATACAGGTATGTTTTTTTTTATCGTGATTGTGTTTATAAGTTGATTCTCGCATCAATAGTTCAAATATAGTCAGAAATGAACTATCATGACTAGTACAAGTATTGTTCACATATGATTATTAGATTGTTTAAAATAAAGTGAAAGATTATGTATAAAATAGACTTCTCTGATGACTGAAAAATGTGTTAATTGTGAAATAATTCCTGACTTAAGTGAATGATGGTTCACAAATTGTACAAAAATATTGAATGTTCTGAATAATTGTATTATCTGAATTGAACTGATGATAAAGTTGATAAATGTACTGAAAGTAAGTGATCTTTTGCGCCTTTAGAAATAGTCTGGCAGTAAAAATTAGGTCAGGATATAATTGGCTAGCCATAGGGATTCTATACCGCGGTGCAAGTCCTGGCGACTTGCTTTACTATGGTTGGATTGTTGATCTCCATAGTACATATATTATACGTACTGTCATATGTTCATATGTTATATGAGAAATGATTCTGGAGGTCATTTCTCATTCTGTTGTGGCCCATGGGGTCCACATCCCGTATATCCAGTCTGAGTATTTCTGTCGGTACTGTTCTAGGGGCATTAATATGAAAATAAGTTAAAAAGTATAAAATATAAGAAATGTTATAGTTCAGAACTAAAATGTATAAGAATTATTCTCTTGTATAAGTACATCAAATGGATATTAAATTGCAAAGTTATAATATTGATAAGCATGTGAATCAATAATTCGATATATCTATATTATGTATCTGTATATTATGAGTACGTATAGTACACGAGGAATTTGTCTTCAATTATATAGCTTCTGAAAATCATAAGCTAATTTCTTAATTGGTTATATTTGTTTATATATATATATGAGTATGTATACAATTCTGTTATAGGTCAAGTGCATAATATGTGATATGATGTGGGCATGTAATATATAATGAACCTGACTAAGATTATTTTAATGATTACATGAAAATGAAATTATATTGCATACGATATTTTACTGATGTATATATATAGATATGTAAGAATTATGCTAAATGTTTTCTGTCGTAACAATTAATGATGTTCTTTTATGTTTGTGATTATTGCTAAATGTAAAAGCTTTGATCCAAGGTAATTAGAGGTATTAACGACAATATTATTAAACTTTATATTTTTATAATTGAGGTTATGTACTGTGTTGTAAAGAGTATCTTTAGATTATTTTGTTCCCCACTAAGCTTTATAGCTTAGCACGGGTTTTACTATCCGTGTAGGTATCAGGATAGGTGTGTTCTTAGTTGGACAGCTGCTTCGGTTCTCCATCAGAAGAGGGGATCTAGTGTGGACTGATCACCTTTGAGGTGTATATATGTAACAAGGAACTTTTAATGTAAATTGTTCTTCATTTTGGAGTATTATAATAGTTTTAGAATGTAATATGTAATATTGATTTGTCTTAGGAAATATGATTAATAATGAGAATGAATGTATGAGATGTATGTGGAAAATTATCTATGCTTTGTGGTGCCCTTGAAGGGCTGAGAAATTGTTTGATTTGCAGGTGGGTTAGATAAGTTTTAAGGCATTATATTGCCGAATTTTTATTTGGTATTCAGTCACTTGGACAATTATAGCTTTATCGGCTTACTTACTTTATAAGTATTTCTTATTGGTCCAGCCTGGGTCGATGGGATAATTAAGATTCAAAAAAAAAATCTTGCTGATTTTGGAATTGTCACTCAGTGCATTGTTCCTCAAAAGGTCAATGACCAGTATCTGACCAATGGTCCTAGGAAAAAAGAAAAGAAAAAAAAAATTTTCAGGTTATATCATGTTCAGTCAAACTGTGCAGTAAGGGTGTTACAGGTATTCATTTCCTTCCTATAAATGATATTTGATTTTTTGAACTTATAAGTGCCGGTACATGTGTACCATCAATAGCTCCTATGCAATCCTAAAATATAGAGATATATATACACAAATAAATACATAATTTTTGAAATTTTATGAAATGAAAATATAATATTTAGAAATATTACCTTAAAATAAGGCATGTATCTACTGTCATGTAGAATTTTTGGTGGAATTTCATGAAATTTAGCATCTTTAGGCTTTATTAAGTCTTTTGATAAATGACAAAAAACAGCTAATACTTCTCCAAAAACTCTACTAATAGTTTCACCTGAATATTGAAAACGCTCTTGAGGATGCCTATTATATGCTCCTTGAGCAAGTATATAGGGGCAAATGCATACTTTCTCAATTATTGACATATTTTTACGATATTTCAATCCATAATTGAATTGTAAATTAAAAATTAGTTAGAATACTATATCTTTTCTCATTCTAAACATATTAACACTACATTTGTCATGACCTTACATTTTTTCCAATAACCATTTCATTCACGTTTGATAAGATACTACACAAGGTTCTCTATATATAAATCATGCATAATACTCCCCTATCGTTGTGGTAGCACATGTGACAATTGATAAGAATTCTTTTTCATCACTATCAAAATCATCATTATAATAATTATCATCCATATCTAGAAAAAAATGTAAAAAATATCATTATACATAACAATCCAAATAAATATATAAAATCAAATGAATATAGAAATGAAATCATTCACAGTAAAGAAATAGTTATTATAGATAAATATAAAAAGTACATAAGTCAATAACAATCGAAACATATTATTTTTTGCATACCATAACCCTTTACTTTTGAATATTTTATAATGAAACTTAAGCCTTTTTATTTTTTCTTCAATTGAATACATCAAGACATAACCTTCTCTCTTTGACTTTTGCTCAAAAATATAGAAAGCAAAATAATAAAGTCCACTACTAGTAACAATATCAAGCAAAGAATTTATATCATCCATAACTTTTGTCATACTAGCTCCTGGAAAATCTATTCTTTAAAAGTCAAAGTACTCCTACTTTCAACACTAGCTACTAATCTTGATATATCTTTCCTTAATTTAGCTGCACCTCCTAGATTTTTTCTACCTTTTCTTTTCCTCTTATCTATTTTTGCTTACGAACTTCATCCAATGTCTCATTTTTGCTTGTTCTTTATCCTTCCTCCATCAATAGATATGTCATCAAGGCTTGCAATATTTTGTGAGCCATTATCACCGGCCATTAATTCATCTAAGCTTTGATCAAAATCTTTCTTTATTGACTCATCAATGTCTTTTAATAATACAAGTCGCTTTTTAGATGCATCAATATCAACATTAATATTTTATTGTTCTAACATTAATGAATGTGTCCAAGCAAATTCTCCAGTAGCAATAGTATCCCCAAATATTATGTCTACCCTTTCTTCAAATTCAGGTTTAAGACCTGCACTTCGAAACTTTATAGCACCAGGCATAACTTATAATATATTATATTCAAAAAATAACATCCATGAATAATGAATTTAACTTCATGAATTTGTTAATTATAGAATTATTATTAATTTAGTACTCATTGTAATTTTCTCATCCACCATTCAGAAGTAGCATTAATAGTTTGCTTCTTTTTATCCCATCCTAATTATGTTTTCTTTCCTTTTAAATCTTTTCAAATCTCTCTTTTCATAACATCCCACTTATTCTTTAATTGAATTTTATCACATAACAACCATTTTTTTTTGCAAAAGTTTGTTTTAACATATTTCTATCCTTAACTAATCTTAACTTTCTAATCCCACCAGTCAAAAGTAACATTAATAGTTTGTTTCTTTTCATACCATCTTAATCATGCTTCTTTTGTAATAGCCCAAATACTGTGTTAATATCCGATGGTGAATAGTGATATCAGGATGAATAGTATCTTCAGTAGTCGAAAAATATTTTATTTGATTATTAGAAAGAGCATGTCAGTAGAAGTGAGTCACTTCCAACTTTGGAATATAACCAGTTTGATCGGACCATAAAATATGTGACGGACCTCAAAAAAATAATTTAAAAATATAGATGCACTCATATTAATGAGTAAAATTATAAGGTAATAAAAAACTAATTTTTCGATAACTTTAAAAATTTGGTTATCGGACTGGTAAAAGTGAACCAGATCGAAAAACAGTATCTGATTGATTCAAAAATATTTATGGAACCTAATGAATATAATTTGAGGATTATATAAGTATTTTTAGGAAAAATTGAACTTAAAAAGTAAGAGAAAAATAATGATTTCGATTTAAATAGTAACCGATTGATCGTGAATTTGATCGAGATTTTAAAAATAGTAAATGATCTTTAAAAATTATAGAAAGTTCCAGTTGGATTCTAATTATTATTTATAATTATTTGATAGTAAAAAAATAATTTTATGGTAACACCAAAAATTTGCTAATCGGATCAGTTTGAGTGAATTGGATCGAAAATGAATTTTGATTAGATTGAAAATTTGTATGCAGATTAAGATATATATTTTATGAATTATGAAATCAATTTTGAAAGAAATTGATCTTGAAAAGTGAGAGAATTGAATTAGGATTACATATTGATTAATTAATGGGCTTAGGTTGAAATGGATTAGACCAATTGATTGGGCCAAGCCCAAGCTTACTTAAGACTCATATAAAAGGGCTAAAAAATTTATAGGAGACCAGAATGTTCTTCAGCCTTCCCCTTCCTCTTGCTTTAGCCAAAACCTTTATTCTTATTATCTCTATAATTTTTTTATTTTATCTTCCATTAATTACACTAAATCAAAGTTTCCTAAGTATATTTCAGACCCTTTTCTCATTGATTATCACATCTATAATTCATTTAAAGGGAAAGAAGTGAAAATAATCAAGTGGTTAAAGTTAGGACATAAAATTGAGGTAAGTGATTTTGAGATTTTTAATTTGATTTAAAGCTTATAATATATAGATCTAGGTATGTAAAGTGAATTTATGCTATTAAATTAATTAAAAGAGGCAAGATTAATAGTGGTTCTTTGATGTATGTATCCGGCCACTTTAGGAATTTCATAAAGAAGGTGTTTCAAGTGGTAAGAATGAAGGAAATAAAGATTCAAGTGTGGAAGATGAGGAATCAAGGTAAATGGATACAATATTCCTTAATTTCCATAAGTTTTGTAGGGATATATGGTTATGTATATTATGAAATTGTGTATATATTTCATGTTTAATTGAGATTAACGTTATAAATATGTTAGAGGAGGTTATAAATGGTGATTTAAGTTATTAACATGAAAAGAAAATAAGAATAGAAAGATGAGATGGGGTTGGCCGAATAGGATATAATAAGGAAAATTTGTGAAATTAATTAACTTGTGCTTGTATTATGTACATAATGGAAATTATATGGTATAATATGTTTATGTAAGATTTTAATGTAAATGATATTAGTAATGTAAAAATATATGGTTTATAATGTAATTTATTAAAGGATATTCTAATGTTTATTAAAAGGTAAATGTAGAAAATAAGTTAATTAGGGTATTAGGTAATGGAATTAATGATAAAGGAGGAAAGAATTAATTTAAAATGAAAAATTATAGTCTTGGCCTAATAGTATATGAGAATTAATATAGTATACTTTAATGTATAAGGGTATACAAGCATATAGATAGGTTAGCTAGTGTATAATTCAAGTGAATAATTGATTAAATGAAGAATGGTGGGATATAATATTTTAAAATTAAATTGTAATGACAGTTATGTAATTTACCAACCTAAATGTAGTTAAAGATTATTAATGTAAAAAGATGATAAGAAATGATGTGCAGTGATAAGTATAAGTGTAAATGAAATATTTGTGAATACGATATGAAATGGCAAGTGATTATGTAAACCAAAGTGTCGATGCTTAGATTTGAGGATATGTTGTGTTATAATTGATATCCAAGTGAATATGGATTATGAATATCCTAAAATGTTAATGTATGGTTATGAAATTATGTTAAATGCATACTTAATTGAATTTAAGCTTAGAAAAATGATTGAGGGTCTTTAAAATGAATTTAGACATGAAAATAAATGTCAATGAATTTATTTGGAAATTTTGGAATATGTGTGAAGTTATATTATGTTCAAAGTGAAAGTGATGAGTTATGATAAGATAATTCATGAAATGTGCAAAAATGATGAATATGTTGAGTAACTAGTATATTGAAATGTAAATGTAAGTGAAAGTATTAAAATACGAAGATTGAATTTAAGATAATTAAGTAATTATTGCCCTTAGTAGTAGTCTGGTGGTTAATCTAGCTCGGAATATAGTTGGCTGGGCATATAAACTTTTATACCAAGGTGCAATTCATGGTGACTTACTTTACTATAGCAGATTCACAATGGTCTCCCATAGTAAGTGAAGTGTTAAGTGTTTAGTGAAAGTGTTGGAGTGATCATTCGGGATCATTCCTTTATGCATTGTTGTGGACCTATAGGGTCCACATCTCGTATATCTGGATCGAAGGTTTCTGCTAGGTTTATACTAGGGGTAAAATGAAAAAATTGACTTGAAATAGATGACTAAATGTATGAATGAAAATTTTTGAATAAATATCTAAATGACTGAATGAATGAATGAATGAATGCATGTCTGAATGATTAAATGATTGTGTCATGAATAAAAGTATGAAAGTCAATTCCCAAGTGAAAATGAAATGTAAGTGAATTTATTTGTAAAGAATGAAAAGAATTAGTATTAAAGTGTAAAGTGGCAAAAAAATAATATGTTAATGACAAAAATTGCAATTGCATTAATGAAAAGTAAGTGAAGTGCATAAATGAGTTCAATTAGTAATATTAAAGTAATTAATTATAATTGAAGGGTAATATTGTAATTCAATGAAAGTTAAGTATAAAAATGGCAACTGCATTAAATGATGAGTTTAAAGGATAAAAAATAGAAAAATTAGTGGTTTAATATGTAAGTTAATGGTTCAATAGGGATCAATATATAATTTACCATGAAAATAATATATTTGATTACATGATAGATTGCATGTCAAATAAGAAATTAAGTGTGAAAATTAAGATAAGTAATGGCACTAGTGCAAATAAGTGATAAAAGAGAACACCATCGTAATCTAGTGAAAGTGCAAGGATCAAATTATAATTTAGCAAAAGAAAATGTTAATTGAAAAACAAATTTGAAAATGAACCTTATTATATGGTAAAATAGGGATCGAAAGTGTAATTCTTGCACTTAAGTAAAAAGTAGAAACTAAATCATAATTTTACATGTCATAGCATGTATTAAGAGTAAAATATAGGGAAAATGAGCTATAAGAATAAATAGTAAAAAAATATAAGGTAAATTGGCAAATGTACAACTTTAAGGACCATATTATAATTCAGTATTAATAACAGTAAAGAGATGACTAAAATAAAAATTCAGAAATAGTATGGTCCATAAGTGTAATTAAAAATATAATGAATATTATTTAAGAAATGGCAAAAATAATAATGTTTGGCAAATGAAAGGTAAATTTTAAATTAATGAAATTTAAAAGTTGACTTAATTGGGAATTAGTCATGATAAGGTTAAAGGAAGATTAGCCTACAAACTAAATTAGAATGTGATCAGTAAGTAAAATAAGTCTGAAAATGTTAAAGCCATTGAGGATGAAAATATTATAAATAGTGTTAATGCATAGGTTAATGATGTTAGTATTAATGATAAGAATAATAGCATTAAATTAATTAGTAATGCTACTATAATTTTAAAGAATTAATTAAATGGGTTAGCAAAGCATAGATAGATCATAGTAGTAATGGAAAGAAATGACAGAAAGGTTGATTAGGAAAGTAAAATAATAATATTACTAAATAAGACCTTAGCTCTTAAATGTTAATGAATAAGAGTGTAAGTATAGTAATAGTCGATTCTAGTAATTGATGGATAATCGAGGTAGCAATATTAAAAGAGTTAATGATGGTATAATATGAGAAACAAATAAGTTTGTGCATGCATGCATGTGATTAGGATATGAAAGTTTGGGATATGTATTCTACCACTGGACATTTTTAATGCTCAACGCATAGTATTATGACTGTGCGCAGGTTTCAAAGTCAGAAAAATTCAGCGAGTTTTGCAGACAATTATGGAGGGTGATGGAAAGCAATGACAAAACTTAGGTATGGCATGTATATTATCATAAGGAATATGAATGTAAATGTTAAAATTATGGTTATATAAAAGAATAAGTATAAACTATAATTAGTATTGCGTATGAATTGTTTTGTTGTTATAGTATTTGAATATCGATGATGTTTGACAAAAAAAATTTTATCGGACTGCTTGGTATAGTGCAATCGGATGACTTTAGCTCTGATGTGATATTTGAGTTAATTAGTCTCCATACGTATATTATAGTGTTATAGTGGTGTTACATCTTTGCCTTTCAAATCTTTCCAAATCTTCCAATCTCTTTTCATAACATGATCCCACTTATTCTTAAATTGAATTTTATCATATTCACAACCACTTTTTTTGCAAAAGTTTGTTCTAAAATATTTCCATCAATCTTTTTGTAAAATGAGTTCCACTTCGCAGGCCTTTATGAATAGCTTGGATACATATATCACAATATAATAAGATCATATTATCATTTTATACATCTTTTATTGTCTTTTTCTTCTTTTCTTGAACAAATTGAATTTGTGAATTCTACGATAATTATATTTTAATTAATATCTAGTACGTGAATATTAAATACATTATCAGCATATAGATTGTTCAAACTTTTTCAACTAAGACTTGGTTATGCATGGAGTGATCCAAGAGTTAATGGGAGTTTTAATAAAGGAAAAATATGAAAACATGTCCTATTAATCAGCGAAAAAGTTCGAAAATAATCCCCTTTTGATCGTCGAAAATTAAGATAACCAATATTCAAATAAAAAGAAAATGAAAGAACCTATCATAAAAGCTAGGAAGAAAAGTCTTATATGGTAAAACAAATTTTAGCTTTTGTTCTTATATATATATAAGCAACTTTTGTTTTTATATTCCTTAGAATAAATATTTTAATTAAATGATAAATCGATAAAGATATACAATAAAATAACAAAAATCAAACTAGTAAACAACATTAAAATTATTGGAATTTAATATTAGCTTGCCTTTAAAAAATCCAAAATAATGGAGAACAACCATCCATACAAGGCCTAATTTTGATGGCGCTGTTATTATTATAAACATAAGAACCCCGGAGGATTGGTTATGTTGTACTGACCAATTCTTATGATATTTAAAATAGTGATTTATTAAACAATAAAATACAAAAGAGATAAAAACATTACAGTGGTTTATGAAACTATAAAATTTGCAACAACTCAGGCTCTCTCCCTATACACACACACACACACACATATATAGACTGCAGGTTCTCTTTTATTTTACTTTTTATTGATTTTTTATTCTTCGTTTTGTTAGATATTTGCTAAGGTTTTTTAACTAATATTCATATAGCCACACAAATAAAAATAGCGTCATTGCAATCTAATATTAGATTCTTCAACGACACATTTATTTATCAAGAATTAACCCTTCATGGCATCACTAATATTGGATTCTTCTAAGGCACAAAAAAAAACCCCTTCATCATCGCAATAGCATATTTCAAACAAAATAAAAAAATCCCAATCAAAATTGAAAACAATTATCCATGAAAATTTGATATAAGAAAGGGAAAATAATAATTACCTTTATTTTGTCCAAAAAGTAATACGAATTGAATTTTTGTTGTTCTTTAACTTATAATGATTTTGGATGATAAAATAAAGAAAAGAAAGAAAAAGAAGAGTGAAATCATTTTTACATCAGATGATTTTGGGTGATAGGGCAAGAAAACAAAGAAAAATAATCTTTTTTAGCGTCCAATAATGTTATTAAAATCGGACCCCAAAAAGATTTGGCAAGGCTGGAGTTCCTGGTCCGATCAGATTCAACTGATTTTTTTTTGTTTTTTAAAATACAATTATTTAATATAATTTGATAAATAATATTATATAAAAACTATAAAAAAAAATTCATTCATCAAACATTAAATATAAGTCACTAATATCCTAATAACAAGTTACGGAACATTCTAAACATTAATCAAATGCAAGTTTTAAATATTCAAACAAATCCATTATAAATCATGCATATTTTAAAAAGGCTTAAAATGTGGCAAATAAAATTATCTTCTTCACTCATCATCATCATCGTCGTCGTCATTCTCATCATCATCATCATTGTTATCTCCATTACTATTACCAATACCAGTCCCTTAAGCTTCTTTTGCACTAAACTCATGCCCATCGAGATCTAAAAAAATAGAGAAAATACATTTTGACTAAATTTCACATATTCATTCAACATTATAAATTAAACTCATATGATAAAATATAATTAATATTAACAAATTATATAAAAAAAACAAATCAGTCATAGTTGATTATCCAATGTCTTTTAGAAATTTTTCTCGAATCATATTCTCAATCTCATTATAATCAAGTTCTCATTCCTTTTGTATGACTCAAAACTCAGTTTTATCAATTGCATTGTAACCAATTGGATCAAAAGATTTCTAGGACATTAATGACCTAATAATTATGAGTAATAACAAAATTACTTTGATGCATAGAATAAGATTTAAATATAATTAAATATATGAATTAGAAATAACATACATATTTTTCAATCGCTAATTGTAATAAATATAAATAAGGTTATTTAATCGCTTATGCTCCAATCTATTTCTCTTATTTAAATGGATAGGTTCAAACACATTCCACTTGTGTTTACACCCAGAAGAATAAGCAGTTTGACCAAGGATTCTGATTAGCCAACTTTTGTAACTTTGGAATATCATAACCAAATAATTTTCACCATTCATCTTTTATTGAATATGGAAAACGAAATAATATAATTTATACTAGATATAAAACATTTCATAAAGGACATATACATAAAGTAAAATTAAAAATAGCAATAGGAAGAGGTTGATACTTACTCAATCGAGTGATTTTACTGCACGCAATTGCTTTAGGATGAGAAAATCCCATTTTACACTTTTAAAAGAATTTTAACTCCTCTAACATTAGTACACCGCTCAAATCATCCTTAATATTATCTATCAAGTTCAACATATCACACATAATTTCAGACTCCTTACGAAATGTATATTGATCATATCAAAATGCAACATTTAAGTAATATGCAACTGCATGAGGATCTTGTTATAACATGTGATCCCATCTACTATCTATAATATCAATGTAGGGCTTGTACAATTTTTTTTTTATTTTTAAAAATATTTATAATCCCTAAATGTTCTCTGTATATGCCCCCATAAATATAATCCAAATATGGCTTTTCATCAGTGTCACATAGTCGCAATAAGCATATTATTGGAGTCATAATCCTTACAATCATCAAATAATTAAATACAATTTATTTCACTTCTTTACCTTCTTGTTTCTTCAAGAATTTTTTATAATCAGCACTAATAAGTAATGCTTGCAAATCATCTTTATGTTGATACAAACTCTGCAAAGTAATAAAGGTAGTTGCAAAATGATTTACACTAGGGAAAATAATTTCTCGCCAACCAGGTCTCTTTCTTAGCCAATTCAAAGTCACCTTATAATTATACACAAAAATAGTAACTTGAGAAGCAACAATAGCAAGACTCTATAATATGGGCATATCTCCAACATCTTTCAATATCAAATTAGGAGCACAATGAGCTGCACATGGTGAACAATAAATAAAAGAATATTTCCCTATTAGTTTAAAGTCTGTAGCTTTATATTTAGCTCTATTATCTATTACCATATGAATAACATTGTGAAGACCAAACCATTCCACAATTTCACTAAAAAGATTACACAAATTTTTTTGTATTTGTGTAAATATCATAATCATCAACAAATTTGATAAAAGAAATGCCCTTTGGATAATAAACTAAGAAATTAATTACTGTCCATCCATATTCCATTATAGTGCAACCACCATTAGCCTAAGTATTTCTAATTGAGTTAACAATCAATTTTACATGCATCTTAGCATTAGTTAATAAGTTCACATGCAAAGCATGAAATGAAGGATGCTTATATCCATGACCCATGCTAATTATTCTATCAATAACAAGTTAAAAATAAGGTGAATTAATAACATTAAAGGGAATACAAAAATCATAAAACCATAAGGCAATTACCAAGTCAGTATCTTTTTCATTTTTCTATGCTTTGCATGCATGCTTTAATAGAAGGTTAGGAATGATCACTCACACCTTTTTTAAAGTATGTTTCGATCCCAAAAATAGTTTTTCTCTTTTCCTTCATGATATCATCAAGAGATTGGCTATCATTGCCTTCAACCATTATAAAGTCCTTAATTAATCCTTTTTTTATCTTTAACTTTTTAAAAGTTGACATCTAATACATTTTTGACTTTTATATCGAACATCTAAATGAACTTTTTTACATGGATTAGTGTCGCCTTTAATCCCAACAATATGTTGCTTCATCCTATTTATCCTTCCACCACAAATAATTTTTTGACAAAATGAACAAACATGCATCTTCTTACCCTGTGTATTTGTTCCTTTAGTGATATATTTTCATACAACATCCCTTTTTATCTAATTGAACATTTTGAAGGAGCTGTAGAAGTTTGTGTTCCAATTTCAGAAGATGGTGTATTCAATTCAGCTATATTATTCCTTATAAGAACATCACAAGCAAAAAGATATGCGTCATCAGCACCTGAAAACCTGAAAATCAGGCTGCATATACAACCAAAAGATATTCTTAAACTAAATAGCAGGTAAATTTTAACCTATTAATTAAAGCCTTGTATACACACACACACACACACTATAGCTAGTCATTGTATCCTATACCTCTGGTTTCGCTATTAAGTACTAAGTGCAATAACATTTTCACAATTTCAAATAAAGTACGCATCAATCCCATATTTTCACATTATGTCACAAACAAACTTCATGTCATATAAACTATATTCACCAAATCCTTACTTTTCATTATTTAACACACTCATATTAAACAACTATCACATATCATTTGGCCATCATGTATTTTTTCATACATAATATTTTATTTCATTAACTCATCATTTCCATGCTCAACTATTTATCTCATACTTTCATTTGGTATTACACATCAATTATCCATGTTTATAATTCGATTCATATGATATTCTCATCATACACATTAATTTCTCATACGTTATCATAATGTTTATATTCATTATTATATTTTAAAATCCCATTTGTCATTTTACCTTAAATAACTATAGTTTCACCTACTATCATCATTCGACCAATCATTGTTCATTTACTATCCATTGTATTTTTATCTTAGTTAATTTATAATCTTGTTCAATTGTCTAAATCATACATTCCTACAAAGGTTTCCTCAAATTATCTTTAGTTTTCTTTTTATACTTAAGTTGGCCATTATTTGTTCTCACTCATTTTACATATGTTTCATGTTATATTTTGCAAATAATGGTTAGTTTCATAAATTTTTCTATAAATTTCAACTTAAACCATATATTTCATGCATTTTCTTTATTATTTCATCAAATTTTCCTAAGTATACACTTGACATACCATTAGGCCATTATTTATATACAACCATTCATATACTTTTTCATGTATTCTTATTCCTTTAATATCCATTTGATCATTTTAAGCTTTCATATGGTTGTATACATGTAAATTCAACTAGTATACAAATATACAACATTATGTATCATTCGACCAACATCATGTTTATACCTTATTTATTGTTTTATCACCCATACTAAATTTATTTGCTAATTTAATAATCATTCCGTGCCAATTATTCAAGTAAACATTAAAATATCACCTTGTATGCTAATGTATACAATTTGACCACTTGAGGATTCATTGTATATTGACTTATTTTTCAACTAATCATCATTTATTTCATGTTAGTTCATTGATTTACTAATTTATCTTAAGTTATTTCATTGTTCCACTTATGTTCCTATAAGGCCCCAATATACACCCTAGAAGGAATTGAGTACCTTTAGGGTACAGTAGGAAGGTGATACAAAAAGTAAAATGCTTAGAAAGTGATAAGGAATTTAAAGGAAATTTAATTAAAAGATCAAGGGCAAAATGGTCATTTCATATTAAGCCATACGTGTGCATAATTAAAAGAAATATGGCATTGAGGGACTCAATTCAAAAGGAAAAGAGTAAGTTTTATGGTAAAATAGAAAATAAAGAAAGAAAAAGGAGTGAATGGCAAAAACAAAAATGTGACCAATGGGATATAGACACTTAGCCATGTATAGAATTTTATTTGAAGTGGAAATAAATTCATGAGAATTGAAAGAAGATAGGTGACCATCCATTCTAAGGGTCCTAAACATAGAAATTCTGCTCCTTCTAATTAATTTTCTCCTTAAAAAATTGCGTGCTTAAAGGTTGCTTAGTGGCTATAGAGAGAGAATTTAGTGTTAAGCTATAAAGGTAAAATATTTTCCTTTCTCTACTCCTTATGTTGATTTAATTGAGGAAGCTTGAATTGATATAGGGAACAAATACTTGTTTGTGAAATCTAATATGTATAAGAGAAGAAGAATCAAATACAAGAAGAAAAAGAAAGAAGGAAGAAAGGACGAGAGATTGGCTACACAAGGTATGGGAACTTTTTATGCTTAAGTGTGTGTATGCTTGGGTTATTGGCATGAGAAGTGTGTTTATAGATACTAATATATGTCTTTAGTATGGAATTTAAGCTTGAAGTTACTTGATAATCGAAATAGGAATGTAGCTCTTGAAGTTACAAAATCTGCCTTAAGGATCACTTGACCAGTCTATACTATTTGATAATATATTGAGATGTAGTAACTCAAATTGAGAAATTCCAATTGGGATAGAAACACTTATACTTTGATTTTTTATAAAGAAATTGAAAATTGAATCTTTCAGCATGATAGTGAAAATTCGGGTTAAATTCTGTGTGTGGTTGCAGCCATGTCATTGGGAGCAGTCTATGATTTTTGTTGAATATCTTATGATTTACAGGTTGGATTGGAGTGATTTTGATGATTTGAAAACTAGAAACATAAAAGAATAACTTTGTAGAAGGCCACTTTGTCTAAAAATATGCCTCTAGGCAGAATGGATCTCACGGTTAGCAGGTTTGAGCTAATGACAGTGAGGTAGTTAACTTTTCAGTCTAAAATCGAAACCAACCCTATGTCATAGTCAGTAAATCTTATCTAATGATTGTGACCCATTCCCATGAATATAGGTCATAGTTACCAGGTAATGGGTGATGACCGTAACCCTCCTATATTCCTTCTTAAAGTTGATTTTAAGTCCTAAATGGTTACTAAATTTAATACAAACCCTTTTAAACATATTTAGAACATTCTTCTAATCATAAGAATAAAGGTGATTTATGACCTTAAATATGTGAAAAATATAGTAATATATATATATATATATATATATATATATATATATATATATATATAGGAAAAGGTAAAGTATAGTGTATGTAAATTATGGATGATAAAATATGAGCATTGAACATGTATTGATATGTTCTAAACATTTTAGAGCATTATACAATAAATTATGACATTAAACATGTAAAAAGTGTATTAAAATATAAGAATAAAGCTATAGAAGGAATACTAAGACTACGAGATACAAAAGTTTCAAGTTGTGTAGGAATATACTTAAATGCACCAATGAATACATATGAATCATGGTATATCAAGGAGATGATGTACATATGTATAAGTGTATATACGTGTATGTATACTATTGAAGTATACGAAGATAAGCATGTTATATTATTATAATTACTCATGAATAAGAATATAAATGTTAAAATGTATATGTATGCTTGAATATGTGTTGATATATAGATGGTCGAATGAAATGGCATAGTAAAGTGCTTATAGTTACATAGTTGATTCAATTCTAATGCATGAAAATAAGATGTATAAACTATAAAGGTGCACGTAAATGACTAAATATGCACATGTTTATTCGTTCCTAGACATATTCATGCAAATGAGCTATAGATACTTATCAATACATACATACATACATACATACATACATACATATATATATATAAGGAAAAGTAAAGAAATTATAGAGAAAAGAATTACAATTGCCTGCATCTATATCCAGATTGTGGATAAATAGGCATGCCTATAAGGGTTTATCACAGTTGCACTGTGATTCGATCCTGTTTGGGTTCCTACGATTTGACCCCGCTTGGGTTCCTATGATTCGACCTAATGTAGGTCCCTATGATTCGACCTCATATAGATTCCTATGATTTGGCCTCTTAGAGGTCTTTATATGCCTGGTAAAGGACTTAGATAGGATGACCCTATATCCCCTTATCTTTTTATCCTATGTATGAAGGGTCTATCTGTATTGCTTAGGGATATGGAGAGAAGAGGTCTTATCAATGGTAGTAGAGTTTATAATAGGTGACCTAGAATTTCACATCTATTCTTTGCCGTTGACTTTCTCTTTTTCTTTAGAGCTTGTAGAGAGGAAAGTAAGACTCTTAAAGAAGTTCTGGTTAAGTATGAGCGTTCATCTGGTCAGTCCATTAATTTTCAGAAGTCGGGAATCTTTTTGGTTCGAGTGTTTTTATGAGAGATAGAGGGGGGATTTTTAAGATATTGGGGTTAATGATCCTCTCAATCACGATCGCTATCTGGGCTTTCCATCTTTAATTGGGCATAACAAAAGGTTTATTTTTGGATTTTTAAAAAGTAAGTTGGCTCAAAGAATCTTTGCATGGAGTAATAAATTCTTATTAAGAGCTAGTAAAAAGGTACTCCTTAAATCTATTGCTCAGGCCATACCAACCTATTATGAGTGTTTTCATGATACCCACTTCTATTTGTGATGAGCTTCAGAGAATGATGAATTCCTTTTTGGTAGGGCAAAAAGAATAATGGGAAGAGAAATATATACTGGATGGCTTGGGATAATATATGCAGTAGTAAGGAATTAGAAGGGATAGAATTTAGAGATTTTCACTATTTTTAATATAGCTATGCTTGCTAAACAAGGATGGAGATTTATTAATCACAATAATACTCTTACTTTTCATATTTTCAAAGCTAAATACTCTCCCGATGGGGATTTTTTTGATGCGCAGCTAGGCTATAATCCTAGTTTTACTTGGTAAAGTATAATGCAAGCAAAGATTATATTAGAAAAGGGTTTCAGATGGAGAGTAGGAGATGAAAAAAAGATTTTGTTCAAGGACCCTTGGATCCCTCAAGATAATAAAGATCTTTCTTTATAAAAGGTCATGGTTTCCTTTAAAAAAAATGAAAATTTTCAATATAAATACATAAGCTTATTTGCTCCATTTTAACCTTTTCTAAGCTGCCCCAAACCGAAATGAATATATCATGAAGGGAGAGGAGAAAGTGACCATAGAGAGAAAATTTGAACAGAGAAATGAGTGATCACTAGCGGAGGACGGCATCGACAGGAGGACGATACAGACATGGATGGAAGCGATGGCGGCGAAGGGGGAAGATGATGGCTTAGGTTTAGACTTTAGAGAGAAAGATTGTAATGAGAAATACTTGGCTAAATTGAAGGATTGGTGAGTACATTGGTAAATGTATTAAAAAATAAATCAGTAAATAGGATTACATTACATTATTAGATATTTGTGTTAACGAATATAGAATTCATTACATTTTGATTATATTACATTACTTAGCATCCTACCAAACATGGCATAAAATGTTTTGTATTGAATTAAAATATGGGTAAAATATTAGAATTTTTTGTAATTAGCTCTAATAATAATTCAATCCTTCTTTTAAACAAAAAGTGAACAGTTGAAATTAAATTAATGTTACCAAAATTTTTGAAGAGAAACTGAAGAAATTAAAACCGGTAAGAGAGAAAAAAAAAAGATATCTGAGCAAATAAAAACTAAAATCATAATGGAAGTTAATAATCATAATTTGTGTATAGAAGGAAATTTACAAATGTAAACTGCATAAACTAGTCCACTAAATAAAATGAATAATTTACCCAATAAATTAAACACAAGTATTCATATGAGCTATATGGACAGTATCCCTTTTTCCTTGTCCTCTAATTCTACCTATATGAAGATAGACATTTGATGGAATAATTAGGACAAAAGGATAAAAAAATTGTGCCAGGATTTGAGTTAATTATTTTATTTATCGGTTAGACAAAAACGAAAATTTTTGAGAGAGGAGAGATACTAATAATAAAATTTTAAAATTGTTTAAGAAAATGCAAAAGTTTATAAAAAAAAATAAATTGATTGCTTGTTAGTTGTCTGAAACCTCCACATGAGCCTTATGTAATTAATGTTAGTGAAAGTGTGAAACCTCCGTGTGTGTGTCTATATATATATATATATATATATATATATATATATATATATATATATATATATATATATATATATATATATAAAAGAATAGCTACGTTATTTAATATTTGACATTTACTTTTAATCTATGACCATGTTAGGGGTGTGCAGAATCGAACCGAAATTAAAAATTTTGAATTATTTGATTCGATTAGTTTAATTTTCAGTTTGTTTAGTTCTGAACCGAAATATAAAATTGATTTAATTAGTTCGATTCGAATTCTGAAATTGAAAAATTAAAGAAACCAAACTAACTGAAATTTTTAAATATATATATTTTATAATATCAAATTAGACATATTAACTTAGTGGTGGCGTGAAATTCTATCAAGACCTATTGGTCTTGAGTTCAAATCTTGGTAAACACATATTTTTTGTTTCACAAATTTATTACTTTGATTTATTTTACAAGTGAATTAAAATAAAAATTTAGAGGTGAATAAAAATATAAATTTAAATCCTTAATTTATTAAATTGAGTTGTAGAGTATTAGTGTTCTCTTTTTTTTTTACTTTAATTTTTTTACAAGTGAATTAAAATTAAAATTTAGAAGTGAATTAAATATGAATTTAAATCCTTAATTTATTAAATTGAGTAGTTGAGTATTAATATTATCAATTTTTTTACTTTAATTTTTTTACAAGTGAATTAAAATTAAAATTTATAAGTGAATTAAAATGTAAATTTAAATCCTTAATTTATTAAATTGAGTAGTAGAATCAATTTTTTTACTTTATTTTTTTTACAAGTGAATTAAAATTAAAATTTAGAAGTGAATTAAATATAAATTTAAATCCTTAATTTATTAAATTGAGTAGTAGAGTATTAGTGTTCTTAATTTTTTTACTTTAATCTTTTTTTACAAATGAATTAAAATTAAAATTTAGAAGTGAATTAAAATATGAATTTAAATCCTTAATTTATTAAATTGAGTAGCAGAGTATTAGTGTTCTCAAATTTTTTACTTTAATTTTCTTAAAAGTGATTTAAAATTAAAATTTAAAAGTGAATTAAAACATAAATTTAAATTCTTAATTTATTAAATTGAGTAGTAGAGTGTTGCAGCGTCCTATAGCAGAAGAAATCACAGATCTTAAACCAGACATTTTTACTTGGAAAAATAAAATGAACAGAAAATAGTTATTGTACGTATTTTATGAGATGAGGAAAAATAAAATGAACAGAAAATAGTTATTGTACGTATTTTATGAGATGATAATCACTATGCATAATAAATTATATTGTAAGATGAATGAATTTATCATCTGAGTGCAGATCAAGATCAAAGATATAAATAACTACCTTATTTTAGAAAAAAAAAATGCATAAAAGAAAGTAAAACTAAAGAATTGGATATGAAAAATTGAAGAAGCATAAATACGCATGATCAAGAATGGATAATAAAGAAAATGAACAACTTTCTATAATAATCCCTTCCCGATATTATTCCCTGCCATGTATAGAATTCATAGAATTAAGGAAAAAAGGTATAGAAGAAAAGTTAAAAAGATAGATGTTCTTCTGACGTCTAAGAGAGTTACGAGTTGAAGAAGCTGAGGAGAAAGAAAGACTTAATATGAAGGGAAAAGGAAATTTTGATAAAATAAACCATTTTATATCTAAAAACCAAAACAAATCATAGGCAGGTCTGGAATTAGGCCTGGTTTGTCTCCCCTAAACAACCTATATTAATTCAGAATCGGTTGAATCGAATCGAATCGATCAAAATCATTTCGATCCATTCGATTCTCGATTTTATAAATTTTGATTTCGGTTTCGGTTCTTATATTTTTAAAATTTTGATTTTTGGTTCTTTCGGTTTGGTCCAAAACCGAACCGATCATTTGCACACTCCTAAACTATGCGGTATTGGATTCTTTTTCGTGGATCCATTTTTTATATTAAATATTCCATTCATTTCAATTAATTTGATAATTTTAAAAAAATAATTCAATTTGACATTTTTAAAATTTAATGAGTATTACTCACATATTTTTCTATTTTATTCTTATGTAGATATTAAAAAAATTGATAATCAATATATTGTAATGGTTTTTGCCCAATTCGTTGATATATATATATATATATATATATATATATATTTTTTTTTTAATTAATCTTTCTTAACTGAATAGCTTCTTACTTTGTCCCTCTATCAACTTATTGAATTTGTTTATGATTGGCTGAACTATGGAATTGAAACCCATGCATCATAATTTATTATTCTTTTTATTTCACTTTAAGTGTTCAATGTCTCTATTTTATTTTATCCCACTTTAACTGTAAATTTAACAATTTATAAAAAAATTATATGTTTAGTGTTATTTATGATGCACCGCTAGATTTAATCTAGTGATAAATTTAGGTTTCTTCATATAAAATTTAAATAGTACATATAGAAATAAAAAAGAGCAAATTAATCAATTGCTAAAACTTTTTTTAAATTAAATTTTTTAATTATGCATTAAAATGAAATTTAGCATTTAAAATGGAATATGTGGAGTGCTGTTATGGTTGTGATTTAGAATATCCATCCATAAGTTTAAAATTTTACTTTCCTACCTAAGCCCATCAAATTGAACTTTAGTTATTGAACTATAAACTCAAGGAACCTTAACCTCCCATGTGGAGGGGTAAGGAAGCTTAACCCACAACGACATCCTAAATTCAGATTTAGTCGGTTCAGTGTGAAGTTCGGATACCGGATGGTTAATCCAAAAAAAATAAAATAAAATAAAGTCAAGGACTTCTCTAACTATGGAACTTTTATGGAAAATACTCTTAAATTTGATATATAAAAATTTAAACAAATTGGGTGCTTTATGGAAAATACTCTTAAATTCTTGGCTTAGAAAGAGGAATGATTGGACTCTTTCATTCTCACCTTCAATATTAGATGAATTTGGTTTGCTATTAGATGTATGTATAATATTCTAGTAATCAATTAAAAGTATAAAAAACGATTCATTTCAATAATATTTGTATTTGTAATTAGGCACCATGTTTCCCCTTTATAATAATGAAAAATAATAATAAAACCAATATTGGTTGGTTTAAGTAATTCGACATTTGTTTTTTCAAGTAATAACTTTAATTCGAATCTTATAAATGACGGCAATTAATATTGAAAAAATTTTACTCTTATAGTGAGCCAACTGATTATAATAGAATAATATCAGTAATAAAAAAAACATAATATAGAAAATAACCAAAAAAAGCATATGCTAGTTGAAAATATTATTTAAGGATCCTAATACCTAAATTTTGTAATGTCCTTAAACATTGACCACGGTTTCCAAACTCTCTCTTGCAGACTCCTTCAATCTCTGAGCAGTTTTTTGAACCTATAAAATACGCAATATTAGTGACAAAATTTTCTAATATAATAAAGCATGATGTATATTTTTTACTCTCCAATAAAATAAAGGCAAAACGCATTTCTATATAAATCTCTAAATTTTATTTTTATTTTTTTCTATTACATTGTGAAATTTTTTTTAGGTATTAAACTTAGAGTTCAATCAAAATTGGATTCTTAATTGGGGTTTATAATGATTGAATTTACCCATTTATTACGAGAAAATTATAAATTTTTTTATAATATAAAAATATCTCAATTTATCCATTTTAATTTAAAAAATTATTTTGACCTAAAACCGATCAAAATCTTATCAGAATACAATTGGTATATACTGATAAAATCCAAAATGATGAAAAAGAATATGTTGGTACTAATGTAGGTCAAGAACATGTAAGAAATGAGAGTTAATTATACATTCTGATAGATTTTAATTGGTTTTCGAGTAAATTGATTTTTTAAATTAAAATGTGCAAATTCAGGTTTTTGCGTTACATTTTTTTTTTTTGTAGCTTTTCTGTTATAAATGCATATATTCAATTAACCCTCCAACTGTTAGAAGCATAACATACACTATAAGAAACACATATCTAGTCAAATCCTTCTCATGAGATGTATTAAACAAATATCAAAATTTTCAATAGAAATATTTTGAATTTTTTTTTAAAAGAAAGTTTGGAAAAAAACGCCAATTGAAATGGGTGTTTCATAGTGAAAAATATAGAAAAAGTTTTAATTTAGGAACGTAATAGTGAAATAATAAAAAATAAATGGAATGATAATTAACATAATTAGTTTACCTCAGTATTCCAATTAGTTCTTGCAGTAAGAATTATTAGAGTTATTGTCTGGAAAAGAACTCCTATAATAATTCCCCACCAAATCCCCTAAAAGAAAAATTGAACCAAAATTAATAGTTTTTTTAATTAATAAAAGGCAAAAAAAAAAAAAAAGATTTATGCAATAAAGACTTACTGCCACTCCTAAACTTGTTTTAAAACCAAGTACACATCCAATTGGGAGACCAATAATATAGTATGTAGTTAGATTAACATAAGCTACTACTGCTTGCCATCCACTGCCAATAGCCACTCCTGCCATTCAAAAATTAATTAAAAAAAAATTATTAAATTCCCTAATAGATTGCACTTAGTGTTAATTCAGCATTTACGCACTGTTTAATCTAACAGATTGGACTTTATGTCAAATTATTTATACCTGAGAGAATAGGCTGAACACCGTTGAGAAGAACAGAGAGAGCAAGAAGAGGAGTCAAATTAGAAACGGCGTCTATAACTTCAGAGTCAGTTGTAAAGAGTTTGCTTAATCCAACTCGACAAACCAAAACCAAAACACTGAATATTATACTGATAATGATGCTTGTCCCATTCACTACCATCACTGAAAATTTTGCTACCGTTGGATTTCCTGCCCCTAACTCATTGCTCACTCTAACACTGCATTTACCCCAATCAGTTTTATTATTAATCTTATACAAAACGGTATCACTTCAGTGTATTAATCCAACATCATATATCGATATAAATCTTACGTAGCAACGCACCACATCAAAACTTAGTAAATTATTAATGGTCTATACCTGGTAGCCGCAGCTAAGCCTAGCATAAATTGCATGTCCCAATTCAAGTAATTCATGCTGAAGATAAAATATGATGATTTGAAGTTAGAAGTTGCAAGTAGAAAGAAGGAAATTGGAGGTGAAGTGGGGGGTTTTTGGCATACCAAATGGAAATGGAGTCCAGTGAGATTGTTGGATTAGGGAGAAGGCCTGATACAAGCACCAATCCTTGACTATACCAAATCTCTAAACTACATCAGTAGGTTAAAAATCATCAATAAAAATATGTCCTAATTTATGTCACATAAAATTACTAATTTATCTTTTATTTAGTAGATTTATAGAATTTATCGACGAAAGTTTTTTGCATTTCAAAATAAGGAAGAACACTAATAAGTTAGATGAAAATGAGCGAAACTCGCTCTCTGTTTTATAAGAAAATGTATTGGAAAACGATTGCATACCAGAGCATGACAGCAGAGGCCATAGTGAGCTTGAAATAAGGCCAAATTCCTTTGAAAGCACTTAAAGATAGGCCAGTCCAAGTTTGCTTGCAAGAAGGGCTAAAAACAATGTAAAGCCCATTTAACAAGACAAGAAGCCACCAAGAGAAGCTAAGTGTTAAGGCAGCACCAATAAGCCCATAGTCCAACACAAAAACAACAAGCCATGACAGCAGAATGTGTAATAAGAATACCCCAACAGCCATGTATGCTAAAGGATTCACAATATTCTGTGCTTGAAGAAACCTCTGCATAGGGCAACTTATGGCAAATGCATATATTTGAGGGATCAATCCCCGGGCGAATATTTGGCCTTGCTCGGCGATTTCTTCCGATTGCCCCATTGCTTTTAGAACTGCACCTGAGAACCAGTACAGGAATGTGAGGAGTACTGCTGCTCCCAAATGCAACACTATTGCCCTTTGGCAAATTATGCCCATTGCTGAATATTGTTTTGCCCCATAGGCTTGCCCACACACTGTTTGCACAGCACTAGCCATACCCAACTGTTTTTTCATATATTTTTGTCAAACATGAGATAAAATAATAAAAAAATTCTGAGTTTATAGGCAAATAATCATAGTAGTAGTTATTAGTAGCAATGCATATATATTTATACCGTTCAATCATATGCACGCACATGATCAAACGGCACAAATGCATGCACCGCATTCTCATGCCCAATTTATTGTAATTGTAATGATAGATTGAATCAGTAATCAAGAATGGAAAATCATAGTTTAGCTATGATTCATTAATACTGATTTGGAGGAAATCAATGAAGTAAAAAGATACAGTATGAATATGAAAAAACATACCATAATTCCATAAGCAAGACCTTGAATTCCAACATTAGCAATAGAAGCACCAGCAAGCTCAACAGCACCCAAATGGCCAGAGAACATTTGGGTAACAAAGCTAAGCATAAAATTGAAAATAGAAACAACAATTGAAGCCCCAGAAAGAAACCAAAGCAGTCTTGATTCCCATAATACAAGACGAGGCCACCATCTAACTGGGACATGTGTTTGTGTGAGAAGTTCCTCTATTGCCTCTGATGATAAGTTTGGAATGCTTGAATGGGAATCAAGTCTCGGCAGCAAAGCTTGGTATTCTGCCGACCCCATAATTAATATATGTTTTTTTTGTAATTAGTAGTAATTAATGAAACATCATTTGGCAGGAAATGAGGGTTTTATGTTGATATTTATATGTTAATTGTGAAAGTCTAATTAGGAATTTGATGTTTACAGCTACCATTCATGGCAGGGTGAGTTAGATTGTTAGAAGAGTAGTTGAATCTAACACTACTTAATGTTGTCCTTCATACTATTATTAACATTGGGCTTTTTCTTTATAAGAAAAGCTCAACACAATTATTTTATTCAATAAACTTTCATCAATATGGGGAGACCTTGGATTGACAAAAAAAAAAAAAGTCTATATACACATTCATGCAAACACAATGTTATTAAAATCGGATTGGACAGGCCGGTTGAACTGCAAACCGACAGGTCAGCCAATTAATTTAACTGCTTAAAATCGAATTAAACCGGAGAACAGGACAAAATTAGATTTTTGGTTAAAAAGTGTAAAAAATCATAATTTTTTTTTGTATATTTTCACCTCCCCTTTATATATATATATATATATATATATATATATATTTTTTTTTTTCATTATTTATTTATTTGGAAAAATTAGTATTTTAAATTCTAAATACGTCACTTAATAATTTAATATACTTATTATATATTTGGTTCAATATAATCATATATATATATATATATATATATAAGAATTTAAAATACTAATTTTTTAAATAAATAAATAATGAAAATTTAAAAAATATATATTTTTTAAATTTTTATTATTTATTTATTTGAAAAATTAATATTTTAAATTCTAAAGATATCACTTAATAATTTAATATACTTATTATTTATTTAGATTTATTGTAATTAAATATAATTATACTCATATATGCATGATTAATATTTTTTATGTTTGCTTCATTAGTACTCCATCTAAAAAATTTTTTTTTTCATGATACGATTGTATTTTTATGTTTCTAACATATGCTATTCAAAATTTCATAATTAATCACTTGTAATAATAAAACTGAAATTATATTTTGTAACTTATTATTATGATATTTGTGACATATATTAATGTTTGATGAATTTTTTTTTAATTTTTATACAATAATATTTATAAAATTATAATAATTGATAATATTTTAAAAATAGAAAAAATTCGGTTGAACCACTAACCCCTAGTCTCGCTTGTTCTTTATCCGGTCTGATTTTAATAACATAGTGCAAACATCGTTTTAACTTTTCAATAATTTTTTTTATCCAATTATAAGCACAATATTTTAAAAGCTAAGTTGTTATTAATAATTATTATTATTATTGTTTTTTTTGGTAAGCTTAGAAGCTAAAATTTTCATGTGCCATAACCTAAACATAATTCAGGAATTCAATCAAATTACAAGAAAAAAAGTATGTTTTATGTGATTGAGTACAGAGTTTAGTTAACGCTATCAATTATGATTAAGCTTAATTATGAAGATTTATACGTACCTATATTTATTTATCTTTTTTACTTCTTATCAAAAGATATTTGAATAATCTTTTTTTTTTGGTATAATACATTGGTGGCCCCTCCACTCGATAACATTTTCAACTAAGCCACCCATAATTTTAATTTTATTTTCAAAAATTATAATTGGTTCAA
Organism: Excoecaria agallocha; assembly: GCA_037975025.1. Taxonomy (NCBI): domain Eukaryota; kingdom Viridiplantae; phylum Streptophyta; class Magnoliopsida; order Malpighiales; family Euphorbiaceae; genus Excoecaria; species Excoecaria agallocha. Next base: position 31,829,444 of record CM075822.1, on the reverse strand, counting down.
ATAAACCCTTATTTTAAGGACATGTCCTATGATGTTGAAGAAATACTCGATTACTAATTAATTTTGATAAACTGAAATAGTTAATCAGAAAAAAGAAATTGTTAAAACCATTATTTTTAAACTCAATCTGAGTAATTCCAATAAAATACAAAAATGCATATAAAAACGTAATACTGAATATAGATGGACTATCAAATATTGAATTAAAATTAGACAAAAAGTTCTAATTTGCTCCTAACATTTTGCTTGAAAATCTTATTTTCTCTAAACTTTTATTTTGAAGTTGATTTACTTTTAAATTTTAGATTTTAGATACTAAAATACCCCTTTATATTCCCTTACTTTTTTTTTTTTAATTTTATGTTCTTATTCAAATTCAATTTTTTTCTTTCCCAAAACTTATTTTTTCCTTTAAATTATATCCAAAAATGATGAAATTATTTCAAAATACCTCTAGCAAACTTTTGATATGAATTAAAGCAAACATATTTTATACTAAAAATTCTCTGAGTATTTTAAATGGAATATACAACTATTTAGGAATTTTAAAATTTTTTTCTAACTATCATTAGAAATTATATAATTTCACTTAAAATAGTTAAAAAAAATTAATATGGAGCATATTCATTTTGATAGAAATATTTTGAAACAATTTCATAAGTTTTGGTTGTAATTTAAAGAAAATATAAATTTTGAAAAAAAATTGAATTGAAGTAAAAATATAAAATTAAAAATTTTAAAAAGAAATACTTAAATAATTGTTTTAATACTCAATATCAAAATGTTAGCAGGTTCACGTGAAGCAAATCAACTTTACTTTAAGGGTAAATTAACTTTTTTAAAATAATGTGGGAGACAAATAAGACCCTTAAAATTGAATGGGCAAGAAATAGATGACATTGGTATGAGGCAACTTGGCAAGTGCTGAGGTCGGCCTCGGCCCCCCACAGTGAAGTGAATATGTAAAGTCCGGTGGATGGTAAAACGTGATGTCCTTTGAAGCTGATTGGCGAAGTATGCGAGTGTTGAAGTAGGTAAAAATGGAGCTTACCTACTCTTCATTTTGGCCTTATTAATAACACAAGTCTCAAGCTTTTTTTTTTTTTTTTTCGTTTTTAAGGAATCTTGTCCATAATTAGGGGTCTCGAGTAAATACTTATAGGCCATCCAATATTTTCTATAAATTTATAGGTCATTCTTTATTGATATAGAGCTCTTTAAAAATTATATATAGGTTATATTGTAAATTTTTTTTAGATTGGATTGGTTTTTTGGTCCAAAAACAATAAAAATAAATTATTAAAAATTGCTAAAATTTAAATGATTGTAATAAATACGAAAAATAAAAAATCACAAAAATCTCAAAACTATACCCAACTTATTAAAATTTTGGAAGCCTGTAGATTAACTAAATTAAATAATAGAAGGGTTGGAAAATTAATTCTTTATTTTAAGTATCAATCTAAACGTCTTTGTTGAACTCTACTTGACAGTATTAATTAATTTGAGGCTGAATTCAATAAAAAAATTTCAAGTGTTGATTAAATAATATAGAATGGATCATAGCCACTTAGTTTTTCTTTTTGTTGCAAATTAAAAGGTCTCTACAATCTTGAAGCCCATCCACTTACGTTTTTAAAAAGTTTTATGTATATAATATAGGGTTTCTACACAAATACCACAATATATATATATATATATATATATATATATATATATATATATATATATATATATATATATATATATATATATATATATATATATATATATATATATATATATATATATATGACCGCGCGCATTTTTAACTTACTATAAAGCTCAAATTTAAATTTTCTGTTTCATAATTGCTACTTTTCTAAGATTCCTCTTTTAAATATACCCCAAATGAATTTTTTCTAAGGTTCTCTTTCAATAGTTACAATTTAAAGATAATTTTCTCTCAAAAAACTAAAATTACGATTGTTCTTATCGATCCATATGCATAGATTCAGATCATTCAGATAAATCGTAATCCAGCAATTTTTTCTCCGATTATTTCTCAGAGATCGTAAATTTAGAGCACTTTGATTTCATAATATTCTCAGCTTCCTGCGATCAATGTAAGTTTTATCTTCTTCTGCAATTTAAACAATTTGAAAATCCTACTAATTCTCTCCTCTCTTTCTATTTACCTAAATTTTGAAATAATAACATTTGGTTAAATTGAATATATATAATACATATTCTACAATATGTTGTTATCTATTTTTCGTATTACAAGACTTACCATCGTTGCTACTTCTCTCCTCTTCCTCAATTTACTTAAATTTCTAAATAATCATTTTGCATGTCGCGTATTATGTTTGCTGGAGTATATATGTCGCGTATTATGTCTGCTGGAATATTATGTTTGCAATATCTTTTTAACTATATTCGGATTACAAAACTTAAAAATCTTTTTAATTAACTCACGTTTCTTTAATTTGTTATTTTTTGAATGAATAATAGTTTGATAAACTGAAATACACTGTGTGTTAGCTGATCTAAAAATTGAAAATAGTGTGATTAATTTGGATCTAAAATTGAATAAGTTTTAGCTAAAAAAAATAAACAGTATTGAGTTGAGTCACAACCTCTATACACTGTTTTTAGTTTGATCAAAAAGTGAATATGGTATCTTAGATAATACACTGTATTTAATTTAGGTTAAAAAATTAATACACTGCATTATAAATTGAAATAGAGTTTATTGAGTTTTATCAAAAGATAATGCACTATATTGAGTTCATCTTAAAAAGTTAATAAAATGTATTCAGTTTTTATAAAATGTAATACAATTTATTGAGTTTTATCAAAAGGATATATAGTGCATTGAATTTTATGAAAAAAATACAGTGTATTTAATTTTATCAAAAGATAATACACTGTATTTATCTTATGTACAAAAAGTCAATACAGTGTAATACGTTTTAGTAAAACTTGATACAATGCAATATTTTTATACTTTGAAATAGAATGTATTAACTTTCATGCACAAGTTTATTGAGTTTGTACAAAAAGTCAATACAGTGCATTAAATGCAATTTATTATAAACTCTAATACAATTTATTCTATTTTGAGAAAAGAAAATACGGTATATTGAGTTTTGTTCAAAAAAATACACTTTATTATGTTTTGTGAAAAAATACAGTATATTGATTTTTGTGAAAATAAAATACACTCATTTATTTCATGACAAAAGACAATACATTGCATTTAATTTTTATAAAGTTTAATATAATGCATTTAGTTTGTATCAAAAGCTAATACATCGTATTTAGTTCAGGTATAAAAATTAATATACCGTATTTAATTTTTACAATGTTTATTACAATGTATTGAGTTTTATCAAAAAATAATACATGTATTATTTTTTGTAAAAAGCTAATACGTTGTATTTAGTTTATGTACAACAAAATAAATTGTATTTTCAATTTTATATAATTAAACTCTCATGCATTTGTATTGAATTTTCATCAAAAGATAATAAATTATTTTTATTTCATCTAAAAAAGTTAATACACTTTATTTAGTTTTTGTGAAATAAAATACAGTGTATTGGTTTTGCGATAACAAAATACAGTGTATGAATTTGTTAAAAAATAATACACTGTATTTAGTTCATGTACAAAAGTCAACACAGTGTATTGCACATTAGTAAAACTTTGTACATTTTATGCACATGTTAAAATTATTTTCTGATTTATTTAACATTGATGTATAGACAAGCCTAACATAATAACAATATGGACATGATAGCAATATTAATTTAGCATTGAGGGCACTAGAATGTCAATCAAGAATATGAGAATTTTGAAGTGAAACGCATTTTACTTCCACTGACTTGCAACGACGAACAACTATTATAAATTATATCAAGACAAATGAGTATAAATGTAGAATATGAGATCCTTGATATAAAGTACAAAATAAAAGTAGGATATCCACCACTAAATATTGATGATTACATGTCCCTTCTCTTTTACATAGAACTAAAAAAGAAAGAACCGCATTTCACAACGTATCCTCTCTATATCATAATTCTACAAAATACTATCCTAGGTAATATATCAAACAAATACTTTTAATTTTTCAAATCCATTCTTAAATTCATTTATTTAATATCTAAATACAATATATTTATATAATGTCATAATTTAAGACAATGCATTTGTATTTTTTTTGATTTAATATGCTGTATTAATTATTGAGTTACAACTTAATACAATTTATTCAGCTTGCTTACAAGTTAAAAAATGTATTGTGTTTTATCACGAGTAAAAATAATTAATTTTTTTTAATAAATGAATTAATTGTATTAAACTTGTTGGTATATGTTTTGTATTTTGCCTTTGTTATAACTTGGTTCAATAAATTATGTTTGTTATAGTGTATTAACTTTTGTACATAAACTAAATACAATATATTAGGCATTGATAAAACTCAATACATAGTACTGCATTAGAATTTATAAAAAATTAAAAACACTTATTTAATTTTTTGTAGATGAACTAATTACAACATATTAGCTTTTTACAAAACTCAATATAGTATATTATATTTTGATAATACTCAATACACTGTATTAAACTTTATGAAAACTAAATACATTGTTTTAACTTTTGATACAAACTAAATACACCGATTAAACTTTATAAAAATTAAATAAAGTATATTGAATTTTGTACATGAAATAAATATACTGTGTTTAGTTTTGATAAAATTCAATTCACTGTATTTTCTTTTCACAACACATAGATATTTTTGCTTTCATTTTGGTGCTCAAGGAATTCATAGATATTTTTGCTTGGAAGCCTTTAGACATTAAGGGTGTGTGGAAGGAACTAATAGCTCACTCCTTGAACATTTGGCCAGAATGCAAATCAATCAAATAGAAAAAGAGGAACCATACACCGGAAGGACAGTTGGCCGTTGAGAAGAAAACGAAAATCTTTCTTGAGAGCGGGTTCATCAAAGAGATTTTATACCCAGACTAGCTCGCTAATGTAGTGCTTGTCAAAAAGATAAATGGAAAATGGCGAATGTGTGTGGATTTTATCGATCTAAATAAAGCCTGCCCGAAAGATAGCTATCCACTACCGAATATTGATCTTCTGATGGATTTCACAGCTGGATTTGAGGAATACGCTTTTCTGGATACATTGTATCATGTATACACCGTGTGTACCAGTTGCATACACCGTGTGTACTAGCTACATACACCATGTGTACATCATGTATACACAGTGTGTACTAGCTATATACACAGTGTGTGTATGCTATGTACACTGTGTGTACTTGGTGTATATACCGTATGTACTTGATATAGATACCGTGTGTACTTGATGTATACCGTGTGTATTATATTATGTAATGATAATATAAAATTAATATAATGCTTAACAATATTTTTTTGTATATTTATTATAATTGTACAATTATTCTTAGCCGAAGAATTAACTCTATTTTACTTGAGTTATGTTTTTCAGTGTCAAAAGTAAGATTGTCTGTGATGATCTTCTTATTGTTTTCAGAAGCTTGGAGTGGTGGTGAAGCCAATGGAGAAACCAAGAATAATGTTGAAGCTTATATGGATGCAAAAGGCAATTGGAGTTGCACTAGACCAAGTGATAGCCAGCTTAGTTTCAATCGTTGCTGAATACCAGTAGTCCCTAAGACAGCACTTGTTGTCTAAATAAGGCACTACTTCTAGATTTTGATACCAATGCTTCCTATAGTTTTGACATTATGCCCAATTAAAAGTTTCTCAAGTTTTGTTATTCCTTCACAATAGTTTTGCATTAATTCATTATTTATCGCTTAAAGAGAGGGAGGGAGAGAGAGAACATTGAATCTCCATGAGTTTTTGACAATAGTGATCTTATTGAAATAAAATTGGAATGTTGTGATTTCTACAATACCATATGAAGTTCTGTGATTATAATTCATCTGAATTAGATGGAAATATAAGGTGACATGATGATTCTAAAAAATTCCAGCATGACAGGCTTAAAGGAAATGCAGCCTACTTGATTCAACTTCAAAAATTCGGCACATACATATAAATTGTCCTTTAGTAATAGTCAAAACTAAACTGCAACGTCTGCAACAACATTCAGATTACAAAATTGCAATTTTCTATCTTGAAAGTAGCCAACAAACAAAATCTTTCACCTAAAATAAAAGAAAACTATATAATAATAGAACCAAAAAAAAGTTTGATATCTTTTCATAGAATCTCAATTTGCTTTGTTGAGGAGTTGGGTCTCTGCTTCTTTCCAAAGCCAACAACTGTGAACACATAAAATAAGCACCAGTCAAGAAATACAATATTAACTAATACAATCTCAATATTAAAGTTTAAAACTTGCAATAAATTGAATTTCAATTTCAAATTCAATTTAAATGGCAATTAGGCAATGGGAGGAATGATGAGTTTCAATGGAAGGAAGAAGGCTGGATGAGTGATTCAGCTGTCAAATGTACAGAAAATGTAAGGTTTAACATATAGCTTCAAGAAAATAATAAAGAAACGAAAAAGAAGAAGAAACCCCAATAATATACATAGAAACTCAAGGTTTTACACACCCTAGTCAATGACAAAGTAGGAAAAGACACCCCTGTCAAGAAGCCACAAACTACTCCCATAAATATTGTTACAATAAGCCTCATTATTTCATTTGGTTTTTTACTAACAGTACTGCAGCAACAATATGCAAACTCTCAATTAGCAGCTATCTAGTTGTATTCAACAACTTGTTTCATAATAGATTGATGTTTCACCTTCTCCATTATCTGTGACAACCAAGATATACACAAATGACTAACATCCGAGAGAAGAAAAAGAACATAACTTTTAATTAAATAAACCATTAATTCAGAAAAGTTCTCAAAAGAAATAGCATTGTCCCAATTAAATGAACCAGGAAGAGCAAAAGTTAACAATAAAAAGAAATAAAGAAATAAAAAGAATTAACAGTATTTTTGTGGCCACCAATAAGCTCCACAGCATGAACAAAATGAGAATAAAGAGAACTTGTCCATCGCATTCTCGGAGCTCTAATATTCCTTTTATTCTGTAACTTCGGCATAAACCTCGATTTAATTGCTCTATTTTCATAAATTTGATGATTATGATATGACCATGATAAAGAAGATGCAATCATTTGATTGTAGCAAAATCTTGGATCCAATTTTTATATTCAAATTTCAGTTCCTATGCATTGAAATTTCTATTATAGGTTTCAAATAAAAATCTTGCCTATCAATTTCAGCTCCTCCGCTGCTGCCATAGCCACTGAAAGTTAGTCGTCTTCTCCAAAAGCATGTGTTTTTTGGCTTCAAAAGCTGAGATTGGATTTGAAAGATAAAGATCAGCGACTTGAAGAATTGAAGTATCGCTATGAGCATCAAAATCATCTCTAAAGTAGAGATAGAATTTGATTCAAAGATTTGTTATGGAACATTGAAATTGAAATTTTTTGAAAGAACAAAAACGCCAGAGAGAATTCATGATTGCCGGAAAAAAAGAAACATGTCGGTGAGCGAGAAGGAGTCGCTAGAGAATGAGAAAGACGGTGAGAATAGAGAACAACGATGGAAAAAGTTTCATTTTCTCTTTCTATTTAAAAAAATAAAATTGTATTTTTGAAAATAAAAATTTTAAATGTGAGAATTATGAAATGACAAAAAAAAATTGTATTTTTTTGAAAAAAAATTAAAAAAATACGGCATATGAGGTAATTTCCTCTTTCTTTTAAGAAGCATAATGTCTTGATTTGCAATCAAATCATTATATATATTCTTCCATTGTAATATCTGTCTTTTCAATGGAATTTTCAAGTGAAATCGAAAGAAAACAATTTATGTATTTTCCTTCAAAATAAAAGCCATTGAATCGAGTCTAACTTTCTTTAAAGTAAAATGTCAAAATTAATGCCCATTGGGTGGGAAAGCGGGGAGTTTGAAGATATATGGTGAACTGAATCTAGATTAATATTTAATTTTATTTAATTAATACATAATTATATTTAGATATTCTATGAATAAATGAAATTAGATTTTTTAACTAATTTTATTGTTTTCCCACTCATTATTAAAAAGAGTAAATTAGTAATATGTATCAGTATCATGGTAATTACTTCTAAATATAATGATGAAGTTGCGCTATCAAATTTTTGAACAGGCATGCTACTTTGTAGATATTTGTAAACTATATAAACTAACATGCATGATAAATTTGTTTTCTTAATATGCTTGAAGTAGAGAGTTTATACGTAATTTTAACATATTTTAAGTCAATTAGATATTATTTAATTTTTGTACCCATTGAATTTCGTATAATTATATATTCATGTATATCTTAAAATTAGATTTGTCAAATTTGATACGAACTAAATGACCTTATTGGAGGAAAAAAAACGTAGAATCCGATTAAAAAACTTAAGAATTGGCTTAAATTTGATTTGAATGAGTTGGATTATGACACAATCTGAATGATTTTTTTATATAAATATATTTTCATATTTTCATTTATTTAATATAATTTATATAAAACAAAACTAATAAAATACTTATAAATATAAAACAATAAAAATAAAAAGTAAAATTAAACTTTCATTTTCTGTTTCTAGCCCTAAGTAAAAATGAATTTCTTGCTTTCGGTTTCAATTTTGTCTACAACAAATCCCAATCTCCTTCGGAAGGAGTCCTTCCTCTATAACTTCGCCCACCGATTATCTGCGTTTGCTAATCTTGGTGCTTAAACAGTAATGAGTTTGAAATGGATTGGGTTAGTTATTTTACTATTCATGATTAGGAGTGAGGATGACTGGTTAATCTATCCTTGAGAAAAAAATTAATTAATCAATTAATATCGATTTTTTAAAATCACTAATCATTAATCAATCCGTTACATTTGGTTAACCGGTCTATCGATTTCGATTTTTCGATTTGATTAACCATTAAAATTTATAACATAAAATTATATAAAAAATTATACAAAATTCAATTCAATTTCAAATGTGTAAAGTAATTTAATATAAAAATTATAAAACAAACATAATTTACTAGCCAAAATTCATGTTCTATAAATTAATAGCTAATATTATAAAATAACTTTGATATTTATTGTAAATTAATATGTTTGATTCTACGTCAAATAAAATTTTGAATAATATTAAATATTATAACATAAATTTTAAAATATAAGAAAATGTAATTAAATACTATTAAATAAAATATGAACATCAATATATGATAAAAAATAATATATTTATATAAAAGTTAATCAGATACTATATATAAATATTACTATATAATTAAAGAGAATGACATAATATAAATTTAGTTTAAAGTATTATATAAATTTTATAAAAAAATCTAAAAAATTAAGGTATAAAAATAAAAATATAATTTAAATATATTTTAAATTATTATTTTATGTAAATTTTAGAGAGAAATAAAAAAATTGTAGATATAAAATAAATAAATAATATATATATATATATATATATATATATATATATATATATATATATATATATATAAACCGATTAATCGTGAACTAACAGTTAACTGATACTTAAAAATCTAAACTGTAATTATTAACCAAAAATATAAAAATTAAAAACAGTAATCAAATTCATTGGATCGGTTAACCGTAAAAATTTATTCATTTTCGGATCGATTTTACGGTTAACCATATTTTCGGTTATTTTTGCTCACCTTTGTTCATGATAGGTAGGGGTTCACATTTATCCCTTCAGTGCTCATTACCCGAACTCATTACTTGAACTCAAGTATAAGAAATATAATTTTTTTAGTTGTCTTTTAAAGGTCGTATTGCATTTAATTTGATTTACCTTTCCATTTATATTTAATTTGATTTACCTCTATATTTATGCATGAAATTTGATTATAAATTTATTATTTATATTTCTTTTGATTTTGTATTGATTTTTTTGTTTATTTTTGGAAGAATTATTGATAAACGGGTATCAAATAGTATATGAATATTTATAATCGAATTTGGAGTGAGTACATATAGTATAATATTAATTTTAAATGGACATGGATAGAGTTCGTGTATGTTTAACTAATAAACGAGTTCAATTATGGATATGGCAATTTTGCTAGATATCATATTTTTTTGCCAACCCTCTCATTGACTCCGCTCACCAACCAACCACCACTCAACCACACATCCATTTCACAAATTTGACACTGTTGTACCAGATTCTGATACATCATTACAGATATGATGCAAAATTTATCACTTGTCAGGTGAGCAAAAGATTTAACTGTTAGGACACACACACACTATATTTTAGTGTTGTTACCAATGAATTTTCCTTTAGCATCCCATGGACGATTTTCATAAGACTTCCCAACAATACTGCGTTTTGCATTCACATCCCCATTCTTGCAGCGGTATTCTGGAAAATAATCCAAGAATCCTTTGCTTCCCAGTTCATCCATTCCGTTGAATAGAAAGTTCCTCACCAAGTCCTATGCATTACATGACAACCTATGAACCATTATGCTATTTGGTCTTAACATTACCAATTTCAGCAAATAAAGAGTGATACCTTTGCATGGTTTTCGCCTACTAACTTCTTCAACACTCCATGGCCTGGATCCTGCTTTCCAGATGGTGGGTGAACAAATAAGCAAGAAATATTTAGATATGAAAATGCCATTCAAATATACCTCCATAAATATTCAAGTAATTTTCATGGGAATTTCATACGTATAAGGGATAATACATATATTCCCTCTAAACTATCACTTTTAATCCCTTAAACTAATAGAATGATATTTGACCCCTAAACTTATTAAGATTGTAAATAATAATAACCCCATACTAGTAAAAACTATATAAAATACCTCCTAAAAGATTTTTTCGCCATTCACATGCCACATGTACATTATTTTCAATCTCTCTTTATGTTTTGTTGTTTTATGTTGTGCTGCATGTTTCTGTAAGAAATTAATCTAACATTTTTAATAAGTTCAGGAGTGTTTTCTGACACTCAATTAATTTAAAGAGTAATTTATTAAAAGGTGATAGTTTCAAGGAAAATTTATGTATTGCCCTACATGTAAAATGCTAATATGCCTTTCCCAGTGGCCGGCACATCATACCAATAGTTTCTTTTAAATGTCTTTTTTGTTTCAGAAGCAACAAACGTCTATAGCAGCTGTAAATTGTAAGTATGGAAAGCCATTACATAGTTATGGTGTTGTTAAGCCAAGATGTTAAGAAGGAAACTCAATAATCACAACCAGGATAAAAATGCCAGATTTAAGCTATACAATTTATAAGTAGGGACAATTAGAAGCCAACAGTGTCATAAACAAGATTGACATAATGCACAAGATGCATGTAAGTCAACAAGTACCAGGTGGTATTAATTGTGAACACAAAGATCATCCACAGAATCAAATGCACAAGTGCATAATGCAAATAGTTCTATAGAGGCCAATCAAAGCAAAGAAACTAGTAGAATTGCTTAAAAATAACCAAATTTAACCGCAGGAAGTTTATAAATTCAGATTGATGTTTTGAATGGGCAAAAGAAAAACCGTGTTCTTTCATATAGATGGCTAAAAGATAACCAGCCACATATATATGGTGATGAATTACCACTTACAAGCATGTATGCATGTAAAGTGTATTTACTAACCAGAATAGGTTGGAAGATATGACAGCCTGCATATCGAATTCAGGGGAAAGGCATTTACCTTTTCTGCTCTCCATGTTAAATACTTATGTTGTGCTTCACGGTTGCATATAATCTGATATTCATCTGTTTCTTCTAAAGATTGCTCAATTAGCTGAAGCCATGCCTAAAAAATTGCAATAGAATAAATACAGAGTATTTTGACTAGGATTCTAACAGTTGTTCATTTGGAATATAACTATCGCTTGCATGTTATTCTTATTTCCAGTATACAGCAGAGAATGAACAATTTAGCCTGTTATATCAAAGGTCATCTAAAATATCTGTCACGTTACCTTGTAGTAGTCCACAAAAGCAGAATACAAATCATCGTGTCTAGATTGGCTTGAATTAAATCTTGTCCATATGACAATTGGAGAGAAAAATTGCATTGACTCACTTGTGAGCTTTCCACCCCAGGGAAAAAGCTGCATCAAATCTGTGTTCAGTCACCATGCTTAACTTAAAATTGAAACAAATAATTAGAATATATATAGTATATCAAGCTAAGCATTACAATTACCTCAGCATACTTGAGACCTAGAGGCAATAAGCTTTGATAGTACTTGTCCTTGTAATCATTTTGATCAATGACATTGTGCAAGGGGTTGATGTCCCTACAGATTAATTAATGGCAGGTTCCAAAGCCCTTAGAAATTCCACTACCGGTTCCAGCTTCTAGATATGAAAATTTAAGTCATTTGATGCCAAAAAGAACAAAATGACCATGTAGCATCATTTTTGACAGAGAACAAGAGAAAGAAAAAAAAAATTATGAATATCCAATCAAAATTTGGCAACAGAATATCAAGAATCTCAAACAATTGTGAGAATCAAATTTTGAATCATAGGAAGGTGAACTCATTCTGTCTCCTATTCAATATCTGACTTTTAGAATAAGAAAAAACTGACACAGAAAGTAAGAGACATTGACCAAAAACCAGGAAGGTGAACAAGATAACAAAAAAAAAAAAAGTACTTTAACAAATATGCAACAAGGAAAGTGAACAAGATAACAAAAAAAATGCAAACAACACTTTTCAACATACAAAAATATTAAGAATGAGTTCAAAACTGCAGAGAAAGAGAAGCAAACTTACAACACAATGATGTTCATGCTGGAAGCAGTGAAAAAGTTGGCGCAAAATATAGGCACATCAAATTCAGGTCTTGCAAAGACAGCAAAATCCAAAACCTAAAAAATTAAAAAAAAAAAAAAGAAAAAGGAATAATTGGGATTACTGATAAATAAATAAATCTTCACCACCAAAAGAGCTATCTAGCAAAGATTCAAGAGCCAAACAGAATATGAAAATAAAATCAAAATAAACCAAATACTCATGTAACACTCTCAAATAATATAGTAATTACTTCCCCAAAAAATTGTCCTAGAAAAGACAAATGTAAACCTGAAAAATAAACTAACAAGTGGCCTTTATAGTATCAGTTGCAGTCTTGATCTCTAGCCACTTTATAGAATGTTGTATTTAAAGTTCAGTTATCTAGCGCTATTTAATGAAGCTCCAAAGGAAACTTCCATACAAAAATGTTCCCACAAAAACTGGATTTTATGAAAACCAAGCTCCTCATTTTAAAATTCAGATTCCCATACAACCTCTCATCAAGCATCATGATCTTTCTCCCACTTTTCACAGATTTGAACATTAAAATCCCTCATCAATTTCTCAGCTTTAGCAGAAACATCTACAGGAGCTTTAAACAAAGACAAAAGGCTGGGGATTACTTGACAATGGAGCTTATCAAACATGTATACCTCTATTCATAACAATTTAGACTTAAAAGGTGTTTGTTCAGTACAAATTACAAAAAGATCTTGAAAAACTGGTGCTTTAGTTCCTTTTTGCAAACCTTGTAGCATTGAGGCAAAAACCATTACTACAGGAAGGTTAAAAATGAAGAATAATAAGACATCTTTAATGATGAAGATGAAGAAATCATATAGGAGCATGTATATCCATGCCACCACGAGCTACATACTGAATGGACGAAAAATATAAGTTTACAGCATACCTAAGGAGCTTGTTCTTCCCTTTTTCTTTTTCCTCGAAAAAATTATTTAAAATTATAGCCATATACTAGTCAATGACTATAAAGCACAAAAAGACTTTTTTAGTACTGTCAGGCATATGAACGCAAATCAGCACATGGCAAGTTGTAATAGCTACAAAACATGGTCTCACATCAAACCTGTAAGCCATATGATGGATGTGGGCCTTAAACAACTCAAGAAAATGTAAATGGAAGATATAGAAAAATGTAGTACCTGCATTTCTTCATTTTCAATGCTCAAACTTCTTAAAAGTCTAATCTTGGGAGCTTGGAATGATAGCATTTGAAGCTCTGTTCTTCCATCCATTGCATACATGGAATTATAATTTTCCTGGTCCATAATCTCTTCGTAAGTAAGAAACAATGAATTGGGACTTCAAGCCCAATCAATAAGGTTAAGGTGGAGTTATGTTTTTCATTTGTTTATTCTGTATCCTTCCTAGGATCTCCGTAAATTTGCTAAATAAGAATGAGCAGCCCAACAAGGATAAGTTAATGAAAATTGCTTCAAATCAAACAAAAACTCTTAGACAATTCCCTTTCGTGCTAACATAGCTGAAGGGAAGAGCATGATCAATTTTTTTTTTTGAACTGGATATTATGAGATAATTTTAAACTAAATTTTGTGGACTCATCCCATTCATGAACTAAATTGGTTTAAGGTGGTTCCGTATATATTTCATTTTCTCAGCCATTGCTTTTATTTGAAGATCATAAAAAATATCCATCAATATATTAACATAATTAGAATATAATAAGCACTAATTTCTAGTTTCCTTCTCATAAACTATAACTATGTATATCTTTAAAAAACGAAGACCAGTGAAAATTCTTGGACTTAAATACAAAATGGAGTCACTTAAGAGTGAAACAAGCTTATTTTTCTTTCTGCAAGACCACCAAAGCAATGCCAGTATCTCAAATAGATAGTACCCAGATACTAAATTCCAGAATTAGCATACAAAATTACAAACTGAAGAAATTATCTTTCCAAACAATTGAAAGAACCCATTTCTGATTCCAGCCCAAACAACATAATCAAAAGCAATAAAGGAAGATTCTTTACCAAACCAAAAACAACCCATTTCCACAAAGACAGACAAGCAAATAGACACAAGGAAAAATAAAGAACCTGGAGTCGAGAGGGAAGCAAAACGGTGTGACGTTTGGTTTCATCGAGAGCAAAATGAATGAATTTCTGGTAAGAGAAAGCAGACACTTGTAGGAGATGAGGCTTGAGCTTCTTGCTTCTCCAATTATAGTTAATGTTCGTGATTAAGGCGGTTAATGAGTGAGGCTTTAGAGATAAGCAGGAGCTAAAAGAAGCAGAAGACTCCATTGAAGTGAAACTTTTTAGATGCTGAAAAAAGAATAAGAAGCGTTCTACATCACCGTCTCTCTTGTGCTTGCTTTCGAGATAAAGTGGAAGTCATTAGGAGACGGAGGATGGAGTTGGATTTCTGATGCCTCGAATCCAAGAAGTTGTTTCGCGCTTTTTTCCCGATAAAATAAAGTAGAAGGAAAAAATTGCATTGGGGCCCCTCCCTGTAATCATAAATTACAAATACCACTATTTGAATTTAGATAATTACAAGATTAGTCTTTTTATTTTTGTCATTATATTGGCTTCGTAAGAATTGAAATTTCCAGTCCAAGGAAAAATTACAAAAAAAAAAAAAAATCTTAAAAAGGCAAATAAATCGGGACATTTTTTTTAAAATATTTATAAAATTTGAATGTGTCAGAAAAAATTTACGAAATTGGGATAAAGTACAAAATTATTGCGTCAAGTAACGATTTCAAACGTTGAACTTACAAGAAAATTTTGATATTTTTTTCTGAAAATACTACAGACTGCAGTGATTTCTCAAAATATATTAATTTTTTATTTTTAAATTAATAAAAAATAATGAAAATTAATGTCATTTATCACTTATAGTCCAATTGGTATATATGCTTATTAATTTTACAATAGATTGTGAGTTCAAATCCCACCATAATATTTTATTTATTCATTTTAGTAAATTTTAGATATTATTAAATATTAAAAATAAGCTCCAAATTATACATACTATCCCAATGACAAAAGTAAATTTAAAATTTAAAGAGCTCGTAGGTTCAAATTTCATTATCTACTATATTTTTTATTTATTTTTTTCTTTATAAAATAAATTTACTAGAATAAACATTTAAAATAATAAATATTATCAATCCATTTATAACTTGATAATAAATATTAAAAATAATAAATATTATTAATCCATTTTTAAAAAAAATTAAAAGTTATTATTTGGATTTAAAAAATATGCTATGTATGATTAACAAAATCACTTCTATTTCAATTTTTGATTTATCATTTGCATCGTATAAGCTATTTTCATTTTTAATCCATTTTATCAACTCTTTCTTGTTTATGAAATTTAGTTTGTATTGCCATTTTTAATATTATTAGTAGTATTGGGTTCGGATCGGATTGGAATATAGGTTATTGGTATCTATTAGCTGAACCTAGTTATAAAATTTAACAATTAATTTATTAAAAATTCTCAAATACTATATAAATTTTATATTATTTAACATAAATATTTATAATTACACTATATAATTCTAGTATGAATCATGTAATATAGGAAGTAGAATTAAAATTTGTTACTTTTATAAAATATTTTAATATAAAATTTTAGTTAAATTTCATGTAGTGGTAAGGTATTCAAATAGGTTGGAATAGTACTATGGTAACTATAATCAAATTTGAAATTGAATTTGGACGCGTTTACCTAATCAAATTCTGATTTGAACTTATAGACACATAGTTAATGGGAACATTAAAATCCTGAATATATAGAGGGAATTTTGCCATCCATAATTTCCACATGAAATAAGAGAGAAAACTAACAAAAATTTCTTTTATACGTACTTTGCCACAGTTATTAACAAAATAGTATATAAAAAATGATAAAAAAAATAAATAGAAAATATCTGAATGCATGTGATTGGAATTAATGATTCAATCATGATTCTACTTTTAATTTTTTAAAAAAATGGATTGATAATATTTATTATTTTTAATGTTTATTCTAGTAAATTTATTCTATAAAGAAAAATACATAAATAAAAAATATGGTAAGCAATAAGATTTTAAATTTTAAATTTACTTTTGTCATTAGAATAGCATGTATAATTTGATATTTATTTTCAACATTTAATAATATCTAAAATTTACTAAAATAAATAAATAAAAGCTGGTGGTGGGATTTGAACTCACAACTTCTTGCAAAATCAATAAAGAAACATACCGATTGAACTACAAGTGGCGGCTAATATCAATTTTCATTATTATTTATTAATTAAATAATAAAAACTGATATATTCTGATACTTTTGAAACCGTTGAGATCTGTAGCGGTTTTAGAAGAAAATGTCAAAATTATCTTGTGGATTCCACATTTGAATCCGTTACTTGAAGCAAAGTTTTGTACTTTACCCTAATTTCGTAAATTTTTTCTAACACTCTCCAATTTTATAAATATTTTTTTTAAAAAATATTATTTTAAAAAATGTCCCAATAAATGACATATGCATCGCCCAAATCACGCATTTATATATATGTATCGTTGAAGTTGGCATTTTTATAAACTTTTGTACTGTGAAATTTACCATAACCATACATTTAATTAGAGATGATAAATAGATAGATTGGACGGATTTGGATTGAATTATTACTGGATGGTTCATTATAGGGCTGAGCAAAATAAACAAAAAAATGGTTAACCGAAAAATCAATCCGAAATCAAACCTATTTTCTGTTAGCCGATCGATTTAATTATTTTTTAATATATATATATATATATATTATTTTTATATCTTCAATTTTTTTCTATTTCTTTCTATCTAAAATTTACATAAAATAATACTTTAAAATATATTTAAATTATATATTTATTTTTATATTTTAATTTTTTTATTTTTTTTATAAATTTTTTATAACGCTTTAAACTAAATTTATATTATGTCATTCTTTTTAATTATATAGTAATATTTATATATAGCATCCGATTAACTTTTATATATGTTATTTTTTTATCATATATTGGTGTTCATATTTTACTTAATAGCATTAAATTACATTTTCTTATATTTTAGAGTTTATGTTATAATATTTAATATTATCCAAAATTTTATTGGACTTAAAATTAAACATATTAATTTTCAACAAATATCAAATCTGTTTTATAATATTAGCTTTTAATTTATAAAACATAATTTTGGCTAGTAAATTATATTTGTTTCATAATTTTTATAATAAATTACTTTGCACATTTGAAATTGAACTGAATTTTATCTAATTTTTTATAATTTTATGTTATAAATTTTAATGGTTAATCGAAAAATATTGGTTAACCAAACCGAAACTGATGGACTGGTTAACTGAATGTAACAAACTGGTTAATGGTTAATAATTTTAAAAAATCAATATTAATTGACTTGTTAATTTTTTTGCTTATGAACCGGTTAATCGGTTTATTCTCACCCCTAGTTCATTAATTAATTGGATCATAAATGAATAAAAAATGGATCATAAATGGGTCAATATCCTAATAGATTGAACGAATTTGAATCGATCCATAAGTTTAATGCAAATTATCATAAATGGGTAAATACCTTATTGATGCTAATTAGCGTCATCAAGCATAAAGTACTCCCATTTCCGGTTGTTGATTTTCTTTTAGTACTGCTGGATAGAAACTGTATCTTCTGTAATGAATTTAACTAATAATAGATTATAAAAATAATTATTTTATTGAAAATTTATATAAAAATTAATTATGTAGTTTATAAAATAGTTTATAACATATTTAGCTAGTATATATTAATTAAAAATGGAATATTGCAGTTCGATTTGGGCCTGTGTATTGTGCCAAGGTTACAATAGTTGAAGGAGAATTAAGTCAATTATTTAGTATTTAGGGCTTTAATCGCCTTCAATTGTCGCCCATAAATGTAGAATTCAGATATGACTTTGGCCGTTCGGATTCTCTGCCTCAAAACTGACCTTAATACATACCATTTCTCTTATTTTCTCTGTTATTAATGGAGTTTTGATTTTATTTTAATGAGTTGAAGATAATGAAAGTAATGGATGGAGGATGATATTTTTCACATGATCTAACACTTAAATCCTTGTTGCATTCTTTCTTATGCACATATTTATTTATTTTTTTTTTTGTTTTTGAAAGTGAATATCTTCATCAAGATGATGAAATCAACAAACCTGACTAACAGAGAATTGAAAGTGACTAGCGAAGATTTTGAAAGAAATTCATTGGGTACAGACTCAATGGATTGAAGAATGAAATGTATTAGTTTTAGATTGATCCAGTGAATATTGTGTTAGGTTGGATTGAATAACAAAATGGATCACTTTTTGATTTACTCAATGAATATTTATTTGGGTTTGGATCATTTTTTTTGAATGAATTTGGGTGAGATTTTGGGTTTGGATTAATTTTGCCAAGTCTAAATTTAATAATTTAATCAAGTCATTTATTTATTATTGGGCTTTTTACAAAAATATACAAAAAATAAAAATAACAAAAAATACAACAATTCCATAATTTTTCATTAATACAATTTTTAAAATTTTTAATATAAAAAATACAACTTATATTTTTAAAAATACAATTTTTTCCTATTCTCACTTTCACAATTCCCTAATTTCTCACTTCCCTAATTTTTCGCTCTCCTCTCTCCGATAACTGTCACTTTCAGCCTCTCCGATCATCAGTGACTCTTCGTCTCCATTGATTTCGAGACAAAACATCACCCTTCGTCTGTAAAGATTTTGAGATCCTCAAAGTTAGTCTTCTCCTTTGAAATCATCTGAGAAGATTTTGAGACCACCGACATTACTTTTCTCCTTCAAAATTTGCTAAACAGATTTTATTTTTTATTTTTTACTTAGTCTGCTTGATTCTAGTTTTTTGGGTTCTATTTGTTTCCCTATTTCTTACTGCAAACCTTTATCTCAGGTTCTTTACTTCTCTATATAACGCTAAAATTTTGCTTTCAATCGCTTTAAGCTCAGTAACTGGTTGCCTTTGCTCTTTTTATCTCTGTTTTGTATTTTCCATTTTTTATATCTAATATTCTTAATTTTCAAGGTAAGGTACCCAACCCTAATCTATTTACTTCTCCTTTTCTTTCTTAAGTTTATTGAGTTTTTGCTATTTCTATTCCTCCATTTCACTGTTTATGATTTCATATTTCGCTTCACATTGCTTCTAATTTTTCACTTGAATCTCAATACTTGAAGTGGTTATGTTTAAGTTCATATTGTAAGATATTTGCTAGATTTGGCAGTTGCTTTGTGCTTTGGATTGAGATATTTCTCTTTTTGGATTATTGGTTTTAGTTTTGTGAAAGATAATTTGGATGATTGTTGATTTTGGATTCGGTTTCTTCATTATATTTGTGTTGAAAGTGCAATGAGGTAAATTCGGCTTTTTTTTTTTTTAATTTTTGTTCAACTTTGACTCTCATGCTTTACCATTTTTATGCAATTTTGAAATCCTATTTTGTTTTAGTTTTGTTTTGCTTCTATCGTTTACAGTGAGATAAGTTTTAAGTTTGATTTAATCCTTGGTGATAATTGAAATTTGTTTCAAGAACTTTATCGTGCATAACTTATTAATTAAATCTAAGACACAACAACTCGTGAACCCACAAAATGAGATTATAATTTGTTTCATGTCTTCAAAAGTAAAACCGGATATTAAGAATATTACAGGTATTAAGACATAATGCTGGCTTTAACAATAAAAAAAAAAACTTTATTTGGTGATAATTAACCATACTGGCTTTAACAATAAAAAAATAATTAACTTTCACTTTCAACCTCCAAACAAAGCTATAAGTGTTGAAGCTTGACTCATTTATGGTGATACTTCTGTGTTTTCATAATTTCTCTTTTATTTGGTGATAATTAACTTTAACTCAGATGGTTCTTGACTTTTTGCCAATCTCTTGGCTTTGTTATTGAAGTTTTTCAAGAATTTATTTGTCAAGATCCCACTTATTATTTTCTTACATTCAGTTATATAGATTTTTTTTAGGAATAAGTTATTCATTTTTTGTTATATGTTGTATATTATGATAAAACCAAATCATTTTAAAATATTTTATTTTGTTGGATTATACTGTTTAGGTATTCTTTTGGTTGATTCCTATTGAATGGGTTAATAGGCTGGAGTTCTGCTCTACTGAATTGGTCTTGAAGGTTTTTTTGATTTGACTTTGTTGTCCTATTGTGTAATTTTCATTCTGATTGTTGACTTGTTTCACTCAAAACCCCTTTAGCTATCTGCTACAGTAGCATAGTAAAAGGACTGTTGCTTTTAAGGTTATCGGTCAAGATTGTTTCTCTGCTACTCTCATTGCTTTTATGAGCTTTATGGGTGAATATTGAAATCCACGTGGCTTAATCAATGCTCTTCTGTGCTATTTTTGCCTTCTTTTATGGAAACTTGAATGCTTTCCAATTTTAGGAATGCATTTTAAGTTTACACCACCTTTTTTTTTCTTCTTCCTACAATTTGACTTGTATGTATGGCATGCATTTTTCAATTGGTAGGTGCATTGCAAACATGTTTTTTTGCAGTGAATCTTATCCTAGATTTTATTTTAAAATTAACTCACTACAGAAAAAATATAAAAATAGTAATAGAAAATAATATTCATCACTAAAATTGATTAAACTTTGCAAATTCAGCAACAGAATAATAGTTGGTTATCTTCCATCGCTAAAAATGGAGGAAAATTTTAGCGCCAAAATTTAACAACGAAAATTAGTAATAAAATCTAATACCGTTGCTAAAATAGGCACAAGAGATGGCGAAAAATTTTTGAAACGAAAAATAGCAACGGAATATGACTTCCGTTGCTAAATTAGCAACATAATATAATTTTTGTTGCTAATTTAGCAACATAATATTAATTTGGTTGCAATTTTAGTAATGAAAATAAAATTTTGTTGGTATTTGTGATCCTAAGGAGATGAAAAAAATATTTGGGTGCAAAAATAGCAACGAAATTGCTTTTTCATTGCTAAAATTGCAATCGAATTGGATTTTCGTTGCTAAAATTGCAACCGAAAATAATTCGGTCGCAACTTTAGCAACGGAATTTGAGTTGGTATTTTTGGTCCAAAAAACATGAAAAATTTTTAGATCCAAAAATAGCAATGGATTTTCTTTTCCGTTGCTAAAATTGCAACGGAAAACCTATTCGGTTGCAATTTCAGCAGCGAAATTTAGATTTCGTTGGTATTTTTGGTTCTAGATGAGAAAAAATTTGGATTTAAAAATAGCAACAGAATTTAATTTTCGTTGCTCAAATTGCAATCGAAAGCAATTTGGTTGCAATTTTAGCAACCGAAAATAATTCGGTTGTTATTTTTGCCCTAGGTATATATACTTCCTTAACTCTGTGTCCCTTTCTCTCATCCTGTCCCTTTTTTCCGTGACCTTACCCTCCATTTTCTTTTCCCATTCCCGATCTCCCATCTCAACCACCACCCTCCTCTGCTGCTCCTCTCCCCTTTCCTGTCGACAGCAGCCACCGATCACCTCCGGCTCTCTCTCCTCCAGCGTGCGCAGCAAGGGAGCAGCAACCCCTCTCCCTTCTTTTGTTGCATCTCTTTATAAGAGCCAAAACCATATGCTTTTTCATCCTTCTCTCGCTGGAACGAACTCGAAGACGAGACAGAGAAGCCTTTTCTTGAATCTCTTCTTCTTGATTTCTTTCTTTCCACATCAAATTTTCTATTGAAATCTTTTTTTTTTCTTTTCTTGATCTCTTGTCCACCTCTCTAATTTCGAAAATCCCAATTGAAATCTCGCTGTCTTTTCTTGATTTGAATTCGTTTGCACTTCTTTTTCAAACTTCAAAGAAAAAAAAACGATGGCTACCAAGGCAACATACTAGTGGCCACTCCTACGGCGACATCTAAGCAGTCTATGCCAACGGCGAAGACTATTGATACGCAATTTGTGCTTAAACAGTATTTTTCTTTTGACACGGCTTCGGTTTCTTTTTATTACAATTCGATGTTTTCCACTTTCTTTGTTTTATAAGAAGCCGGATCTTTGATTTAGAGTTTTTAGTTTGTAAGTGTATATTTGGATTTTCTTTGGTTGTTGAATTACCTTTGTCAAGATAGCCGCAGTTGATTTTTAAAGCTCAATTAAATTAGTACTTATTTTTAAATTGGGATCAATTTGGCTGATTGTTGTTAAAATTGGGACTTGCTATTTCATCTTCGGCCAGTTCTGAGCTAATTTCATTAGTTATATTTCTAGTTTTCAAATGAATAAATTATTAGGGTTTATGACTTTTATTTGTAATGTTTTATTTTGGAAACAGGTTGCAAATTGAGTTGATGGCACTGATGGTAATTCTTTTCCCCAAATAAATTATTTTTATTTGTAATGTTTTATCATCGATGTCTTAATATTTCAAAAATTTTGATTTAGAGTTTTTTATTAACTTTGTTTTGTGAATTAGGATTTTATAGATGAGTGGGGAAATATGAGCTTTTGTCACTTAATCGCTAAATTTTTAAGATAGTTTGGGTATAACAACTTCTGTCACTTAATCGCTTTTAACTTTGGTGTGATGATAAATAGAACCAAATATAAGTTTGCCTCTGAACACTCAAGCAGCCCAACTTTGGTGCAATCAAGAAGGTATTTACTTGTGATACTCTCCCTTTTTCTTGAAAATTCCTAAATAAGATTCTTTTGTACTTAAAGAAATATTTGTGCAGAGAATTTTATGAAAAGATATTGGATGGTATTTGATAGAGAAAACATGAAGTATGCTATTCCTCCTGCAATGACTGTTGGTAAGATTAATTAATTAATCTCAAAAGAATTTCATTTTTTTAATTAGTGTGTAATTAATTTGATGAAAATAAATAAATGGGTGCAGGCGTAATTGCATAACTGTTCGAGAGAGGGGAGAGTGAGTGCTCGATGATAATGCTGTGGACATACGTAGTTGCTGGATTTTCTCTCATGCTTTGGTCCACCTTTTACATGTGGCTTCTTCAGTAATTTTCATTTTATTTCCAAATTTGATTCCATTTTTTAAATCTAATAGTTACTCTTCCTATGTGAACCAGTTAACTGCTTGTGATACAAGATATAGAAATATATCTTTGCGTTCTTAGTTAAAGTGCAGATAATCAATCAAAAGCTAATATGTTTTTTTTTCCAAGTAATAGTTAATGCTCTACTTTGCTGATATTGTTCACACACTTGATAGACATGCTGTTCAGGAAATTCTACAAACAATTCAATGCTGTATAGCTGTTGATCATTTTCCTCCCACCCTTATGTGTACTCTTGGGGTTGCAAATTCAATTCTCAAGTAAGTAATATTTTCTAGTAACAGAGGTGGCCTTAGTGCTTCATATCCCTAATTGTAATGCTGACTAGAAGGTTCTGATATTTGTCTATCTTGTATCAAGATTCTTAGGCATATTTAGATATAGCCATAATATATATGAGGTTGTCATCGGTTTAGATAGACCTCAAATTGATTTGTAGCTAGGAATTGTTTAAAGCAGACTCCCAAAGAGTAGATCCGTGTGTGGGGATGGGCCAAAGGGAAAAAAAGCTATAGGGGCAATGGTGGTTACCGGAGGGGTAATGGTGCACATGGCTTCTCTTGTTTTAAAAACTTGTGTTTTCCTTGTTTTGAATCTTGAATATTAACTTTTTATGTGTATTTTTGTTTTTTATGAGGACAACTACGGTATGGGCACAATATTATTTTGGAGAATAAAGAAATTTAGAGATGCTGCAATTTAGAAACCACCCTGAGTTAGGTAATCCTCCTGCCTTTCAGTATTTTATTTTTTAACCAAATATAATATATCTACTGGAAAAATGATACTACTAATGAATTAATACTCATAATCCAACTACTTCCAATTTATATATAAATATTACCACTATTTAATGTAAATTATAACTACAGGTCCATTAATTACATACTCTTATAAGATATTATTTGAAATTAATGTTTTAATTCATTTAATGCACTCTAAGTAAAGCTTTTTCTTTTCAAATTAATTCCTTAAAAATCTAATTGATGTTATCTTTACATGATTCGGGTCTTTCCTTCTTCCTTTCCTGTCTAATTGATGTTATCTTTACATGATTCTTTGGCATCATGTGACATAGCAGTATTTGTCCATGACAGGTAAAGGGGAACCTGCTACGTTAGTTATAATTAGTGAGTGGTGGTTGTGACGATAGCATTGCTCTTAAGATTTAAAAACTTTTTGTATTATATGTCATTTAACTCGTGCTCATAAAAACTTTTGAGTTGCATCCTAAAGAAAAGGTGAAGCAACCTTATTTTGCTACATTGTGATTAGTGTGAGTTCAACATATTAAAGGCAGTCGGTTCATATTGCAGCTTTGATGAGTCCTCATGGAGAAGAGCTACTGAATTGCTTGTGGAAGTTGCCAGTTATGGTGAGGATACTGGCTTTGAGGTGCCTTGCCTAATTGTTGCAGCTAAAGATGATCTAAACTCATTTCCAATGGCAATATAGGAATCTACAAGGGTATGCAAAAGGGTATTTGCATATCTCATTCTAGGATTCAAGTATTTCACTTTTTCATCTATGTTTTTTGTTTGAGAGTGTTATTTATAACTTGATGCTCTATCACTTTGCAGTTATGGATTGATGTTCTTTTAGCATACTTATGTCTTTTCAGTTATACTACTTTATCAAGATTGTCCGGTCATGGATGATAAGCATTACCATGTGCATTAATCACTAGTGATATACTAATATTATACCTCTATGTTAAATGTCATGCAAGATTCAATTACTTCTCATTCATTCTTTATAGTTTGCATTATACATTTGTTTGGCATAATGATCATACTAATGTCTTACCGGTTGCCTCAATAAAGATTTAGTTTGCTTTCATTATTGGTTTTGCAAATAAGGTTATCAATAACATATGCATATATATATATATATATATATATATATATATAAGGCAACTTGCAAATAAGGAAACTTTTAATCTGCGTTGCCAAGTTAGGCCATAGATAGTTGTGGACAGGCCAAAATGTGACTGGATTGTCCAGCTCCTTGATTTGTTTGATAGAAAGGAGGAAAAAACATTAAGGCTTTCTTAGATATCTTCATTTGAAATATCACTACTATGGGCTTGTCAAATGCAAGTTCTTATATCTCTTGTGTCCCATATTTTGACTTTACTGTTAAGTAGTAGGCTTTAATCTTTTAAAATCTTAACAGTGTGGAACATTCTGAAGGGCAGCATGATCGTTTTGACGTGCATAAGCTTGTTTCTTCCATCCTTCGAGACTTTAAGATATGAAATTATACTTCTTAGTGCATCTAACCATACATCATAGTGGCATGTTCCATAAGGTAGAAGGTTTTAGTTTTTATATTTTTATATGTGTGCGTGGGTGTGTGTGGGTGAACTCACTACTTTTGTTGTCAATTCACTCATGCAGCAATCTGCCTTTAAAATTTAGGACTTCTACTGGCCAGTAAAAAATTATGTCATTGATTTATTTGCATTTTTTTCTCAGCTTGGGCCATTTATTGATTCTGAACATCCATAGATTAAGGAACAGTGGACAAGAGCTTTGATGATATATTTTGTATGGTGATTTTAGAATGGGTATCTATGCAAAGATTGATTATTTTATTAGAGGTATTTTCAGTAGTATGATCATCCCATTTTCTTTTTGTTTACTATTTCTGTTGCAAGACTATGTTGAATATTCTGATGCACGTGTGTTGATAGTGCCATTTATCCGTGATGCCAACCATGATTTTGTTTTCCCATAGGTAATAACATTGTTAAAATATTCGTTTTAGAATATAAGTTGTGTTTCATCTCAAAAGTAAAGTATACATATATGTCCATCATTGGCTTTATGTTCATATATTTATATTTGTTACTCAGATTTGAACTTATGAATTCTGGTTCTGCAGCCTGCTTTTTAAATTCATCCATCCAATCTGAGACATCAGGTACATGATCTACAATTAGTGTATTTCATTCTTTGCCCCTGTAATTTGTTTCTAAATGTTTAGTAAATGTTGGTCAGACATTATATGCAATATTCTGTCTTTGAACCAGATAACAAATCTCGGATATCCAGGCATATTTGAAGTAAATCAGGTGAAATTCCGATGACTAATCAAATTTGATGCTCAATGCTTTAACTCTTTAGAATGATTTCAGTTTTTCAACTCCAAATATGATTTAAAAGTTACGGTTTTTACATAAAAAATTAAAATTATAAGAAAAAACACACACATCAATATTGTTGTTTGATGGAGCTGCTTAGCTCAACATTATAATATGCCTCCAATTAGCTAAGAAGATTTTGCATACCTAATCTGCAAACTAATATTTGTATTTAAGATTCTTTCTATTAATATGTTTATGTCTTTCAATCAACCACTTTTCATGTCAATTTGTAGTCATTTTAAATATCTCTTCTCTGCAGAGGTTATGATTTTAGCAGATCTGAATTTGGTCCATGCACAATCATCCCCTGTGATCAGGTAATTGTTTGTGGTTCTGATGTGAATGCTTCATCCTTAGGATTTTAGTATGAGCTGGTTACATATCTAAATTTAAATGGAGATATTCTTTCTCATGGATTTTCTTCCTATTTTTCATATCATTCTTGTCATGTCAATCTTACATGTGCTTCAAATATGAAGTCATATTTATCAATTCATTTAAAATTGATATTGTTCTTCATTCTCATTTTTTGTGACAATATGAGAAGGAATTTCATGTGGGCTGTTTGAGAAGTCATAAAATAGCAAATCTAAAGGTATTGTGGTTAAGTAATTCATACTTCATTTTAATTGGTATAACTTCAATTTTCTTGTCTGATGGCAATGCTGCTCTTTGGTTGAACATATCTGCTACTTGTTTGATAGGAATTGCCAAAAGGGAAGTGGTTCTGTTGTGCAGATTGTGGTAATATATATTCTATTGTGCAGAAGCTGCTAGTCTGATCAAATAATTACTTTGCACTAGAATTGGACTAAGGTCCTTTTCTAACTTCTTCTAGGTAACAAGTATTTGTTTTGTTTTTGGTGTATTGGATATGAAACTTTATAATTATCTAAACCCAAATCATCATATATATATATATATATATATTTAGTTGTTCACTTTTATTGTTCCTAGGTGAACAACCCTTGTCACAATGCCCAAGTGTATATGTATATATTGATTGTTAGAAATTGAACTTAATAATATTTGCAAATTGAATTGAAATCAAAGAGAAATAGTACAATCATATAGATGCACCAAGAATAAGTTGTTCTAGGTAACTTGCTAATCAATACAAGTTAGTTCCAAAAATATAGAAATTGCAGTTGATAATGTAGAACATCATCAAAAGAAATATGTGGAACGCATTGAAGGCACCATTGGGAAGACATATTGCTGCACAGTTTCTAATTTCAAGAACATTTATTTTTAAATCTAACAGGAACTATTTAATATATTTTCCTTCTGCATATTCAGTTTCCTTCAACTGTTTTTTTGTCATTTGCTGCTCCCTTTTCTCCCTCTCATGTGAGGATGAGGGATGAACATGTTACCTATAGTTTTTTGCCTAATTTTTGTGTGAAAAATTCACAATAATTTAGTGACGGAATAGTGATGATAATTTCGTCGCAATTTTTTTTATAATACTGGCTTAATTTAGCAACAAAAACTTTAATTCAGTTGCCAGAAATAGCAACGAAAATTGATTTTGGTTGCTATAAATAGCAACGAAATTTCTATTCGGTTGCTAATTTTTTGCAATGAAAATTGAATTCGGTTGGTAAATATAGCAATGGAAATTCTAATTTCGTTGGTAAAAATAGCAACAAAAATTAAAATCCGTTGCTAAATTTAGCAACAGAAAACAATTCCGTTGCAAAAAATACCAACTGTCAAATTTGCAACCGAATGTTCTGTTGCTAATTTTTAATAGCAACGAAAATTCAATAAATTCAGTTGCTAATTTTCGTTGCTATTTGCTAATTTTCTTGTAGTGACTTGTTCATTCAATTCATCTTTTGCTTTACTTTAGTTTCTTTTTATTAGACTTCATGATCATTGCCCCCCATATTTATCCACTATAATTTGCTTCAAAAAGTGTATATGGATTTGGTGCCTGCCTGTAGTCATATCAATTGGGTGGGGTTGTTAACTTCTATTGTAAAATAGGTTTATATAGGATTTTTACAGCCTGCCTTAAATAAGTACCATGGAATATAGTAAAGTTGAAGCTTTAAATTGCTCTTTTTGGTTTACCATTGGTGCATAAAGAAAACTTAGATTTCTGACTTCTAAAAATTGGACTATTTAGATAAATTTCTTTTATTTGATGTCTACTTTCTTGTTTCACCTTGGAAAATGATGTAATTTGAATTTATTCATCTAAGATGACTCTTCCTAATGTTTATCCTATTCAATTCTCAGACAAAATGGTTAATACTCAATCAAGTACATCTCCTCGACCTAAAAATGTCTCCCAAATTATTAAGAACGTCAAGAAAGTAGATGGCAAGAACAATATTAATAAAAACCAAAGTGGAGATGCTAGCTGCAATTTAATGATCACAAAACAGACTAAGAGAATTCATAGTGTAATTGAAAATCGAATTATGATTCTCAAGTTCATAAAAAATAAAAGGTAATTATTTTTTCTTTTTTTACTGTATACATTTTTTGTATACCGTGTACTTGATGTATACACTATGTGTACCTGGTGTATATAGTGTGTTTACATGCTGTATACATCGTGTGTAATTGTTGTATACACTATGTGTACCTAATGTATACACCACATGTAATTACTGTATACACTGTATGTACTTGATGTATACAGTATTTTACCTATTGTATACACCGTGTATACTTGCTATATACATCGTATATACCTGGTGTATACAGTGTGTTTACCTATTGTAGACACTGTGTGTAATTACTATATACACCGTGTGTACTAGCTGTATACATCATGTGTACCTAGTGTATATAGTGTGTTTACCTACTGTATATACTGTGTGTACTAAGTGTACACTGGTGTGTACTAGGTATATACTATATGTATACACCGTGTACTCAGTGTATACACTATGTGTATTTGTTGTATACACTACGTACTTATTGTATACACTATGTGTATTTGATGTATACATAGTATGTATTTGATATATACACGGTGTGTACTTGATGTATACACAGTGTGTACTTATTGTATATAATGTGTGTACTTGATGTATACATTGTGTTTACTTGGTGTATACAATATGTACACTTCCTATTTATTTTGATTGTTTTTATATACTATTTAAACAATTATTATTACTTTAAAAATTATATTTTTCTTCAGGTTGTCAAAAGAGATGATCATCACATTATGCAATTTAACTTCTATATGAATTGTTCTGATGTCTCTCTCATAAAGAACAAGCGAACTATGGCACAACTTGAAAGATTTAGAAAAACATATTTTGGGTATTTTTTAGATATGCCTAAAATAATTCTTCATGGTTAGTTTTTTTATTTGTTATTTTTTAGAGAAATACATACTGCAAATGATAAAGAGTTTTGTTTAATACATGATGGAGTTGGGTTGATATTTGGTTTAGAAGAATTTTAACTTATAACTGGTTTAAAGTGCAAAGAAAAGATGAGAAAAAACATGACATAGAAGTAGTAAATTGTTTGATAAATATTTTCATAGTTCACTAAAACTGTCCAAGCAGTCAATATCCAATAATTTTATGAATGTGACTTTTGATAATGATGAAGATGCTATGAAATTAGCAGTGTTATTTTTTATACACTATTTTTACTTGCTTATAAAAATCATAAAATTGTTTGTAAAGAGGATATTGATTTTGTTGATTGGGGAGAATTTGAGGATTATATATGGGGAAAGAGGTGTTTGACCTTACGATTAGTAGCCTCAAAGAAAAGTTAATTTGAAAAAGGCTAGGCTAGAAAAAAAATGAAGGGAATGTGATGATGTGCAGAGTCTATGGGTTTGCTTATGCATTCCAAGTGTGGTTTGATGAGTACCGGGAAAATGTCACCAAATATTTGGAGATAGATGCAGAAGAGAAAAGCCCAAGGATTCTAAGATGGAATGATAATGAATTTCAACTAAGCTTAAGTGATATCTCAAGCACATTACGTAGTCATTCCACCAAAGATGTAAGTCATTATGGTTCTTTAATTTTTTTATATGAATTTGTATTGATTTGGCACGATCTTATGACAATTTATTTTTTGTTTTTTGTCATCTTTTTTTAGATGAATTTGAAGAATATTTGCCCAACTGAAGATGAGAGAAAGAAGCTAGAATTGGATAGAATGTTTGAAAAAGAAATAAAGAAAAATATTGCTAATGATGATGTGCCATCAGATGACAATGATGATGATAATACTCCAATACTGCCTACTTTTATAGCTTCTTCTTTCAAACATAAAAGAACATAAGAAAATTCATGGGAAACATGAAGACCTGGACCTGGAAAAAAAGATAGAAATGATGGGAAAAAGGCAAAAAATGATTAGAAAAGATATTAAAAGCTTAAGAAATTATGTGGAGTCCACCATAGACAATATCAAAGTCTATTTTGACATAAATTTCAAAAATGTTATTGACATGATTGCTGGACTTTCACAAAAATTAGATTCTGTCAATAGCTCTTAGGTAAAGTTAAATTATTTTTTTATCAATTTTATGTATCATAATGTATGCTATTTTAATATTTCTACAATTTTTATTCTATTTTCTCCAATGAGCAGACTCACAACAATGTATCTCAAGAACATCATGAGTTTGACCAATATAGACTTGATGATGATACAAAATTGGAAGTAGATAAACATACACATGGGGTGATATTTTCTTTTTTATATGGATTTCTAATAGCTTGAAACTACAAATCATGCATTTGAATATATATTATTTAATTTTTCATTATTTATGTTATTATGGTGTGTAGTTTTTTTATGATGAAGTCAATGATGAAAGATGCATCAATTGTGATGGAAATGAAATGACTGATCATATGAAAGATCAAATTGGTGAACAATATGAAAATCTTGATGATAAAATGGTATGTTTATTATGTTATTTAATATATTTCATTTAGATTTTTTTTTAGTTTTTCAAAATTTATTGTGTTATTTTTATCTATAATATGTCATTCAATAATTTTTTAGGGTGCTAAAGTCCACAAAATGAAGATAAAATAGAAAAGTATCTTTCTGTATCTGTAGGGATGATCACGGGGCGGAGATTATGGAAAATCACCTCGAATGGGGTAGGGAATCCCCGAAAAATTCCCCTGTGGGGATGAGGATGGAGGAAAAGTATTTTCCGACTTAGAATTTAGGGCGGGGACAGGGATTGTGGTCCCCGTCCCGAAATTTTTCTACCTTCGAAATTTAATTATATTTATATAATTTATTTTTAAATTATATTTAATTTTAGTTTTATCAATTGTTAAAATTTATATTAGTTTGATTTGTAATTGAATTTATATTTTTAATTATTAAATATTATATTTCAATTACAATTAATTATTAAATATTATATTTTAGTTATACTTAAATTTTTTTAAAAAATAAAAATATTTTGAATGATGGGATGGGGATCCCCGCAGGGATAGGGATTCCCGTGGGGACAAGGATGGGGACGGGGACGGGAAAAATTTTTTTCCCGTAATACTATCGGTCCCCGCCTCGCCTTTGCATGGGGTAGTAGGAGGGGAGGCACTCCCCACCCTGCCCCATAATTATCCCTATGTATCTGGTTTACTAAAAAGTGATGAGATGGACAACACCTTATTTAATGAGATATATGCAGCTGCCATTCACAATTATCCCCAACTAAATAACAATGCGTGTGTTTGATTTTTAATTAATATTACTTCATATAGATTTTGTAGTGTCTTTTTTAATATTATTTTTTAGTTTATTTTTTATCATAAGATAGTGAAAAGTTTACTGCAACTAGTAAATAAATTATACTATATGAAGGTGAGACCCATGACATCACACCGATTTTTAAGAAATGGTATATCAAACCATCATTTTTGATGAAGTCTCCGTATCTTACCAATTTTGGTTCAAGTGATATAAAAGGGAAGAGCAGTTGCAGTAAGAAATTTGTTAAGGTTTAGTACCTTTGGACAACAAAATAGGTCTGTTTGTTGATTGGGATTTGATGTCGGCTTTCAATACCTTCGTGGATAGTGGGATGATAACTAAGAGTAGGTAATAAAAAAATCTTAACATTTAATCTTTATTTGATGTTAATGTTTATTGATATGCATTGACACATGTTAATTTATCTTATTTAAGAAGAAAGTTTATCATCCAAAAGCTGATGTTCTAAATCCTCCATTTGATTTTGAGGTTGATGAAATTACAGAGAATTCATAGTTCCATTACTTGTTGTATGGTGGTCAACCTCTATCCTTCAGGGTATGTATATCTAAAATCACACTTCTAATTTGTTATACAATATGAACTAAGAGAGTTTAATCATTATATACTATCCTATTTCTATGCATATTATAATATTTATATACATATTTTATACTCTTTGTACTTATTGTATACTAGTTGTATATTATGTGTACTAATTATATATTGTGTGTATACTAGTTGTATATTGTGTGTGTACTAATTGTATATTATGTGTGTACTAATTGTATATTATGTGTGTACTAGTTGTATACTATGTGTGTACTTGATGTATACAGTGTGTACTTCCTATATATTGTGTGTTAACTTACAGTATATTGTAAGTATGCTCACAATAGGATTGGGTGTGTACTTGCTATATATTGTGAGCATACTTGATGTCTATTAATTTTGATTTTTTATTCTTTTTTATTTAATTGCTTTCTGTATTTATTTTGTCTATAATATTTAAATGTCATCTTTTACTACATAAGAAGGGGAAATATTCAGATGGTATTCGTACGAACTTTATGACAACTGATAATTTCTTTGACCAATATATATAGAAATTTTGCAAAAAGTTTCTAAAAAAAGGAAAGGACATGAGCTTAGTTGAGAAAGAGCAAACTATTATTAGTTATATCTTAGGTGGTTGTTTGCATTGTACTCGACCATGGGTAAAAGTTGATATTGGGTCATATGTGTATTCGAGATAGATGCATCTATGTTTTTGAGATAGATGCATCTATGTTTATGACTCTTTGGGGACTTCTACGAGTAAAGCAGCCACAATATAAACCATTATGGCTTATAGAGTTGGTTTGCCTTTATTCTTGGATTATATTTGATTAGGATATCAAGCTTGATCAAGGTCCATACAAAGATGTGAAATTAGTTGACCTTTTTGATGTTGTTTATGCAAAAGATTTGCTAAGATAAAATGATCTATAAGTACATATAGCTTTTCTAAAATTTATTTTACACTTGATCTTTTGTTGTATCGTTTGCTGAGTATTAGTGGTTCTGGTTTATATTGTTGTAGTGATTTTGGGCTGTTTGTTGTATCATTTACTGAGTATCTCATTGAGGGTAAAGTATTTCCAATTAGAGATTTTGATGTGGAATTACACAAGCTTAGGCTATCTATTTTAATTTATCACCATGGACTAAAAAAATAGCAACAGAATATTGTAAGTGATGATGAAGCACCACCTAAAAAGAGCTACCAAAAATTTATTAGGGAAAATGAATGAATGATGTTTTTATTGTATAAAAATCATTACTTTTATATATTAAGATTGTTCAATCAATATATGAAAAATATTCTTTTTATAATACTTCTTATTTCACTTCGAAAAGGAATTAAATTAAATGAAATATTGGGTTATATGTTGATTATAGGGGAAAAACATATCTAAGTGTGCATGAATTGGTTTAATGATTGAGACAATAAAGTAAAATAATCAATTTCTAATTTAAAAATATGATAATGATTTAATTTTCTTTTATAAGTAAGGTAGTACATCAAGTTATTGAAAGATTTCTAAGTAAATAAAGATGTAAATGGAGGTGCAAAAGTAATTATGTATTTAGGAGGTATTTTACTTATTTAACATGACTCCGATTCCATAATTGATTAATAACATAAATTTTTAGTATTGATGAACATAATGATTTAGTGGGTATAATTCATTAATTCTACTATTAATTAGCCACAAAATAGGGTAATAATTGTTAGATGATGAGTATATTTATTTTAAATGAATATATGAAACATAAAATTAGTGCCATTATATATAAAAGCATATGTTAGAAATGTATATCTTGAGTGTGTACTAGGTGTATACACACAATAAATACACACTCAGTATCCGAAGAAGAACACCCATTTGAAGTTGTGAGTTATTATAAGCAACTATGTAAAATATTAGTTTTTTTTTACTATAAAAACTGAGAGAATAAAAAAAATTCAAGAATACTTGTATTATCAATTTTTCAGAATATTTATTCAAATATTTCAATTTCAATTATGTTCGTATTTTTTACATTTGCTGAACAATCTATATTTTTTTTATGAAGAATGAAAAAATAAAAAAATAGTTGTATCATCATTTTTTTAGGAATGTCTCTACATGTCTTTCGATTGTGCTCGTGTTTTTCACATTTGTTGCACCTTATTTTGATCTTTGATTCCCATCCTACTTTGATTCTTCTCTTTTTGGGTTTTCCTTATTTGAGTTTTCCTATTGGTGGTAATACAAGCTCCTCTCTAATAGTATTTGGTGTGTTCCAATACATCTGATTAGGAATAGGATGCATAACTCCCTGATATGTTGCCAACATCATCTCTTTCATTTAGTAGCTTGAGCAGTATTCATAACAATCCATATGCTTATCATTTATCACAACTAAAGCATGTGTACATTTATCATTCATCCATTTGGAAATTATTGCAAGTGCGTGTTCTCTCGTAAAAATCTACATTGAATGTTTTTTCTTGCACTAAGATGCTAAATATATCACTGTTTGATGGTATGACCTGCAAATTAAATTTAATTATGAGGAAACTATTAGTTCTATATGTTTCACCCATAAGTTTAATTATTTTTATAAAAATACAATATTCACAAATTAAAAAAAAATTCCTTCTAATACTAAAATAGAAAATCTAAATCAATATCCAAAAATTAACAATGATGCAATCATAATTAAAATTTAAAAGTAAGGAAAATATTATTCAATAGCTTGCACTAATTTCAATATCTAGAAATTCTGCACATTACAGGCTGCCATGACATGTTATCAAATCAAGCTCCCAATTTCTGGTCAAACTGATATCTAACAGACAGTTTAACCTTAATGTATTTATCCCACATATACGCCTAACTCACTTTATATCATTTATGTTCAATCAAAACAACAATTGCAATAACTTTGATACCAAATATATCCAGCAATATCATAAATTATATTGCAAAAATAAAATTATAAATCAAAAATAATAACTAGCAAACAACAACAAAATAATTAAGTATATTATTACAGACATGACAAACAAATATAGACGACGATATGACAATAACAAGAATATAAAAATAAAATCATGTTCTAACCTTCATTCTCATAGCTAAAATGTAGTTTTCCTTCAGTCGATCTTCATACTTTTTAGTGAGCTTTGTAAATAGTGACATGGCTATATTCCTATTTGCATATGTCCATTCTTGAATCAAATTGAGCAAGTACTAAACTAATCCCGTAATCGGTAGATTTATAGCTACTTTTATTGTAGAATTCATTGACTCTACAATGTTAGAAGTCATTATCGAATACCTGATATTAACAGAATGAATCCTCAACCATTTCTTATATCTAACCATTGATAGATAGTCAGGTATCCTACCATCAACTTTCCTAATCTCTTCCATATAATAATCAAACTGCTCAATTATATATGATTAAACTATTTTAAATAATAAATTTTTAATATTCTTTGAGTTTTTCTTGAACCTTATTTTCACATTGTTTAGCAAGTGATAAGCACATATGAATGAGGAATACCACGATACACTTTTGTAGCTGCTATACGAATACTTTCATGTCCATCAAATATTATGCATATTTTATCTGTTGTTCCATATGTCTGCCTAAGTTTTTTATAAAACCACCCCCAAGAATCATCATTCTCAGAATCAACAATGCAAAATGCTAAAAGAAATATTTTTCCAGTAGCATCTTGGGTTGAAGCTATTATTAAAGTCCTTTCATATGATGCCTTTAAAAATGTACCATCTAGAACTATTATTGGCAAGCAATATTTCCACCCTATAATTGATGCATCCACAATAATGAAAATGTATAAAAATGACATGTCATCTTGTGTTTTCAAATATATTGCAGAACCAGGATTTGTCTTTTTCAGGATATACAAATACTTTGGCAATAATAAGTATGAATTAAAAGGTTTACCTCTAATGCTATCCATAGCTTTTTCCATTGACCTCCATGCTTTCATATATTTGATATTCATTCTGTGTTCATCCTTTATATCTCTTATCATATCAATTGGTGTATATACAGTCTTCACATCAATAAATTTTGATTTGTCAAATAAGCAATAACATTTGATGTTGCTTACCTTTTACTGCTTAACCTTGACCTCAAATTGCAGTTGTGGATGGCTATGAACTTTCAAATTTTAAACATCTTAGTATTCCTTTTTTTGAAGCCCTTAATTGCCATGGGCATGCCTCATCCAAGCAACAAATATCATACGTTCTTTCACAAGACCTATACACCTTGAATTGGAAATCATTTTTTACTGCATAAAAGTTTAATGCTATCTTCAATATATCCTTGTCTTTAAACATTTGTCTAACTTTAATTCTAGAGAACATTGGATTTGTTATAATTTCTTCATCCTCTTCTACTTCTTCAACTTTGTTATTCAAGCTCTCAACTATTTGTTTACACATCAAACTCACATAATCCATCATGTCTATAATACTATCATATGAGTTGACACGTGGCTCTTCTTGTTTCAAAAGAAAATTTATTGTTTAAGTTTTAGCTTTTATGATTCCAATATCATCTAAGATTGTTTTGGAGCTTTCTTTTATTATAAAAACAATAAATAACTTTGTTATATTCTATCTACAACACAAAATGCATAATCAAACAAAAAATATATCAACATGTGTATTTTTATGTGTGTACCTGGTATATACACTGTATGTACTTGTTGTATACAGTGTTTTTACTTGGTTTTTACATTGTGTACTTGATGTGTTCATTATGTTTACTTGGTGTATATAATGTGTTTACTTGATTTATAATATAAAGTACCTGTTTCACAATTGTCTATCTCTATAATGCACATTAGATATGATTTGAAACATAGCTCTTTGGTTTTCAATTCCAAATAGAAAATCATTGAGATATCATCTTTTATTCTAAGTGTTGGATGTCCATCTCCAATAGCATATTTGATGTCCAACATCCTATTTATATTACTACCATTCAACTGATTATTTATAATATCTAATAATTTATCATAGCTACAACCTGAAGGAATTAGAATTCCATCAACTTCAAAATCCTGATATTCATTTTGTTCACTCCATTTCCCATTATATTGTAATAGAATTGGAATGTTTCCTATCATTGTAAATGTCCTACAAAATACTGATATAAACACATTTAAATTCTAATAAAAATATTGGTCTTATAAGCATAACACTAAAATGTATAAAACATTAAAATTAATTAGATATTTCATGAATCAAAAGTCAAAAGATGAATTAAATGGTAAAAAAATATAGATATATTGACTTGCCTAAATTTAAGATGAACTAATGAAAAATAACAACCTATGTAATAAATCTATGTAACAAAAAGAAATTCATACATGAAAATAAGTCATAAATTGGAATAGCAAAAATATTCAATCAACTAAAATTTTAGACCCATAAACAAAGTGCATATTATAAAAACTCTACCAAAGAAGCATATAGATTATTGACAGATCCAAAACACAGAATGAATAAGCGACACCTCTACCCCAAACAAAACACTAACAACAAAATTAGAAAATAAGGTGAGAAACCTAAATATCGTTTACTAAATAATATTGCATTGTCATATATGTAGTCTTTACTAAAAATTCAAGCTACTTTCTCAACAACGATTCACAAAGAAAATCAGAATGCTAAGACAATTGATTCACAAAAAGTATTTTTGATTAGTCTTGAGGCAGCATTCAAAACACTAGTTGCTACAAACAAATAATCAAGTCATGAATTCCAAACTGCTACAAATAAAAATAATAAAGTCAAAACTGCAATTTTAATACATAAAACTCATTAACATAATTGCCTACTACATCATGGATTAAATATGTATAAATTGGTTGTTGTATGAATAGTTGAATTTGATGGGAAGATGTAGCTAGTAAGTAGTAAGAAACTTTTCGAGAGTTAAATATGAAAACCGATTAAAACTTAACTTGTATGTATTCTTGGGTTCTTTGTTGAAATTCTCAAGATATTCTAAGTTAAATAGAAAAAAAAAACATTATACATACCTTCTGTAATGAGACGGTAAAGGCCGATTTTGAGAAAGAAATGTACAAATCAGACTTTGAAAGCCAATTTCAGATAGCTCCTCACGGATCTTCGATCTCCAAGTTAATTAGAACCAAAATTGAATATTCAAATCTTCATCCATACAAACCGATCAACAAATCAAACTAAAAAGGAATCATCGATGATGGAGAGAGAACAAAAAATCATCAGAGAAGGAATAATATGCTGATCATCGGAGAATGAAAATGCAGTTTTTATTTAGGAAAAAAGTTGTATTTATGAAAACAAGAATTTAAAAAGTAAGATTTATGAAAGGGGGGTTGTATTTTTTGAAAAAAAGGGAAAAAGTTGGCAATTGGGGTAATTTTCTTTTTATTATTTTCAATTATTTTTTTAAATAAATTTATATCCTTTTCTTTTTCTCTGATTGCCCCCATATCTTTTTATTTATAAATCCTATTGCTTAAAATTTGCCATATCGTTCTAAGAAATTTACTTTTATATATATATATATATATATATATATATATATATATATATATATATATATATATATATATATATATATATATATATATATATTGTAATCAAACATTTTAGTCACGATTGATTTTCACATCTTGATGTTATTTTTCACATATAAGGTATTTTATGTTTGAACACCAAACCTCACAACTTATTTTTAAATGCAAATTAAATCCTTATTAATAATATAAAAACTATATCTGAAAAGTACAAACAAACTTATAGAGTTTAAAAGTATATAAGATATATGAAACTAATTAAATTGCTAGAATATATCTTTGAATTTTTTCAATAAAAATATGCCACAGACAATATAACTTTTAGCAAAAAACTCAGTTCATTTATTGTGTATAAAAAAATTTAATCCAGAAAGATGAAAACTTTCATAAAGGAAAACAATAACCTTCACATTTGGAAGACAAACTTGTATGACAAAAAATTTAAATTACATTCAATATTAGTTAAACGAACTAAATTTATAAAACACAAACAAAATCTAGGCAAACATGAAAATCGAATCTAAAATAAAAAATTTCATATTTGAATTAATTGAAACCAAATACAGAAAAATAAAAAATAAATAAATAATGACAAATAAAATTGAAACTCCAAATCTATACCTATCTAAAAATTATTACAGAGAAATTTAAAAAAAATAAAAAAATACACAGAAAATTGAAAACAACTATAAATTTAATAAAAGAACAAGATAAAATAGGAGAGTAGCTGCCACCGATAAATGGACTGACGAAAATTTCAAAATTAGGTAAAGAAAATGAAAGCTTTTGAATCCAAGGAAAAGTAGACTAGGATTTTCTTAGAGAAGAGAAAAGGAGGCTAATTTAATTGATTTTGAATGAAACTTCACAACCTTAATCACTAAACTATTACTATTAATATTAACGTTAAAGCTTATCCGTCATATTTGAATATTATTGATGTGCCATGTTATTATTATATATAATGATTAACTTAATGTTAATTAGATTATGCATAGATTTGCATTAGAATTATTTCCAATATATCCTTATTTTATTGAATCTACTAAAATTAATGTACACTTTAAAGATAATCATTATTCAGCATTCAATTTATAAAGTCATATATATTAATTGCATGCGCACAATCATTATAAAATATAATTCAACATTCAATAGGATTCAACCGGATTTCTTTTTTATTATTTTTTAAAATTTTCTATAAATATTATGAAAATATAACTACATAATAAAAATAAAAAATAGTTAAAAAAGTCCATTTATCATTAAACATTAATTATAAAACAATATTTTCAAGCTATTCAGTATTTATAACATATATTTAAGATAAATATGATAAATAATTGCAAATATTAAAAAATATTCATCAATTATAAATTTTTATTTTTATTTTATTCATAAGAAATTCATTAAAATTGCCTAAATTTTAATTATTATGTATTTATATTTATATTTTATTTTTTTCCCACTAAAAATAATGTTATTGTTGTGAAATATTTCTATTTGGATGACTTTTCATATTGGTTATTTCCTTTGTTACTTGATTTACTTTCTACATTCATTTATTTTCTAAATTTATTTATTTTCTATATGGATCAAGTTTTTGTGTCTATAAATACTCTTAGTGTTATTGTTTTAGACATATAATAATATAACAGAGAAATCATATTTATCATTTTTCTCTATATTTTTTTCTTATATTACTTTTATTTATAATACATTATCAGTACGATAGCCTCTATTGATTGTTGAAAGTCGGTAGTTTACGACAACCTGGCTTGAATAAACGAAGAATAAAAATTTATAAG
The DNA here is from genome assembly GCA_037975025.1 of Excoecaria agallocha. Taxonomy (NCBI): domain Eukaryota; kingdom Viridiplantae; phylum Streptophyta; class Magnoliopsida; order Malpighiales; family Euphorbiaceae; genus Excoecaria; species Excoecaria agallocha. Next base: position 31,787,644 of record CM075822.1, on the reverse strand, counting down.
ATTAAATGGTAAGTAGATTTAATTTATAAAATTTAATTTATTTTAATTCTCATGAGTTAATGATATTGATTAAAAGTTGAGTAATTGTACCCTACACTTAATTTTAAAAACTTCAATATACGAAATTATTAAGAAAAAAAAATGAAAATAGCATTTTCCATTGCCATGGACATTAACATGATTTTAGTGATTTGTTTTGCATAATTGTAAATTGATCCTTGCTTAATTATATTTTAATCATTATATTATATATGATGAATATATTTTATGTAAAGTCATATTTGATTTTCAATTTACTATATGTGTATTATTGTGATGTGTAATACAATTATTTGAAGGCTCCTGAAAAGTTATAATGCAATTAATTGCATGCAATTTGTTATTAAATATATTATTCTCCAATTATTCCGTAAAAATTTATTTTTAAAAGATATTTGCTAGAATTGATATCATTTTGAGACTGAGAAAGAAATACTCGAGATCCACTTTGTACAAGTAATATATTTTTTAAAGATAATTTAATTTTATTTTGATACAAATATTAGTAAATCCAAAGTTTACTAATAGATACAAATATTAGTAACCTAAAGTTTACTAACTGTTTTACAAATATTAGTAACCTATTGTTTATCAATTATAAAAATACCAGTAAACGTGAAGTTTATTGATTAAGTGATATTAATATCAATAAACCTGAAGTTTATTGATTAAAGTAAAATTCTTATTAACTGTCACAAATATTAGTAAACACGAAGTTTACTAACTATTTGATATTAATATTAAAAAACTTGATGTTTATCAATTGAAATCATAAAAATAGTAAACTTGAAGTTTACTAATTAATCATTGATTATTTGGTATGACCGGTTTGACCAGTTCAAATCAATTATAATGTATAAATTATTGAGAATTTCTACATACATATTTATTAAAAAAACTAAAAGTTTCTTTTAGTTCAATTTAAAGAATTCTCATAACCTACTTGTTCTTAAGAAATATTACTGAAGTATCACTAGCTAATAAAGGGACTGAATTTCTTTCATTCTAGAATGAATAAAGATAATATATGTGGGCCCACTATCCACCATGTGAAATGCTCAAATATTTTGAAAGATACATTAATAAAATATTCACATGTGTATTTATTATCAACTCACAACTTGCAGTTTGTCTGATTATTCAAATTAAGTGCACAACTTTCAGATTATGCAATCAAGATATTTTTTTTGATAATCCTAGTGATCATATGTCATGGCTAAGAAATTGTTATAAGCCTCTTGTATATGTTCATACTCCAAGGTCTAGCAAAAAAATATTTAATAAATGCCTCCTGTTAGTTGTTAGATATTTTTATAAGAATAATAGTGTCATTTTTATATATGAATATATAATATTGATGTAAATAATACTTACATGCATTAGGCCAATAAAGATCATAAAATTTCTCAATTGTAATTTTAGTTGAAAATTGAATTTTGATTAATAGCTTTCCTAATATCAAGGGAAGAAAGCAGTTAAAATAAATAAATAAATAAATACATCATGTATATTTTAGATCCATATATCATGAACCTGAAATTCAAAAAATTAGTTAATTACGATGCTAATGTATTTATTAGTGTGTAGAGATTTATTAAATCTCATATGTATTAGCTGCAAATGCTCTAATTCAGAACAATGTTCCAATAGGATAATTTGCCTTATAAGGTAAATTATTCGATTCCAAAAATGAAAAAGAGCAAATAAATCCATATGGTCATATTATGAAGGTGGGTACTTTTAAAGAGATATATGACATAACTAATTTTTAAATTTCAGAAGTGGTTCAGGTACCTGGAATTAAACAAGTGATCTCAATATGTCATTTGCTATTAAAAAAGAACCGAAAAGGATAAAGTTATCGATAATATTTTATATAAAAATATTGATATTGATATTTTCAATATAGAGAGGATCTTAAAATTAAATATGTTGAAAAACATAGATATTAATTGCATTCAATATGAATTTTTGGACCTGCAGTTCAAAATATTGAAAAATAAGATGCTAAAAGAGTACAATTGATATTCATGCAATAAACAATGAAGTCGTAAAATATAATTTATTTTTTGACATTTATTGCAATTGATTGGCATTCATTGTTACAATACATATTTTCTTATAATGATGCATTAAGTTTTTACTGTTTGCTAATTTAGTAATGTATTAATATGTGACTAATTGATAATATTTGCCTATCTGATATTAAAACTAAATATAATTCCTGAAAGATTGGTCATGCCTGAAGCACATAAATATTTTTGAACAAATTTATTTCAATATATGCATTGAATTTTATTTATATGATTAGTTTACCTATTGTCATGGTTTATTTATAATTTTAATTACTAAAACTCTTGAAGAGTTCAAATTGTTTTAACAATTATTGTAAACTAAATTTTATCTCGACTTAAATATTGAAATTCTATTTGATTGAAAGAAAAAAAAATTTAATGTGATTATATGTTTATATATTATCTTCCATTAAGTACTGCAATGGTTGTAGAATCACCAGATACAACATATTTTATGATTATATATTATTGCTATTTAAGCATTATGCACTCATGCATTACATGGTAATTTTTAAATTGTTACTTAAAATTATATGTTATTTAAAGTTCTTAGTTCTCTATATAATCATATATATTTTATTTGGATAATTTTATTATCTAAATATTTTGAATTAAGTTATTCAATGCATTCATTTGTTACAGCTATTATATGATTATATTGTATACATGTCATGAAATTATTATATTTGTTTCATTCCTTAAAATGAATGAATCAATATAAAATTATGGTCATAAAAATGGTATGTTCAAGAAATGATAATTTTTACTATTGTATGATTAATTTTCATCACCAGAAGTGGTTGATAATTAAAAGAAAGAATAAGAATGTTTAAAAAAATCATTTGAAAATTGATAACTTATTATGATATGGTATAAAACTACATTGGTCATGTACCTATTGTACATATGACTATATTATTAGATTTTATAAAATTTCTCATCTTAAAAAAAGAAATATTTGTAGATGAATTTGTACATGCTTATGTACAACATGTAATTTTATAAAATATGTTTTAGTTGTTCTTTTTTAGTTCATGCATAATATATACATAAGACATATGATAAGCATATCCATAAGATATGTGGCTCATTTTATAAAAAGAACTTAATAATATTACATATCGAAACTCTACAAGCACAAATTTAAAGTTGTGTACCAATATTATTATAAGAGGAAGAAAAATACACGTTGTACTCTTTTTTCCTTAACTAAGAATATTTTTTTCCACTGAATTTTTCTGTTAAGATTTTTAATAAGGCAACTTATGATGTGTATTAAAGATATTGTGTACACTTTTTTCCTTTACTGGATTTTTATCCCACAGGATTTTAATGAGAAAAATACGTATTAATGGACATTCAAGATGAAGTGTGTACTATAAATCCCATGATTATAAATATCTGTAACCCCTTAAGATTGATAAAATGACTTATCAAATGGAAAAGGAAAACAATTATTGTCCATGCTGGATATTTTGTAATATTATCAATTATTTTAAAGTCAGCTAGAAGCGTGATAAATCTTTGTACTCGATTAAACTCTAAAGATCTTTGTATGGATTAGAGTAACTTTTGGATGCATGTGGTACAATCGCCTAAGTGAATACTTAGTAAAAAATGTGTATGAGAATAATTTAATTTGTCCATACATTTTTATTAAGAAGATAAATTTAGAATTTGTTATAGTTGCAGTTTATATTGATGACTTAAACATTGTAGAAACTCCATAAGAGATCTCTATTACTGCATAATGTTTGAAAAAGAAATTTGAAATGAAAGATCTTGGAAAATAAAATTTTGTATTGGGTTTCAAGTTGAATATTTGCCAAAAAAAATTCTTGTGCATCAGTCATCTTATATAAAGAAAACGTTAAAATAATTTTATATGGATAAGTCTTATCTATTGAGCATTCCAATGGTTGTTAGCTCTCTTGATGTCAAGAAAGATCCTTTTTCATCCATAAGAAGATAAAGAAGAGATTCTTGATCCTAAGTACCATATCTTAGTGCAATAGGTATATTTTTATATATAGCAAATAACACTACATCCGATATAGCTTTTGTAGTTCATTTGCTAGCAAGATTTAGTTTCGCACCAACTTAAAAGCACTGGAATGGTGTAAAATATGTTCTACGTTACTTTTATAGCAATTCTGATATGTGTTTATTTTTTTCAAAAGGATTAAATTCAAAATTGACAGGGTATGCTGATGTTGGATACCTATCAGATCCTTATAAAGCTCGATCACAAACATGTTATGTCTTCATATATGGTGACACTACTATTTCTTAGCGATCTATTAAGCAAATAATCACTGCTACTTTCTCAAATCATTCAAAAATATTAGCCATCCATGAGCAAGTCGTGAATGTGTGTAGTTGAGAACCATAACTCAAAATATTAAGGGCACAAGTAGGGATGATCACGGGGTGAAAAATCGTCTCGAATGGGGCGAAAAATCCCCAAAAAATTTTCCCGTGGTGACGGGGATGGGAGAGAAGTATTCTCCGACTTAAAATTTAGGACGGGGACGAGGATTGTGGTCCCCATCCCAAAATTTTTTCACCCTTGAAATTTAATTACTAAATTTAATTATATTTATATAATTTAATTTTAGTTTTATCAATTGTTAAAATTTATATTAATTTGATTTGTAATTGAATTTATATTTTTTAATTATTAAATGTTATATTTCAATTACAATTAATTATTAAATATTATATTTTAGTTATAATTAAATTTTAAAAAAATAAAAATATTTTTTATGCGGGAATCGGACGGGAAGAATTTTTCTTTCAAAATACTATTGGTCCCTGCTCTGCCCTTGCGCGGGGCAGTAGCCTCCCCGTCTCGCAATCATCCCTAGGTACAAGTGGCTTAGTGGTGGAGAAAAAGTAAAAAAAAAATTGTATGAGGATAATGTAGCATGTATTTCACAACTCAAAGGTAGTTATATCAAAGGAGATAGAACCAAATATATCTCACAAAAATTCTTTTATACTCATGAACTTATGAAAGAATGATAGATCGATGTTTGCAAAGTTCGTTCAAGTGATAATCCAGCAGATTTGTTCACAAAGATCCTACCAAGTTCAATTTTCAAGAAGCATGTGCACAATATTGAAATACGCCAATTAAAGGATTTAGCATGATTCATTCTATTATTGAGGGAAAGTACATATGAATATTGTACACTTTTTCCTTCGCTAAATTTTTATTCCACTAGATTTTTCTTAGTAAGATTTTAATGAGACATGTTCGTAATGTATAGTCATCCAAGAGGAAGTATTATAAAATATTTCTATTTGAATAACTTTCCATATTGGTTATTTTCTAGATTAATTTGTTTCCTAAATTTATTTGTTTCCTATATGGACCAAGTTTTGTGTCTATAAATACTCTCAGTATTATTATTTTAGACACATAATAATATAACAGAGAAGTAATACTTTTCTATATTTCGTTCTTATTTTAATTTTATTTATAACAATTATATGGATATTTTGGACAAAAATTAATTTTTTAGTTTCAAACCGGTTTTTTTTGTTCTACTCGATTTTCACCGATTTTTTATCGGTTCATATCAATTCTTTACAGTTTTTTTCCATTTTGGTTTCTATACATTAAATCGACCGGATCAGCTATCGGTTCCTAGTTAAACCGGTCCGGTTTTGATAACATTAGTTCCATTTTGAATGAACACTTTACTTCATGAAAATATTTCTGATGTATAATATCATGGAATAGTGATTATTTTTATTTATTTATTAACTAAATATTTTCTACTTATAATTATAATTATAATGAGTGATGATTTCATGTAACATGCATCTACTAAGCATTGCCCGCTATAAAAAACCAAGCCTTTAAACAACATTGCATGCGCATATTGACCTAAAATGAATATGATGAGAATTTATTTTGCAATCTCTACTTTGGAAAATTTAACACTTTTAACTTAGCTAATTAAGAGGAAACAATTAAGGGAAAAAAGACCAAATTGGCTCTTCAAGTATTGAGAATGGTGCATACTTAACCCTTAATTATATTTTGAGTTAAATTTGTCTCTTAAGTATTAAAAGCTGTACATAATTTATCTTTTAAGTATATTTTTGGCCAAAATTGTATTCATTGTTATGCAATTGACTAAATTTTATCATTGAAACTAATGACACGCGTAGGTAAACAAACAGAAACACATATATTAGATTGATTAAAATGATCTAATTAAACCTGACGCATTGTAAATTGATATCTTATTTTAATTTTAAAAAAAATTATTAAAATTTCTTATCAACAAATATTTTATATTTGCTTAGTTTGAATCCAGTTATTTTGATGAGTTTAATATGATAAATTTTAATCATTTTTTCTAAAGTTAAAACAAGGTGTCAATTTATTGTGTATATGTGGCAAGCTTACATGGTTGCAATCAGACTGCTATTATTTTTCCTACTTGTTTACTTGAAACCTCATTATTTTTAATAGCAAATTTGAGCTATATATGTATAATATGATCGTAGGAATGGTTTTTGCTCAAAAACATACTTAAAGAGAAAATGTGTAAATATTTAAAAAGTAAATTTAACCCAAAATATATTTAAAGGGACACATATATTCTATTTTTTAATATTTAAGGGATAAATTTGGCCATTTTTCTAACAATTAAACAAATTAAAGGAAATTATTTGTCTAAACCTCGGCATCAATAGCAGTAATTGGTATGAATTTCTAACAAAAATGGATAAGTTAATTAGTACTTACTTCTTAATATATCTTACCAAAAAATAAAACATAACCTAGACATTATTTTTTTAAGGAAAAAAGAAAAAGAAAATTATTCCAATATCCTTAACCTTATCTTTATGGTTTTAAACCAGATTTGGAATCTTTAAAATATCTTGTGATCTTAAAAAAAAATATTTATATATTAACATAATCACTGTAACCTCATTAAACCCATCACACTTCTATTTTCTTTAAACGGACTAAAAAAAAAACAAAAGGAAACTAAGCAGACGACATGGCTGGTGGAGGTTTCACTGATGATGGACCTAAAAAAAGAGCTGATGAATATGAATATAGAATTACTGGTTATTTCATTTTCGCTTGTATTGTTGCAGCACTTGGTGGGTCCCTTTTTGGGTATGATCTTGGCGTTTCCGGTGAGTTGTTACTCGAATCTAGAACTTTACGATACTATTTATTTATTTTACGTGCATTTTATGAGTATTACACGATGCACCCGTCGGATAATGGACGTACCACTGATTGAACGGTCAAAAGTGAAGGGGCACACAAAACCACTATTATATGTTTTATTTAATAAAAAGTGGGAAAAATTGATGCAGGTGGAGTGACATCCATGGATGATTTCTTGAAGATATTCTTTCCAATGGTATATAGAAGGAAGCAAAAGAATCTGCATGAAACAGATTATTGCAAATATGATAATCAATTGCTTACACTTTTCACATCGTCACTGTATTTTGCTGCACTGATTGCCACTTTTGGAGCATCCCATGTAACAAGAAACAAAGGCAGGAAAGGCAGTATCATTGTCGGATCCATCAGTTTCTTTCTCGGAGCTGTTCTGAATGCTGCTGCTGTTAACATTTTCATGCTAATCATTGGACGCATTCTTCTTGGCGTTGGCATTGGTTTCAGCAATCAGGTCCCCTCTCTCAATACTTAAAATCATTTTTTTTTTCCTTGAAAAAAAAAAACTATTTCCTAGCCAAATAATTTTTACCCTGATCTATTTCATTTCGTAATTTTTATCCTCAACTATTTAAAATAAATAATTTTTCCTTATGCGGACGATAAAAATCATTTTTATAAAATTTAAAGAAAAATTATTTATTTTAAAAAATATATGAATAACCATTAAAAGAGATACAAGGATTAAATTGCTTTATTTAGAATAGTTGGGGCCAAAAATAATGTTGTAATATCTAATTTTAGTTGGTGCCAGTTTACAAGAACATCCTTACGATATGGGTGCAGGCAGTTCCATTGTATCTATCAGAAATGGCGCCGGCGAAAATCCGAGGAGCAGTTAACCAACTGTTTCAACTAACAACTGTTGTGGGAATCCTGATAGCAACACTCATTAATTATGGAACTGAAAAGCTTCACCCTTGGGGATGGAGATTGTCACTTGGTTTGGCTACAATTCCTGCAACTTTCATGTTTGTTGGTGGAATTTTCTTGCCTGAAACACCCAATAGCCTTGTGGAGCAAGGCAAATTAGAAGAAGGCAAAAGGGTTTTGGAGAAAGTTAGAGGAACGAAGAACATTGATGCTGAATTTGCTGACCTTATTGTTGCCAGTAATGAAGCTCGAGCTATCAAGAATCCTTTCAGAAATCTTCTGAAAGCAAAGAATAGGCCTCAGTTGGTGCTTGGTGCTATTGGAATTCCTATGTTTCAACAGCTTACAGGAAATAATTCTATTCTTTTCTATGCTCCTGTGTTTTTCCAGAGCTTAGGGTTTGGTTCTGGTGCTTCTCTTTATTCTTCTGTTATAACAAGTGCTGCACTTGTTGGTGGTGCTTTGATGTCTCTGTCTTTGGTAGACAAGTTTGGTAGAAGAGCTTTCTTTCTTGAAGCTGGCTTTGAAATGTTTTGCTACATGGTAACCTCTTCACCCCTTCTTTTTTAATTATTAATTTTACTTTGTCTAGATTGGATCAGACTGATGACGATGCGGTTTAGGAAAGAAAGTTCCAAAACTTAATAGAAAAATACTTTGTCTAGATACAGTTTATGTCCCCACATACTGTTTATGTTCCGACATATGGCGGAAGTGATTTAGTGGTCTGTATGCAAGAACATAGAACGGATCTAGACAAGCATTTGCCTACAACATAATACTAATAGTTGCAATTAGTTATGAGTTCATTAGTTGAACTGGGTCAAATTTTTAAAGTTTGGAGATTTGATGTGTAGGTGGCTACAGGAATAACATTGGCAGTGAAGTTTGGACAAGGGAAAAGCCTACCAAAAGAAATAGGAATGTTCCTAGTGGTAATACTATGCTTATTTGTATTGGCATATGGTAGGTCTTGGGGTCCTTTAGGATGGCTAGTTCCAAGTGAACTTTTCCCATTGGAGACAAGATCAGCTGGACAAAGTATAGTTGTTTGTGTTAATATGATCTTCACAGCTTTGATTGCACAATGCTTCCTTGTCTCTCTCTGTCATCTTCGGTATGGGATTTTCTTGCTTTTTGCTGGTTTGATATTAATCATGAGTTGCTTCATCTTCTTCCTTTTGCCTGAAACAAAGCAAGTACCTATTGAAGAAGTTCATCTTCTCTTTCAAAAACACTGGTTCTGGAAGAATGTAGTAGGTGGAGGACTTGAATCTGATCCATCTCAAAAATCAGAGCCTTAAGCTTAGTCTTTCTAATGCAGTTTTGTTGTTTGTTCTCTTCTAGACTTTTTTTTGCTCCGCCTTCTGCTTAGAACTAGCACTCAATAAATTAGACATCTAATCATTTCAGTATTTATCTTCTCTTCGCTGAAAAAAAAGTAACCTAGAGCTAGTATAAGCTGCTTAAAAGTTACGTCAATCATTGCACACCAATCAATGCCTTCAAATATGAAAATAAAGTTTATGATTCTAAAGTTTTACAGTGTATAAAGTTCAACTATTCACAATATACAGGAAGTAATATATTTCTGAGTTAAGGATGATTTACTATTATTGGGTTTGAGCAGCTCTGAATAGATCTCTCCACTTCTGCTGATCACTTCCGGGGCCTTCACCCTGCACAAGTACCATCCTCGTTTTACATAAATGAAGTCATTTCTCAAATCATTGAAAACCTCACAGAATACAATTCCCTTTTGCAGGCATCTAATTTAGTTTTCTATTTCATAACAGAAAACTCTATATATAGAAAGATGCTCTTAGCGTTAATGAAAATATACAACAGGAAGTTATAAATGATAGAATTCTCGACTAAATTCATTTCTGCATCAGGCTGAGTTTTCTGGTCAGACAACCAAAATCACAAGATCTTTTTCTTGACTGAATCACAAGATTTGAGTAATGAGAATATATTCTTTATGTGGTATAAGAATATTTTCAAGTTCAAATACAGCAACCTGGAGATAGAACAAACCTGTTGGGACATCCCTGAATGTGAAGTTTGATAAACAAGTTACAAAATGGGATTAAGAAGAAATATCAATGTCATGCGAATCACCAAGTTTCACAAAAGAGATAGAACAGACAGATCTAGAATCAAGACATATCAAAATTTAAAGTTCGATAAACCAAACGATGTAGAACAGATATGTAGACATCCCAAAATGTAATGTTCGATTCACAAGATGAGATAGAACAGACATGTTGAGACATCCCAAAATGTAAAGTTGGAATAACAAGATGAGATAGAACAGACTTAGGTGAGACATCTGAAAGTGCAAAGCTGGATTAACAAGATGAAATAGAACAGACATTTTGAGACAACCCAAAATGTGAAGTTCGATTAACAAAAGGAGGTGTCTATAAGAAATATCAGTACTATGCAAATCTTCAGGTTTGAAATGACTAAGCTTGTCCAGCATGGGTCTCAAAAAAGTAGTATTCAGATTAAAAAATGAAAAGAACTGAAAATATATATTGGTCGGGTTGGATTTTTCAAGGTTTTCACCCAACCCGACCCAAACTTGTCATTAAATTGCAACCCAACCCAACCCAAAAATCCCAAATAACCCTAACAGAATAACAATTTCGGGTCAGTTGATTCGGGTTGTTCGGGTCGGTTTGAGTTTTGTACAGCCCTATATGATTCAATTATATTTATGAACTTACCTCAACTGAGTTAATTTCATAAATTTGACCTTCTGTACATTCTATATCCAATGCCTGTATGCAAGCTTCAGCTACAACAAGTCTGCTGACCTCTCCAACAAGTTTATCACCTGAAGACACTACAAAAACTGCATTAACAGAATAAAAGTATGAAATAGATGCATCTTAATAGTTGACGCATAACTTCCATCACCGATTTTCTTTCTTAAATATCTTTTCTATTTTTTCCCTATTTATCATTGAAATTGAACAATAAAATGCGTACCATATTGGCCTGTGAAATATGCAGCTTTCGTAGATTAATATATAAGATGACAGTAATAGTAGAAAATGGATTTGATTGTGCTCTGGAAAAAATAAACTTTCATACCTTGATCAATGAGAACTGCCCGTCGTTGCCCAGCAGTAGCTTTAAGCAAGGTATTTAGATCATATGAGGTGTAAGGCCCATCAGTTAATCTACCAGCTCTGAGACATATAATGTGCATTAGACATATAAAAAAAATGTATAAACACATGCTGAAAAAAAGTTGAGGTATCTCCTCTAGTTGCTATGATGAATCTCTAATATCCTAACACCAAAACAGGAAAGTTACCATCATACCTAATGATGGTGAACGGAATGCCAGACTGGCAAACAAAATCCTCCCCCATTTTCTTATACTTGAGAACACCAAAGAGATTCATAATGCTGTAGAAAAGGAGGAAAAAAAAAAAGAAGTTTAATCCAAGAATGAAGAAAAATAGCATACGAATTATTTGCTTCAGTTTAACATTCAATATTTGATCTCTACTTCTTGCAAAGAAAAAAATTCAAGAGAATAAACAATAAGATAAAGAAGGAAAACATTTGGAAGGAACATATAGAATAAAAGAGGTATACAGCTGTCTTTCCCTATTTTCTCACAACTAAATGCGGATTTAATCTTTTTTATCCTTAAATTGATAATCAACTGCTACTGTAAAAGCATCCCAACATGAGGCAGCTATCATAGGAAGTGATTGCCCATTTGGAAAAGGCTTTTTCATAAAACCATATTGTTTTGTCGTAACCTATGCATGCAAATTTAAATCATATATAACAAATTTAATGAGAATAGTTTTCCTTATTTTCTGATTCTCCAGAATAAAAGTGTAAAGGAATTGTCAACTACAATAAGCTTGTATGAGAGGACTATGCCGAACTAATTTTCCCTAGTTTCATCTCTCCCAAATCGATGTAACAAGCTTCTGAAAAGAGAATGAAACCTAGACATATCATGAGCATGAAAATGAGATCATGATTATAAACCAAACCCTCAACCAACAATTGGCAAAACCCTTTTTAAGCAGATACTTCAGGCGCATTGTTAGTCACACTATTGTACCTTATGTTTTAATGATCTCAAATGAGAATCGAACTATAGGTTCCTTGCAGAGAAACAAATCACAAAGTCTTACCTCCATGGTAGTTCATTGAACTTAGTTACACCAACTGATGAAACAAGAACTATTCTCTTCAACGATAAAGGCATTGCAGAAACAAGATTTCTCACACCCTCCCAATCTTCAGAGAAAACAAAACAGTCAACAGAATTAAAAGCAACTAATTATTCTCTGCATGTGTTCATGTAATTTCATGTGTAGAAAAATAGTTTACTTTTCAGTATGCTATGTAGTCAAGAACGTTGACTCTAATGAATAACAGTGATGCATGTGTTCAATTATATTACACAGCTGCAAATAGGCAGAGGTCATTGCAGGAAGCCCAGCTTATCTCTATCTAAGCCTCATTCAGTGTTTGGCCAATTATAAATCAACTTCTAAAGCTTACATCATCAAGGAATTCAGCCTAGATGAGTCAATTGGTCTCCTGAACATGCTAATCTCTGTGGAGATGGATGTGTAGAGTACTCATAAAGGTTCATAAAAAGTGTGATTCTTAGTCTAATGAAAAGCTCAAACAAGAGCAATCAAATATGTTTTCAGAATTTTTGTTCTCATATTGAGAAGAATATTAGTTTCACTAAGGTAATGCCATTGTCCTTACTACTTTCAGCTTATTGCATAGATAGCATTTGCTCTAGCTTAATCTTCTTGAAATCCGATCACACTCTCTCTTCTCAATTCTTTGAACATAAACTAAATTTTTAAACAGTAACTGCCATGTAAGTCCTTGGTCAATGATCATATCAATCTGTTTGGTGCACTCTTTATGAAACAGCATAAGTCCATGTTTTATGGTTTCTGATCCTTTCTTTGATTGGCTACTATTTTCTTCTCAGGATTCTGCTAGCCTGGCTGGTTAACTGACTGAACTTCATACAAAATCCAGTATTCTTTGTGGTGGGATAATATTTTATAATGACAAACTAGAGATGACTGCATGTCTTTGTTTTCTCCTGAATGATCATTAGTCACAAGGTAAAAACTTCTGACCTACTCTTTCTGGTGTATTATCTCCATCCCATCGCTTTGAAGGAAAGGCTGTCGTCCCTGTGCAGCATATCACATGTGTGACTCCCTGCAGAGCAAATTTAGGTTGTAATAATCATTAGGCTGGTCATCTAGCCGAGTGTTTTTTTCTTTCTTCCTTCAGAATGATAAGAAACAGGACAGATAAAAGAAGAAAAAACACATACCTCAAATATAGATGGATCTAGATCATCTAGGTTCCGAGTATCCCCCTTGAATACCTAGAGCAAGATTTTCAACAGCTATTGGTCATTTAGTTCTATATCATGAGGAAAGAGAAGTGAAAAGCGAGAAATCTCTATGCTATTATATTTTTCAGAAACTGGCATCCGATAATATGTACTATGCTTGAACTGAAAAAAGAGAACCTGTAGTGCCTCCTCGTCCTGTTTCCCAAATAGTGCAATTGCTTTCTCAGGGTCTCGCAGTAACAAGCGTGACTTTATATTTCGATCAAGCAATGATGCCACTACCAACTGCCCTGAAAAGAGATAAAGATACTAATTTTTGATAGGACAGAAAAGCAAATTGAAAAAGAGAAGAAAAATGGAGAAGAAGAAGCAATCCAACTATAGGCATATAAAATAATAATAATAATAATAATAATAATAATAAATTCTACCACAAGAAATAATTGCAAGAGTCATTGGCTTTCAAAGAACCCATGAAACCCAATGTAGGATAGTAGAAAAGAAGTCAAATTGCTCATGAAAGCATAGTTTTACTATCATTACAATGATTTTTCTACCAAATGAATACATGGAGGACAATGAAACAATGAAAAAAACTAAAGCAGTGGTCAATTTCAGACATCATTTTTAAAAAGAAGCTATTTTGTGCTAAGATAATAATAACTATTATACTCCAAATTATTGTCCTGTATATAAAAATTGCTTCAAAGTTCTCATAAATGTAGTATAGTCTCCAAGGAATTACAAAGATAAAGGATGTGTTGTGATTAATGTGTCTCCTGCATTCTTCTAGTTTAAGTATAAAAACTTAAATTTTAAGATAGGAACCAATTAGAAGCCTCATTTTTATTATCAAAACATGAAAGCCAAATGTATAGTCTACACATCATCACAAATCAAAGGTCTACAATGCCTTCAGCTCATGACCCGTTAGAGCCAATTTTCAAAACAAAACTATTACCACAGAGGAAGGGAACAAACATTCAAGACTGGAGCTGTAACTAGTGGCGGAACCAGGATCCTGGAGTCAGAGAAGGCGCTATATAAATGAATATAATTAAAAGTTAAATTATATCATAATAAACTATTATTATTATTATTATTATTTATAAATTAATATAAAAGAGATGATAATTAAGATTAAAAGAAAAAACCTTCATGATTTTCTTTTGAGAAATATTTCCATACCCTATATCAAAAAATAAATAAAAATAAACAATACAAATTCACCATTATATATATTTGTGATGTTTAATTTGTACGTTGATGTGAAATGGTTAAAGAAATTGGATAAAAAAAATTCAAATTTGATTTTTTCCAAGAACAAAAGTCACATAGTAAAAATAAATAAATTATTTCATATAATTTCAATTTATTTTTTAAAACTTCCATTCTATTCGCTTCAATGTAAACGAGAAAAAAAAAAGAGTAAGAATTGAAAGTAAAAATAATGTAATTGTGTAATTTCAAAATCAAATTTATGTCCACACAAACAAATAGACTCTATCATTAATTAATTTCAAGATAATAATATTTAATTTAATCATCAAATTGATTTTTGGATTTAGTTGAGTTATGTGTTTATTGTGCTTGACCATTAATTAATAAAAACTACATATTATCATCAATTAATGAGTTGAGCAAGCAGTCAAAAGTAATTAGAGGGAGTTACAAACTCATAATAAATACATAAATTCATAAAATATATATGTATATAATATAAATTTTTCAATTCGGCATTGTCATTGTTAGTGGATGGATGCAAAATTCTGAAGTTTATGGGCCATTTTACAATTAACTCTGTATTAAACCTAGTTCCACCAATGGCTATAACTATATGTGGAAGAAAGAAAATAAAAACTTGCATATAATAGTTCTGATTAAAACCAAAAGAAAGACAAGAAGACTGGGATCCTACTCCTCTGGGTCCCTAAATCAGAGTGATAGTTCCAAGCATAAACCATGGCAAACATCTTTCAACTCTATTGAATATTGGTTTCGGTCAAGAAGATTGGAGAAAAATGACATGATGGCTTCATATTGGGGCATGGAGATATAACAAATTATATTCCGCTTTATGTGAAGCATAACACATCCTACTAGAGATCAATTGGCCTATCACTGGAGATATCTAAAATCCTGATAGGAAGCAGGCAACGGTGACTAAATTTTGAAGAAAGAAGAAAACCCCAAGGGGCTAGTCCGAGTGAGAACATTACGAAAGAAAGGAAGCCTTTCAGCTTAAAGTTTAATACAGAGTTAATGTAACCTGATCTTTGGACTCTCAATTCGTTTATTCACTATTGCCATAACCTACAGATGAAAATAGCACAGACTGAGGGAGTGGATGCAATCAAATGGACAGCTTTCTTCAAAGAATAAAAAATGCTTGCACAAATACTAAGTTCAACATGAAAATAGATGAGCTTACTGAATCTTAAATTTAAAATGTATGCAAGAGAAATGTTTACACATGGTTTAAATCGAATTCGTCTGATAATATGCATGGCATTTACCAAGACCAGAATAGATTTGTGAATTATCAAATATCTGCAGGAACAAACATTGGACAAACAAAATAGACCATAATGGAAGAAGTTTGAAATTCCAAATAACAACTGCCAAAGATTAGCTCCATTTACTTTTGTGGGCAACCAGGATAAAGCTGACATATATGTAAAAGTTGTAAATCTGAGCAAGATTTGAAAGAAAGAAAAATTGTTAAGAGCAAAAATAAAAAATAAAAGCCCCTCGAGAAGCATATGAATTGCCTAACTTGTTAGTGGCCTAGAAATGATGATCTATGCCAGAAATGCATGATTCTATAAGGCACTGCAACAGCAATCCGGTCAACAGATTCTACCAGTTCTCTTTTCCATATTCAGTAAGATGCTGAAGAATTCAAGAGAAAACAGCATGTGAAATGTATAACATAGTATCTGACAGTGAGTATTCCCTTTTTTTGCAGTATTGCACATATGCTTATCCAAATGCATTGCATAAACACTCACTAGTCTATGTAAAATAGTTCAAGAAAATAATAAATTACTTTCTCATCACATGACCACATGCAATTTTTCCCTATTTCACATATGCATAAACGTAATTTTAGCCAAAATAACATATCAATACAAGTTTAATAATGTATGGAAGCCTCAGGAACTGACTGTGAATGTTAAAACACACATGTTAATCCAAGAAGGCATTAAAACTTCTCTGGACAAAGAAATCAACTTGTAGATTCAACACATTTTTCAATCATATGGACACATTTGTGATCATAAGAAAATTAAATAAGGTTTACATGGACAATCAAAACAAAACTGAACAAGAATATCTCAAACTTTTTCATATCAAAACATATCACAAGCATTTCCAGCATCACCAAAGCGCAAAAGATTAGAAATATTTCACAATTTCACCGCTCACACACTCAACAAAAAGGCCGTTCTTTTGGGTGTATAAGAGAGAAAAGAGAAAGAGAGGGAGAATTCATACCAACACCACCTGAGCCGCCAACTACGAGAACAAGCTTGGAAGAAGAAGGAGGAGCATGTGTGGAATCACGGGTGGTCTCTGAATTTGGTGACTGTATAACTTCTTCTTTCACAGCATGAACAGCTAATGAAGAAGAAGATGACGATGTTGGTGATGATGATGATAGTCTTTTAGAGGTTGAAAGGAACTTGAAATAACAATACCCAGAAGAGATAATCAATGGCGGACGAGGGTGGAATTGAATTCTTTCTGGACATTTGGATATTTTTGTATAGCAAAGGGGAAATTCAGGAGCTGGGGTGAACAACAGTTTGCTTGCCATTAATGCATTAGCTAAGGAACTAATGAGCAATAATGTTTGTGGCTCTTAATTTTTTAATAATGAAAAACCGAAAGAAATAAATAAAATTAAGACGATTTTATAGTTTCATGAATAATAGAACTCGCGTAACCGCGCATCCTAAGGTTGTAAATAATTATATTTAATATTTTAATTATACAATATAATAGTTTAAATAAAAAAAATCATTTAATTATCAATTTTATGTAGTATTTTTAATATTTATGACATATTTATAAAAGTTTACGAGGGATCAATTTTACATGTGTCCACCCAATTTAGACATATGGTCACTATTTTATAATTTATAATAAAAGATTATTATTTTGTAACAAAAAAAAGTTATAAATGCCGGAAAATGAATATTTCAGTAATCGGTGCATGTATTTTACAATAATTCAGTTATTCATATCACAAGTAAGCCATTGAATGGAGCTCACACGGAAGAAGATAAACTGTCATAAAAGTGAAAACTTAAAAAAATTCAAATTTTTTACCTTTTTTTTTTTTTCTCTAAAACATCAATCTCTCTCTTTATTCTCCTTCATGCTCTCTCGCCCTCATCTTCATTTGTTCTTCCATGACTTCTTAGTCTTTTTCATCAGAATTTAAAATCATTATATTCATAGTAAAGGAAGAGGAATTATTATTCCTAATTGTGGTTGCCAAGTTGAAGCTGTAACGAAGACTTCCAATATTAAAGATAATCCAATGAGTAGATTTTTCACTTGTCATCTTACTCGGATAATCTTTATAATGAGAATCCTTAAACTTAATTTTTTGTTTATCTTCGATCTATCATTGTCATTTAAATAGTTTTTTTTTTCGTTTTAAGATAATGGAGGCTATGAATTTTTTAGATGGCATGATGTGCCATTGCCTAATATGGCAAATCATATAATAAAGGTTTGCTAAGAAAAATTGGAAGATTAGAGAGGGAGTTGGCTACAAAGAATTAGAAGGGACATGGCAAGTGCAGTATATGCTCTTGTTTCTGCTGGAGCATTATTATTTTTCTTCTATTTTTTATTGTAATATTTCTTATATAAAACTAAAACAACAAAGAATGCAATTGAGAATTCTGCAATATATGCATTGTTACTCCAAACATTTTAGTGAAAAATCGGTTAAAATTCCTTGCTGGTAGAAAATAATACAAGACTGTGCAAAATTACTACATTTTTGCATGGCAAATGTGTTCAAGTATAGCAGAACTTGTTGAACTGCACAAACAAAATGCCTAATATTAAAAGGTATGTGCATTGAACAAACATGAATTTGATGCGCACTGAAAAAACTAACTTGCAGTGAACTTAATACTACAATAACAGAAAAAAGAAATAGAACTTGATATCAGTTCATTGATGTTGAAATTTTCTCATAATCAGTAGTAAATTTTGTTCAGTGTAAATTCCAAACACAACTGCATAATTTACATTAGTTCAAAAATACAAAAAGAATTCTATTTACAGCTGCATCATTTACAGTAGTTCAAAAAGATAAGAAGCAAAACGTAGGTGTGTAACACAATCTGATTCAAAAAAATTTCTTCTCCTATTCCAAAGATAGCTGCATCATTTAAAGCAGTTCAAGTCAACAAAAACCAGAACAAAAATAACAATTGACAACATCTTCAACTTTTGATCTTTATGTTACAGAGTCTTCAAATGAAAAATTCTCATTTTGGGTTGAACTTTGTTACTTGTACCTTGATGGAACCACTCTGCCTTTCTTCACACTCATAAGTTTTCTTAAATTCATTTTCCTCTTTCTAATTGATTCATTGGCAGCATTTAAAATGACAGTAGATTGTGTTGATTGAGATAAAGTTTCCTACAGTAAATGAAAGCAAATGATAAATGTTATACAAACTAAAAAAATATATAAAATGAACAATGAATCAAATATTTAATTTCATTACCTGAGTACTAGTATTGGTTGCATCAATTCTATATTTAGGTTAGGTATTTACATTAATTGTCAAATCAAGTTGGGTTCCAGGACCAACAGATGTTGACCTTGAATTATTATGTTGAATACCATGTCATCTAGTATTATGTCTATCCTTACCACATGCCTTACACTTGATAATAGCTTTTCTTTGTAGGGCCTTTTTATCCTTCAGCTGCTCTAGTTCCTTGGGATTCTTTTTTTCTAAACTTAGGCAATCTTCCTCTTTTCTTTTTTCTTAGACTTGGGGATAACATCAGTGCCATCAGAAGCTTCAAGCCAATGGTTTTAAAGGTTAGTTAAGTTAATCAAATGGGAGTAGACTTTCCTGAATGTGTTAAAACTATAGTACTCACTAATAAAAGGGTCATCATTATTTGCAGTGATACCAGTAGTTGCATGTGGACATGGTAATGTTGTCAACTCCCATCTCCTACGAGTATAAGTCAAAGCAACTAGGTCAACTATATAAGGCCCCCATACACCATTCACTTAGACTTTTACACCATTTGATTTCTCAACCTCAAAGTAACCCGCAGCTTCTCTTTTAAACTTCTTTTCCACTTTTGCACAGAGTTTACCATTATATTCTTTTAATCCAATTATTCTTCTCATATAACCTTTGTATCAACTTAGATCTCTAACATTGTGATAATTGGCATGTCCTTCTCTTCAAAATGTACTGTATAAATAGTAAAAGATTCAAAAAAGGCATATAGTTAAAGCTATATTATGAGTTTAATAGTATAAGATTCTAGCTGAAACACATTAAGAGAGGGATTCTAGCCTTAATAGAATTCATGCAAGCAAATCCTCATAGAGTTATGCTATAATAAACAAGTATAAACTATATAAATATATAAACAAATTAATAACATATGGCATCCACAGATTGTTTAAGAACATTATTCAAAAGGAATTGAAATGCATATATTAAGTAAAACTTGATCATAAAAATTACCACTTACCTATTAAAGAAATCACATAAATTATTTAAAAGCATAACACACTTGTTTTGTGTCTAGAAAAATGATCTTGTCCAACTATGGTATGTCTTATCAGCATGCTCCAGCCAATTAAATGCATTTAGATTCTCATTTTTGGTATAAGTCATTGCCTTTTTTGAATTAAGATGCATTATTGACCATAACAGCATTCCATATCAAATCCTTCAAGGTTTTATCCTTGAATTCTCTCTGAATTTTTGAAACATTAGTCTGACATAATTTATGTGCTCAAACTCTAGAAATAGATCTTGAACTGCATTGATAAGTCCTTAAAAATAGATCATGAATATCATTAACAAAATGTATAACATCATAAATATTAAAAAAAACTTATTTTGTAAAAAAAACTTGCAAAATAAAAATACCTTTTGTGTAATGGCCCAAACTATACCCTAACAGTAATATGACATGTCTAGGGGTATTAGAACGTAAACATAAAGAGTCGACTGCATTTAAGTTTGGTGGTAATTAATTTAAAAGATAAGGATAAATTGGTAATTTATTCATTTGGCAAGGACATGCATAATTATACATGAGATATGGATTAAAATATAACCAATTGGTAAAAATATATGTCAATGTGGGAAAAATAAGAGAATATGAGGAATTAAATATTAATTTTGTCTAAGTGAGACATATGGACCAATAGGAATTTGACTTGTGGCCTACTCTGGAATGTGTATGAAAATCATGTATAAAGTGAAGAGAGAGGGACGGATGGTCTTGGATCTAAAAATACAGATTTCTCTTCTTCTTATCTTTTAAAAATTCTGCACTCAAGTGTCCAAGAGAAATCAAGGTGAAAAGGGGGAAAATAAGAGTAAAAGAGATAGAGAAAATGGCAACTACACCAATTTAAGGTATGAAATTTCTTTCAATTTAATTTATTTGTATTTAGTATATTTAAACTAATGTATGCATCACTTTGGATGTGGAATTGATGTTTAATGTCTGAATTATAACTTATTTGCATAATTAAGGTTGAATTATGCTTGAAATTGTGTTTTGAAAGATTTCTGTCTTTGATTCACCTAAACTTGTTTTAGGGATTTGGCCATAACTTAGATTATAGATTTCTAAATTGGATTATTAAACTTGGAGATAAAACTAAGATATAAATCTAAAAATGTTTAAAAGAGACACAAACCCAATTCTGCCCTTAAGGCTTTTGAAAATTTGATTAAACTTGCTGACCTATTGTTACGCTATCATTAGAGTAGCACGTGTTGCTTTGTGAATATCTCATGATGTAAGAGTCTAAATGACTTAATTTTTAATTATATGAAAACTAGAAATATAGAGGAACAATTGTTTAGAGACTATTTTGCCTAAAAACCTCATTAACTATATCAAAATGGCTTCACAAAATAGGCCTGGTAATTTGTCTTTAGAAATCTAGAAATTAAGTACTTACACGATTTTATGGAGTTCAATATAGTTGTGTATGATGTATTTTTTTCCTTAAATTTCACCTGAGATATTTCACATGATTTTAGCCCAATTGTGAATTTCTCACCCCGAAAGTCCCGAATTGCATTCGAACATTTTCGGATGCTTATAAAATTTTATGAATAAACAAATGTATAATATTATAATATGAATTAATATATATGAAATGCATGGCAATTCATTGAAATATATAGATAGATAAAATACATGCTGATTAAAATATGTATTGTTAATAAATTCTTGTACCCATAATACGATGTAAGTAGGGAATGTATACAAGTAAGTATCATTTATGCATTTTCATCAGTTGTGAATGGTTGGCATGTGTATAAAAATGTACATATTGACACATAACTTTAGTATGAATGTAAATTGACATGATTGAGCATTCAAGTATATGAAACGAAAAGTGAATTAGTGAATATCAATTACATGATCATGAATGAAGAGAATATCGAATACATAACCATTTGAAATATAAAGTAGAATAGTGAGTGGAGCATTAATTTTGTGCTTGAATTGGACATAGTCGTGGATAGGCATATGGGTTAGTGAATTGATACCTTTTGGTATCTAGTGTTGGCATTATAATGATGTCTAGTGATCCGATACCTTTTTGTATCTAGCATTTGTGCCATAATGGTGCCTAATAATTTGATGCCTTCTGGTATCCACTGTTCCCATTATCTACGCCTATGTTGGGTTCAAGTTATGAAAGTGATTTCAGTAAAAATAAAGCAACGTAAGCATGATAGTGGAAATGATTGTGATTTAATGGATTGCTAATATACTAGTACATGCTATTGGAAATTATGATAATTATGTTAGTTAATATACATGTAATAATTTAATGAAGTGAATGCAATGAATTGTCTTTATTGTTAGTGAATCATTGATATATAAGTGAATGTCATTGTTAACCATAACATTTGTATTTAGCTAATGTTTATGTGAAACTTAAATATGTAGTGATGGCAATGTAAGAGTAAGCGAAAGTGATATGTATAGCTCATATATCATACAGTAACTAATGGAAATAACGAGTTGAATATTTAGAACTACGTGGTTCTGATTTTCATCTTTGGGATACGTAGGAAGCTTGAAATATCAGTTTCACGTTCAAACCAAATCTTAGATGAATTGATAAGTGCTCAAGTGTCAGTCACAACTTAAATTATGAAAGCCCGACATAGGATCTATGTGGGTTTGTTCCTTAAATAGAAATGAATAAATTGACTTAATAAAGGTAAATGAAAATAAGTGTGTAATCAATATGAACGTATAGTTAAATGTAAAAATAGTTACATGTAAGGTATTAAAGGCAAGTGCTAGATAAATCATAGAAAAGAAAATTAATCTTTGTAACTGAATAGTGAACTCATAAAGTAAGATGATGATCGTGTATGATAGGTTATGTGTTTATTTATCTATATTTAGTAGTATATCACTAAGTATGACTAAGTGTATAAATTGTTTTGTCAAAATAGGTATGCAACCAATGACTCATTTGATGATAAGGCCAAGAATCAATGATGATGTTTATGAGGAAGGTGTAAACTAGTGATGTACCATGTTAAGTTGTAATTATTAATTGTAAATTGTATACATTTAACATTGATTATAAGAAGTGATATATGAACTTCGACCTTATAGCTAGAATTTGATAATTTATGAAACGATGTATTGATGAGCTTGTTACAGGAATAATTATAAGAGTAAGGTAGCAAACCCAGTACCTTTTGAGGTACATAAGACTATTACATTTTGCCTGTTTAACATCTAAAAAATCTTACTGATGATTTCAGGGTGATAAAACAGTATACATAAGAACTAGTTCCATATCTCACTTGATTCAATCCCAAATACGGTCAACAAATTTTCCTTAATTGTACCCTTAAGCCAACATGCATTAATGTTTACAGTTGGCCTACATCCAACTTTGAAAGCTTTTTCAATATCCCTAACCAAAACATAAAAACCCCTAAATTTTCCTTTTTCCCTCCAAATGATAGTAGTCATACTAGAATTAGTCTCCATCAATTCAACCCGATAACTCAACGGTGAACTACATTACAAATTATCATCTCTATAAATCCACTTTAAAGCCATGTCTTTTTTTCTCCATTCTTTTAGTCTTGAGATAGTATATCATAAATAATCATTCCCTTATTTCTTAATACCTTTCAAGTTCTAAGTTGGATCAGCTCTGAATTTATCATAATATTTGCTTGCTATCCATTATGATGTCAGATTTTTATTTTTGAAAATCTCAGGACATCAGTGGAAGTAATTAAAATTCTTGTTTGAACTGTGGGATCATACTTGATAAACTTTGAAGTATGTAATCTAAATTTGCATAATGGATGTTTACATTTACAAATACACTTGAATTGTCATTGTTGGAAACCCAACCTATTTGCCCCAATTTTTGTGGACCCTCAAAATTCTGAACTTCATTCTATGAAGTATAATAGGCTTATCCATATGTTTTTCTTTATTGAATTCAAGATACTTAATAATTTCACCTACTTCTTCATCACTGTCAACTCTTAAGTCCAATTGTTTAGAGTCTTACCAAGATTTATCTTCAAAATTTATTTAAGCTAAGTGAATTTTAGCTCTAATATTAGCAAGATGCACTACAAATTAGCCTACCCCTCTTAATGTCTTTTTTTATTTATTTATTTATAGCATCTTGAAAGTCATGATCATTGGTTGATATATTGCAATCAGGATCATTAAACATTTCATTTTCATGCTTAACCTACTCCTCACCTACTGGAACATCACCACCTTCAACTTGTACTTTATTCATTTCAACGTTATTAGTATCTACTACCCCTTCTTTATTATCGCATGCTAGAACATTAGTATCAACTACTAGGACATCAGTATCAACTACTAGAACATCGGTATCTACTTTACCATCTTTTTCTCCTTCCTTATCAACATGAGCATCAACATCACCTTTTGCCTCATTTTTATTTCCACTTTCACTAATATTGCAAGTACCATATGAAATATGAATAGAAGAGTGACCTGCTTCAATATTTTTATTTATCTCCCTTATCTTTATCTCCACCTTCACTATTATTGGAAGTACCATTTGAACTATGAACAGAAGAGGAACCTGCTTCAACATTTTTATTTATTAAAGCAAAAATCTTATCTATCTCTTCCCTTATATAATTAGTCTCACTTCGATTCTCCTCTACTTTGATACTAAGAGGAGATTGGTTGTCAACATAATCTCTCAATGCAATCCAAGCTAGCCAGCATTCATATTTGGTTGCACCAAGCAAAAGTGTACAATTCCTATAAGTTATTCCATTCTTGCCCAAATCTATTAGCATATCTTCTATGAAATGCTTGACATACACATTTATATCTATCTTTTTCATATCAACTATTAAACACATGTCAAAACCTCATTATCCCTATCTAATGGCTTTAAAGAGCCCTCTATAAATATATTCAGTAAGCTTGTAATAGTATCTCATATATCCACCAACACATAATCTTTGCATTCATTTATCTATTATACTAAAACTAATTGAATCAATATCACAACAGTTAAAATATGTAATTTCACCAGCATAATATCCATCCATGCATAGAACTCCTTTATAGTGTAAATAATAGTAAAATAGTCCTTATGAGCATCTATTTTCACACAAATTTAATTAATAATTAGTGTTGTTACTAATACAGTTCATAAATACCCTAGAAAAAATCTATATCTCTAAAAATTACACACTCCTAAACCAAATCAAAAACTTACAATCCCCAAAAATATCAAATAAAATATAACCACTAAGGAAACCTTAAATGTGAAATTGATTATTAAATACAATTGATACATTTAAATAAGGAAATTACAAACATATCCAATGGGGATTTATTAAATTATTAATATTAAAAAAACTGATCATTTAAATAATGACATTTAAAGCTTTGCATACAATATTGTGGCAATCCCATGTGTTGAGGTCTTCAAACAGGATGGACCATTTTCGATCTACCACTATCTTCCTTTTTCTCTGCTTTTTTAAAATTTTTGGAAAACTGTACGAAAATGACCATCATGTTGTCTCAAAGAAGCTAAAATGCATCTAAACTTTTTTCAGAGCAAAAATACCTCCAATATTTTAAAATCAGTACTAAAATACCCTTTCATCAATCCAACATCAATTTCGGATTAACAGTGCTGACATGATATTGATACGTGGCAAAATATACCACGTTAGTGCCACGTATATTTTTAATTCAAATATATTTAGGGATATTTTAGCATTATATAAAAAAATTTAAGGGTATTTTAGTGCTACAAAAAACTTTTGAGGCATTTTAGTACTTCGAAAAAGACGTTAAGGGTATTATAGTACCCTAATGAAAACATTAATAACGTTTTTGTACTGTAAGTAAAATATTATAAACCAATATTTATCATATTAGAAATTAATCAATATGTATGAATAAAAACATTATAAACAAATTATATTGCTCAAGAATATTTATTAATTAATTTTTTAATGAATATAATATTGAAATTTGACTACAAAAATGTATTTAGGGGTATTTTTATTAAGATTATTAAAAAAAGTATTAAAAAATCTTTTGCATAATTATTTTACTTTAAATAATGATATTATTATTTTAATAATTATAATAATGCACATACTTTTTTACATTAAGTTTAATTAGGGATGAGCAAAAAAATCGAAAATATGGTTAACCCCAAAATCAGTTCGAAATTGAACTAATTTTTACGGTTAACCGATCCGATGGATTTTGTTACGGTTTTTAATTTTTACATTATTTGTTAATGGTTACGATTTAGGTTTTTAAGTACCGATTAATTGTTAGTCCACAGTTAACCGGTTCATATATATATATATCTTCAATTTTTCTCTATTTCTCTCTAAAATTTACATAAAATAATACTTTAAAATATATTTTAATTATATTTGTATTTTTATACCTTATGTTTTTTATATTTTTCTATAAAATTTATATAATACTTTAAACTAAATTTATATTATATCATTTTCTTTAATTATATAGAAATATTTATATTTAGTATACAATTAACTTATATATATATATATATATATATATATATATATATATATATATATATATATATATATATATATATATATATATATATATATATATATATATATATATATATATATATATATATTTACTTAACAGCATTTATTTGGCTAATAAATTATGTTTGTTTCGTAAATTACTTTATACATTGAAAATTGAATTAAACTTTATCTAACT
The DNA here is from genome assembly GCA_037975025.1 of Excoecaria agallocha. NCBI lineage: Eukaryota > Viridiplantae > Streptophyta > Magnoliopsida > Malpighiales > Euphorbiaceae > Excoecaria > Excoecaria agallocha. The sequence goes on along the minus strand of CM075822.1, from coordinate 31,760,520 downwards.
TTTTTTATATAATTTTATGTTATAAATTTTAATGGTTAACTGAAAAATATTGGTTAACCAAACCGAAAAAACGAAACTGATAGACTGGTTAACCGAATGCAACGAACTGGTTAATGGTTAATAATTTTGAAAAACTGATATTAATAGACTGATTAATTTTTTTGCTAATGGACCGGTTAACCGGTTCGTGCTTATCCCTAAGTTTAATTAATTTTAACTAGTTCAAAAAAATTATCAATATTTTAACAAAAAATATTTAAAATAAAATTAAAAAATTTAATAGTTGCATCAAGAGTTTAACTATTATAAACTAAAAAATTTTATCAACTTCTTATAACAATTAAAAATATATATGCCATGTAATCATTTTCTTTAAAAAAATGATGGGATACACTGTCTTAAAAATGTAATTTAAACATTTATAAGTAATTAAACTATAAAATTCTTATAGGTTGCTCCAATAGCTTTAAATACCAAAATATTTAGGAATTTTTGTTATATCCATCAAAAAATTAATTAATAAATATTATTGAGCTATATAATTTATTTATAATTTTTTTCTTATTCATATATTTATATAAAAAGTATTTATTAATTGATGTAATAAATATTGATTAATATCTAATATAATAAATATTAATTTTTAATATTTTTTCTAAAGTATAAAAATACTCTTAATGTTTTTCATTAGGGTACTATAATGCCCTTAATGTCTTGCTCAAATTACTAAAATACTCCTAAATCTTTTTATACAGTGCTAAAATGCTCCTGAATATATTTGGATTAAAAATACACGTGGTGCAAACGTAGCATATTTTGCTATATGTCAATGCCATATCAGTGCTGTTAATTCAAAGTTAATGGTAACTTGATAGAGGGGCATTTTAGTATCGATTTTAGAACATCAATGGTATTTTTTCTCCAAAAAAGGTTTAGAAATATTTTAGCCCCTTTGAGACAACATGAATGGCCTTTTTGTACCTTTTCCAACTTTTTTTTACTCTACTTCAAGAATAAGATAGAGACAAAAATTGATGTTTTTTTTTCCCGTCAAAGTTTTCCTTTTGTTCCTTGAAACTTCAAAAAAGTTTTTTTTTGTTCACAAAATGTTAAACGTAAAATTTACTACTTTTACTCCTATGTTATATTTAGATGAGATGGAGAAGATAAGATGAAATCGAGAGAGCAGATAAAAGAAGGATAGAGAGAGATCGAAGAGAGACGAAGAATGATAGAGAAAGATCAAAGAGAGAGACAGTAAAAAATATTAATTTCGTAATTTTTTTACTTTTTTAAAATTTTATCTTCTTCTTCCATGTAGGCTCAATTAAATGATTTATGCGACAATTAGAATGATGTGAAAAACTGAATGAATGTGAAATACATGCACTGACGGTATTTCCCATTTTTTGATGTTTTTAATTTTTTTTTGTTACAAAGTAAAGTGAGATTATTTTTTATTTCAAAATTGTAGAATAGTAAACGTATCATTACAATGGCAAATGTTTAGTGACTATGGATAAAATTAACCTAATTTATTTTTATGTCATGTAGTATTGTGTTTGAAGTTTAACATTAATTATTTCACATTTAAATATGCATAACTATACTTTTTTGTCTTCATTAATTTTTCATTGGTTATGAAACATATAATTAATATTGATAGACATTTATAAACAAATCAAAGACAAGTTTTGCATATAATCAAAAAAAATAATAGACTGATAAATTATTCGATGAAAAAAAATTGTGAAAAAAAATTGGGTTACTGTTAACAACTTTAGTCTTTTTGTAGAATTTCTATTTTCCCTAAGAAACTTGAAATGTTTTTCTCAAACAAATAAACCATAAATTACTTTTAAAAATAAAATAAAATGGAAAGAAAGAAATAAAGAAATCAAAGGAAAAAGAAAAAGAAAAAGAAATATAAAAAGTTTCAAAATCTATATAATATTAAATGCAGAAATATTTTTATTTTATAAGAAATATAAAATAATCATATAAATAGAAATTCAAAATATCAAATTTAGTAAATTAAAAGTAAAAATTTATGTAAGGAAAAATAATAATAAAAAAAATTATCTCACTTTCAAGATTGTAACGTCAAACATGTAATCTGTATATGATGTTTGTTCAAAAACTCTGGGCCGTCATTGTGAGCAAGTCACCTAAAAATTGTAAGGAAAAAATCTTATGAGAATTCCAATAAGGAAAACTCTAACGGTCAAGTCAGGTAAATTTGAGAATTAAAAGGAAATTTAGGGAAAACATGACAATCATACCTAAATTCTCCTTCTTTATAGAGGCAAATGGAAGAATTTGTACTTGTTTAGGAGATTTAAAGTAGAGTTCTATTAAGGAAGAACATTCATCTTCCCTAAATGGGAAAAACTTATCCCTTTCTATTTTGGAGAAAAAGATAAGGAAAGGGTTATCTTTTCCTATTATATTAGGAATGGACCTGCTGAAGTTCTCTTTGGGTTCCATACTCCTTTTGCTAAGTAAAGGCTACACAAAATTAGATAAATTATTTGTATATTCACAAGGTCTATGTTGTCTAGACTATTCAACGTAATCAAACTTTGACAAAAATTGATATCACTAACTGAGCTTGCAAGATGATCGGATTGTGTTTTCTGGTTTGTTTGGACTACTTGCCAAGTTTTGTTATTATAAGTTCCCCTCTTGATATATGAGATTTATGTCGGCTCAACAGTTTAGGTGGTTATTTGATTTTTGAAAAGCTACCTTGGGCACGTGCAACACATTTAAAACTTGGAAGTGGTGGGTCTTCACTTTTTACAAGATAAAGGTGGAGCATTATGACTAACAAGACAAAATGCTTTGGTATTCGCCCTATAAGGCATTATAATGGAACAACCTATCTTTTTAAGCATTCTCAGCCCTCCATGTGTACTCTAAACGATGAGTTAAGCTCCCTATATAAGTGTTTATTTCCTTACCACTTCCATGTTACTTCCTCTATTATTTTCATTTCATCTTCTCTTTTTGAATTTCTTCATTCCTCATTCTTCTCTCATCTATTCCTGATAGATTTAGAAAGGTTATTAAATTGACTCTGCATTAGTGGTGTTTCATTTACCCAGTTTCTCTACGAAAGTCTTCACTTAATGTGTTTGTTTCATGCTTTTTGTAACACCCTATATTCAATTTTTGGTACAATAATCGGAATATACACTCGAGGGCTATAAAGGCTTAACATGTCCGCTCACGTCTTAAAGAAATTCCTTAGCATAATCTTTGTTTATTATTATTTTACTCCAATATGTGCTACTATGGCTAATGTCATTGTTTACACTATTCACTTAGTCAATTATGATTCTGGTCTTTAAAAATTTGGACAGCATAACAACTATAATATTAACCTAGCCCCCAGCCAAAATTTCAAACAAACAAATCCTCCTCCTCTATAACTGCAACATTCACAATCACTTCTATATAAATCCATTCATCAACCCAACCACATTTCACTAAATATATATATTCACAAAAAATACATAATAATTTTTATCTTAGGCTTATACCTAATATCTATTTCATCTCATACTACAATTTATAAAATTTAGATACGCGTAATAATTAAATAAATGCAAAAAGTTTGCTACTATATAATATAACTCCTCCCAAAAATTAGAGTCCTCATATACATGCCATGTTTCTTAGCTTGATATTCTTCACGTTTCATCTTTCTTGCACCTGTCCCCTATGCACAGTAAATTTAACTACATGCTTAGCCAATTGCTCAATGGTGGTAATTCTACTAAAATATTTCATAAAATTCATGCAAGTATTCAATTGTTTTAATTTCAATTGTATTGGCTTTGTAACTTAGGTTCCTAATTATTGTTATTATAATTATTATTATTTATTTTAATTCATACCTTTTTATTCGGTTTGTTCCCATAGTTTTCTAATTACCTTTATTTATTTTACCATCTAATAATCTTACCTTATTTTATTCTATTTTGTCCCAAAATACTATAAATATTTTGTTTGAATCCGTTAAATATCAATTTCTACCAAATTACAATGTTACTCAGTAAAATCTTCAAACTTTACATAAACTACCATTTAATCTCTAACTTTCAATTTATGCATGTTTCACTAAATTACCATCCAAGATTTTTCATTTAATTCCATTACATAATATGTCCTATTTGCCTTTTTCTTTTTCATTTTTTAAATAGTTAGTTATCCACATTTTATTTAATTTCACTATTTTGCCCATAGTATACCGGTGGAGACCACACAAACGATATGGATGTGTGGGACTATAGACTCCAAGGTCCAAAGTAATCACTTCCACCAAAATATTTCTTACTTTTTTTTACTTTTTTAATGTGGAACCTCCTTTGACCCACTATGCAAGTTGTCATGACTTGCTACCGCGGTATAATATACAACGTCCCTATGGCTAGCCAACTCTATCATATAATTGGGTTCCTCTGCTAGTTACCAAGGGCAAAAGTATCATGTAATTTAATCACATATTATACTTATAGTATTCACATATTTAATATCACGATAGCATATTCTTTACGTATCCATTATAAATTCTTTTTAATTGATCACCATATATTAAAATTACATTACATTTTACTCTTATACTTACCATATTAACATAACTTCACCAATCATTTAATTAACAATTTTTGGATTTTCAGGTATAAATACCATCTTCTCATTAAATATTACTTAAATTAGACCATTAAACATTTCTTATGCCATTGCATATATATTTTATTAAATTAACTAAATTAACCACACACATCCCATTCGGCCACTTAAACCTTGGTCTTTTGAAAGTTTTTTTTCTTTTTTTTTATACACATTTACTTAATTAGATATATCTTCATTGTTTTTACAATTTAATTCCAAAAATATCATTATTTTCCTTATTTTCTAACACATGACCGAATTCTTCCCTAAGCACCCCATTGATTTTCTTCCATTTAATTCATTTTACTTCACCTGTTTATTAATCAAATTCCTTAATTTAACATCAATTTAAATTTATATACAATCAAACATATTCCTCTAAGTTACATAACCTAACTAAATAAAATAAATTAGTAAAATTCCCAATAACCTTGATTTTTTGTTCTTCTATCTTCACTCCACCTTTCCTTTTCCTTTTCCTTCATTTTTCTTCTCTTTTTATTCTTCTTCTTATCCTAACTGAAATGGATGCATAGGATTTTTATTAGTTCCTTTTCTTAATTTCACTAAATTTCACATTAATTCAACTAATTGTACCTAATTTTCACCAAATTATAACATAAAATAAAATTTAATTCACTTGATATATTTTTCCTTTCATAAATTTCTCTCAATTCAACCCTTAATCTTCATAAGACCCTTGAATACTTTGACGAGGAGGCTACATAACTAATTAATGGTGGGAATTAGAGTAGAAATTGGAGGAATTTTGGCTTACTTTGAAGTAAATAAAGGAGATTTGAAAAGAGGGGTTTCGACCATCAGAAAAAGGAGAAATGGGCAATTTGAGTTTTTGAAAGATATGCAGATTTTTTGGGGTTATTTATACCCTAGAATGTATGGCTAGAATTAGATCTTAATAATATCCAATCTAATGGCTAATATTTAGCCAAATGTCACTTTTCCATTGGTTGTAATATTCTTTCATTAAATTTTGATCAAAATTAATCCAAAAATATGAAAATAATATTACTTAGGGTATATTTAAAATCTCGAATCAAAATAAGCTTGTTTTTGTATATTTCAGAGCCTAAAAGGAAAATTACCAGTCCGAAAGTTAAATTTTTAAAGTTATCCAAAATTTTATTTTTCGCTTTCAAAAATTCCTTGGGAATTTTTATAATCTCTCAATGTGATTGAAATAATTTTTTGAGATCCAAAATTATTTTTTTAAGGATGGTCAAACTTGGTCAACCCTTTTCGATCTCGTTACTTATTTTTGTTTTTTACTTTTGGAGGTCCATTTGCCCTCAATTTTGCCTCAAATTATATCACCTGACTTTTCCTAAATAGTACCTTTTGAAGGTATAAAAATACCATTGGGCATGATAATGTGAATTAAACGATATTTTTAGTATATTTTTAGGTGTTTAATTTAGTTAATTTAGTGTTAATATAGTTGAATTTTGTTTTAATTGGTTAAAGTTGTGTTTTAAGGGTTAATTTTAAGTTTTGGTATTTTTTAGAGCTAAATTGTAGAAAAATGACTTAATTGAAATAAATAAAAAGTTCTGGGCCAAATTCATAATTTTGATAAATTAAAGTAAAAAAGTGTGACGTTCAATCCGAAGATATTTTACTTGGCCGAGCCTGAAATTTAAACAGCCGAGTATGAAGAAACTGTGAAAATGAGCCAAAAGATGAAAATTGCACAAGTCACAGTATGCCTGTGATTGGCCGTGCATCACCAAGGCAAAATCCATGCTTAGCCGTGCATGGTTGTTCTTCCTTTCATAAATGGTAGTGCATAATTTTTCTCTTCAAGATACTTGGCCATGTAACAAAGAACTAAAGTTTAACAAAAAATTTTTAATTAGTAGAGTTCTTGTCCTATTCTAAATTGGGAAGCTGCATAAGCCAGAGTTCTTTATGTTTGCCTATAAATACTCGATAAAAATACTAGAACAACATCATCAATCAGAGAGAACACATCAAGCTTTAATTATGATTTTTCTTTAGTTCTCTCTAGTTTTCTTTAGTTAGTTTTGTACAGTAGTTTTCTGTTTTCTTAATTTGTTGTTTTCTTCATTTTAGTTGTTCTTTTATTTTTATTATGGAGTAGTTTTTCTTCTTTGCTAATGGATACTTGAAATCTTATATTTTCATTATTATGACTTTATTTTGAGCTTTAATTTCAATATCAGTTGATTATTTCTTAGTTTTAAGCGTATTCTTATCCTTAATTATGTTGAGATTAATTGTTGGTTTATTGGTTCAATAACTAAAAATTAGTTTAGACATAGTTAATGATTTATATGTGCTTAGGTTAACTCTTTAGTGTCAATGTATGATTGTTTTCTGGTTTTGAGGTAATTATGTATTGAAATGATTGATTAATACTAAGAGAGGAGGAACTATGAATAAATTGGAGTTGAATTTACTTGCAAAAGAGTTCAATGAATATTTAGGAAGTTAAAACTAGATTCTTATGCTAAGTATTAGATTTGTCTATGAGTTTAATACTAAGAATGATATTCTTGCATAAAGATATCTGGCTTTATTACTAGTTTTTTCATAATTACTGGTGTTTCTATTGAATTAAGTCGTTACAATGAAAGTTAAGGTGGGTAGTTCCTTTAGCAAGAGAATTTCAGTTATTATTTTATTTTTAATTCATGTTAGTTTAATTTTAATTTTAATTTTTGTTTTGTTTAATTGTTTATTTAGTTTAATTTTTTCCTTTAAATCGAAAATATTTGGGAAACAATCTCATATTAATTTAATTCATACATAGATATTTTTTTAGCAATTCATGTTCCCTTAGGTACGATATCTGAGGTCTTAATCTATATTTTTCTATATTACTAGCCGATCTAGTACACTTGCTAGAAATCGATTAGGACCTCTATTATTACTATTCACTTCGGTGGTATTATTCACCCATCGAAAAGTACTATTCACATCATTTGAAATTTTTGGGACATTACACTTTTTGTCTTTTTATTTTCCCTATAAGTACATCAAAAAGTTTGAGTGAGAGGATCAAGGAGGCAAGGGGTTATTGGATGATAACACACAAAGTTGTTCTAATAGAAGTTTCTCCTCCTATAGTTGGAGCTAGCCTTTTAGTGCACACCAAGTGGCGTAGGCAAGGAAAAAATAGCCATGAAAGTTACTGAGAGAAGGGACCATTAGCTCAACTATAAAAGACAGTGACATGGATGCTATGGTGAAGAGGCTAAGGATATCCAACAAGTATACAATTAAAGCTCCCAGTGTAACTTTAAGAGCTAATTCCAAATTCCTCGGTAAATGAAAAATAGTGATATATAAAGTGGGCATTGAAGTCGGGATGAACCTGCCCTTGACTAGATTCAAACTGGACTTCCTAAACTATTATGATCTAACAATTGGGAAACTCCATCCGAATGCATGGCTGACTCTTTTTGCTTTATGAGTGTGGTTAATAGAGCACAACATCGATTTGATTATCAAACTCTTTCAAGCTACACATGTGATAAGCCTCCACATCACTACTAAAGGCTATAATTATATCCAGGCCATAGTTGGATTTGGCACTTTTATCAGTAATCCAAAGTCTCTAAAGAACTAGAAAAATTTCTTCTTCGTTGTGGAATATAAGTACAAGGATTTTCTATTTTGTACTTTATCGGGTCGATTTGTCAACCAAAATGATGATAACTTATGGCTCTTTAAAGATGAAGAACAAACATTAGCTTAATAGAAAGATCTCACCAGAGATAAATGGGATATAAAGTTACTGCTCGATCTATATACTTAAAAACCCACAAGTCAATCAAACAAAAAGGGTAATTTCTTCATTATTTAAGAATCACCTCTAATGTATTTCTTAATTTTTTTCTTCTTTGCAGCTATAAAGAGAGGAGGTATGCTGAGCTTACTTGAAGCAATAAAAATGATAAGGTAAAAAGCCAATGGATTCAGTGCTGCCACCACTAAGAATCTGATAGAGCTGAGGCCCTTTCCCACTACCAATGAAGTGCATGTTGCTCGGGGATTTGAGATTCCCCATGATCCCCTAGCAATGAAAGTCAAATGAATAACTGATGGACCTAAGGTCATTGTTAGGTCGAGCAAAAGACCTTAAAACTCTTACTAATAAGGTATTGGAGTCTGGCAAGGGCAAAGGAGTGCCTATGCGAAGAAGAATAAGGATTTAACCCCCTTCGGCCACTTGGTTTCTTATATATTGGATGGGTTGGCTCCCTTTCTCAACTTGAGTGCTGATAAACTTTCCTCTGTTCTAAAAAGGCATCAAATAGAGGTGAGTTGTCATCAAATTGCTTTTCTTTATACACACAAACATGCCTGACTAAGTTGATGCTAAAAAAAGAGCTTCAGAAGTCAAGGCTTCCTTAGCTAAAGAAAAAAAGGAGGCTTGGATTGTTAATGCTGAGTTGCAAAAATGTAAAGGAAAGAAAGTAGAGCTCGATAAGAAATGTTTTGAGTTGGAGGATAAGGTGGTCGACCTAGCTACTGGTAATAAGCTGGTTGAGTGAAGGAAAAACATCCTAATTTGGATTAATTTTGGATAGACGATATCTATCCAAATGATAGCTAAATTATCTTTTTATTTTTGTTTGTAGCATTCATTTTTGTACTCTTTTTTAAGTCAATGAATTTATTTTGGCTTTATTTTATCAAGTTGTTTAAGTTTTGAGTATTGTATTACTTCCAAACTTTATCGATAGACTATTTAGTCTAAGATTATTGCTCATATAATGATATAGCTGAAGTAAGCAAAACATCTATATATTGTTATAATTGCTCAAATTTAAAATAGAATGCTTCTTTGAAAAAAAACATTTATTGATAAATATCAAGATACATTAATACTGCTCATTATCAAAGCTTGATACACTAAACAATAGCTTAAATGGCAAAAATGTCTTTTAGAGCGAAAAATCATAATGAACATGAATAAATGCTCGAGTGGTGAAGTAGCCAAAATGAGCGAAGGCACTACTGATAGTACAATTTAAAGTTGGAAACATTCCATGAATGTGGTAGGACTTCCCCAAACATATCCTTTAATCTATAGGCACCATAATTAATGACATCGCGAACCTGATAAGAGCCCTTGTAGTTTGGATTGAGTTTTTTTACCCCTATTGTTTTTTAGGCCACAATAATTTTTTTAAGGACAAGTTGTCCCACCCAAAAAGACCTAGGTTTTATCTTGCATTTGTGATAAAATGCCATTCATTATTTGTTTACAGTTGATTGAATTTGGGTGAGTTCCTACTATTCTTTTAACCGATCCAAGTGATAAAGGAGATTAGCCTCATTGCTCTCAACATCATACTGGGAAGTTCGAATTCTGGGAATGCTAATCTCAAAAAGAATAATAACTTTAATCCTATAGGTATGAGAGAAAGGTGCGACTCCCATCATAGTTTGTGGGGAAGTCCGATAAGCCTATAACACATTATTAAGCTTATCAACTTGGAGTCCTTTAGCATCGTCAAGCCATTTCTTAAGCCCCAATAAGATTGTTCAATTTGTTACTTCAGTCGTGCCATTAGAAAAGGGATGGTATATTAAAGTAAAACATAGTTGGATGTGTATATAAGAGCATAATGCCTTAAAGATTGGCAATTAAACTATTTACCATTATCTACAATGATAAAGTACAGGATCCCAAACCTTGTGATAATAGCTTTCTGGAGAAACTTGATTATATTTATAGGCATAATTATGGTAAGGGGCTCAACTTTCACCCACTTTGTAAAATGATCTACGACAACTACTAAAAACTTTCGTTGTCCAATTGTGTAGGAAAAAAGGTCAAGGATATTAATGCCCCATTGAGTGAATAGCTAGGGACTATGGATCGGCGTCTATTAAATCAACTTTTGATGCATAATATTATTGAACCATTGACACTTATCACATTTCTGTAAAATCTCTTTGGCATCTTTCTCTATGGTGGGCCAATAATAGTCTTATAAGAAAGACTTCCGAGCTATTTCTTGTGCCCCATCATGCATGCCATAAATGCCTTTATATATTTCTACCACACCATAATACCCCCTAGGAGGATACATAGGTGCCAGAACAAAGCTATTAAACATGTTATTTAATATATAAAAATTCCTGACTATCTCCAGGTAGATTTTCAATCTATGAAATTACATTTACAATAGAACTTTATAGATATTACAATTTAGATGTGAAAATAAAAATAAAAATTAAATCCAAACTCTCTACATTGTCTGACTGCAGTTGTCTCGATTTTAACTTGCACTTCAATCAAATTCTAACACCTATATACAAGAAAAGCTATTATGCTAAGCATAAAGTTTAGTATGAGCTAACTATGCATATTATTGACTCCTTATAATAATTGCATAAAAAAAATTCCAATCAATCGAGCTACAATATTTGAATAACCAAAATAGAAATATATTGTTAGACACCTGAAATCATTAATAAGATAATAATTCTTGGCCACTTAATCTGGGGCACATTCAAAATATAATTTGGGATAAACCAAAATAATTACCAGAGTCTTACTAGATTTTACTGGAATCTGAATAGGTCAAACAATTTAACAAGACAAAACAAAATAAACATAAATCAACATAACTAGAAAATTGAGGGCTATCATCTTAAGAAGTGGGTAACGAGTAACAGAGCGTAAGATACTATTAGTATCTATGTAGAAGAGGCATAACCTCTAAATTAGAAATCATCAGAATCAAAAATTAAAATAGACATTGTCTCTAACAGAAGAGGTATAACCTCTAACAAAAGATACTGAAGTATCTAACAGAATAACAATTGTAACATTTCAAGGCATGCCTATTTACCTACAATTCAGATTCTAGCAGATCATGCTCATATTAAAATATAATTTTCAGAAACATAGACATATGTTGGTTCGCACTCATCACATACCAAGTATACATAATTAATTTCATTGTTTTTTAGCATATTTATGTTCATCTACACCTCAACATTCAATATACAATTTAATAGCATAAATATTAAGGTAAGATATATTAAAACCTTGTGATATCCATTGTTCACCTTATATACTTTTATTTCAATCTATATTTTCATGTTAGATTCTCGTTATACTTATTAAAACTTATGTAATAACCCCAACTATGTATTTGTAAGGTTCCTTAAGCATTCGAGAAGGTTCGATGGAATTCGGTGACATTTCGAGGCTTAAAAATCAAGTATATAAGAAAACAGGGGAGGCTTACGATGAAAAATGATACGTTGTGACTGTGAGATATGTGCAAATTCAATTTTGGAAGGGTTCACGGTGGCCACAAATTGGTTGTGATCGTGAGGTACCATTTTGCTCCAAAATCCTAAGGACAAATTTCCAAATTCAACTTGTATACTAATTTAGACCTACCAAATGACTTTTTTTATCCAAAAAGTTATTCTACAAAGTTATTTCTTTATATTTCTAGTTTCCAAAATATAAAGAATCAATTAGACTTATAAATCAGGATATATTACAAAAATACCACAAGCTGGTTCAAAACAGGGTCAACAACAAACTTTAAAATCTTAGGTCATTTTTAAGCATCTTAGGGGTAGAATTAGCTCTAAAGTTCTTCATAAAAGTTGAATAAATGTGTCTTAAAACTAGAATTACTCAATTTTAAAGTCTATAAGCTAGAATATGGACAAAACACTCGGACTGGTTTAGGTGAACCAAATTAAGAGTTTAAGCTAGTTATCACTTTCAAGAATAAATCAATCTCCCTTACACAAAACCAACTTCAATTATTTTATATACCATCAAAATCATGTCAAAAATCATATTCAAATATCTAATACATAAATTATGGCAAGAATCAAGGTAAAAGGTTCCCATACCTTCTTTGACCTATTTCTTTCTCTAAACATCTTATTTTCACTTTGTTTTGTCCAATAAGAGAAAAAAATGACATAATTATTCCAATAAGGAAAAATAAGAAAAAAAAAGAATAAAATGATAATTGTTATATAGTATTAAAAATTATTTTAACACATAAATTTATGAACTTTTGAGTTTTAAACCATTTATAGGGTTTAGGGGTATAATATAGTGGATTTATTTTTAAAGTTTACAATTATTAAATCACTACAATTTTTATTTATTTTATAATTATCTTTAAAATTTTTATTAAAATTGAAGAAATTAAATGGAAAGAGTGAATCTTAATATTTATAATGTAAACTTTAACAAATTTATTTATGTTAAATTTCTAATTGACACAATTTTTTTAATTGGACCATATTAATAATTAGAAAACATTGAGATAAGATAGAACAATTCAAAAAACTAATTATAATTAAAATCTGAAGATATTTCATAGTTTTCTATAGTCCTATACTAATCTAAACGTAGTGTACTTTCCTATAAATATTTATCAATCAATTAAAAAAATTATCCAATATTTGTCAAAACTTCTTATTCGATTGAACTTCATAGGTACTTGAGTAAAAAAGAAAAATAATTTGCACTTAATGAGAAGTTACAAGAAAAAAATAAATAATTATATTACATGTAAAACCTATACACAAAATAAAGATTAAAAGAACAAAAAAAATTCACATAGTTAATTATTACTGAAAATCAAGCAAAAGAAGAAAAAATAATTAATTATTACTGAAAATGAAGCAAAAGAACCAAAAAGCAAGCCTACCAAGATTAAAGATCATACATTATGTAAGCACATAACATTTAATTATTTGAGCCCACTGAAATTCTGTGACTTGGATTTTTGGTGCCTTAGGCATCTTTCTCTGTTATTGCATCTAAGGCACTGAAAATATCTATAAATTATGCCCAATATTATGTGCTAGCCAAGTAGAAAGTTCACCAATAGGACTCATTTGATAGTCAATTTTAAACAATTCATTAATTTTGAACAAACTTCAAAGTTCTAAATTATGTAGAACACTAGCTAAGGCCCCACATAAATGATGGTTTCTATATAACAACTATGTGACAATACGAGGATATAAAGTCAAATACCATTTAGAATTGCAATGATCTTGAGAACCTGCTGTAAGGAAAGTCAAAAATAAGTCCTACTTCTTAGTAGAGAACTTCATTATTCTTCAACTTGTAATTTGACATATCAATTGGAAAAAGTAACCTAACAAAACTATGAATTATTTGTGGTTCTATTAATGTATAAAAAAGCAAGTAATTTCTATAGCTCATAAAACTCTCCTTTTTCTTGGGCAGAATATAAAAACCTTGCATTCAACACAGAGATCCTTTACAAGCCCTTTGACTTTAAAGACCTCATTACTAATTTCCTGCAATTAATACAAACAAGTCCTGTAAATACCTAATGTAATGATTGAAGATATGCCACTTGTACATATATTTATGCTCTATAATTATATAAACCAAAATAACAAATGAAAAGTAATTCTTAATAGATTTTGGGTGTGCCATGACTCTAATATAATTATCCTATTTAGTTTAGGATAATTGATTCCTAATTAATTAAAATAGGAAAAAGAGTTAAATTATGATTTTAACTCTCCAATTATCTTTATAAATAGGCTTTTGGTAAACCTATTTAAGGTTACACTTTGGTTACTCTCTACACACAATATTCTCTCCTTACACATAAACTAAAATCTCTCTTCAAAGAGCATTTAGATCGTGTAATAGTCACTTTCTTCTCGGTATGCATGCTCTTAGTCGAAAGCTTGTGTCAAATGGTTATGCGCTAAAAGAGGTAAACATGTTTACTCGTAATATCTAATATATGCTATTTTTGGGAGCATATATTTCTAACATTGGTTTCATAGCTCCGTTTTTTATGTTCTGGCATATTTTAATTTTAGATCCATAATTTACATGAAATTGATATATCTAATTAGGTAACATGAACACAAAATTTTTTTATTTTTGTGTATTTTTCATGCTATGTTTGGAATTTTATTTTTTGTGTATATGTGTACAACGAAAATTATACAAAGAGCCTATAACCATAATTAATCAGAATTTTTGAATTTTAACCTCACCATCAAGTTTTTGGATCCCAAAAATCCCCCATCAAAAAAATTCTAGAGATCTGAATTGGCCTCTAGGGCTACAAGTGGCTTGCACGTGCCACCTACGCAGGGCGCATGTCCCTCATATGCGAGACTCTACCAGAGTGATAATTCACTTTGACATGTGGTCCAATAGAGGCTTGACACATGGCCCATTGAGGTGATGCCACATGCCACCATATGTAGACCATCTCGATATGTGGCCAATGAGGTGATGATACGTGGACCATTGAGGTGGTGCCACATGTTAGACAGTCTTGACATATGGACTAATTTGGGAAAGACACGTGGTGGTGCTGCCATATGTCCAGCTGACGTATCTTTAGTGACACGTGGTCCAATCAGGGTCTGCCATATCGCACATGTGGATCCACCTTGGATGCCATGTGGACCAATGGTTGATTTTCATGTGGCACCTATCAGTCCATATGGATGCCATGTGGCATCTGTATGGATCAATGTGTGGCCACCACGTGTCAGATAGAGGTCTAATGTGACTACATGTGGCCCAATGGGGTCACACCACGTGGCAGAGTACCTTAGCTGGCACATAATGAGTCTGTGGTGTGTGAGGCCCAACTTTGTCGACGTGTGGAGGCATGTGAGCCCTCCTCCAGCCACCAAATCAACACAATTTTTTTTAAATCCAATTTTCTCAATTTTTTGGAAATTTTATGAGGACCATAAACTAATTTTTGGATTTTATTCCAATTAAAATTATTTTAAAATTGATAAAAATTGTGAAAATTTATTAAATTCTGACTTCTTAAATTTTCAAATATGTTTGAAAATTATATATTGTGGATATGTGTAACACCCTTGTTGAATAGTCTAATCGAAACCAGTGATAAGTTGGGAAATTTTTTTTGTTCAAGGACCATTTGTCAGATACTGGTCATTGACCCTTTGAGGAGCAATGCACAGAGTGACAATTCCAAAATCAGCAAGATTTTTCCATGAATCTTACTATCTCAACGACTCCAGGCTTGTCCAAAAAGAAATACTTATAACTTAAGTAAGCCGATAAACTATAATTGTCCAAATGACTAAATTCCAAATAAAAATCCGGCAATATAACGGCTAAAAACTTGTCTAATCCACCTGAAAAACAGACAATTCCCTCAGCCCCTCAGGGGCACAATAATACAAAAATAATTTCATCATACATTTCATACATCCATTCTCATTATTAATCACATGTCCTAAGATGATTCAATAATACAAATTACACTCTTAAGTCACAATAATACTCCAAAATAGAAACAATTTACATTAAAATCATCTCGTTACAACTGTAAACCCTGATGGAGAACTGCCCACACTAAATCCTTTTCTTCTGATGGTTGAGCCATAGCAGCTGCTAACCCAAAACAAGCTTATCCTGATACCTACACGGATAACAAACCCGTGCTAAGCTATAAAGCTTAGTAGGGAACAATATTCTAAAGATAATCTTTTAAACACGTAACATCAATTATCCAAATACAAAGTTAACAATATTCCTAGTTGAGACCTTCAATTTTCTCATATTCCAATTCTTACATTCAACAATAAATTACAAGCATAAGTAACAGAACATCTTACTCATATAGACAAGAAAATTTAATAACGCAATAATCAATGCATCACTCATTGCTACTGCAAAAGACATCCGGCATATTTCTTTCATACATCTACATGATTTAAAACATAGTATGCAATCCAAATTCACTTTCATGTAATCATTAAATAATCTTAACAAGGTGAACAATATAATACTTAATACCATAGTGTGTCATACCTTATATACTTGATCGATATCAGAGTGATATACATACCTATACATAAATATATAAATACATAATGCTTATATAGAATTAAATTATCACATGCTCATCAATCTTATAACTTTCAATTTAATATCCATTTGATGTACTTATACAAGAGGATAATTCTTATGCACATAAATTTCGAACTATAACATTTCTTATTTTTTATACTTTTTAACTTATTTTCATATTAATGCCCCTAGAACAGTACCTGACAGAAATACTCAGACTGGATATACGGGATGTGGACCCCATGGGCCACAAACAGACTGAAAAATGATCTCAAAGACCATTTTTTCACGTAGCAGATACCAGGTACAAACAGAAGTTATGGAGATCAGTGATCCTACCATAACTAAGCAAGTCGCCATGACTTGCACCGCGGTACAGAATCCCTATGGCTAGCCAATTATATCCCGAGCTAGTTTTTACTGCCAGACTATTTTTTAAGGGCGCAAAAGATCACTTACTTTCAGTACATTTATCAACTTTATCATCATTTCAATCCAGATAATACAGTTATTCAGAACATTCAATGCATCACTTTTAATAGAAATGTATGTATATGCATATAAATTTCATGTCATACTTACATATGTAACTATATGATCTTAAATAGTCATATATTAAAACAACCATGTGTAAAAGCATAGTATTTTAATATCAGTTTCACACGATATCATAAAAGCATATACATACCATTATATCTACTCTATTAAATATAATGATATTCCTAATTGTTATTCAAGTACCGAGTAAGGATTTATCAAGAGAAGTAAATGTTTGACCTTTATACCAATAGCTTGCTACTAAATTAATTACACTATTACGTACTTGGTATCATAACATTATAATTATCACGCATAGTCTATATAACTATGAAGATCAATAATATATATCATTCATAGCTATTTAATATATATTTGTTTTCCCTAGGATATCAGAGAGAAATTCTTATTAAATAGCAAAGTTAAACTGTATGAACATAAGTTTAAACAATCCTATAGTAATATTTATGATAACCATGTTTTCCAAACTCTAATTATTACGTTATAATCAATCTTGTTCAACCTTATATTGTCTCAATTTAAATCCTTTTAGTTTATCTTATTAAGCTTACACATCAAGTTTCATGTCAAAACATGTTCATGTTCCAGCATTAAACCTCTGTTATCTAACATTTACTTACCTTTAAACATCTTAAAATTAAATCCCCTTATTTTTCAGAAACTCCCATTTAAATTTCTATCATAATTTACATCTTAAACTCATTGTCAAATACTAACTCTTTAATCTATTAATGCGTTTTTAACATATAACCAAACTTTACCAACCAAAATACTTATAATCGATGCTTATCAAATTTCAAAAGGATGATATACAATTAATTACGCATTAATTTTATGAACATATATCTTTTATTACTTAAATTAAATCAAGTGAACGCATGATACAACATGACCTCTCGAACACAGATAAGGAAACTAAAATTTCTCTAATTCAATTTGCAAACTCAAGGTATGATCTTTTACCTAACATTACAAATTTCCAGCATTGCTTTCTATTACTATTATTGACAGTTCCCTTGAATAACTGTTTAGAAATTCAACTATAACCTAATTGGAGATTTAATTCCAAGAATCAATCAAGGCAGCATTACAAATTTCAAGGGTATAATGACATTTTATTTATATTTCAAAAAGTTACATCCTCAATTCCATTAACACTAATTAAAACTTCAAAAAAACTAGCTGTAACAATTCAAAGAGCTAACCCAATCGAAACGAATTCTACTTGCAGTTTCGTCTAACCATAAATCATCAATAAATCCTTAACAATAAATCTTTACTTTGGTCGGAATGAATACCATCTATCACTTTCATACTATTTAAATCCAAACAGAATCTCCACACCAAATGAGATTAAATTAGGTATTAAAAATTCAAGAAGACCTATTTCTTAATTAAACTTAATTCATATATTCTAACAATTCACACACACATTGAGACATACATCTATATTAAGTCATATTCAATATTATTTATATGCCTTAATGTAAATTATTGTATAATAAACATTTCCTCAAAATATTGATATTTGGCATAAAATCACAAGACATACATTTTTACCTTTAACAAAGCTAAATTATGCATTATGCATCAAATTGAAGAAAATTTCTTGAATAAATTCAGTTCCCATACCGTAATTGAAGCCTAGAATGCCCTCTCTCTATTCTGCCTCGCTGGAGACTCGTCGGAGGCTTGCCGGAGCTCCACCGGAGCTGCCCACCTGCTGCCAGAGCCGTTAGGACCCCTCCGGTGGCCTTCACGCGCCCCAAGGCATCGTGGTTTGGTCGGAAAACCGCCTGGAACAGCCGACTACCACGTGCTCCGATCTGCACTTCGCCGGCGAGTGGGGACGATCGGCGACCACCGAAAGATCCACCTCAGCCTCGTGATCTCACCGGTGCCGTCAGCCCCTTCCACCGCCATCGAGGATCGCCGGAAAGATAAAAAGAAAAAAAGAGAGATAGATGGTGGAAGGAACCGGAATCGCGCCTCTGACAGGGACAACGGCGGAGGAAACCGGAGGTGGCAGCGACGCGACGGTCTACCCTCGCCGGCGTCGTGAGCAGCGGCGGTCAAGGTCGGCCAGCACCGCCTCTCCTCTAGCTCCCGTCACCATCTCCTCTTCTTCTTTTCTTCTTCTTCTTCTACTCAATTCTTTCTTTTCTTTTCTTTTTTAAAACCACACCCAATCTTCTTTTATTATTAATTTCCCCACAATTCTTTCCTTTTTCCTCTTTCAATAACAATCACACAATCCTTCTTCTTTCATTATAATCCACAAAAATCTTTTCTTTATTATTTTTAGCTAAATCTTAAAAATATCTACCATCACTTTAATTAAAATATGTATTATTATTATCCTTTTAAATGTTAATTTTCATAATAGGTTTTAATTAACAAATATTAAATTAAAACCCAAAAATACTAACTTGTATTGGAATCTTCATAATTGATCCTTGCAAATTAGTACCAAAATGTACTAATTACCAACTATAATCAGTCTGAATTTTTGAGGCGTTACAATATGTCCTTATTTTTTTATTGAAATAAGTTTCAATGATATATGTTTGTACATGAGCATACTTACTCTTTTTTTCTGTTATGTGTAACAAAGATGGTGATGATAAGGACTCTTAGTTGTCCACAGTCTCTTCAAAGTGTTGATGAAGACAATGCAAAAGTGTAAAAGATTTGTAAAATGAGGATGTATAAGAAGGTCCAAGTTGATGATATTGATGTAATAATGCATCATATTCTATTCATGCATAAACAAATGCAAGAGTGCATTTGAGATGGTCATTTGAATATAGGACATAAGGACTAGATCTTATTTAAGGTGATGTTAGACTCTTTAGATCACCATCCAGATATGAAGAACTTGATGGACCAAGCTTGGATAATGAGAAATGGAATTTATAGAGAATCCATTTTCTAGTTTTTGTTATGGGTGAGACAAAATGCTAATAAATTTAAAGGTAAGAAGAATATTAATATTTCAAGAGTGAAGTGCTTCAATTGCCAACATAAAGGATACTATGCAAAAGATTGCACTGTGCTCAAATAGTTACACTATTCTGACTCGAGATTTAGTGAAATATGTGTATCTAGCTCTATATTTTTAACTAATTTTCATCCTTTATAAGTGATAGACTTAGGAACAATGGACCATATGACAAGGGATTGAGATACCTTTATCGAATTTTGATGAATCACAACAGGAGCTAAATGGATTTATATAGGAAATAATGCCAAAGTGGCAGTTGATGGGATTGGCATGTGCAAATTAGTCTTGCGTGAAGGCCAAATCCTACTCCTAAATGATGTACTCTATGCCCTAAAGATTTATAGGGATTTAGTTTATGTTTTAGCCTTGATGAGACTAGGTTTTGATTTGCATTTTAAGGATGACAACATGTGTTTATATTGGATGGTATTTATTATGGTTCTGGTTTTATTTTGAATGATTTCATTATTATGGATATTGATCCTGATTATACAAATAATACTATTTTTTCTTTATTTCTTCTTTTACTTTGCATAATTATGAGAATAATATGAAATTATGGCATGCTAGGTTAAATCACATTGAACAAGATCAAATGAGCCAGTTAGCCAAAGTTTTTTAGGTAACCTCAATAAAATTAATTTACTAACTTGTGAGCATTGCCTAAAAGAAAAACTAATAAGAAAACCATTCAAAAAAGGAACTATATATGGTTGATTTTCCATTATAATTAATCCATTATGATGTATGTGATCCAATGAATGTAAGGGCAAGGCATGAGGCCTACTATTTCATCACATTTATAGATGACTATATGAGATATGGTCATGACTACTTGATTTCTCACAAATCAGAAGCATTTAGTTGCTTCAAAAGTTATATGAACTTAGTTGAAAATCAATTAGAGAGAAAAGTCAAAGCTTTAAGAACTAACAGAGGTTGGGAATATCTTTCTGATAAATTTAAAGTTTTATGTGATGAAAAAAGAATTGAGCATCAGTTATCTATTCCTAAAACTCGACAACAAAACGGTATTGTAAAAAAAAAGAAATAAAATTCTCTTAGACATGGTAAGATCTATAATGATTGAGGTAAATTTACCAATCTCCTATTGAGGAGATGCACTTTTAACAACCACATACATTCTAAATTAAGTTCCCTTCAAGTTTGTTACATCCACTTCTTATGAGTTATAGATTGATTGACAAACTGACCTAAGCCATTTACAACCTTGGGATTGTGCTGCTTATATCTATGATACCTTGAGTAAATTTGGTAAATTAGGATCAAAAGGTAAAAATAGTATCTTTGTGAGATATTCTAAAGTATCAAAAGGATACGTATTCATAGGTAAGCAAGAAAATGGCACAATGATAAAATTTAAATCATGAGATGTCATTTTTCTAGAAAATGAATTTCCAAAGTTGGATGAAATGAGTCAAAACTTCACATTCTATAAGACTTAAGAAACAAAACCATCAAGATCACTCCATTCGAGTGGGAGGGAATTTGAAAAAAAGATCAATATCCTCTTTCTAATGATCCGAATGTTCAGGATCCTCACTCCAGTGGAAGCATGGATATTTAGGACTCTTACTTGAGTAGGAGTATTTCTGACTCTAATGGGAGCATGGATCTCAATCCTAGTAGGAGTATTCCAAACTATGATAAATATATGAGATATATTTATCAAGATTCAGAGTTATAAAAATCTAAAAGAAAAAGTATTCCATGTCGATGATTTAAGATCGAAGGCTCAAATGAAGCCCTTTTAGTTATCCCACAAGATGAAGAAAAGCTTAAAAATATACAGAAAGCTCTTTCATGTCCAACTAAAGAAAAATGGATTAAGGCAATGGAAGAAGAAATGACAGCTATAAGATTAAACCAAGTTTAGAAATTGGTTAATTTACCTAAAGGACACAAATCGATTGGAAATAAATGGATTCTCAAGGTAAAATGAAAAGCCAATAAAAGCATCAAAAGATATAAAGCTCAGCTAGTAACTAAGGGGCTTACACAACAGAAAGGGATGGACTATAAGGAGACTTTCTCATCTATTGTAAGATTTACGTCTCTGAGGTTAATTCTAGCCATAGTAGCTAGTCTAGACTTAGAGTTATATCAAATGGATGTAAAGATTGATTTTCTTGATGGAAGATTAAATGAAGAAATCCACATAAAATAACCTAAAGGTTTCATTAAAAAAGGCAGTGAACATAAGGTTTATAGATTGAAAAGATCATTTTATGGCCTTAAATAATTTTCAAGATAATGGTATTTGAGATTTCATGAAATAATCATGTCAAATGGATTTGACATGATTGATAAAGATCATTGTATTTATCACAAAAGCTCTAAAAATAAATTTATTATTCGAACTTTGTATGTAGATGACATACTTATAGTAGAAAATGATATACAATATGTAAATAAAATCAAAGGATGGTTATCTTCCAACTTTGAAATGAAAGGCATGGGTCAGGCAGACTACATTCTTGAAATTAAGATTTCAAGAGATCGTTCAGGAAGGTTGTTGTCTCTCTCGTAGGAGATATATATCAACAAAGTCCTTGAATTATTTAATATGCAAAATTGCAGACCCATTAATAATTGTATTGCCACAAATTAGTTTCTTAGCAAGATTATATGTCCTAAAATGCTAGAAGAAATGGAATGTATGAGGAACGTTCCATATGCTGCTGCTATGGATAGTCTAATGTATTCAATATTATGTACAAGACTCGATATATGCTATGCAGTGGGCATAGTAAAGTAGATATCAGTCCAATCCAGGTAAAACACATTGGAAAGCAGTGAAGGGGATACTTAGATACCTGAAAGGTACCGCAGACTATTTACTCTATTATCAAGGCAAAGATTTATGAGTGATAGGATACATAGATGCTGATTACGGAGAAGATATGGATGAAAAAAATCTACTTCAGGATTTATTTTCTTGCTAGGCAAGTGTGCTATCTCATGGAGTAGCAAAAAATAAACATGCATAGCCCTGTCAACAATATAAGCTAAGTTTATTGCTTTTTCAACTGCAGTGCAATAAGCAATTTGGCTTAAAAGGTTTGTGGACCATTTAAGAGTAACTGCATTAGAGGAACTAATGATTGTCTAAAATGATAGTCATTCATTGATAGTTTATATCAAAAATCCTAAATTTCATAGTACGACTAAGCATATCGACATTAAGTATCATTACATAAAAGATATAGTTGTACGAGAAAAAGTGAACTTACAATACACTTTCATGCAAGATATGATAGCAGCTCCACTTATTAAGCCAGTATTGAGAGATGTGTTTGAGAGACACATTAAATTTTAAGATTTACGTAGGATTTGAGTTGTACCATTTTCATTATAATCCCTTAACATTATTGTTTATAAATAATAATAAAGTTCATTATTTGGCAATACATGAGTGTGAATATTTAATGTGTAAATATTTATTGTTATTTATGATTGAGCATGTTAGACATATAAGTAACTCACTCACATGGGTGTTTACCTTAGTTTTGACAATAAGTTGACAAAGGTTAAGATGAGACAATTTTTGAACATATGATAAACTCGAGAGCCTGTTCAAAATAAAAGTGTTGTCTTGCAAAAAATACAAGATTAGTCTTATTAAGGTGCAAGATGAAGATATATATGAGATTGTATGCTTTGGATTGAGATCCAAACTAGATTAAATGTAATCTTATGATAAGTTA
The DNA here is from genome assembly GCA_037975025.1 of Excoecaria agallocha. Taxonomy (NCBI): domain Eukaryota; kingdom Viridiplantae; phylum Streptophyta; class Magnoliopsida; order Malpighiales; family Euphorbiaceae; genus Excoecaria; species Excoecaria agallocha. The sequence goes on along the minus strand of CM075822.1, from coordinate 31,736,663 downwards.
AACATAACTATCATGTTCTATCTTGAAAGCCAAAAGTAGTCCTGAAGTGGGAGGACTAAAGTTGGATGCTTTGGTACATTGCAACATTATGCTTTTGTGTTTTGTTAAAATATATTTTGTAAGACATGCACTCCTCAAAAGGAAGGAAATAATACCATAACACATGTTTCATTTCATGTGTGCTTATGTGATCGAGAGATGAAAATTTCATAAGTAGATTATCTCAACTTTCCCTGGTGTGAGACTCTATTAAAAAACAACCCTTAAAACCCTTAACTCATCTCTAAAGTATGGTTCAGTGTGGCTAGCTTAGTTAGTTTTCAAAAGGCTATGGAATAATTTGGCCTGGCATGTCTAATTAAAAAAACGAGTTGAATCATGATGGATAGTATACAGTAAGAGGGGAAGATAGCCATTCGATCAGATTTAATAGTTTTGTAGTTCAACTGCATGCCTATTATTCTATTTAGGTTAGGATAATTGATTCCTAATTAAAATAGGAATAAGAGTTAAACTATGATTTTAACTCTCCAATTACCTCTATAAATAGGCTTTTAGTAAACCTATTTGAGGTTATACTCTGGTTATTCTCTACCCACAATATTCTCTCCCTACACATAAACTAATATCTCTTTCCAAATGGCATTTAGATCGTGGAATAGTCGCTTTTTTCTCAACGTGCGTGCTTGTAGTCAAAAGCTCGTGCAAGTGACGTAAAAGTAAAGATCACTTGCTTTCACTCGCGTTAAAGGGTTCTGCACCACAAGAGATAAACTCATTTACCAGTAATATTTAATTTGTGCTATTTTTGGGAACAATTATAATAAGTGCATTATCCCAAGCCAAATATGAAGATGGACTAGAAAACAAAGAAGTTTTCACTAGCCACTAGTAATGTTATATTTTGGTTTACAAGAATTCATTGTGCCCTAAGTCAGCGTTAGTTAATTTTGAAAAGGTTAGAATGGAAATAAAATAAAATTATTTCAATATTTTCGATTTTTTAAATGTTTGTTAAAAAAATTAAGTCTCACAAAGAAAAAAAGTAACTAGGGTTAAAATATATATTTTTGTATTTTATTAGATAAAGAACAATTAAAAAATTAAAAAAATATATATTTTTAATTTATCTCAAAAATTTTAACAAATAATTGAAAAAATTTGGAATATTTTTCATTATTATTTTGACTATTTCATATCTGGATCCTGAAAATATTTTAATTTTATCTTAAAATTTTATATATGTATTAATTTAACAAATACTCCCTTAAATAAATATTTGCAGTGAAAGAAAATATCAATGACACCAATGTAGAATTTCACATTTAATTAAATTCTATATATGGAAAGAGTCGGACTCCCAAACGAAGCATTTGATGAACACTATTTATTAACTATTTGCTTGTAGCTGCTAACCCCAAGTGAACATATATTCAACAATCCCCAAAAGCAAACCGAACAAAATTCCATCCAAGGAAAATTAAAGTCAAAATTTTTGTGAACTCACCTGAAGAAATACGAACTTAACTTCCGTGTCTAACTTGCATAGTGGGCAAGAAAACGAAGAAGGTATCCCTACTTCATCGGCCACACACTGATAGCTCGGATGGAAGTTAGTAGACAAAAAGGCACCAGTTTGCATTAAGAATAGTTATGAGTTCCAGTTTCACAAAATTAGCCCAACAAGACTCAAAACAGCTATGTGTAAATACTGAAATCCACGCTAATACAAGGGATTTCATGCACATCTAAAACCCCACATGATATTCGACCGTTGGATCAAATTTAATTGTCGAGATCTGCCGACTCTGCAGAATCATCACCGGAACAACTTTTGAAAGAGAGAGAGAGAGAGAGGGAGGAAAAATAGGAATCAGTCTGCATAAGGCCGTCGTCTTCTTGGACCACTCTTCAAGAATGACTTCTTCTGCTCTGTCAAGATTGTCCAATCTCCGTGGCCAACTTCAACCTTTCGACTTTAACTCCAAGGCAAATCATTATATTACTTTTCTTTTACTTTAATTTCATGGATTGTTTTTCTTTGGATTTCAATGGGTTATGAGCTCTTTTTTTTTTTTTTAATTGAAAAATGTTGGGTTTGGTGTATAGGTTGGTGGATTGTTGAAGGTATCTCCTGAGGTTTCCCAAGCTTTGTCATGTGGGCATGCTGTTGTTGCCTTAGAATCCACTATTATTTCTCATGGTGATTTCATTTCACTAAGTTGATTTTTTGTTTTCTTTTTTTCTTTTATTTGTTTTATCATAATTTGTGGTGAGTGCAGATTATCTTTTTTTTTTTCCTGTTTAGTACTTGGATAACTGGAAGCCTTTCAGTATTCTGGCCATAAAGAGTTTCCACAATGCTTAATGTCCTCCATTTTAATCTTTGTCAAAAAATTTCTTTGAATTATTTTTCATTCTCTAAACATAACAGTTTGTAACACTTACCTTTTAAAATTTCTAGAACGTAGAGTTTGTTACCTTTTTATTTCAAAAAAAATTGATTGCTTTATTGCACCTTGCTCATCGAATTTAGTGGAACTTGATGTACAAACAAATCGGGGTAAGTTCACAACTTTGAATGAGTTGTTGTCTTGATATTACTTCATTCTTTTGTTTTTTTTTCTTTTTTTAACTTATGTTTCAGGAATGCCATATCCTAAAAATCTTGAGACTGCAAAGGAGGTGGAGGCCATTGTGAGAAACAATGGAGCAGTTCCTGCTACAATTGCAATTTTAGATGGCGTACCATGCATAGGTCTTAAAATTAAACTGACACTGGCTATTTCTTTGTTATTGATACTGATGTGTCCTTCGATCTCTATCCCATGTATTCAGATCTAGCAGGATCCCTAGAAAGACCTATCTGCAGGTTCAAAGCGACAAATATGAATTGCATAATAAATTTATAATTTAGCAAATCATTGTAGGCGTTAGGTAAACTTTAAACGGAAGGTAAGCTTACTAGAGAATGGATTGTGGTCAATGGGCCAAAGAGATATTCAATCTCAGGTAATAAAGATTTATTGCTTAGATATGCTAGAATAAAAGAGAAACTGTTAGTGCTAATTTCTGACTTAAAGGTCTTATTACAAGAGAACAGAATAAAACAAAATATATATTATGTCATTTTGCAATGTTTTGTATCATAATGCTGTTGCTCTTGATTGGTTTGCATGATGTTATTCTGCTTCTTGTCTTACCCCAGCAATTATGCAAGATTTGAAGTTGCTTTTTCTGTTTAAAATTGATAAAGTATCTCTTTTTATGACTAATTGCTTATATTGTTAAGTGTAGGGCTGAGCATAAAAGAGCTGGAGAGACTTGCTACATTGGGAACTAGAGCGCAAAAGACTGCTAGGAGAGATATTGCATATGTTGTGAGTATCTCTGTGTATTGAATAACTTTTCTTTATTAAATAGATTCTCTCATAACAGATGCACTTGTGAGAAATATATTGTTGGTTCTTTCTTGTTAGTTTTCCATTAGAATAATTTGATATGGATATTTTATGCTCAGATAATGCATTGAGATTTGCTAATGCAGCTTTCAAATGATTGAGTTGATTAGAATGGCTCAGGAATCTCTTTATAAAATAATAAATAAATAAAAAACTCATTGCGGGCATATGTGAAATTAGATACTAAGGTTCATATGCATTTTTTTTTTAATATAATCCCATCATATGTCAAATGATTGAGATAATAGAATCACATCAATGATTTATGACATTGCTCATCAAATTTATGTTATCGAACTTGTAAGAGTGACAGTGATGGAAATGGCATAAAATTAGCTGCAATTGACTTCTAGATTAAGATTGGGAAATTTTGCAGCTTTCTAGAAAGACACATTGTGGGGGATCGATACTTATATTTATACATCTCAACCTTTCTGGAGTTGTGCCTGAGAACGTTTTCAGTTGATTTTGATTTTGAGAATTAGCAATCCTCTTTGGGACAATGATGACACTTGGTGATTTTAATTGAATTATAAAAATTGTAATCCTTCCTTTTGCAAGTAATTATTCTTCTTTGGTGATATGAGAGATATATCAAAGAATTTTATATTTGTGTTATTGGACTCAAAAAACTGATCATATGTCCATTATTTACAGTACATTTGACTGAAAATAAATTGCCAACTGTTTGTCTATCAAGTAGGAACTCAAATCTTGAAGTTTATCAGTGAAAAATAGTTCGCCAAGGGGATATGTATTTTTGATAGCAACCTATGCTTGTGTGCCCTGGCTCCCTGATCTGGAATTACTGAATTTCATCATTGTTTTCAATGAATAGATATTAGACATGTGCCACTTTTTCTTCGGCCTGTATTTTTTCTGATAGCAGATTGGATAGCTTTTATGTTGAGATGGTTGAATTATTAATATTTCCTTAGACCTGTTTTTCTTATTTGAGCATGTATTATTGGTGATAATTGATAACTATGTGATAATTTGGTTTACCTCAGGTTTTAACTATTAAAATTATTGCTCTAATTTTACTTTGCATTTGGACTTTTGCAGCTAACATGACATTCTTGTATATGCTTTTTTAGGTGGCCATGAAAGGGAATGGTGTGACTACGGTGTCTGCATCCATGTATTTTGCTTCAATGGTCGTGATTCTCATTCAAAGAAAAATATATATCTACTAATACATCATTTTTTTTGTTTTTTCTGGTTTAATTCTTTTGTCCACTGTGTAAATTTTTCTAAGAGATATAAAAATTCTTGCAGGTTGGTATCTCTGTGTTTGTTACTGGTGGAATTGGAGGAGTACATAGACATGGCGAACATAGTATATTTCTCTTCCATCTATATCAATTTATGATAGGTTCTTTGGTGCCTATAGCTATTTGGATGATATGTCCAGCTATGATTCCTAATATAAATGTTGCTTTTTACATTGTCTGCTGTAAACTTTTTCAAACTGTCATCAAATAATTTATTATTGATCCAATGGCCTGTTCAATGATTTGGAATAGAGTATAGTGAACCATTTATTAGCACAAGAAGTATTTATTTTTCATTAAAATGACCCGGATTTGATTTCAGCCATTATTTTTATGCATCAAGTAGAAAAACATATGGTTTTTGTACATATTGTTTCTTGTAGTTTCTGCCTAGGTACTCCAATACATCTATGAATGTGTGTTATTGTACTTCATTTCTCAAAAGCACACAAGTTACTTAAGGTTTTGATAATGCAAGCTTCTCATGAAATATGCAAAAGAACTAAAGTTGGCCTATTGTTGCTAGATATGACTTTATAGCAAATTTGTATCAAATAGCTTTTTAATTTGGCTGAAGGATTGGTGAGAAGGAAAATAAACTTTATTAAATGTGTCTTCTTTGGTCTTTGGACACTTTTTAATTAACTGAGAAAGATAAATTGAGACCTTTCTTTTAAATGTCTCTACCTACATTTTATTCATTATACTAGTAAATTGTATTCAAGTCTGAAATATTAGGTGGCAATCCTTTATGACCTGTGGAGGACCTGACGATGTTTATCACTAACAGTATATGTATCGTAAAAGCAGAAAGTCCTCTAGTTGTATATTTTTAAATGCTTGGTTTATTTGGAATTTAGAAGTTTGAAGTTTGTTGTCAATGAATCTTTGGAAGGTGAATGGAGGAACAAATTTGGTGTTGCAATATTTTGCACTTTACTGTGTTTCAATGCAAAGGAACGCTTGCTGGAATTTTGGAGTTATTGTATGACTGAAAGATCTTTTCTAGCTTTTATTTTTATTTTTTATTTTTTCTTTTTGACTTTTTTGTGCTTTTAAACAGTTGTAGCATGTAAATAGTGACTGGATAACGGACTTTTTTTCTTTTGATTTTTCATTTCTTAGCTGGTGGATGTATTGTCATCTGCCTTTTTACCTTTTCAGCTGTTCTTATTAAATCTTGCAATCCACTCGTTAACAACTAGCTTGATTGCATCGTTGGTCGGTAGAGTCATCCATAAATTTCAGTGTGGGCTTTTGTTTTCAATTTGTTTCAATAGAATATTGAAATTTAAATTGGTATTTTGAGAAAGGTTACCATTTAAATTATCATTTTTCATTTGAAATTCAGTTCAATTTTTATATAATACAAGAGTAATAATTTTTTAGATTTAAATGTACAGTTAGAGGGACTGTATTTAATTTTTCACTTTGCTGGTGCTCTGAAGTCCAGCAGATCCTAACAGAATCTTGCAGTAGGAGTATATTGCAGCTCAAACAAGACTTGAATGAATTTTATGCAACTAATTGAAATTAAGGTAACTGCTTGGAGAATTAGTGACAAATATCGTGTTTATAAGTGAAATATTTTGTACTTTGAATTAAGAGAACATTTACGAGTGAAAGTGAAAGCATTATGATTACAGTTTTAGTTGATGAGTCAGATTCTAAATTGAGGCAGGAAATGAGGAGTTTCGTACTATTTTTGTTCAATTTACATTTTCATATCCAGTACCTAATTTCTGGTCCGAAATCTTAAACTAAATAGGTTGTGTTCTACTCTGGACATTAGTTCTACAGCTAACGTTTCAGATGCAATGTCTATTTGATCAAACTCACAAACTTTGTCTTCTATTCAGTCTCAAATCAGATCATAAGTTGTTATTTAAGGCATGTTCCGTGCTTTATCCCATTCAGAAGATAAGTGTTATGTTTTGTTCTAAAGTTTATGGAAGAAATTAGTTGAAAGAATAGGAGCAATTTTGGAAGCGTGAAAAACCATTCCACTTCTGCATAATTAAATTTCAAGATTTTTAACAGTCGTATGCTTTATATAAATTTAGTTTTGGTAATTTGGGGTTTTTATTTTTCATATGGAAAATGCAGGTTAAGCTGCCTTAGTTTTGTATATCCATTCAACCAGTTGGGGTTAAAGTTTAGGGTTTATTTTATGAGCTATGAATGAATGTGCAGGTAAGTGGTATACAACTTGCCAGTGTCTGAAAACTAGAACACCCGATTGATTAGATGATTTGGTATTGGGATTCATTTGATTAGCATCAGAAAGAGCATTTTGTCAATTACATGACACTGACAACAGTGTTCGGCTGTAATTCTTTTTGCTTTTTTTCATCATATTCAGTATGAGCCTGTTGACAGTTAATGTTTTCTTAATATATGACACTATTTTTCAAGATTATTAAAAATAAATAAAAAAAAATCTGCTGTTCAAACATTTGTTGATTGTTGAAGTTGATAGTTTTGCTTTTGTGGTCTTTTTGCAGCAATGGATATATCCTCTGATCTCACTGAGCTTGGCCGGACTCCTGTTGCTGTTATCTCTGCTGGAGTAAAATCCATATTAGATATCCGAAGGACCCTTGAATATTTGGTAAATGCAACATTTCTTTTCTCCCTCTATTATTGGGAGCCCTTCAGTTTTTGGTATAAATATCTTTGCTTTGTCAATGTAGGAAACTCAAGGAGTTTGTGTTGCTGCATACAAGACCAATGAGTTTCCTGCTTTTTTTACGGAATCCAGTGGATGCAAAGTATCAGTTTCTTTCTTTCTTTCTTTGCTTTTATAGGATATGATTACAATTAGGTTTATGGCTTCAGCCGTAGGAAATATAGTGATGATATCATAACGGCGAGCAAAATCTATGACATATGCACACAAAAGAATAATTTAATGATGAAAAATAACTTCTAACTGCATGCTGCACACAGGAACAATCAGATAGCCATTTAAATTTTTTAAAAATAGATTCTTGATTGAATATTTGCATGTATATTTAATGTGTGAATATTTGATTATAACATTTTTTTTTATAAACACAAATCGTTCCAATAATTTCATGTTTTATTTATCTGTTCTGTTTTATTTGAGAATATAATCTAGGCACCTTGTCGTGTGGACTCTCCAGAAGACTGTGCTCAGTTGATAGGCAAGTGAAGATGCCTGTTCATCTCAGCTTCAGTTTCATTCTTCAATCAAAAATTAATTAATTCTATTTGTTTTTTTAATTGCAGATGCTAGTATGAAGCTCAAGCTTCAAAGTGGAATACTGATTGCAGTTCCAGTCCCAAAAGAACACTCAGCTTCTGGAAACTTAATTGAGTCTGCCATACAAAGGGCCCTCAGAGAGGCCAGGTTAGATATATTTTGCTAATGAAATATCTTAGCTGTATGTCTGAACTAGCAATACATCGTGTGTGTGTGTGTGTGTGTGTTTATTTTTTTTTAAAATCTGACTTTAATATGTGTAACTGGATTTTCAGGGATAATAACATAACAGGCAATGCTGAAACCCCCTTCTTGCTTAACAGAGTGAATGAAATAACTGGAGGTGCCTCACTGGCATCAAGTATCCTTTCTCTTTTTTTCGACTAAATAAATTTATTTCAAAAGTTAAAATAATTGTAATTACTTTCACTATTGAATTCTGTGCTGTCAGATAGGCATAAGTATTGTCACCAGTCATTGAATTTTCCTAACTCTGTCTCAGATATTGCTCTAGTGAAAAATAATGCTAGTGTTGGTGCAAAGATTGCAGTAGCCCTTGCTCAGCTCAGAGAACATTCCGATAAAGGTTGGCTGTTAGCTCCTTTCTTCTATAGTCAACTGATTTGACAGTGTCATTGTTATGATCTCTGCTGCTTTTATCATTTTTGGCATATATTAACAATTAAAGAAAATTCAAACAAGCAGAGTGAAGAGAAAAATTATAACTTGGTCTGATTAATGCGGTGTTACAATTCTTCTTATCAGGCCTATTTTTGCTTCTTCTATTTAGATCTGCATGAACATAGAGATGCCATTGTTTTGAATTTGAGCTTTCCCAAATGATTTAGTAATTATTGATTACTGGTATTGTTGGCTGTGGTGGTGTGTTGGATGAACGCAGAGATGCCTGGCTATGAGTTTTTGCATCAGTCATGTACTAGATTAATAAAATTATGCAGTGGTTTTAAGCTTATCAGATCCCAGGTTCATCTAAATGAATATCTCCTGCATGAAGAAGCTCCTTTTTTCGGGTTTCTGTCATATATCCGCTCTTTGTCATTTACGTTGATGGAATTGTTTATAATCTGTTCATTATTTTGGCAAGTCTAAAGAAATTGATGAACAACTCTGCCCCAGGTGATCCTAAGTTGGTGTCATAGGTTTACAATCAAGGTCTGCAAGCCAGACTGACTCTAAAACTCCCCATAGCTGAGAGATTTTGCTCACATTCATGATGGATAAGGATTTTGAATTTTGCATGTTGAACCTGCAGAAAGTAGGTTTGTCTCCAAATGCAACTACGATGTAAGGTATCTGTTTCGTGATCTGAAACAAATCAATTAAGATTCTGACATTTTTGGGGTCTGTGCTTGTTATTGGCATAGGCATAGTCCAGTCTGACCTGCGTAATCTACCTTTTGTATCTTAACATGTTGATTTGGAATTGGAGCAATAAAATTTAACGCGGATACTGTGATTCGCTAGCTCTTCACAAGTGCATATTGAAATTTTATAAGCGTTTTTTTTTTAGTATATTTTAACTGTTGAAAAGATATTTTATTAAATTAATCCCATTTTACGCACTTAAAATGAGTATAAATACATTGCAGTGTCATGACAAGTTTTATTATTCCATAGTAATATGTTAGGATATAAAATTCAAATCGGATTTTCAAAAAGTTCAGAAATTGAATAGGCAAAATTGACAAGCTTATATCGTTTTTGTTTTATATATGAGAAAAGGGCTAAATTTGTAAGTATAAAAAGTGGTGAGCAAGTATTTGTCGATTATGTATGTTTTGAAATGTGTTTTTGAGTCAAGATTGTATTTACTATCATACTGAAAAATATTGCAAGTTTATTAGGACTATAAATTTGCCATATACACCATAAATTAATATATTTTTTAGATTTTAAAAAATAGGTTAAAATTTATTATGTTAAACTTGTGAAAATAATTGATTTTTACTTGAGCATACAAAAACTGTTTAGTGATAAAAAGTTTTAATATTTTTGAAAGTTAAAATTCGATATCAATTTACAATACACATATGATAAGTTAGGTCTCTTAAATTAGCCTACTATGTGTATTTTTGTTTGTTTATTTAAAATTTATTTTCAGCATTAAATTGGAGCCAATTATGTAGTAAAATAGATAATTTTGGTCCAAAAGCATACTTAAAAGGCAAATATTTACACGATAAATTTGGTCCAAAATATAAAAGCAAATATGTACTATTTTTAATAATATAAAAGTAAATTTGGCACTTATCCATTTATATATTAACAATTTTTTTTTTATATAGTAAATAGACCATTGTCGTAATTTCGAATTGAAATTTTGGCAGCACAACTATGAAACAATCAATATTGGTCATCTCCTTTGATATCAAGACAGAGATGCAAGACGATTAAGGAAACCACCAAAACTCTGATATTAATAACATTGTTTATCTCTACATCTACTTGCGAAGTCTTGTTGGCTTTTGTGGAAATTAAGACCTAAAATTATGACACTGCAATGCTATCCCATATTATTATTATTATTATTATTAAAGACTACTCCAGACTAAAATAAGATCAATATCTTTATTAATATATGAATCCTCTTGATAACCCTCCATCATCATCTCCTTCGGTACTAGATCAAAACGTTAATTCAGACCATCTCCTTTCAGCTGATCCGGTCAGTTTAATGTACAAAAATTGGACTAACTAAAAATCGAAAGGAACCATTTTGAACCGGTAAAAATTGAGCTGAAACCGAAAAATCAGGTAAAATCAAAATAAATCGGTTGAAATTAGAAAAACCAAAATTTATCCAAAATATCCATAGAATATTATTTTTGGCTGGAAAAAAAATATAAGTATACAAAATAATTAAAATTTAAGCAATTTTGATGAATTTTTTATGAATAAAATAAAAATTATAATTTATATTTGATGAATTTCTTTGAATATTTACAATATTTTTACTATATTTATTTTATTTTTTTTTATAAATGTTGAATTAATTGAAAATTTTATTTTATTATTAATATTTGATGATAAATGTATTTTTTAATTTTTTATATAGTTATATTTTCATAATATTTATATAAAACTTAGAAAATAAAATTATTTTTAAAAAAATAAAAAAAAAATCAGATTAAATTCCAACAAACCGATCAAACCACGAACCCTTTAGCTATTTGAATTTTTATCCGATCTAGTTTTAATAACATTAATAAATAGTAATCTATATGTACGCTCATTTAAACTATCAAATTGTACGGATTTATTTGACAATTCAAATATGTGCGAACTATATGCATGCGCAAATTATATCTCATCTCAACAATTCCGCTCTACAGGTTGACATAATGTTGATTATGGATTTAAACAATTAACAAAATATTTATTGAAAATAAATCCAAATACACATAATTGTTGTGGTTGTTTTTTTTTAACTTGCTCCAAACCTAAGAAAGAAGTTGTCCATTTTCATTGAATCTAATTGGTAAGTTATTATCAAAGCTCTTGTTTTAAGGTCCTTTATAGGCTCTAATTTGAGTTTTATAATTGATGATTGTGTTAACTTGTGCTCTTTTTTAACGGATGTTAAATTTATTTTTGCTAAAAAAATCAACAAATTATGTAACACATATTTTATCCATAGCTTCAATTTTATTTGTCCCATTTTTATATTTGGTTGGATTTTCCTTCAAACTATTGTAATTAGTGCTGGAAGCTGATTTTTGTTTAATGAAAGTTTATTTTCTTGGAAAAGAAGAAGAAGAAGAAGAAGTGGGAGAAAGAGAATATATAGCGAAAGATCTCAGATTTACCTTTCAAAATGGCATCAAAGCCCTTCACCAGCCAGACCACCTCACAAGTCACAAATGCCAACTTGGCATAATTGCAATTTGCAACCAACTTTGTTGTGTGGACGGAATGCAAGTTCTAGGAAGCCTTATTGTAATGTTTAGATTTTAGCAACTGTATATTTTTTGTAGCCCATTAATCAGGATTGTTCACCAATTTTAATAAACCAACCAATCCGACCAACCCAAACTGATCAAACTTAAAAAAAAAAAAAAGGTTTAGGTGGGTTGAGTGGTCAGATTGGGTAATTTCTTCAATCCTAAATGAAAAACGGTTGGGTTACTTTATAATCTATCGATTTATCGCCTAAACCGATCATTTCTTTTTTTTTCTCTCCATTTCTCTTTCTCTCGTCGTGCCCTATACTCTCCTCAGCTCATTCCTGCTGGCTGCCATCTCATGCCCTCATCTCCCACTTTCGTTTTCTTTTTCTCCCTGTATCTCGCTTTTCAATTGCCACATCTGCTTCAATGAATATGGAATTTTTGTTTGATTAGATCTGTTTCTTTCTCTTTTTTTTTCATGTTTCTAGATTTAATGCTTGTGTTCTTGATCTTTGCCTGATATGTCTTCCGATCCTCATATTTACTCTTTTTTAGCTTATGTTTTCCTTGATCGATATGTCTATCTATTGATTAAGCTCGTGATTGTTGGCGACTGTGGCATAGGTACGAGTTTAAATCTTTCTGCTACTTCTAGTTAATTTTCATTCTATCTTTGTGTGAAGTGTTAGTTTTGGTTGATTTTTGATTGTAATGTTCTTCATTTAATTTTTTCTTTGTTTGCTTCTGTTATACCCTTTTCAGATTTTTTAGTTTTTCTATAAGATATAGGTTATAAGTTATAGGTTATATGTTGGTCCAATGTAAGAAAGTTTGTCTTGATCGACGTGGACAGGATGCGGCTGCACACTGCAAACAGGGTCGTTTTCGTCTCTTTATTTGTTCTTCTCGTAAACTCTGTAACTTTCTAACGGAGTCCCTTCGTTTGTCCAACTTCATTTATTTATATATATAAAAATTATCTATTGGAGTATTGCTTAATTTATTACCAGCTACTTATTATTAATTTTTTTTCGAAAGTTACTATTACAGTATTACTAGTTATTATTAATGTATTTGTAGGTAATTTTTCGGGTTACCATTATTAGTTTATTACGTGGCGCTCTCACTAATTTCCCAATTATTTTATATCTAAGCTGTCCCTATCCACTAATATTTGTTCGGATAATACTAATAATTTTCTAATGCACTAGAATGTAATATAACTTTTAGTAAATCAACATTAATGGGTTCTCCCTTTATTTTTCTTAAATAAAATTTTAGATTTAAATTTTAAATTATATACTGAAAATTTTATTTTTATAACAAATCGATTTCATTTGAATTAAATAATAATAATAATAATTATATAAAAAAATTTAGAAGTAAAGCTTTTATTTAACGCCGTAAAGTTAGTTTTTTTTTTAATCTTAATAAATCTCTTGTTTCGCATAATTTATTTTATAATCAATTTTAGAGTTGAAATTTTCGAAGTACCAAGGGTTGATTTACTATCTTTAAAATATTTTTTTTTCACCATAACCTGAGCATGTTCGATTTAGCTGTTCATACCAATTAATAGGGCTAATAGCTGATATTTGAAGATTAATAATTAGGGGTATGCATAGGTCGGGTTCGGGATGAACCCGATCCAAACCCGATTAATACATATTTTTCTCATCCTATCATATCCTACATAAATAGAAGGCCCCTATCCGAACAGCCCAATATTTTTCGGATCCCGACCCGAACAACCTGATTAACCTGAAATTAATTTTTTTAATTTACATATTTAAATTAAAAATTCTAAATTAATACAAATAAATAATATTAAATATCATAAAAAATATTTTAAAAATACAACAAACTAACAATTTCAAAATTATATTAAATATATATTATATATTAATTAATATTGTAGATAAATTATAATTTTTTATTTATAAATTAAAAATTCAGGTTTGTTCAGGTTAGTTGAATTTCACCCGATCCGAAATCCGATTAATATCAACATCATTAACCGAACCGATCCTAACAATTCAATTAACCCTACCCGAATGTATCGGTTCGGATCGAAATGATCGGGTCGGACGGTTTTTGCACACCCCTATTAATAATTGATAAAGAAAAATTATAAATGTGCGATAAAAATTTGCTAGTTGCTGTACGTTAAATTAATATAGGCAATTGTTTTCTGATCGTAATATGTGTACAATAACTTAATTAATGGATGTTCACAATCCGATTACGGGTTGTTTTAACTATATAGAATTAGAAACTTTTCATGAAAAATAAAATTTCAATATATAGCAAATCAGAGATATTATCAAATGTTTAAGCTGAAATTTACGTAATTTGTAATATCGAATGAAATAAAAGTGATATATTACTATTAGTGCAGTTCGCAAAATTGTCAAGACATTTCTTTTTAGCTTTACATATTATAGAATTAACTGTATATTTCTTATTAGCTTAGCATATTATAATTAATTAGCTGTAACTCTTGTTTTAATTTTTATTAAATCAGTGGATGAGAAAAAAACGTTTTTTTTTTTTTTCTAAATCATACATGATTAATTTTTGACTTTTTGTCGAGACTGTATTCTTTTATTTATAGTGTTGGTACCTATTTCTGGTCTTTATATATTGACTTTTCATATCCTACTAAATAAAAAGCAATTGTCAATTTTTTTTTAAGAAATAAAATGACAACTAAATAATAACATCATATAAAATTAGTTGAATTCAGCTCCAATTGATATTCAAAAAGCAATTAACAATATAAAAATATATGAAGAGGTTAAATCAAATGTTGTATATTTTTAAAGTTATGATTTTTATGTTATAATTTCAAATAAAATCAACTTTTCTAACTCGTTTTATTTGACAAATTTTTTAAATTTACATGCACTTTCAATTCGGGAGTGATCAGAATTAAGAAATATTAGCACCTGTTAGCATTTTTGTGCTAAATATATTTCACCATATCTTATAATTATTTTTTTGGATATTTGACTGATAATATTATATTTCAGTATAATATTTATATATAAATTTTAATATTTATTAGTTTTAAATATAGTATATAATGTTTTAAATTTAGTACAATTTATAATTTAATGTAATTATTATTTTATTTTATAAGTTAAATTTTGAAAAAAAAATTGATGAATACAGTAATTAATTTACTTCAAACCGTTTCAAAATCATCTAAAATTATTGTAAACTACAATAAAAAAAACCGTCCTAAATCATCTCAAACCGCTTATATTGGTTTGGATTGGTTTTTTCTTTTTTATTTTTAACCTAACCCAACCCATCAAGAGCCCTAACATTAATGCGTAGTGGCTCACATCACATTGCGTTTAACAATTTAAATATACCCTTTTAGATAACTACAAATATATGCCATAAATTTAGCTGATACATATATAGTTTGACCAATATTATTTAAATCATACGCTCCAAACTCATTATTTTAAATTCATTATCCACAAAAAAAAAAAACAGAATTTAGGTAACAAATGAGAAGTATACCTTCGATACATCAAATATATTTTACATTAATAAATATGAACCGTTCAATGAAAAATAATATTTTTACATTTTTTATCGAACGGTCCATATTTAATATTCTATCCATCCCAATTCAAATATTACTCTTTTCAGAATAAAATTTTCTCACTTAAAATATCATTTTGTAAAATCAAGATAATATTTATTACATTTACTCCAAGTTTGGGTATCAAATACATTAATGTTTCTATTAATCTTTTTTTTTACGTATTATTTTGCACTATATTTATTTTTATTATAATTATATTTTTATTAAATATAATTATAATCTTTTTAAAGGGGTATAATTTGGTGCACATGCAATTTAATCGTCTGATTGTCAATACGTGCGTGTATTGACGGTTCAGATACGTACACACTACATATGTACATATATCGAATTACTATTTTTTTAAAGTATTTTTAAATAAAATCAAATTTCAAAATGTGAGTATAAATTTGTTAGAAGGCAACAAATTTTTGTTGGTAGATGCTAAGATGGGCGGCAAAGGTAGGTGGAATTGAATTTGATAAAAAGGCTAAAAGAAGAAAAAAAAAATAAAAGAATAGGGATGGGAGGGTGAAATATCCACAAAGCCACAAATAGAGATAATGATATCAGAAATGTTAGCAATATCAAAGTTTTGGAAGTTTCCTTAACCTCCTTCTCTATTTGTCTTAATATAACGCCAGTGGTTGTAAGGTCATCTACTTTAAACTACAAAACAAAAACCAAAATTTGGATTTATGTTCAAACTTTTCTTTGAATTTCTCACACTAAACCTACTACCAAACAAAAACAAGAAGTAGGAGTAGGGCTCGTTGTTTGTCTTTGTTAGGGCATGTTTGGACTTTTCTTTTCTTTAGGAATATTTTTATTTATTTTATTTTGCCTTCCACCTTCACCCTTAATCAATGATTCCATAGCCATCTAATGTTAAGACAAAAACCATTGAATTGGATGTTTTAGAGAGAGACTGTAAAAAGACAAAAGTATTCTAGAGAGAGAATGTGAAAGATAGAGAAGGAGGAAGGTAACTAACCCAAAACAAATGAAAAAATAAAATTAACTATTTTGCCCTAAAAAGGCTCGCCTTCTAATAAAATTCCATATTCCACTTGTGAATAGAAAGACAACAAAATCATAAAACAACAAAAAGCATCCCTCACATTAAACGACAATCTAACCATGTACAACAACCCTTTCTTTTGAAAGCTCTGAGCTTTCTATTCCAACAATTGATTTCATTTCTCTTTCTTTCTCTGGGAACAGCTCAGAAAAAACTAGAAATTTCTCTCTTTTGATTGATGTGATTCAACCACCAAGCTTTGGATTTTTCATGGGGTTTCACGTGGGTTTTTTATCAATTGCAAAACCCAGTAAGGATTTCCTTCTCGGATTGTTTAGCTACTATTTTTAGTTCTCAGTTCTGATTGTCCTGTTCTGTCTTATTACTGCTTATGTTCTTTCTCTTTGAATTACTGCTGAATTTGATTCCCACTTGAGCTTTTCTTTATCTAGACTTGCTAGTTTTATCATATACTCCTTATAATTTGTTTTGCCTCTTCTCCTTCTTCCCTGTAGCTGTGATCTGTGTAATTTGGTATAAATACTTTTAACTGGTTGCTGTTAGCTTATCTTTTGAATAGTGCAATTTTGGTTCTTTCATGAGCAGATTATGATATATGCTTGTGAATTCTAGATTGCTATTGGAAGTAATTTTCCTGATCCCATTTCTGGTTGACAATTATAGATTCCAACTATTCCCTTTCTTGATTATGTTCCCATAGCTATTGCGCTTGATTGATTCTTTAGTGGTACCAAATGTTTCATGATGATGGATCATCATTTGTAACATCATCACCTCTCCAATTTTTCTCCATGATGTCATTATCACCCGGCTTAGGATCCCCATATCCCTGGCTTAGAGAGCTAAAATCCGAGGAGAGGGGATTGTATTTGATCCATTTATTGCTAACTTGTGGAAACCATGTGGCTGCTGGTAGCCTAGAAAATGCTGAGATTGCTCTTGGGCAGATCTCTCAGTTAGCTTGTGCTGATGGCGATACTATGCAACGAATTTCCGCCTACTTTACTGAAGCACTTGCTCAAAGGATTGTCAAAGCCTGGCCTGGTCTTCACAGAGCCCTTAATGCTACTAAGATAACTATGGTATCCGAAGAAATTCTAGTTCGTAAACTGTTTTTTGAGATGTTTCCATTCTTGAAAGTGGCCTTCATACTAACAAATCAAGCTATAATCGAAGCCATGGAAGGAGAGAAGATGGTTCATATAATTGATCTTAATGCAGCCGAACCTGCACAATGGCTTGCACTTCTTCAAGCTTTAAGTGCACGGCCTGAGGGCCCGCCTCATTTGAGAATTACAGGGATCCATCAGCAGAAGGAGGTACTGGATCAAATGGCTCATAAGCTAATTGAAGAAGCAGAAAAGTTGGATATACCATTTCAGTTCAATCCCATTGTTAGCCAATTAGAGAATCTTGATATTGAAAAGTTGCATGTTAAAACCGGTGAGGCTTTAGCAATTAGTTCAGTACTGCAATTGCATTCCTTTTTGGCTTCGGATGATGAATTAAGGAAGAGATCTCCAGTTACATTAAAGAATTCTAACGGCATTCACTTGACAAAGGTTCTTCAGACGAACAATGGTACATTAGGGGAGTTGCTAGAGAAAGATATGATAAGTGGATATAGTCTGAGCTCTGACTCAACCTCATCGTCACCACTATCTTCAGCTGCTTCAGTGAAGATGGATTACTTTCTCAACATGCTATGGAGTTTGTCTCCAAAGCTAATGGTATTAACGGAGCAAGATTCTAATCATAATGGATCCACTCTCATGGAAAGGCTATTGGAAGCATTATACTCGTATGCAGCATTGTTTGATTGCTTGGAATCAACTGTATCCAGAGCATCTGTGGAGAGACTTATGGTGGAGAAAATGCTTTTTGGGGAGGAAATAAAGAACATCATAGCCTGTGAAGGAGCTGAGAGAACGGAAAGACACGAAAAACTTAAGAAGTGGATTCAGAGGCTCGATCTGGCTGGGTTCGGAAATGTGCCTTTGAGCTACTATGGGATGTTACAGGCAAGAAGGTTATTAGAAGGGTATGGTTGTGATGGTTGTAGGATGAAGGAAGAAAATGGGTGTGTAGTAATTTGCTGGCAAGATAGGTCTCTTTTTTCTGTATCAGCTTGGAGGTGTAGAAAGTAAGCAACGTATTTGGAGTTTTTCAGTTTTTCTTTAATTTTGTGAAAAAAGTTATGTTTTTCTGCAAATCCATAACTACAGAATGATTTGAAGGCTCTTTTCCTGGACATATTTACTCTTCTTGTTTTCTGTTCGCAGTTTTCTTTTAATGAAACCTAATGCTTGAACTCAATTTGCCTGTAGTTTCAACTTTATTGCTTTATCCATTATATTTTCTGTCATGCGATGATTAATCTTTAATTTGAACAACATTTATTTGGTTCTTATATATATATATATATATATATTCAATTTCCAACATACATTTATAAAAAAATTTTTGTTTTAAAGATACCATATTTTTAGTTTAGCTGTTGAAATGTGACCGATGGCTTGACATATAATTGGTTAAGAAAATTTTTAAAAATGGTCAACAACCCACTCAAAAATAACATTTTTGTTTTTTGAAAATTTTAAACAACCACATTATCATTAAATTTTTTTGCCCTTGAGTACCTGCCCAACCTCTAATTTTTTTTGTGCTTGAACAACTATTTTTGCATGCAAGTCTCACCCTGTCTAAGCCCAAGAAAAGCCTGCTTCTTTTAGGTCGGGTTTGGGCTTTGCATATAAATTGCAGGTCTAGACACGCCAATCAAACCATATATTATATTTATATTTTTGTTTATATAAAAAAATACAAAAAGTAAAATTTAGTGATAAATATCAAAATTTATGCAATTATTAACATATTATAACTTGTTATCGTATATGTTTATAATTTTATATAATATAACAATTTATACATTGAAATTATTATTTTCATTTAACTATTTTTAGCGGGTTAGTCCAGTTTGGCCCGAGTCCGAACCCAACTAGGCCTGTATTTCTCTTATGTGGATTTTTGGCCGGGCTTAAACAAGGGCAATTAGGTCCTGGCCGAGCCCGAAAATGAATAGGTCCAATATGAAGGTATACTAACAAGTATACATAACGGTCAACCAACATAGAATATGGCAAAATAAATAATAGAATTCAGTAAATATTTGGACTACTTAATTTTAGAGGTGTCAAATGGACGTGTTGGATGAGTTTCGGTTGGATCATTAATGGATGGATCACTAATGAATTGAATTATAAATAGATCAAAAGATATGAATCATGAATGGACCAATATCCAAATGGATTGGATTAATATATCAAGGCAACAATATTTTGACATTTTACACGTGAACCCATGATTTCTTACCAAAATCTCCATAATGCATTGCAATTTTCTTTTTCTATTCACCAACGATTTCGAAAATTAAACCATATCTCTATAATATTAATAAGATTTCCTGCATACAAGCTGATGTATGAACTTACAAAATAACTCAAGTAAAGATAAACAGGCTAAGCAATCTTTTATAAAGCTATTTCGCCGAAACTTGTTAAACTGTTAAACAATTTCTATAGCAAATTAATGAATTATGCAACCATATAATTGTACAAGTAGGACAATTAGTACTGTTAGTGTTATAGGCCGAGATTAGAATAATACTATGATCTCACATTTAGGATAGCACCGCACGAATTCGAAGACTAATATCAGTCAAAAGTTTGTAAACACAAATATTTTATTTTTAACTGATTTAATCCATCGAATTTAATAATTTCGATGCTCGCTGCGAAAGCTTTAAGATAGCAACCAATGGGATTGGGAGTGATTGATAATGTGAAAAAGTAAGTCAAAAGAAGAAACTTATAATTGTTCGCTCTGAATCCAATTTTAAGGTCACATAAAAGAAAACATTCACCTTTTGTTGTTATCTTATTTGCTGTATGAGACACATGCCGAACTAAGCGTGAAATTTTGCTTCACATAATAATTTTCATGATTTATTTTCCTATATTGCTATTTTTTTATACAAAAATTAAGGAAAAGAACGCTGAGGTATTAGTGAAAATTAACAAATTTGGAGAATCAATCAACTCATATAAACCATAATAATTCTTGCAAAATTGTTGCCACGATATAATTTACAGTCCTAACCAGTTGGGTAATGACCCAATGGGTTGAAAAATATAATGGATCAATTTTTAATTGACATAATGAATATTGAATTGGGTTGGATTGAAAAATAAAATGAGTCAGTTTTGGATTGATCCAATGGATATTCATTTAGATTGGATTGAATTTGGGTCAATTTTTTGGACAAATTTGAATCAATCCATGGGTTTGGATCAATTTTATCAGGTCTACTTAATTCTAATTTGAAACTATTTGATTGTAGTTTGGCATGTACAAGTATACAAAGATATACCAGCTAGTATGAATAATAAATATTATGAAATTCCAATAGATATTTTAAAATAAAGTGCAATGTAACGTATATAGTAGTTTTCAAACTACGATATTCATGTGACCAAAGAATAAAAAACCTGCAAAAGATTACCGAAAAAAAATTGCTCCACTTGAAAAGCGAAAAACTTTTATGGATTAACAAAAAAACCAACTAAATTTTGTTTAATTATGGCCATTAACCTATGTTTGATTGTTGAAATATACTAATTGGTATATTTTCAGTTTGATACACTAATTGGTATATTTTGTTATACATAGATATACAGAACTGATAAATTGCTCGCTGACCGATCGGGTAGGAGGTCTTGGGGTACTGGGACCCTTATCTCGTATTTTCAATGGTAAGAGAATCCGATCGGGGAGGAGGATCGATCGGGCTCTGCACATATTATTCGCTTTGAGCCGGAGCCCTCATAGCTTTTGTTTCTGGGGTACTGTCCCAAAACGCGTGCACAGGAAAAATATATCCATGGCTTTATAAGGTCCACTTTTAACTCATCTCTAGTCGATATGGGATATGAGACAACGTGCGTTATCACTATTCTCCCTCCCAAGAGGTCTTTGGGGGCCCATCTTAGCTGGAGCTCTAGGCCGCCCTCATTTCTCAATGAAAACACTAAATGATAGATTGCTTGTTGACCGATCGGATATGAGGTCTTCAGGCGCTGGGGCCCTCATCTCGCATTCCCGATGGTAGGAGGATCCGATCGGGGAGGAGGATTGATCGGGCTCTGCACATATTATCCGCTTTGAGCTGGAGCCCTCACGGCTTTATTTTTGGGGTGCTGCCCCAAAACGCGTGCACAGGGAGAAGGTGTCCATGACCTTATAAAGTCAACTTTCAGCTCATCTCCAGCCGATGTGGGATATGAGATAACGTGTGTTATCACTATTCCCCCTCTTAAGAGGTATTTGGGGGCCCGTCTTAGCTAGAGCTCTAGGCCATCCTCATCTCTCAACGAAATCACCAAATAATAAATCGCTCGCTGACCAATCGGGTAGGAGGTCTTCGGGCGCTAGGGCCTTCATCTTGCATTTTCGATGGTAGAAGGATCCGATCAGGGAGGAGGATCGATTGGGCTATACACATATTGTCCGCTTTGGATCGGGGCCCTCACAGCTTTGTTTCTAGGGTGCTACACCAAAACGCATGTATAGGGAGAAGGTATCAATGGCCTTATAAGGTCCACTTTCAGCCGATGTGGGATATGAGATAATATGTGTTATCACTATTTTTCCTCCCAAGAGGCCTTTGGGGGCCCGTCTTAGCCGGAGCTCTAGCCTGCCATCATCTCTCAATGAAAGCACCAAATGATAGATCATTCGCTAACCGATCGGATAGGAGGTCTTCGGGTGTTGGGGTCCTAATCTTGCATTCCCGATGGTAGGAGGATCCGATCGGGGAGGAGGATCGATCGGGCTCTGTACATATTGTTTGCTTTAGGCCGGGGCCCTCACGGCTTTGTTTCTGAGGTGCTGTCCCAAAATGCGTGTACAAGTAGAAAGTATCAATGGCCTTATAAAGTTCACTTTAAGCTCATCTACAGCTGATGTGTGATATGAAATAACATGCGTTATCAAGAACTAAAGTGTATAAAATTAAATATATAATTTTGTATCACAAAAAGTTTATCTATATATATTTGAAACGAAGGAATTTCAATAATTCATTTTGGATTAATTTAATTCGATTTATTTTCGGATTCTTTAGTTATTAATTTTTTCTTTTTTTTTTTTTCATATTCAGGCACAAGAATAATGAATCGTGATTAAAATTAAAAAAAAAAAAAGAACAATTATTATTATTTTGCTTATATAAAGCGGAGATATTGGTGAGCAGGCAATAGGCATGATGCAACTAAAACTTGTAAGTAAATAATTATAAAGATTTAAATTTAATGGCACTGGTAAATATTTTAAGAAAAAAAGAAAAGAAAAGAATCAAGCAGCATCAAGTCCTTTGTCTGTAACAGCATCTCTAATAAGTAAAAGAGATTCCTCAAAATCATCAAGAAGTTTGTGAGGATTAGGAATGACTTCTGGATCAACTGCCACAACCATTGTCATCTTCTTCCCATAGCTTTGGAAATGGACTGTAAGTGCCTGCATTTATAGCAAATAATTCAAATTAATTAGCAGATTAATTATGTTTTTAAAAAGTTTTAATAAAATTACTCACATGAGGGTGACCATAGACACTGGGTGCAAGAAATGCAATGGGATGCCCATAAAAGCTAATTTCTTCAAGAGGACCAACCACATTGGAAAATGCCAACGTTGTGTTTGACAGAAATCTGTGCGCTATGGCAGAAGCCACCTGCATCCATGCAATTACTCATTAATTAATTAACTAATATTTCTAATTCATAATTTCATGAAATATAATTAATAACTAGGAATAGGAATCCAAATTTGCCAGTACAATTTACTTTGAAATTTTATTTCGGTTAAAAAAATGTTCCAGTCATTATTAAATTGATTAGTTTATATTTGTTCTTATTTTTAAGAATAATAGTAAATATAGACTATTTTATTAACTGAAAATATGAAAAAAAAAATTATTCAGATCTGTAGCTTACCCTTACCAATAAAAACAAATATGTCATGTGCATTTTTAAACCAAAATAAAATTCAAACACAAATTTGTACTATTTTACTAGTTAAATAACAAATTTGATCCTTTTCTCAATAAATATTTTAGAATAATTACCAAGATCATTTCAACTTTTTACTTAAGTTCAGTCATATCGACAATTTAAAAAATTAGAAAAAATCTAACCTTATCGCTAAGATTTTAACTAGATTTTTTCACCAATTGTAGTATTCAAAACTAGTGACCAAACTAACATAAATTGAAATGGTAAGAGATTAATTTCATTCACGGTTATTGATCTATTATATTTTCAACAATGGAAAACTACCTGAATTTAGTAAAAAAATTTTAAAAAGTCAGTTTAACCAAATTTTGAAAGAAACCCTACTAAAAATCCTTATTGGCCGCCATATTAGTTTGTCACATGGAATAAGTATCATATTAGCCACCACATTACGACAAATGAGTAGATGCTAGATGTAAAGTTTATTTATTTTTAAATTTTTGTATACATGACATCTGTTCATTGATCATGACGTAATTGATAACATGACACTCATTTTAAGTGGCAGGCTGATGTAGTGGCATATATGTCATACACTTGGTTAAAATGGATGATATGACATGTCAATAAAAATTTCGGATAGGGCTCTTTCCAAAATCTTGATAAAGCGACTTTTTGAAATCTTTCTCCAAGTTCAAGTATTTTTACATAAATAAAATAATGTAATGATTTTGGATGAAATTAACTCGATAAAAGGGTACAATTTAAACATTAACGAGATATTATGATTTGGATATATGTTTTTCTTATACTCATAATAAATTTGCAGATATAGTAAAAATTAACTGACGGGGAGCTCTTTCTTGAATCACGATATTGACTGATATAGCATACCTTGAGACCAAATGTGAGGAGCACCAACTTTGCAATTTTGTAAGTGAAAATAGCTTCAAGTGAGAGCTTCTTTCTATCAATGGTAGCTTTTGCCTTTAGAATATACTCTATGGGATTATCTTGCAATCCAATTTTGAAAGGTAGCATAAGATATGCTATTCTATTTCCCCATCCCCATTTTTCATTTGACTCCTTTTCCATCAAATCTGCCAATTTCTGCTAAATTTATATATATTTAATATAATATAGCATTAGTTAGTAATTAGAAAACAAAATATATGATATATGAATATAAAAACAAATAAAAATTAAAAGGGTTTAGTGAATGTAAATTGACCTGAATCCCTGGAGTTGGTCTTAAATTAATTAGAACAGTTGCCCTAACTCGGATGCTCTTTTGGTTATTAATTTTATTTTCTTCCATTTCCCCATCTTTCTTATTCCCACCTGCATTCACAAATATTTTTTCTTATATATTATTAATGCTAAATTGTAATATATAATAAATATAATATAATATAATAATACACAGCCAAATTTTAATGAGGAATTAAGTACTAATATAGTATTGGAGTGTCTAAACATATCTCATAAATATAATGAAAAAATAAATAAATAAGAAAGATAAAGTCCTAAGTAAACTCACCACTTTCTCTAAGGAGGTATCGCGAGAGACCAGCTTGTGTTACTCCGAGAACGACATCGTTTACCGTCTACTATAAATAAATTAATTACATTGAAGATATCAAAATAATAATAAGGTCCTGGAAATAGAATTTTTAGCTATAAAGCTATATGTTATTAGCAAATAATTTTGATGTTGTATTTAGTCTCGGAAATAGAATACTATCATATGTATAATTCTGAGAAAATACATAAGCTACTGATGCATATGCTGCTTTGCTTAGTCTGCTTGTGTGTTCACCCCCTTATCCTCCTAAGGGGTGTGAGGATGTGTCAAACCCTCAATTGGTTTTAGTCATGGTTAAACATAAACCGGTTAATTAGTTCATTAATAATTTTATTAATTAATATATTAATTTTAGTTAACTGTTATATTAGTTTTGATTTTAATTAATTTTTTAATCAATTTATTTAACATATAAATTTAATAAATTATACAATTTAAAATGTTGTTTCTAATGGTTAAAAATATTTCAAAAATGAAAAATACAAATCAAATATAATATCTATTAAAAAATAAAATTTTCAGAATTAATTATAAAAATTGAATATATGCAATATAAAACTAATAATAGAGTGCTAATTATGCACATATAATAAATAAATAATTTTAATCAAAAGATAAATTCAATATTTATTTACTAAAAATATATTACAATAATATTTTAGAAAATCATATATGATAACGTTGATAAATTATATAAATATTAAAAAATTTAAGTGTGTAAATTAAAATATGACATATAACTATGTACACAGATCGGTTAACTATCAGTCAACGGTTAACCGCCGATTTTTAAAAGTAAAAATCGTAATTCTAAATTTGTAACTTAATTAATCTAAAATCAATTTAGTTTTGGATTAATTTTTCAGGTAATGAAAATTTTGAATTTTGTTTTCTCAGCTCTAATTTTATTTTTAAACGTAAACTAATTTTAAATTTTTAAAAATGTATTTTTTTTGTTAATAATACAAATATTAAATTTTATTATGATTTAAAAAAAACTTTCACCCACTTTATACTTATATTATATAATTTTTTTGCATTATAATTATTTTATATGTATCATTTTTTTCCTCGATTTAGTAATTAATTAATTAATTTGAATTTATGCAAAATTATATCGCCCAACTGCTGAAAAATTCACTTATAAATAGAAAATTAAAATCACCAAAAATACAAACACCTATATAATAGTTTAAAAATTGCTTAATACAAATTATATTTATAAAAGAATATAATATAAATGATGTTTAAAAAAGAAGAATACACATGAAATTATTCTATGTGAACCTATTAATTTGTTATATATATATATATATATATATATATATATATATATATATATATATATATATATATATATAGAATTTTATTTTTATCCAAAAATGAGAGGCATATATGGGATAAAAATAAAATTCTATAATATAAAATCATTAATAGAAATATAAAAATTTGGCCCAAATAAATGCAAAAAAAGAAAGAAAGAAAGAAAGAAATGAAGGAAATGACTTACTGTGTTCAATTTAGTCTTGACAAGCTTGATGTCGTCCATGGAGACGGATCTATAAGCCATTCTTTTAGGCTTCAGATGAACATCAGACGAACCTTTAAGAGGAGTCTTTGTATCTTTCAAGAAAATAATTGTACAAACAAAGAGAATCAAATCCACCAAAGTATTCCAAATTGCCAAAAATACCCTCCAAAGCCCACCAAAGTGACTGGAATTAGGCCTTTTCTGGGCAGGAAGAGTAGGGAGAGAATCGGGATCAGATGTTTTTCTAGTGCAAGCTAAGAGAAGAGACATTAAAGAAGCACCATCACCAAGTGAATGGTGAATCTTGAAAATTCCTATGGATTCAGCTTCTGTTGTTTTGAGGTTTAGGATATGAATTTCCCATAGTGGTTTTGACATATCCATAGGTATTGTTGTAAGATGAGATATGTAATCTTCAATGAATTGGTTTGGTGATTCCATTTCTTCATCCAACTTTGGAATAATAATATGATCTTCTACATTTACTGATGTTGGAACCCATTTCATTTTCCTCCCATTAACCACCTATTTGTATATAAAAAAAATATATTCAATTTAATGATATATAATAACATTGAATTCACTAATAAGTAATAAATGCACCCCTAAATAATTAGAATTCGAAAAGACATTACAATTCTGAGTCTTCTGCTAGAAAAATTAGTAAAGTTTACCGGTCTTAACGAGTAATTTTATTTTCACTTTCATTTATGTGTACAATTTTTTGTTTATATATATATATATATATATATATATATATATATATATATATATATATATATATATATATATATATATATATATATATATATATAATCAACGTTGGACTCGAATTTCTAATACATGAAATGAAAAATATTTGGTGTGACAAAATTTTAATTACTAAATTATAATAATTACAAAAATATTGAATATTTTTCAATATTTTAAAAAACTTTGAACTCCAGTTTAATAGTGTTTAATATACTTGATGTTATTAATAAAAGAAAAAAAATATTTATAAATAAATTGAGGTATATGAACTAAGGACCAAAAAAAAGTAATTTGATAAAAGAAATAAAAAATTTCTTACTTTGCTTTGTGCCACTTTGAATGTATTTTTTACATCTATATTTTTATTTATTATATATTTTATTAAATATTTTTCTTTTTATCATTCTCTATTTTTAACTAAAATTAAATAAAATTAAGATATTTTAATTATTTTTTTAATTTTTATAAAAAAAATAAAAAATTATCTTTTAAAATTAAATGGAAGGAATTAATCATTAAATATCACAACTATTACTACTTTTCATAATTTGATGTGATATTCTAAAAGTCCGTACATTTTTGTCTTGGGAAAAAAAAGGGTTAAAACTTGTCAAATTTAAATCAACATCTAAAAATAAGAGAACACCAAATTAGGGAAAATAAGGTAGAATTGGTGCAAATTTAGCATACAACTTTTAGATTAGAAAAAATTTTGAACGCACGTCATATATACTAAAAAGCAATGTTTTTAGAATCGGTTCGGAGATCGACTCGGTCCATCAATTGAGTCAAGAGTCAATTGGTTGGATCGGGTCAACTCGGAGTTTTTAATTTTTATTAAATATAATTATTTATAAAAAATAAAAATATAATATATCAAAAGACATTGAAAATTTTATTAATTAATAAATATCAATGTAAAAATATTAAGATCAACAAAGTTAGTTGTATTTCTAAAATTATTTGTATGCTACTTATATACCAATTGCAACATGGTGATGCTTAATTAGTCAACATTAATTGTCCTTAGATGGTGCTTATCAATATCTAATTTCAGCTCCATTAACATGCAATTTAAGCAATCAAAACTTAATCCAATTTCTTACCAGCTTTTTATTCCTTATAAACTAAATATATATTCAAATATTTCTATCGTTTCAAAATTTTCAATCATAATTACCAATTCATTAGTTGTAATTACTATCAAAGGATTTTTTTGATCTATATATAATAAACTCTTATATATAAAAAATAATAATTAAAAAAATTATTTACTGTTAGGATTAAACATAAAAATTTTTTGTGGTGATTCAATTCTACATTTATACATGTATTATAGATATTGTTTTTGTATATTTTGAATATATATAATAATTTGTTATGAATTTAGTTAAAAGAACACATTATAGGATCTTTAAATTTTATGGTTTTAATTATATCACTGTATTTTTTGGGAATTTAGGGATTGATTTCTTAAAATGCAAATTTGTTTGGTTGAACCGGAATCTGGTCCGAGTCACCGAGT
This sequence comes from Excoecaria agallocha, assembly GCA_037975025.1. NCBI lineage: Eukaryota > Viridiplantae > Streptophyta > Magnoliopsida > Malpighiales > Euphorbiaceae > Excoecaria > Excoecaria agallocha. Next base: position 31,707,690 of record CM075822.1, on the reverse strand, counting down.
CACCGGTTCAACCCGATTTTTTCCGAGTCAATCCGAGTTTTTACCCTTTCCGATTTTCATGTTGAATCGACTCGGATTGCTTGCCTAGTCATGGTTCAACCGGTCCGACCGCCCGAGTCAACCCGAGTTTAATAACCATGCTAAAAAGTGTGAAGGCCAAATTAATTGAAAATTGTGTATAAATACATGAAACACTAGAGGAAGTGTATAAAATAAGTAAAGCTGGGCAGGAATAGTATTTATATCCATTTAATGATTCAAGTAAATACAAAATATTTGTGGTTATCAAAGACGTGTGGAACAGAACGATGGACGACAATCACAATTGCCCAACAAATACGATATTTAAGCTGAGGTTGCACAATGATGATGATGATGATGATGATAAGAGATATTTTTCATAACGGACGAATACGTCCGTCGTAAGAATGGTACAAAGTAAATGCATAGACTTAATTATCTTTTCTTGGAAACCATATCCATAAACTTAATTAAAGAACGATTTTAAACTACCTATTTTTATATATTCTAGAAGTCTACTATGAACTTTTATATATTCTACAAGTCTACTATGAACTAGTCAAAGCAGACAGCCAGGTTTTTGTTATGTTGAAATTGATAGTTATGGAAGCGATAAATTCAATGTGAAAACTTATAGATAAATCGTAATTTCAAGACTCAGTGATTATCAAGAAAATCGGAAGATGGGAATAAAAGGAAGACTTACAAGTTTGGTAGAGAAGCGAGGATGGTGAATCAAAGTGTTGCTTAATCCGAGTTGAACAAGGGAAGGATCGATGCTGGTTTTGGAGCCAAAGATTGCAATTATGTGAAGGTTCAAACGAGGAGCATGAAAAAGACGAGATGCTGGACTTAGGACTATTTCTTTGTTACTGCTTGATGATGGTGGTGGCTCTTCTTCTTCTCTTCCCATATTTCTCTATTTTGCTTCAATCCACCTCCAACCTTCTCTCTCAATATAAAAACATGGGTTCCACTCCTAAATAATGTCACCGAGAGTTGTGATTTTTCAAGGGTCAAGCCAAGTTGTTAAGGATTAACAAAATTCAAGAATGCCCCTGCCCTTTCCACTATTTAATCACATCACCTCAAGTTTACCTATTCATCTTTGGATTCGGGTTAAATAATTTTATTTTTTTTCCTGTCCAATTTTATATAAGTAAAAAATCAGCTTAGCGCAGATTTGGTTCATATTGGACTATTTAAAATTATAAAAATAAATTATATAATATTTTAATAAATATATAAAATTTGATGTTTATTGTGAAATTTTATATATTTTAAATTATTAACTAAAAAATATAAAAATAATATATAGTTGGTCCGGACTGGACTAAATCTTCATTTTTTTATGTAAAGCCATGAACTGGCCCTAAAAAGAGAGATTTTTCTTGAAATTGGGCCAGACCGGTATTTAATGCAAAAATAATTAAACAGTGAAAATGCTCTCTCTTAAATATTTTAAAGGGAGTTTTATAAAACTACCCAAAAAAAAGTGTTAAACATAAATATACCACCTTCTTTTTTTCTCTTTTAAAAATACATTTTTTTAAATTTTCATTTTTAAAAATACCACTTTTTTAATTTAACTTAAACTCCCCCTCTCTTTTCATACCTGCTTCTCCTTCTCCTCCTCTTCCTTCTTCATGTAAGGCTCTGCAGGTTAAGAAGCATAAGAGTTACTAACAAGATTCCACTGACTGCGCTCTGTTCGCGTCCCTTTCGTGACTGGCAGAGATGGTGGAGGACGTGGAGGCGGTGGCGGAGGAGGAGGAGGCGGCGTAGATGAACGATTCTCCATTTTCGAAAATTCCTGATAATTTTTCATACGCTTTCTCCACCTTTTCTTTGCGGGAAATTGTTTGATAAGTTCGCCTCTGTTTGTGACTGCTTCTTGTTGGAGGCGAAGGTGGAGGCGGGGGAGGAGTAGGAGGTGCAAGAGACGGTGGTGCCAATACTAGCGACGGTGAAGTGGAACGAAGTACAAAAGTATCATCCCCCGTTTTCCATAAAGATTCTTGCCTGAGATCTGGATAAGAGCTACTGCTCCTCTTTAACCTCCTGAGGCCGCCACCGGTAGCCGGTGTGGAAGTAGAAAATTGATCGAACCAATTGCTAGAAACAGAGTGGGTTTCTTCATCTTTATTGTGAATAAAATTGCGATTGGTTGTGTTGTTATCACCATCACCACCAGAAGCCGAATCGTCGTCGTTTCTTCTGGCAATAATCCCACAGACGATGGCAAACAAGACAAGAAAGACATTGAGAGAATCCCAAATCTTATTGACAATTTGAATCATTACATGTGTATTTCCATTTCTTTTTCTTTGATTGTCTTTGAAAGTTGCCGCTTTGTTCATTTCAGCAGGGATTTGCGGTGGCTCAATCTTCCAACGAATAATAATAAAATAATCCAATTATTATGTAAAATTAAAAACACCGAATAATTATATTTTCATTTACGTAAAATTTTTTGATTCAGTTAGTGATGGATAAATATTATTGAATATAATTATTTTGGCTTTTTTTTTTCTATATCGAAAGAGAGAATGAGACTGAAATTTGAAATTTTCTAATATTTTGAGATCAATTTTACCGGTATTCATTTAGAGGCTTGGTATACCAGACGATATAGGTGGTATACCAAATTCCAGAACTAAAATTGTATTCTGAATTTTGGTATACCAGACGGTATACTGGTATACCACTTGGTATACCAAATTTCAAAACTAAAATTGTATTCTGGATTTTGATATACCATACGGTATACCACCTGATATACCAAATTTCAAAACTAAAATTATATTCTGGACTTTGGTATATCAGACGGTATACCGATATACCAAATTCCAGAACTAAAATTATATTCTGAATTTTAGTATACCAGACGATATACCGGTACACCATCTGGTATAACAAATTCCAAAACAAAAATTTTATTCAATATTTTGATATACCAAGTGAAATATATAGACCATTCTAAAAAAATAAAAGTTCTCTTTTTTATTCACTTAATTATCATGAAATATAATCTACTTTTTTAAGCTTTAATTAATAGTTAAAAAATATATTATTAATATTTAATTTAGCATTTTCAAAAGTATAATATAATTTTAATTTTTTTTAAACTGGTATACCGGTGATATACTTGGTATACTATCTAGTATACCTTGTATACGAACTATATATCTGGTATACTACCTGGTATACTGTTGGTATACCATAATCCAGAATACCATTTTTAATTCTGGATTTTGGTATACCACTGGTATACTTGGTATACCGATGGTATACCAAAATTCAGACTGACAATTTCAATTCTGAATTTTGGTATACCGATAGTATACTTGATATACCGGTGGTATACCAAAATAAAAAATAAAATTTAATTTTGATTATCATTAAAAAAAAGTAAAAACAACAAATAAACATTCAGTTGTTTGTGTTGCAGGCCAAGTGCACTATAATTAGTACATGATTTAGTAGTAGCTTGAGACCACAAGATGCTACACAAATTTAAACTTATTAACAAATTAATTATTAACTATAGAGGCATAATTATAATTAAGAAAATGTTAATTAGAGCGGTGACGGATGTAATTCTGTCAAATTGAAATGTGTAATGATTGTAAGGTTTAAGTGGTTTTTTTAATCGAATTTAGGATGTAAATTATTTATTATGATTTTTATTTTCACAGCATATATTCCAACACACATGCGAAGAAGTATAGAGAAAGTACATGTGTACCGCATGGTATACCATTAATATTTCAGGTATACCGCATGGTATACCATTGGTGTACCGGATGCACCATGTGGTATACCATGTATACCAGGTGGTATACCAATGGTATACTGTGGTATACCATTTAGTATACTTGATGTACAAGATGATATACCATCTTTTGCTGGCAGGGTTTTGTTTCTTATGATCTTGATGGTTAGAGTAGCGAACTCTTACTACTGCATTATTAAACAAATTTATTCTAAGAATTAGAAATGCGATTCAGAGCTACACTCCAATTTTTATGTATAAATAAAATAAATACGAAAAGATTACTCAAATATTTATATTTCTGCTCAATCATTTGATTTGTTAATAATAATAATAATAAATGCTTTGTTTATTTTGCTTTATTTTTCTATTTCCTTCCCCAGAAAGGCAAAGAATATTCAATCTATGGGCAAAATCAAACATAATAAATCTGATGGATTCACATTGCAAAGTAAGATAATTTATTCTTGTTTTAAAAAGACACACAACGCTGTGAATGATCTATTGTGATTCTGAAAGTAAGACAAAGCAATGGAGTAACTAACAACATTATATTCTTCAAACGATTTATATAAAGCATATCAGAACCCAGGACCAACTGCATAATGAAATTGAACTAAAGAAATGCATATATTGGAGCTATTAAGAATTGAATATGTAAATCACAACACTCATATTACTAATTCAAATTGTCAGTGTCCTACACAAGCTTCATTGAATGAAGAACAATAGCAACTACCGGGTTACTCTCTAGTCCACCACCTTCGTCGATAATCAATCTCAGACCTCGTGTCTTTCCATTTCCCTTTTGATGAAACCTTGCAGCTACAAACAAAAAATGATAGTTAAAATTCCAATACGTCAACAAAATAATATCTAGGCAGCATCAAGGTTAAAGGGCCTCAATCAAAGAACATGGAGTGAATGTCATATTGTTGACCAAAAATTTCTCAAGTATACTTCATTGCTTAGCATACAGATCATTGTTACATCGCCAACTTAGAAACCAAAAATACAAGAATATTCACTCCATGCAGGACTACAGCTTATCAAAGTTCGTTCCCATTTAACCATTGATCCCTTAATTTGATAACCTATCAGTTCCAATAATGAATCCAAAATAATGGAACACTTAAAGTTCATTCCCATTGAAAACAGATATACAGGTATAAACAGATAAAATCGGCATGCAAAATACAGAAATCAACAAAAACCCATAACCAGATATTCAAGCAATATAAAATACAAATCCATTAACAAATTAGTAAAGAAACAAGCATAACAAAAGAAAAATAAATTCGAAATAGAAAAAAATTGTATACACGACTCAACGCGTGAGGAATAGATTAAAACTTAGATCTGGAGAGAGAAAAATCACATCGATTTCCCGAATAAGAGATGAAATCACACAAATGCACAGAGATATTTACCGAAGAAGAGCGAAAATTACACAATCATACCAATTTGCAGAAAATGAGATCAACTCGCACCGATGCATAGCGATACTTGCAGAAGAAGAGAATAAATCACACAATCACACCGATTTGGAGAAGACGAGATCAAACCACACCAATGCATAAAGACACTTGCAGAACAAGAGAGAATCACACAGATTCACGAATAAGGGAGTAAATGGGATGGGGGTAAAGTGTTTTAGGGTTTAAGATAGAAAAAGGCATTTTTAAAAACAAAAAATTAAAAAAGGGTAATATTAAAACTAAAACAGGTTAGGCTGCATTTTTAAAAAAGTGGGTTAAAAAGGAGATATTTAACGTAAATAACTCTATTTTAAACTGTTTTATATTCATGGTTTGAACTAAAAACATTTAATTGAAGGATAAAAATCCAAACTATCCCATTTCATTTATTATTGTTACTATTATTATGAAGCTCAAACTCAATATATTACAGTTCTAACATATAACCCACCCTAAACTAAAGCTTATTCATGTGATAACAGTGGTTTTGTTGATTCAATACCAACTTAAAAAAATGCATTTAATCTAATCCTTAACGCTTCATTTTAGTATATACATAAATAAAACTTAATTCCTTCCTTGACGTAACCTCGAGATTACTACTTTCAACCTTCAATTTTATTAGTGTCTTAATTTATTTACTTGAGGTTCCATGCATGCTTAGTAAAAGCTGCGAAAGAAAACAATTGAAAGCTTCCATTGCAGTTCTGAATTATGATTAATTGTTGTACTTTTGACTGATTACTAAAATTGTAATTATTAATCAATGAAAAATGAAGAAACTGGATTTCTTTTCAATTATACTCCATGCTATGTATGTAATGGCCTCAACGTCGGACTGATCGTGAATAGTACTTTCCGACAGTGAATAGTGTCTCCGGGCTGAAAATGACACCCGGAAGTGGAAAAATTTTTATTGGACTATTGGAAAGTACTAGTCACGAGTAGTTCGGGGTTGAAATTTGAGGTAAAATTGAGGTCAAATAGGCCTCCAAAAGCCAAAAGAACGAAAACCGAGAAAATTAGGGTTTAGGGTTTTTAATTGAATTTTTGATCGTTTTAATTTCTAAAAATATCAAATGAATTCTAAAAATTATCAAAAATTACATATATGCCTAAAATAATATGTAGATTATTTTGGTGGCAAAAATTAAAATTTTTGGCCACACTGGTATTTTTGGAATCAGATCGATATGATTTAATTGGACCGATAAAATTGAATCGGACCCAAAACGAACTCCGATTGGGCTGAAATTTTAGGTATAGTCTATTTTTGATGTGATATGCATAATGGAATCAAATTTGAAGAAAATTGAAGTTGTTAAGTGAGAGAAATTAATTAGGGCTTAAATTGGGTAATTTTGGGCCTAAACTAATAAATAGTGTAAGGCCCATTTAAGGCCCAGCCCATAACCCAATTTGAAGACCTATATAAGGTGAATTTCTCCAGAAATCTCCAGCAGCAACTCCTCTCTTCTTCTTCCCTCTTGGTGGCCGAATTCATCTCTCTCAAAAATCCTCTCTTTTTCTTTCATTTCTTCACCAATTCTCACCAAATCAAAGCCTCCTAAAGTGATTTCAGCCTCTCTAGATTGCCTTTATCAGCTCCAATCCTTGATTCAAAGAAGAAAAGCAAGAGAAATTTAGAGCTAAAGTTTAGGTGTCAAAATTAGGTATGTGAATTCATGGTTTTTTCTTTGGTTTTTAGGTGCCTACTACTAGTTTTGGGTGCCTAGAGTTCATTTTTGCTGTTAAATTTAGCATTTGAAGCCAAAATAATTGAGTTATAATGGATTGAAATTTCGGTTTGTTAAGGATTTCAAGAAGAGGAGCAAAGTTCTCAAGCTAAAGGGAAAGGAAAGGAAGCCTAGGCAAGGCTAATCCAAAGAAAAAGGTGTGTGACTAATAAATCCTTTTATTTCCCAATTAAATTAATGAAATTCCTTTAGGTTTCTTAAGAAAATTTTTATGTATTGTGATATAATTGAAATTATTGTTATATTCATGCATTTAGGAGTCATATAAGCCTATTAAAAACTTTAAATGAAATAAAAACCAATGATATGAGGGAGCTATAGGTTTGGCCGAATGGTATACCCTAAGAGACTAGTGTGAAATTTGATGATTTTAGTGATTTTAAGCTTCCTAATGTGAATACTAATGTAAATTAATGAATATGAATTTTTATAGAATTTATGAAAATTAAATGAATATTTTCGGAATAAATATTAATTAGGTATTAGTTGAAAAATGTGAAATTTGAATGAATTATGGCATAATTTATTGATTATATGGTGAATTACTGCAAAATATCTCGTAATATGTGTAAATAAGATTGACTGTAATGATAAAGTATTGACACTGTATTGACAAGTAATGAAAAGTAAGAAATTAAGAAAATTTGTGCCCTTAGAAAGAGTCAGGCAGTAAAACCTAGTTCAGGATATAATTGGCTGGCCATAGGGATGCATATACCGCGGTGCAGGTCATGGCGACTTGCTTTACTATGGACGGATCACTGATCTCCATAGTATATTTATCATACGTACTGTCACATGTCATATGTTATATGAGAAATGATTCTTGGAGGTCATTTCTCATTCTGTTGTGGCCCTGTGGGGTCCACGTCCCGCATATCCGGTCTGAGAGTTTTCTGCCGGGTCTGTACTAGGGGCATATTGATAAGAAAATGTTAAAAGTGTGAAAGAGAAGTTAAAATGGAAGTTTTATATGAAAAAGGACTAAAATGAAAAAAATTTAGAAGTTAGGGGTAAAACGGTAATTTTCTTAAACGGTGTGATTTATTGATAAAAGTAATAAAAGAAATAAGTAATAAGGGTAAAAGGGTAAATTTAGTCAACTAATTGAGTAAAAAGTCAACTGCATAAAGTTAAGGGACTAAAATGTAATTTTACATGAAAAAGTTTAAATTAAGGATTAAAGGGTAAATTATAAGTTAACTAATAAGGTAAGATAAGAAAATAAAGACTAAAAAGGGTAAACTAGTAATTAATAGAATAAAAAGGACATTTTTGTAATAAATAAAAAGTTCAAGGACTAACTTGAAAAGATAAGAGAATTTATGAATTGAACGGAAAATTAGTCACTCCTAAAATAAATATTGCTTTCAGATAAGAAAAATCGATAATAAGTTACTTAAGCTAAAATTATTAATATAATTATAGTATAGGGAAATATTATGATTTTTAGTCACCGCTGGGCATGTTTAATGCTCAGCACGTAGAATTTACTGCGTGCAGGTACAGCTAGTCTGGAGCATGGGTACACAAAGGAGAAAAATTTGAAGCTAAAGAGTTAAAAGGATTGTTTGTGGCATGTATACAGATATATATATATATATATATATATATATATATATATATATATATATATATATATATATATATATATATATATATATATATATATATATATATATATATATATATATATATATATATATATATATCCCTATTATGTTTTGTATATGAAGAGAATATTGTAGCTATGATCACATTATGTATTAATTATGGTAGTATGGGGATAAGGAATGGTATGGAATGAATGATATATAAGTGTGGCTTGAGAATAACTGTGGATGTGGTATATGATTGATATAAACTGTTGTGCCTCTGAGAGGCTGTGTAAATGTTTGCTTTTCAGGGGGGCTAGCTAAGAATATAGCCGTTATATTGCCAAAATTTTATTAAATGCATAGTGATTTCTGAACAGTTATAGGTCATTGAATAATGAAAGTTACTTATGCTTATTAAAAAAAAAAAATTGACCGACTGCCTGTCCGATAAGACCGTTACAGCAAGGGTGTCACATTTTGTGGTATCAGAGCATTGGTTTAGTCGGTCCTAAGATCGGAGTGGGAATAAGTATGATTTAAATTCCTGTATCTATATACATGCCAATTATAAGTGATAAAGTTTAGTGGAAGTCTAATGTGTACCTGCTCCTTTCTGTTTTATAGTGTAAAGATGTCATCTGAGCAAGATAGGCAGGTGGGGGATGGTGAAAGTGAAGCTTCGATAGGTACTCGACAGCCGGAGGCACCACAACCACAGGTTTCTCCTTCAGCAGTGCCACCCCCACCTCCACAACCAGACTTCCTTGATCTTATGGCTGAATATATCCAGCAACGACTGCAAACGAGACCAGCACAGTCTTCTCAGACAGTTGTTCAAGTTCAGCCAGCTCCACCTAGAAGAAGACCCATTTTAGAACAGTTAAAAAGGTTAGGAGCTGAAGACTTCTTTGGAATGGATCCTTTGACACCGTCTCAGGCTGAAAGTTGGTTGTTTAAGATAAAGAGGCTTTTTGAAATCACCAACAGTACAGTGGAAGAGAAACTGGAGGGTATAGTTGCTTTATTACAAGGACCAGCTTTTGTTTGGTGGGATTCAGTTAGGAGGCACACCCCAGCAGATCAGTTGACTTGGGATTACTTTGTGTCTCAGTTTGAATTGAAATATGTTGGGTCAGAATACAAGTTGGCTATGCAAGATGCCTTCTGGAGGCTTCGACAAGGCAACAGATCAGTGGCAGAATATGAGCGCGAGTTTGAGCGCTTGAGTGCTTATCTTGATAAAAGTCAGACTACAGATGAGAAGCTGCGACTGAGATTTGAGAGGGGGTTGCACACCGAGCTCTGACAGATTATAGGGACTCAGCAGTACCCCACTTTGAGGGCCATGGTGGAGGCATCTATTAAGTTAGAGACCATCCAGAATGAACAGGCTGAGAGGCAGGCACGTTTTCAGCAAAAGAGAAAACAAGGGCAGTCAAGTGGAAAGGGGGATCAAAGTAAGAAATCAAAGGGATCCTTTACACCTCAGAGTCGTCCACCAGTTCCAGCAGGACGAGGTCGGGGTAGTGCTATTCGTGGCAGAGGTTCAGCTACACCAGCTGCCAGCACTCCTCGAGATAGAGACAGTGGGACAGCTCCAGCTTGTGATTATTGTGGCAAATTTCATTATGGAGAGTGCAGATCTCAGACTGGAGCATGTTTTCGCTGTGGGTCCAGGGAGCATCAGATCAAAGATTGTCCGGCATTACCGACTGCTTCAGTTGCATCTCCAGCGTCAGGTACTGGGTCCTCTGCACCGAGAGGTCGTGGTAGGGGAGCAGCTCCCATCACATCAGCCTCGAGACCAGCGGGTCAGTCATCTCAGAGTCAGAGGAGATCTGCAGCCCAGACTTATGCTGTCAGAGCCAGAGAGGAGGAGGATGCTCCGGATGTGATAGTAGGTACATTTCTCCTATTATTTGATTCAGTTCATGCTTTGATTGATCCTGGTTCGACTCATTCCTATATTAGTACTGTATTAGCTCGGGATAAGGGGATGAAAGAGGCATGCTTGGACCAGGATATCTTGGTGAGTAATCCTCTGGGGCATAGCGTGGTAGTAAATAAGATATACAGACAGTGTCCTATTAGTGCCCAGGGACATATATTCCTGGCAAATCTTATTGAGTTGCCCTTCCATGAATTCGATGTGATTTTGGGGATGGATTGGCTATCCGCCCATCAAGCGACTGTTGATTGTAAAAGGAAAAGGGTCACGTTAAAGCTTGAAGACGATCGAGAAATTACAGTGGTTGGTGTGCGCCATAATTATTTGTCTGATGTGATATCTGCTACTGCAGCTAAGAGATTGATCAGGAAAGGATGTATAGCCTACTTGTGTTATGCAGTGGAAGCAAAGAAAGATAGCCCAAAAGTGTTAGAAGTACCCACTGTCAGAGATTTTTCAGATGTGTTCCCTGATGAGTTACCAGGTTTGCCACCTGACCGGGAGGTAGAATTTTCTATTGAGGTTGCCCCAGGCACTGCACCCATATCCATTGCTCCTTACAGAATGGCACCGGCAGAGTTAAAGGAATTAAAGATTCAGTTACAGGAACTGCTTGATAAGGGATTTATAAGACCTAGTGTTTCTCCCTGGGGAGCACCAGTTCTGTTTGTTAAGAAGAAGGATGGGACACTTAGGCTATGCATTGACTATAGACAGCTGAATAAAGTCACCATAAAGAACAAATACCCTCTTCCTCGGATTGAAGACTTATTTGACCAGCTGAAAGGAGCGAGTGTATTTTCAAAGATTGACTTGAGATCAGGTTACTATCAAATGGGAGTAAAAGCTATTGATGTACCCAAAACTGCTTTTCGTACTCGATATGGCCATTATGAGTTTCTGGTCATGCCGTTCGGACTTACAAATGCACCGGCTGCCTTCATGGATCTGATGAATAGAGTTTTTCATCCTTATTTGGATCAGTTTGTAGTAGTCTTCATTGATGATATTCTGGTATACTCTAAGACACCAGAAGAACATGATAAACATCTGCGAATTGTCCTACAGACCTTGAGAGAGAAGCAGTTGTATGCTAAGTTCAGTAAATGTGACTTCTGGTTGAATGAAGTATCTTTCTTAGGTCACGTGATTTCTGCAGAAGGTATTAAGGTGGATCCATCAAAGATTGAAGCAATTCTCCAGTGGAAACCACCTACAAATGTGACAGAAGTGAGGAGTTTTCTGGGGTTAGCCGGATATTACAGGAGGTTTATAAAGGGTTTCTCCACTATTGCAGTTCCACTGACTCGATTATTGCAGAAGAACACCAAATTTGTGTGGACTGATAGATGCCAGGAATGTTTTGAGAAACTTAAAAGTATGCTGACAGAAGCTCCTATTCTCACTCAACCCGAACCAGGCAAGGATTTTGTGATCTACAGTGACGCCTCCAGAAATGGTTTAGGTTGTGTGTTGATGCAGGAAGGCAAGGTAATTGCTTATGCCTCCCGACAACTTAAGACTCACGAGAAGAATTATCCTACTCATGATCTGGAGCTAGCAGCTATTGTCTTTGCATTAAAGATATGGAGGCACTACTTGTATGGTGCGAAATGTTATATTTATACTGATCATAAGAGTCTGAAATACTTGCTCACTCAAAGAGAACTTAACCTCCGACAGAGACGCTGGTTGGAGTTGATAAAAGACTATGATTGTTTTATCGACTACCATCCAGGGAAGGCTAACGTGGTGGCTGATGCACTTAGCAGAAAATTCATGACAGCTCTTCGAGCTTTGAATATTAGCTTAAGTATGACATCAGACGGAGCTTTGTTGGCGGAATTGCAATTGAAACCAGATTTTGTACATCAAGTGAAAATGGCTCAGAAAGAGGATGATCGATTGAAGACTATTGTGGAAAAGATAAAGAATGGCAACGAAGGAGACTATTCTCTAAATGAAGATGGGAGCCTTTGCTACATGAAAAGACTTTGTGTACTAGATCAGGAAGAACTAAAGAAGAACATCCTTACAGAGGCACACCATAGCAGTTATGCTATGCATCCTGGAGGTAGCAAGATGTACCAGGATTTGAAACTTTATTACTGGTGGCCAGGAATGAAGCGGGATGTAACAGAATTTGTTAGGAAATGCTTGATATGTCAGCAAGTAAAGGCTGAGCACCAGGTTCCTTCTGGATTACTTCATCCCATTTTGATACCGGAGTGGAAATGGGACAGAGTTACTATGGATTTTGTTACAGGGCTACCTGTCACTCCAAAGAAACATGATGCTATTTGGGTGATTATTGATCGACTCACCAAATCTGCTCACTTTTTGCCAGTCCGGATGAATTATCCTTTGACCAGATTGGCAGAGATCTATATTAATGAGATTGTGAGACTTCATGGAGTACCATCCTCTATCATTTCAGATAGGGATCCTAGATTTACCTCTCATTTCTGGAAGAGTCTTCAGGAAGCTTTGGGTACCAGACTCCACTTCAGTACAGCTTTTCACCCCCAGTCAGATGGTCAGTCAGAGAGAGTAATTCAGATTCTGGAAGATATGCTACGATGCTGTGTACTAGAGTTTGGTAACAATTGGGAAAAATATCTGCCTCTTACAGAATTTGCCTACAATAATAGTTATCAATCCAGTATAAAGATGGCTCCTTTTGAGGCTTTATATGGAAGGAAATGCAAGACTCCTCTATGTTGGACAGAGTTGAATGAAAAGAAATTGATCGGGTCGGATTTGATTCGTGATTCAGAAGAAAAGGTGCGAATTATCAAAGGCCGATTGAAAGAAGCCATGGACCGACAGAAATCTTATGCAGATTTAAAGAGAAAAGACATTGAATTTCAGGTTGGAGATAAAGTTTTTCTGAAAGTATCTTCATGGAAGAAAATCTTGAGATTTGGTAAGAAAGGAAAGTTGAGTCCAAGGTTTATTGGTCCCTACGAGGTACTTCAGCGAGTAGGTCCAGTAGCTTATCGTTTGAAGCTACCTTCAGAGCTGGAAAAGATTCACGATGTGTTCCATGTATCCATGCTCAGGAGGTATAGATCTGACCCTAGCCATGTCATTACACCAATAGATGTTCAAGTACAACCTGATATGACATATGAAGAAAGGCCGGTGAAGATCCTAGCTAGGGAGATTAAACAGCTGAGAAACAAGCAGGTTCCATTGGTAAAGGTCCTATGGCATCATCACAATGTAGAGGAAGCCACTTGGGAACCAGAAGCGATCATGAGACAGAAGTATCCGCTACTTTTTGAATCAGGTAAATTTCGAGGACGAAATTTATTTTTAGTAGGGGAGAATTGTAATGGCCTCAACGTCGGACTGATCGTGAATAGTACTTTCCGACAGTGAATAGTGTCTCCGGGCTGAAAATGACACCCGAAAGTGGAAAAATTTTTATTGGACTATTGGAAAGTACTAGTCACGAGTAGTTCGGGGTTGAAATTTGAGGTGAAATTGAGGTCAAATAGGCCTCCAAAAGCCAAAAGAACGAAAACCGAGAAAATTAGGGTTTAGGGTTTTTAATTGAATTTTTGATCGTTTTAATTTCTAAAAATATCAAATGAAGTCTAAAAATTATCAAAAATTACATATATGCCTAAAATAATATGTAGATTATTTTGGTGGCAAAAATTAAAATTTTTGGCCACACTGGTATTTTTGGAATCAGATCGATATGATTTAATTGGACCGATAAAATTGAATCGGACCCAAAACGAACTCCGATTGGGCTGAAATTTTAGGTATAGTCTATTTTTGATGTGATATGCATAATGGAATCAAATTTAAAGAAAATTGAAGTTGTTAAGTGAGAGAAATTAATTAGGGCTTAAATTGGGTAATTTTGGGCCTAAACTAATAAATAGTGTAAGGCCCATTTAAGGCCCAGCCCATAACCCAATTTGAAGACCTATATAAGGTGAATTTCTCCAGAAATCTCCAGCAGCAACTCCTCTCTTCTTCTTCCCTCTTGGTGGCCGAATTCATCTCTCTCAAAAATCCTCTCTTTTTCTTTCATTTCTTCACCAATTCTCACCAAATCAAAGCCTCCTAAAGTGATTTCAGCCTCTCTAGATTGCCTTCATCAGCTCCAATCCTTGATTCAAAGAAGAAAAGCAAGAGAAATTTAGAGCTAAAGTTTAGGTGTCAAAATTAGGTATGTGAATTCATGGTTTTTTCTTTGGTTTTTAGGTGCCTACTACTAGTTTTGGGTGCCTAGAGTTCATTTTTGCTGTTAAATTTAGCATTTGAAGCCAAAATAATTGAGTTATAATGGATTGAAATTTCGGTTTGTTAAGGATTTCAAGAAGAGGAGCAAAGTTCTCAAGCTAAAGGGAAAGGAAAGGAAGCCTAGGCAAGGCTAATCCAAAGAAAAAGGTGTGTGACTAATAAATCCTTTTATTTCCCAATTAAATTAATGAAATTCCTTTAGGTTTCTTAAGAAAATTTTTATGTATTGTGATATAATTGAAATTATTGTTATATTCATGCATTTAGGAGTCATATAAGCCTATTAAAAACTTTAAATTAAATAAAAACCAATGATATGAGGGAGCTATAGGTTTGGCCGAATGGTATACCCTAAGAGACTAGTGTGAAATTTGATGATTTTAGTGATTTTAAGCTTCCTAATGTGAATACTAATGTAAATTAATGAATATGAATTTTTATAGAATTTATGGAAATTAAATGAATATTTTCGGAATAAATATTAATTAGGTATTAGTTGAAAAATGTGAAATTTGAATGAATTATGGCATAATTTATTGATTATATGGTGAATTACTGCAAAATATCTCGTAATATGTGTAAATAAGATTGACTGTAATGATAAAGTATTGACACTGTATTGACAAGTAATGAAAAGTAAGAAATTAAGAAAATTTGTGCCCTTAGAAAGAGTCAGGCAGTAAAACCTAGTTCAGGATATAATTGGCTGGCCATAGGGATGCATATACCGCGGTGCAGGTCATGGCGACTTGCTTTACTATGGACGGATCACTGATCTCCATAGTATATTTATCATACGTACTGTCACATGTCATATGTTATATGAGAAATGATTCTTGGAGGTCATTTCTCATTCTGTTGTGGCCCTGTGGGGTCCACGTCCCGCATATCCGGTCTGAGAGTTTTCTGCCGGGTCTGTACTAGGGGCATATTGATAAGAAAATGTTAAAAGTGTGAAAGAGAAGTTAAAATGGAAGTTTTATATGAAAAAGGACTAAAATGAAAAAAATTTAGAAGTTAGGGGTAAAACGGTAATTTTCTTAAACGGTGTGATTTATTGATAAAAGTAATAAAAGAAATAAGTAATAAGGGTAAAAGGGTAAATTTAGTCAACTAATTGAGTAAAAAGTCAACTGCATAAAGTTAAGGGACTAAAATGTAATTTTACATGAAAAAGTTTAAATTAAGGATTAAAGGGTAAATTATAAGTTAACTAATAAGGTAAGATAAGAAAATAAAGACTAAAAAGGGTAAACTAGTAATTAATAGAATAAAAAGGACATTTTTGTAATAAATAAAAAGTTCAAGGACTAACTTGAAAAGATAAGAGAATTTATGAATTGAACGGAAAATTAGTCACTCCTAAAATAAATATTGCTTTCAGATAAGAAAAATCGATAATAAGTTACTTAAGCTAAAATTATTAATATAATTATAGTATAGGGAAATATTATGATTTTTA
Source organism: Excoecaria agallocha (assembly GCA_037975025.1). Lineage (NCBI taxonomy): Eukaryota > Viridiplantae > Streptophyta > Magnoliopsida > Malpighiales > Euphorbiaceae > Excoecaria > Excoecaria agallocha. Next base: position 31,691,388 of record CM075822.1, on the reverse strand, counting down.
GTCACCGCTGGGCATGTTTAATGCTCAGCACGTAGAATTTACTGCGTGCAGGTACAGCTAGTCTGGAGCATGGGTACACAAAGGAGAAAAATTTGAAGCTAAAGAGTTAAAAGGATTGTTTGTGGCATGTATATACAGATATATATATATATATATATATATATATATATATATATATATATATATATATATATATATATATATATATATATATATATATATCCCTATTATGTTTTGTATATGAAGAGAATATTGTAGCTATGATCACATTATGTATTAATTATGGTAGTATGGGGATAAGGAATGGTATGGAATGAATGATATATAAGTGTGGCTTGAGAATAACTATGGATGTGGTATATGATTGATATAAACTGTTGTGCCTCTGAGAGGCTGTGTAAATGTTTGCTTTTCAGGGGGGCTAGCTAAGAATATAGCCGTTATATTGCCAAAATTTTATTAAATGCATAGTGATTTCTGAACAGTTATAGGTCATTGAATAATGAAAGTTACTTATGCTTATTAAAAAAAAAAAATTGACCGACTGCCTGTCCGATAAGACCGTTACAGCAAGGGTGTCACAATGTAATTAAAGATTTCGTGTAATAATTAAGAACACAAACAAAATGCATGGACTAGTCCAAAAGAAAAATAATGAGTCAAAATAACACTTATTAGATTTGTGACCGGTATTCAGTATTTACATTATTTCAAAAAATTCTATGCGATCAGAATAATTTTTTAAGATTTGTAAAATATTTTTTAGCTGGTTAAAGTTTTGGTCAACTCTTTATAGTTCCACGACTTATTTTTATTTTTGACTTTTGGTGACCTAAATGAATTCATTTTTACCTCAAATTATACCACCGTACTCGTCATAAATAATACTTTCCAGGGGTGTAATCAAAATTTTACAGCTTCCAGCGACCCTCGGACGGTATTATTCACCCCAATCATATTAAAATTAGCATTAAAATAAATTAATTCATGTTACAAATGTATTAATTCATTAAAATAAAAAATTAGCATCAACACTCAAATGTCATGTTAAAAATAATTTGCAAAATCTTTGAACTCATAAAAATAATGTAATGAGAAATACGGAACAAAATTGAAGGATTTGAAAATAAATTAGTAAATGTATTCACAAATACATTTGTAAACATGATTACATTGCATTGTTAAAAATTTGTGTTAACAAACAAATGATTAATTACATTTTGGATTATATTACATTACAATCCATCCATTCTACCAAACATAACCTAAAAGTCTGCACACTTTTTTTTTTGTCAATCCATCAAGTAAGTTATCGATCAATATCTAACAATTGAGATTTGTCCAATTTAAATCAACAGCTATAAATAACGAAACATCAAAATAGAGAAAGTACACACTACAAGAAAAATATCAATTACCAACTGAAAATATTAATGGAAAAAATTGTAGGAAAATTAATTGTAGGTACTTTTTACACTACAAGAAAATAGCCAAATAGCAACGGAATACCAATTTCGTTGCTATTTAGCAACGGAAAATAAATTTCGTTGCTAAAATTGGTTGAAGTTTTAGGGATTTAGCAACGGAATACAAAATGGTTGTATTTCTTCACTAAAAATGAGGGAGATTTTAGCGCCAAAATATAGCAACGAAAAATAATTTTCGTTGCTAAAAATGGCGGCACTTGACAGCGGAAAAAATTTGGGATGAAAATTAGCAACGAAAAATAATTCCGTTGCTAAAATAGCAACGGAATTTAATTTCCGTTGCTAAAATAGCAACGGAAATTAAATTCCGTTGCTATTTTATGTCGAATTAAGTGAAGGTATAAATAATAGCAACGGACTTTATATTCCATTGCTAAAATAGCAACAGAATATAAATTCCGTTGCTATTTTATGTCGAATTTAGTGAAGGTATAAATAATAGCAACGGAGTATAAATTCCGTTGCTATTTTATGTCGAATTTAGTGAAGGTATAAATAATAGCAACGGAATTATTTCTAGCAACAGATTTTAGCGACGAAATTATTTTCCGTTGCTATTTTAGCAACGAAATTTAATTTCCGTTGCTATTTTAGCAATGGAATTTAATTTCCGTTGCTAATTTTCATCCTAATTTTTTTTTCGCTGCCAAGTGCCGCCATATTTCGTTGCTAAATTATTTTTCGTTGCTAATTTCCATTGGTAAATTTAAAATCATTGTTAAAATAGCAATGGAATCAAATTCCATTGCTAAATTTAAAATCGTTGTTAAAATAGCAACGAAATTAAATTTCGTTGCTAAAAAATAATATATATACGAAAGAACCCTATTTCTTTCATTTCTGTTTTTCTTTTCATGATTTAACATTTTCTTTTTCTCAGATCTGCCACTTTTCACTCCGTTCTTCCTCAGATCTGCCACTATCCGGTGACCGAACGACCGTGAGTCCTCATCGTCTCCTTTCTCTTTGCTGCTTTCAAGGGTCTGCAGTTTCTGTCCTTTTTCTCATTTTTTTTATTTATTTATTCATTTCAAATTTCTGTTTCAAGAGGAGTAAAAAGAAGAAGAAGAAGAAGAAGAAGAAGAAGAAGAAGAGAGCTGTTCGATTTGATTTTAATTTATATCTTTGTAGCTAAGAGAAATGGTAAACAATGTTGGAATTCTCGTTATGGACATCTACTTCCCTCCCACCTTCGTTAATCAGGTTTGATTTTACTTAATTCAGCTTTTCATGTTTTATTCATTTCTTTGATTTTGTATTCATCCTCACCAAAGTACTTTGTTGCAATGGGTTCAGCAATAGGTTCCTGCACTTTCGAGTTACCTTTATTTTTGTTTGGTAGCTGAGAAAATTAAGGCAGGAAATATGAGAAAACTGGTTCGACTAGGCTTATACGCCTTCTAAACAGGTACCCTTTTCTCTGTTTTGTTTCTTTCCTTTTTTGATTACTGAAATTAATTCACTTTCATTATTTTTGTTAACTTTTGGATTATGATTCAGTTGTTCTTTGTTTCTTGTTTCTTGTTCTTGCATTCAAGGTTAAGGGTTTCAGTTGGGCCTCTTCCCTTCCTTTTCTGCATATTAATCTCTCTATCACTTGGTTCACAGCTGCGGTCTCTCTCTCGGCCAAAATGGGGTTAGATTTTCTGTCTGCTCTTTTATTTTTGTATTGTAAATTTAATTTGTTTTCAACATTTCAATCAAATTTATGTTTTGTGATTTATCTAGTTTTTTTCTATAATTAATGTTGCAACTATAAGATCTTGTAGTATATATTATTTCTTCTTGATGACGGTACCTTGTTTGGTTTCTAAAACACTGGTAGAGGATAAAGGAGATTTTATTTATTCGAGCTTCGGCAATTTTATTTTTAATTGCTCAGTACATAACTGCTTTTAAAAATGTTTGTATATCGTTTAACTTACATTTAGTTGCTACAATTAAGTAATTGGGTTCTCTGATAATCATTGTTTTGTGAGAGTTGAAGTTCAGTTTAATTTGTTTGTTTTATAGCTTATAGCCTATTTATGTTTTTGGTCCTTTTCTTTACTAACTGAAGCATAGGCTTGAGTTATTTGAAATCTTTGCAGACTAATACATCTCAGCTTTCTCTTTTGTGTTGCATTTTTCCTTGTTTGACAGCTCTTTCGCTTCCAAGAAACTGATAATTGAGGTTCTCTTCTCTCTTGTTGTTATTTGATTTGTTGCATTTTTGTGTGATTTAACATTTTTATGTGCAATCAATTCAATGTTTTATGTGCTTGGTATATAAAAGATAGTTGTTAGGATTTTCCATAGATTTAATTAAAAATTATAAATAATAAATAATTATATTTAAATTTATTATTAAATTATGTGCTTAAGATATGGATTCCTTTCACTTAAACTAGGAGAAGAAAATAATTTATATGATTGAAAACAAGAAAAGACCAAATGTCCTAGAAAGACCCTAAAAACTTTAAACTGAAAAACGACAACCTAAACATCATTTTTTAGCCCCGAAAAATGCCATTATGGGAGCTTTGCTCGATAACAAATGACCATCTCAAAACGAGCTTTTCAAAAACAAATTATAATAAGAAATCTGACACTTGTAGCAAAACTTATGACAAAAATAGTCTGTACCGTAAAATTAATCCATTTAGGCTTTATGTTGGATTTCTTCATTTCTTCTCAAATTCTAATTTAATTTAGGCTTTTTTATTATCTATATTTCTGATGATAAATTGTTGGTAATTGTTGATTTTATCCATAATCTATTGAATTATATGTGTTTGTTGACAGAAACTTTTAGTGCTTTTTTATGCCAAGTTATGTTGTTAATTTAACATATGGGTCAATAACAAAGTTGGGTTTGCATCTTATAAAAAACAAAATTGACTTTTGGTTGCTAAAATTAGCAACGGAATTGATATTTTCGTTGCTAATTTTAGTAACGGAATTGATTTTTCCGTTGCTAAAAATTACCAATTCACCAAAAATGAGTTGGTTAAATTTAGCAAAGCAATTCATTTTTTAGCAACAGAAATGAAATTTCGTTGCTAAAAAATAGCAACCGCTGGATTAGCAACGAAAATTTTCGTTGCTAATTTTTGTTGCTATTTTTTATTAGCAACGAAAAATATAACTATATCTTTATCTCAGTCAAACACTATCCATTATGATCTCTTTCTACTTCTCTTATTCCTGACTTTATCATACTTATATTCAATCTAACTTCATCTCTTTATAACTGTACTCATTTCGCACCATCCTATCATCACTTCACTCAATGTATATCCTGTCAGTTTCCCTTTCAGTTGGGGCCTTTGCATGTAATCTAGTGCGTTTCATAACTTTATAAATAATGCTAATGCAATGTGGGGGAAAAATGATGGGATGCAATTGTATGCTTTCATGTATCATGTATGTTTGTCCCATCCCATGCTATAACATGTGTAATCAATTGCCCAAACTGTTAGGAATTACTGACAGGTACACAGAACACCATATCCAATCTGAATCCACTTCCATATCAACTTTACATAGGGGCTATCACACTCTACTATCTATCGAATACAGAGTCATCTATATTAATCCTTACACTAACACTGGATTGTCTATACTTTCACTAGGATCCAATTCCATCTGTACACTAAACAAGACAACATTTGCTTTATGGCCACAACACTACACAGACACACATATCTAATCTATTCACTAACACCTTATTGCCCATAATCGCCTAAACCTTTGCTATGATACCACAATGTAATGCCTGCTCTTATTACCATTTAAAATACTTATTATTTTATTAAATTACTTGCACAAAAATACATTTATACAACTGGCACACATACATTTAAAGTACATATACAATTTAGTTCATTACATACATGTTCAAATTCTTTACAATATACATTTACAAATAAATAATACATTATCAGAAATAGCCCTGACTCGCTTTCCTTCTAGTGGCCTGCAGATGTTGACTCTAGCAAAACCACCTTCTTACACTTGAGTACCTACACGGGAAAACACCCGTGCTGAGCAATAGCTCAGTGGAGAGTAAACAGTACAATTAACTTCTTATTGAAGTCGTAAATACAATCAATGTAACATGGCAATACATATAACATAATAACATGTCACTCTTATTCAATACATGAATTAACCACACTCAATAGCAATTATACACTCACTAATAATCGCAATACAGTTTTCTACTTACTCTTCAATATTCACTGAAAAGCACTAACATTATCATAAAACACTAACACTAACAAAGGACCATGTAACACTTAAATTATTTGTCACTTATCACTATTCGATATTCAGATCAATTTCATTGCCTGAATTCTCATAAATGGTGGATACGGGTACAAACACTAGAGACATAAAAGTCTCGGTTCACTAGATACCAAAAGGTATCAAACACTACACTAGTCACACTTTGGTGACATCACTAGCAGCTGCAATCACTATTCCCTTTATAGGCATGCCTATCTATCCACTACTATGTGAAATTCAGGCTTACAATTAGTCTTTAATCACTCAAAGTTATCACACTTGATCCAACTAGATTCATAAAGATATAACACATCAAATAGAGCATGCAACAAAATCACTAAATTATAATTTCAATTACACTTAACATTAACATTAGTATAATTATTAATTGTCATGCAATTAGTAACATTTTACTTACCATTTGTGATATTCACTCACATTCATTACTAGTACATTTTATTACATAGTTTTAGAAACATAACATTAAAATATTTAATAGATTATGCAATCATTTACTATACCATGTCACTCATATTCATGTTCATTCATATTCATTAATTGTATAAATTTTCATATAATAAGATTTAACAATTAAACCTTATTTCATTAACTCATTAGCTTTACACTTACTTATATTGCTTATTACTCTTATTTCCTTTACTTAAAACACTCTAAAAACACTTAGAAAGGCTTAAACATGCTTTAATAACAATTTGAGACCTTAAAATCAAGTTCAATAAAAACAGGATAGTGTCACGGTTACTACCAAATTCATGGTAACCGTGCCCTAGTAGCACTTTTGGGTCTGGACTACATTAGACTACCTCACGTTCATTACCGGATAAGTAATAACCGTGTTCTATACTTTTTAAAGGGGTCACGGTTACTAAGAAAAGCTTAGTAACCGTGAGGTAGGGTGCATTTTGATTCTGGACTGCCTCACGGTTACTATGAAAATCATAGTAACCGTGATGCCTAAAATCGCTGAAAGACAGATTTTCTGTCTCGACTTGTATACCATTTTTGACCCAGAAAACGTCATTTTCAGGGAAAGTTGTCTTCTACAAAGTTGTTCCAATATGTCTCTAGTTTCTAAAACATCAAATATAACTCAAATAAGACTTCTAAATCTGAATTTATTCACTAAAAACCGAAGACTGCTCACTTGGGACGGACAGCAGGGGTCTGTCCACTTTAAGCTCATTTTCGGGCACTCTAGAGACAGATTTAGGTCCTGGTTTCTTCTACAAAGTTGTAGACATAAGTCTTATCGTTCATATACAACTTGAAGCACATCAATCAGACTTCTAAAAAAAGAGTTATGACATTTTTACTAAGACTGGTTCATATGAACCAAAAACAGATTTTCACTCAACTCTTTCTAAGGCACAAATCAACTTTCTCATGCACTATTAATTCAATTATTCACTCAAAAATCAACTATGGATCATCTAAAACACATATAACAATTTATTTCTACTACAAAAACATAGAACAATAATTTAACTCCCATACCTCTCTTAAGCTTTAACTTTTTCTTTCTTCCTTCTTATCTTCTCTTCTTTACTCTTGCTCTTCATCTCTATCATTTACAGATTTTCTCTAATTGGATGATCCACTCAAGCTTGAGAAAGGAAGAAGAAAAACCAAGGAATATGAACAAAACTTTATGTTTTGTTTTTGTGGCCAAATATGGCCGGCCAACACACACACACACACCCACTTCTTTTTCTTTTAACTTATATCTTAATATTTCTAGAGATATTAGTGTCACTTTTCCATTGGTGGCTCAAATAAAATCTTACACAATTTCACTTTAATCCCTCTTTAAACTTATGTTTCTTAATTTAATTTCTCATCTTTCTTTATTTCTATTTTTGCCACAATTCTTTTACTTTAAACTTTCAATTAAGCCCTCAATGTCACATTCTCTCTAATTTGTACACTTATTCCATTTCATTTAATTCCTTTCATGTCCTTTCCGACATTTTTAATGCACATTCTCCTCGTATTACCTTCACTATATACATCAAATACATCCGATTACTCTTAGGGTGTAATGCGGGGCCTTGCATTTCTCTCCCCCTTAAAGAATTTCATCCTCAAAATTCTCCCTGTGCTACTTGTCAAATCTCATCACTTACATTCATATAACTATATCTTTATCTCAGCCAAACACTATCCATTATGATATCTTTCTACTTCTCTTATTCCTGACTTTATCATACTTATATTCAATCTAACTTCATCTCTTTATAACTGTACTCATTTCTCACAATCCTATCATCACTTCACTCAATGTATATCCTGTCAGTTTCCCTTTCAGTTGGGGCCTTTGCATGTAATCTAGTGCTTTTCATAACTTTATAAATAATGATAATGCAATGTGGGGGGAAAAATGATGGGATGCAATTGTATGCTTTCATGTATCATGTATGTTTGTCCCATCCCATGCTATAACATGTGTAATCAATTGCCCAAACTGTTAGGAATTACTGACAGGTACACAGAACACCATATCCAATCTGAATCCACTTCCATATCAACTTTACATAGGGGCTATCACACTCTACTATCTATCGAATACAGAGTCATCTATATTAATCCTTACACTAACACTGGATTGTCTATACTTTCACTAGGATCCAATTCCATCTGTACACTAAACAAGACAACATTTGCTTTATGGCCACAACACTACACAGACACACATATCTAATCTATTCACTAACACCTTATTGCCCATAATCGCCTAAACCTTTGCTATGATACCACAATGTAATGCCTGCTCTTATTACCATTTAAAATACTTATTATTTTATTAAATTACTTGCACAAAAATACATTTATACAACTGGCACACATACATTTAAAGTACATATACAATTTAGTTCATTACATACATGTTCAAATTCTTTACAATATACATTTACAAATAAATAATACATTATCAGAAATAGCCCTGACTCGCTTTCCTTCTAGTGGCCTGCAGATGTTGACTCTAGCAAAAGCACCTTCTTACACTTGAGTACCTACACGGGAAAACACCCGTGCTGAGCAATAGCTCAGTGGAGAGTAAACAGTACAATTAACTTCTTATTGAAGTCGCAAATACAATCAATGTAACATGGCAATACATATAACATAATAACATGTCACTCTTATTCAATACATGCATTAACAACACTCAATAGCAATTATACACTCACTAATAATCGCAATACAGTTTTCTACTTACTCTTCAATATTCACTGAAAAGCACTAACATTATCATAAAATACTAACACTAACAAAGGAACATGTAACACTTAAATTATTTGTCACTTATCACTATTCGATATTTAGATCACTTTCATTGCCTGAATTCTCATAAATGGTGGATACGGGTACAAACACTAGAGACATAAAAGTCTCGGTTCACTAGATACCAAAAGGTATCAAACACTACACTAGTCACACTTTGGTGACATCACTAGCAACTGCAATCACTATTCCCTTTATAGGCATGCCTATCTATCCACTACTATGTGAAATTCAGGCTTACAATTAGTCTTTAATCACTCAAGGTTATCACACTTGATCCAACAAGATTCATAAAGATATAACACATCAAATAGAGCATGCAACAAAATCACTAAATTATGATTTCAATTACACTTAACATTAACATTAGTATAATTATTAATTGTCATGCAATTAGTAACATTTTACTTACCATTTGTCATATTCACTCACATTCATTACTAGTACATTTTATTACATAGTTTTAGAAACATAACATTAAAATATTTAATAGATTATGCAATCATTTACTATACCATGTCACTCATATTCATGTTCATTCATATTCATTAATTGTGTAAATTTTCATATAATAAGATTTAACAATTAAACCTTATTTCATTAACTCATTAGCTTTACACTTACTTATATTGCTTATTACTCTTATTTCCTTTACTTAAAACACTCTAAAAACACTTAGAAAGGCTTAAACATGCTTTAATAACAATTTGAGACCTTAAAATCAAGTTCAATAAAACAGGATAGTGTCACGGTTACTACCAAATTCATGGTAACCGTGCCCTAGTAGCACTTTCGGGTCTGGACTACATTAGACTACCTCACGTTCATTACCGGATAAGTAATAATCGTGTTCTATACTTTTTAAAGGGGTCATGGTTACTAAGAAAAGCTTAGTAACCGTGAGGTAGGGTGCATTTTGATTCTGGACTGCCTCACGGTTACTATGAAAATCATAGTAACCGTGATGCCTAAAATCGCTGAAAGACAGATTTTCTGTCTCGACTTGTATACCATTTTTGACCCAGAAAACGTCATTTTCAGGGAAAGTTGTCTTCTACAAAGTTGTTCCACTATGTCTCTAGTTTCTAAAACATCAAATATAACTCAAATAAGACTTCTAAATCTGAATTTATTCACTAAAAACCGAAGACTGCTCACTTGGGACGGACAGCAGGGGTCTGTCCACTTCAAGCTCATTTTCGGGCACTCTAGAAACAGATTTAGGTCCCGGTTTCTTCTACAAAGTTGTAGATATAAGTCTTATCGTTCATATACAACTTGAAGCACATCAATCAGACGTCTAAAAAAAGAGTTATGACATTTTTACTAAGACTGGTTCATATGAACCAAAAACAGATTTTCACTCAACTCTTTCTAAGGCACAAATCAACTTTCTCATGCACTATTAATTCAATTATTCACTCAAAAATCAACTATGGATCATCTAAAACACATATAACAATTTATTTCTACTACAAAAACATAGAACAATAATTTAACTCCCATACCTCTCTTAAGCTTTAACTTTTTCTTTCTTCCTTCTTATCTTCTCTTCTTTACTCTTGCTCTTCATCTCTATCATTTACAGCTTTTCTCTAATTGGATGATCCACTCAAGCTTGAGAAAGGAAGAAGAAAAACCAAGGAATCAAAACTTTATGTTTTGTTTTTGTGGCCAAATATGGCCGGCCAACACACACACACACACACCCATTTCTTTTTCTTTTAACTTATATCTTAAGATTTCTAGAGATATTAGTGTCACTTTTCCATTGGTGGCTCAAATAAAATCTTACACAATTTCACTTTAATCCCTCTTTAAACTTATGTTTCTTAATTTAATTTCTCATCTTTCTTTATTTTTATTTTTGCCACAATTCTTTTACTTTAAACTTTCAATTAAGCCCTCAATGTCACATTCTCTCTAATTTGTACACTTATTCCATTTCATTTAATTCCTTTCATGTCCTTTCCTACATTTTCAATGCACATTCTCCTCGTATTACCTTCACTATATACATCAAACACACCCGATTACTCTTAGGGTGTAATGCGGGGCCTTACACCTTCTATGGCAATTGGTGTTGGGGGTACGATATTTACTCTCTTTGCTGCTGAATGATATACCTTTCTTGCATATCCAGTAAAAATTTATGGAAATTTATCATAATATCGAGATCACTCATATATTTGGTTTTGGTACTTGTGAAATTATTGACACTGGCTAGGACTCCTTAATTTGAATGCTTGCAAGGAGCAAAGCCATCCATAATGTACTCTCTTGTCAATAAATTGTTTTAAATATTAAATTAGAGACATGGTCTGAAATTGGATTTTGTAGTATTTGCTGAAATATACGGTTTTGTAATACCCTCATCTGAACAGTATTTTTCGATATGGAATTAAGCGGTAAACTGAAGTTTTTTTGCATCAATTGCTTAACCAAATAATTTATTAATTGTCAATACTTAATCATTATTCATAATCATACATTTAACGTGACAACTTATAACTCGCTGAAATACTATTCATTTCATTAAAAATTTAGCAGCACAACGACTATATACTTAATAGACTCTTGAAAAACCAGACAAAACAAAGCCTCTCAAAGGGACAACAATCTATAACAGTACATATATTCACATGTCGAACATATCCATACTAAAATACTTACAGGCAATCACACATTTACAGATATAACAATATTTACTATCACATCAAACCATAGTTCAAATACAGTCTAATTCTTTACTTCAAATATCTAAGTATATATATGCCAAAAATACCAAATAATTACAACTATTTCTTTCTCTTCAGATCTCGCTCCGCTGTGTACCAAGCTCCAGCTACTTTTCAAAATTTGCATGCAATAAACACTACGTGCTAAGCACTAAATATGCTAAGTGGTGACTATGAATCGAAGAATTTTTCAAATAGCATACTTACATTAATTACGCTAGAAATTATTTTGGACTTATTAAAAGCTCTTTTGACATTTTTAACAATATTTTTAAAGCATTACAAGAATTTTGGCAAATTTATCACTTTAGTCTTAAACTTTTTAATTTATTACAAAAATACCCTTTTTGCAATTTTAATTACAAATTGTCATTACTATTCTTTCTTTCACTTTTTACTTAACTTTTGGTGTATAACCTTTTAATTGGGCTTGACTTTGAATTTTTAGGCAGAATTTCTTATTTAATCGGTTCGGTATAATTATTATACCGTTTGACATTTTACTCTATTAATTGCCACTATTATGGCAAATTTTCCATTTAATTTTCGATTTTTTACTTAATTACATAATTATTCATTTTACACTTTGATTACAGTTTTGTTATTGGATCACTTAGTTCACTTTGACTTTTTAAATGCTTATCAAAATATGCTTATCAATACCTTTAACATTCAATACAGAGTAATACAATTACTTTAAAAAATTTTGCAATTGGGTCTTTAATTTTTCATTTCATTACAAAAATGTTCCATTTTCACAATTATTACAAAATTGCCACTCTTTCATTTTTAATCACAAAATTGTCATTCATTTGCTTATTTTTACTTTTCAATTGACTTTGACATACAAAATTTTCATTTGGTCCTTAATTGAACTTTTTACACCATATTTCATTTTTAATTTATAATTTCTTAATTACTTACGGTATTGTCACTTTTGGACTTTTAATTTCAATATTGATACTATTTTATAAATTTTTTATTTTCAAAGAAATAATTGGCATATAATATACCAATTGATCCTCATTTTGATTTTTTCATGTAAAATTATGTTTTAGTCATTTTTCTTTCCAAAAGCTTATTTTTGGGTTGTTTGGTCGTTAAATTACCATTTTACCCTTGTAAAATATTTTTTTTCTTTTTGCTCATTAAGTATAATTTTTGAAAAAATTACGGTTTTGACCCAAAATTTATCATTTCTTTCAATTAAGTCATTTTTCACTTTTATCTTTTACTTTTAGCTTACTTTTTAAAATTTTGATTTATTCTTATCAATATGCCTCTAGTATAATTCTTCAGGAACTCTTGGATAGAATATATGGGACGTGGACCCCACAGGGCCATATACAAAACAATATTGAAAAATAATCCCAAATGATCATTTCTCACAGAACATATAATAATACGTATGATAGAGGTTATGAAGATCAACAATCCTACCATAGCAAAGCAAGTCACCATGACTTGCACCACAGTATAGGGTATCCATATGGCTAGCCAATTATATCCTGAGCAAGACTTTTACTGTCTGACTTTTGCTAAGGGCAAAATTACTTTTAAAATACTTTTCAATGTCAAACAATTGCAAGTATTTTTTCAATCAGTACATTTTGTTAGTTAATCTTTTCAATCACGCTTTCTTTTCTATTATTCTGACAGTCACATTTTTTGTGAATTATTCTACAATAATTCACCATGATCACTTTACACTTAATACTTTTCAGTGTCTTTTCATTTCAATACATTAGTCGATTACTCTTTCATTACTTTTTATACAATTTGTGAATTATATCATTATAATTCACTATTTCTTGTCAATTTATGAATTATTTCTTAATAATTCAATAATTTTGACTTTTACCTTTTTGACTTTTAACAATTTTCTTACTTTATTTTGTTCATTAACACGGTCGTTCGGAATGTTCAATACTTTTATACGGTTTATGAATCATTTTATAATAATTCACTATTTTATTATCGAATTATGAATTATTTCTCAATAATTCAATGAGGACATTATACACACTATACTTTTTATGGTCTTTTTATTCCAATAAATTAGTCAATCACTCTTTTAAATAATTTTGGATAGTTTATGAATTATATCAATATAATTCATTATTTTTCACTTAAATTATGAATTATAACTCAATAATTCAATACATTTATTTTGTATATATTTAAATATTTCTTCAAAAATATCCAAATAAATTCTAAAAATTCTATAAAAATACATAAGAACATTATTTACTCATTTCATGCATTATTTCACAAAAATTCACTATTTTCATTTAATACATAATTCAATAATTATTCCAAAAATATTCAAATAATTTCTATAAATTTCATAAAAATTTATGGAAAAATATTTCATATCTACTATTAAATTGAGGCTTAACTTACCAAAAATAAATAAAATATAATTTAATTCTCTTTAAGCATAAATTCAGCCAACGTGTGCTTCAATTTTTTTTTTAAATCCCTTCAAGTTTTCTAACATGCTTATTTAGGGTTGGTTACATTATTCTAAAATCAATTTCAATATACATGCATTTTACAATTTTTACCCTAAGTTACATAATGAAAAATTCATCCAATTAAAGGAAAATTATAAGATTTCATAGTCACTTACCTATTTCTTTGTGCTTATCCTTCCATAAGCTTCATTTTCTAAGCTTTGAACCAAAGAAAATCATTCATCTTCAAAACACCCAAAAGTGGCCAAATTTTTCATCCAAAAATTCACCATGATAACAAGATTTTTAGCTTAAATAAATCTAAAAAATGGACTTCAGGTACATAAAACTACTTATAGGTACCCTTAAACAAAATTAAAATCAAGAAATTCTCTTACCTCATTTTGATACCCAACACTTTAACCCTTGATTTTCCTTGCTTATCTCCCTTTAATCATTGGTTTGAGGATTGATCAAATATATAAAGAGGCTGAAGATTAATTCTTGTGCTTGGATCAAGAGAGAAAGAGAAGGAAATCATAAGGAAAAATAAAGAAATTTGGCCATGGTGGTTCGGTTGAAGAGAGGAAGAAGGAGTTGGCATGAAGGTTGGAAAAAATCTCAAATTTTCTGCCCTTTTATACCACTCACAAGTGGGCTGGGGCTTGGGTTATGAGCCTAAATAATTAACCAAAGTCCATTAATTATCCATTAAGCAATCTTAATTAATTTTTCCCACTTACCAATTCCAAATCAGTTCAAAATTGATTCCATCGTTCTTATCATATCAAAAATAGGCTATACACAAAATTTCAGCCCAATTGAAGTCCATTTTTGATCCGGTTCTATTAAATCGATTCGATTTAAAAATGTCAGTATTACCGAAAAATTTAATTTTTGCAACCAAAATAATCTACACATTATTTTAGACACATATGTAATTTTTGATAATTTTTAGACTCAATTTGCTATTTTTAACGACTCGATCAAACCTTGGTCAACACAGTTAACCTAAAATCGATCCGTTTTGTTTTTCGTGTTTTTGACTTTTAGAAATCTATTTGACTTCAATTTCGCTTCAAATTTTAATCTCGGACTACCCGTAACCCATATTTTCCAATGGTCCAATAAAATATTTTTCATCTCTGGATTTACTTTTTAGTCCGAATTTATTATTCACTATCGAAAAATATTATTTAGGCTAATCTGACGTTTAGGCCATTACAGGTTCACTCTATTTGAGGTTGTCTACAATATGCATTATTGGACAAATACATCTGACAAGTTTGAGATGATCTTTTGCTTCTGAACTTATTTCATTTGACTTTGTTTGGAAGCAGGGATCATACTATACTTCAGCTTGTTCTCCATGTTTCAAATGACTTTATTAGCAAGCTTGTCCACCACAAATCTGAGGGATATTCTTAATATTCACTTAAGTGTACTGCATGGATTTGAATTGTTGGCGTCTTTTGAATATTATACCTATTTTTGTCAATATCCTAAATTTACATAAAATGTAATTAAAAGAAAAAATATATTAAAATATATTGTTTGGTGATATTATTTCGCATCATGGTTCCCTTGGTGGAGATAGCAGACTTGTTTAAAATCTTGGCTAGCCATTACCCTGGAGATTTTATTAGACTATTAGGTGTTGGACTGGAACATTAATGTGCCATTGACAGTAATATGTTAATTAATATAATGTATTGTGGAGTTAGATAAATTTATTACATAACGTTGGTTTTATATTGATTTTATTTTTCCTGGTCCAATTTGATGTCTGCAATTAGATCTGTCCATTAGCAACTGATAATGGATTTATTTTCTAAATCTTTTCACCAACCTAGTTTAAGCTAGAATTTCCATAAATTGTTGTAGGTTGGTTAAGAAAATTAATAGTTTGGCCAATTTTTAATTCACTAAGTAGTTTTTGAAAATTTGATTTTATTTAAGCATGAAAAATTTATGTTTGACCTTTTGTTTTGTAGCTATTTGGCTTTACATTGATAAAAATATAGTCTTTCTTCTAACAGTTTAAATAATTTTCAGTTGATAAACTACTTTTTAATGGAATTCTACTCCGCATTACTAGTTAATTAATTAATTAATTAATTCATATTAATAAAATATTTCTTCTATTTTTTAGATATCAACTTACTTCTAATTAATAAACTACTACACTGCACCTTACTCTAGAATATGGTTCTATTAATAAAAAATTTCTTTTACTTTTTCAGATATCCTAAAAATAATGTTAATTAGCCTTGTCTTAGCTATTCATTTGGATGATATTAATTTGTTATGACCAGTTAATATGAATGTCTGGTTTAATCTATAGCTATTGCCAGTAAGCAATAATGAAATGTTGACATTGAAAAACTACAAGTAATTTTGTGTAAAAAATCGATAATATTTTAGTGACGGAATAGCGATGAAATTTTGTCACAATTTTTTTAGTAATTCTGGCTGAATTTACCAACGAAATTACTAATTTTGTTGCTAAAAATAGCAATGAAAATTATTTTCCATTGCTAATTTTGATCAAGTCATCGAATCTGACATTGGCTGGATTTTGCAACAAAATGAAAATGATTTTTGTTGCTAAAAATAGCAACTGTAAAATTTACAACCGATTTTTCCATTGCTAATTTTGAATAGT
Organism: Excoecaria agallocha; assembly: GCA_037975025.1. Taxonomy (NCBI): domain Eukaryota; kingdom Viridiplantae; phylum Streptophyta; class Magnoliopsida; order Malpighiales; family Euphorbiaceae; genus Excoecaria; species Excoecaria agallocha. The sequence goes on along the minus strand of CM075822.1, from coordinate 31,674,470 downwards.
GATGGAAAAATAACAAATTTCGTTGCTATTTTTTTTGCTATTTTAGAATTTTCTTATAGTGTGTGGCATCGACAGTGGGTGGCGGCATCGACAGTGGGTGGCGGTAACAGGTTCAGGGCAATAGGTGGGAGGTAGAGAGGGAGAGGCGAAGGAGAGGGAAGGGAGAGGTGGTTGTCGAGTGGGGGGAGATCAGATGGCGAGAGAGGTGAAGGAAAAAAGTGTTAGGGTTTTTAAATCACATTCCTTATAGACATCTATTTCTGTAAGCAAATAATGCTATGATTTTTTTCACTATAAAAATTTGCTACGAAATTATAAAATACCACTGATAATTTACCAATGAAAATATCATTATGTAGGGATATTTATCCTCTAAATAATTAATTTTTATAAAATTTTATTTTAAAATAATATAATTTATTTTAAATTATTAATTATTTAATTAATTCATACATAATTTAGAAATTTTTGTTAAAAAGTAGATGATAAAATATTTTTGGTCATGATGAAATTATTTTAAAAAAAAATATTGTAAAAATTAATTATCAATAATTTAAAATTTCTGACGAAAAATTTTTTTTTTGTAGGGAATTTACCTACATAATTATGTTTTCATCGGGAATTTTCTTACGAAAACATATTTTCATCGGAAAATTCCCTATGGAAACACAATGCCGTAGCAAAAGTACCTACAAAAGCATTATTCTGTAAAAAAATTACCTATGAAATTATTTTTCCGTCAAAAAATTCCCTACAAAAATATCATTTTGTAAGGAAATTTATACTCTTAATAATTATTTTTTATAATATGTTATTTTAGAATAATATAGTTTATTTTAAATTATTATTAATTAATTCATATATAATTTAGAAATTTTTGTCAAAAAGTAGATGATAAAATATTTTTGTCATGATGAAATTATTTTAAAATAAAATATTATAAAATTAATTATCAATATTATAAAATTTTCAACAGAAAAGAATTTTCCATAAGAAATTTACCTACAAAACTGTGTTTCTATTGGAAAATTACCTAAGGAACTTTATTTTCGTAAAAAAAAATACCTACAGAAATTTATTTCCGTCAGTAAATTTTATTAAAAAATTTTTCTCACTCTATTGGTGCCTTATTTTACAATGGTCTCAATATTCCATTGCAAAATAAGTTTGACAGTAACATTTGCCACAAATTTTAATGAGGGAGAACAACAATTTCTTTTTTTCCTTCATAAAAGATAAAAATTGCCTACAATTTTACCTATGGAATATTATTTCCATTGGTAATTAACAATGGAATCCTATTTTGTCAGGAATATGATGTTTTCTTATAGTGACGGTAGAATTGATGCAAATTTAGCATACAACGTTAGACTTGAAATAAAATTTGAATACATTATACTAAAATTTTGTGGGCCAAATCAATTCAAAATTGTGTATAAGAAGCAAATTGGAGAAGAATAATAGATATATGAAACACTACTAAGTAATAAAATAAGTAAAACTTGATAGAAATTGTATTGATATCTATTTGTCTATATTGGGCGCGTTTAGTTCGTTATATTGTATTAATTTGTATAACGTTAGCCTATATAATATTAGCCTGTGCAATATTAGCTTGTATTATAATATTCAGTATTTAATACAAATATATATTGCTTGTAATGTATTGTACTTTATTTTATACACAATGCAATACTATATTATTTTTTAAAAAAATTAAAAAATATACAAAATTAAATTTTTAATTTTACTAATATAGACAAAAAAAATTAATTATAGAATACAATCACCATTTTTTTTAAAATTTATAATTTTTTTGGAAATATGAATATATGTTAGTAGATAAATTAAAAATCAAACAAATAATTTAGGTTTTGTTAGGTAATATTGTAGGTTTTAGTTTTTTATTTAGAAAATTCAAAAACTATTTTTAATTTTTATTATCTATTTTTTAAAAAACTATTTTGCATATTTAAAAACTGTATAATATTTTTTTTAATTATGCGTCTATATTCAAAAACAATATCATATATTTTTGGATTATATATATTATACCAATTACCATTATTGGATTGACAATAATCTAGTATCATTAGATAAAAATGGTGGTGGCGGTGGCAACATGGTGGTAACGGTTGTGTGTTGGTGGCTGCAGCTATGGCGACGATGGCAGTAGCGACAACGACGGTGGCTGAACCCCATAGGCATCCAGTTTGCTCTCGAAAATTCATTTTTAGGGCTCGAGGCCAGATAAAGGTTCATTTAACTCTTAAAGACCAGTCGTTTCGTAATAGATAGGAATTTATTCCCATCTATTATAGACGATCATTCTACAAGAGCATTTGCTAGGCACCATAAGTTAGGTATCATGGAGTCACCTGATGGAATATGACATGGCATTTATATGATGATCATGCAGCGAAAAAATAATAAAATCGATCATACATGCCACTCAATCCATAAACAAGAATCGAAAACATGCAATTTTAGGGTTTTAAAACTTACAACTTTAGATGCACTTCAAGATTTGATATTGATGATGACCAGCAACCAAGAAGGATTTATTTGCCTTAGATCTTCACCACCAATGCCAAAGGAACAACCTTTATGCCACTCCTCTCTATGTTCACACACACAATTTCAATGACGGCTTAAAATCAAGAGTGCTAGCTCTATATTTAAGTATTGTGTAATGGAGATGGACTGAAGCTACAAGATTTGATCTTGTACTTCCTTTTTGTTGCTATTGCTGCCCAAGAACACAAGAGAACAAGGAAAAATCCTTTCCCTTGTGAAATTCGGCCAAGAGTGAGAGAGAGATCAAAATTCATGCCTAGGGTTTTTATGTTGTTTACTAATATATATCATTTGATTTTTGGCAAATGTTTAATCCGAATTTTACTACCTTAAGATAGTTAATTCATCCTCAATCACTTCCTAAAATCAAGTGACTTATATTAATTCAAACTCTTTTGAATTTTAAATTCAAATTAATTTAAAATAATCATAAGATAATTAATTAAATAATATCACTTAATAAGGATATTTGCATGTGCCGAAATTCACAAGGAATTTGTCTTTGAATTTCGACCACTCCATTTCCTATTTAAGTGTTTTACTTTGATTCAAATTCTTTTAGGCTTTAATACTCAATTAACTTAATTAATACAAGATAATTAATTAATTGAAATTAAACCTTGTGGCCCAAATATCTCTTTCTAATGGACCAAAGTCCATTTAGCAATTTTAATACCCATTACATACATTAATTTGACTTTAATTAAAAGCCAAAATTAATGTCCAATATCTAATTTAAATATTTTAAGCCCAATGCTTTGTGTGCGATCCTATAGGTCCATTTAATATTGGCAATGAATTAATGAATTAATTCAAAGGCTATATATATTCTCTAGCAAGATATTATAGCATTCCAAATTAAATGAAAATGCAAATGGCATTTAGTGAACTAATGCAATTTTGCATAGTCCATTTCCCATAAATATCAAAATTAATATAAGGCATAGAACTAGTCATCCTTATATATATTAATTCCTTTCTTGATATTTCAGTGACACTGAACTCTCAGATAAATAATGATTACTCATTATTTCATCTCGGTATGGCCATACACTTCTCAGTTCAATGATCAAGTGGTCGATGATATTTTCTCTCTTATTGAGAGGGGTAATCCTACTGGTTATACTCAGTACATGAGCAACATCCAACCTAGTACATAACATGACGTACATGATAGATCCAATAGCAGATGCATATGGGATTCTACTCATGTTGTCCCCTTCTTCTTTGGTTTTAGGGCACTGTTCTTTAGTTAAAGAAACTTCCAAAGCCAAAGGTATGTACCCTTTCTTTGAGTCTCCCATACTAAAATGCTTTAGTACTTTGTCTATGTACTTTTCTTGACTTAGTCCCAAAAGCCGATTCGATCTATCTCTATAGATCCGAATACCAAGTATTGTCTTAGCTTCACCTAAGTCTTTCATTAAGAAATATTTCCCCAACCATTGCTTAACCTTTTGCAATGTTGGAATGTCATTCCCAATGAGAAGGATGTCGTCCACATATAGGACCAGAAATACTATTATGCTCCCACTAACCTTCTTGTACACACAAGGCTCATCTTCATTCTTGATGAAGTCAAATTCTTTGACTACCTCATCAAAGTGAAGATTCCAACTTCGGGATGCTTGTTTTAATCCATAAATGGATTTTTGAAGCATGCAAACCTTCTTAGGATGCTTAAGATTGACAAAACCCTCGAGCTGTGTCATATACACATCCTCAAGTAAATTTCTGTTGAGGAAAGCAGTTTTGACATCCATTTGCCATATCTCATAATCATGATATGCAGCTATGGCACGCAAAATCCTAATGGACTTAAGCATGACTATAGGCAAAAAGGTCTCATCATAGCCTACACCATGAGTTTGTCGAAAATCTTTTGCTACTAGTCTACTTTTGTAGGTCTTATCAGCTTTGAGTTAAAATAGCCACTTACATTCAATTACTTTAACACCTTTCGGTGGATCAACCAAGGTCCAAACCTGGTTATCGTACATTGATTGCATCTCGAATTTCATGGCTTCAAGCCAATTTTTCGAGTCTGGGCTCTCAATAGCTTCTCGGTAGGTAGTAGGATCCTCACGATCTACTAACTCAAAAATGTCACTGTCAGTGATTAGAAATTCGTATCTCTCAATCTCCTGACGTACCCTATCGGACCTTCTAGGTTCTTGTGTAATGGGTTCTTGTTCCATAACTGGTTGTGAACTTGATCCCATTTCTAACTCATCCTCTATAGGAGTTTATGTTGCTTGAATTTCTCCAAGTTCTACTTTACTCCCACTATCTTTCTTGAGAAGGAACTCTTTTTCCAAGAAAATAGCCTTGCGAGCAACAAATACTTTATTCTCGGATTGTGAGTAAAAGTAGTATCCCTTTGTTTCTTTGGGATAACCCATAAATAAGTAGATAGTGGATTTGGACTTTAGTTTGTCATATGTTAATTTCTTAACATGTGCTTCACAGCCCCAAATCCTGAGAAACGACATATTGGGTTCTTTTCTAGTCCATACCTCGTATGGTATCTTCTGAACTGCTTTAGTTGGAGTACGGTTTAGTAGAAACATAGCAGTTTCTAATGCATAACCCCAAAAGGAGACAGGAAGATTTTCTTGACTCATCATTGATCGAACCATGCCCAACAGAGTTCGATTTCTCCATTAGGACACACCATTTCATTGTTCTGTTCCAGGAGGAGTGAGCTGTGAAATAATACCACACTCCTTCAGATGACTGTCAAACTCTTAGCTTAAGTATTCGCCACCTCGATATGATTGAATGGCTTTTATACTTTTGCAAAGTTTGTTTTCTACTTCGTTCTTAAACTTTTTGAATTTCTCAAAAGTTTCAGACTTGTACTTCATTAAATAGACGTAGCCATATCTACTGAAGTCATCTGTGAACGTCATGAAGTAGCTAAAACCACCTCTAGCTTGTGTATTTAATGGTCCACATACATCGTTATGTATTAGTTCCAATAAGTCATTAGTCCTCTCACCTTTCTTGTTAAAAGGACTCTTTGTCATTTTTCCATGCAAACATGGCTCGCATGTGTCATAAGACTCTAAGTCAAATGACCCAAGCACTCTAGATTTATGGAGTCTTGAAATGCATTTTTTATTTGAATGCCCTAAACGACAATGCCAGAAGTAAGTAGGGTTCAATTCATTTGATTTAACCCTCTTTACATTAATGTTGTATATGGACACTTTGTTTTGTAGATCAAGGATATAAAGGCCATTTTGCAACATGGCATTGCCATATAAAATGCCTTGTCGACGAATATGAGCATTGACATTTCTAATAACAAAATCAAATTCATCCAAATCTAAACAAGAAACTGAAATAATGTTTTTGCTCATAGCAGACACATAATAACAAATTTTTAAAACTAAACAAAGTCAGAAAGGTAAAGTGAGTTGATAGTCGCCTATCTCCATGGCAGCAACTCGTGCTCCATTCCCCACATGGAGGTCTACTTCATTCTTTCCAAGTAACCGCCTATTTCTTAGTCCCTGCACATTTGAACAAATGTGAGAACCACAACCGATGTCCAATACCCAAGTGGTAGAAATAGAAAGGTTAATTTCAACAATAAAAATACCAGAATTGGATGCCTTGGCTACATTCTTCTTTTGTTCTTCCTTGAAGAGAGCGCAGTTCTTCCTCCAATGCCCTATCTTGTTGCAATGGAAGCATGTGCTCTCACTCTCCTTGAGCTTTTATGCCTTGGGCTTGGATTGGGCCAGAGGTGCACTCCTATTTGACTTGAACCGAGCCAGGTCATTCTTGGGTTTTGCTTTTCCCTTTCCCTTTCCCTTACTGGGTCCCTTCTTAATGTCTCTTTGAACCATAAGTACAGGATTGGTCTTTCGAATGTTCTCTTCAGCATTCTTAAGCATCCCATAAAGCTCGGTGACTATCTTGTTCATTGCATGCATGTTATAATTCATAATAAATGGATTATAATCATCAGTCAATGAACCTAAGATTAAGTCAGTGGCCAATTCCTTCGGGACTTGTACCTCAAGCTTCTCAAGAGTATCAAGATACCCTTTCATCTTTAGTACATGGGTACTAACAGGAGTGCCTGCAACCATCTTACAAGAAATTAAGGCCTTTGTTGTCATGAACCTCTCGTGACGAGCTTGCTCTTGGAACATCTCCTTGAGGTGCACCATGATCGCATAAGTCTCTTGGTCCATGAATTGCTTTTACAAGTCAGGCACCATAGTGGCTAGCATCAAACAGATCACATCATTGGAGTCACTCTTCTTGGTCTCAAAAGTTTCCTTTTGAACCGCAGAGGCATTCCTACCAGGTTCTTCGGGTAAAGGTGCATCCAAAATATACGACCTTTTCTCTTGCTTAAGAACTATTCTTAAGTTTCGAGACCAGTCTATGAAGTTGGTGCCATTCAGTTTGTCCTTTTTCAGGATCGATCGCAATGAAAAGTTGTTGTTTGAAGAAGCCATTTTTCAATCTATAATAAAACTTAGTAAGATTAAATGAGGTCTTATTTATAATCCCACAAACCGAATTAATATCCCTTTAAATAATTGGCGTTAGTGATTAAATGTGGGCCAAGATCCACTTTTCACAACAACTTATTAGTCAAGCTGAGCTTGTACACCTAACAAATTAAGTTACTTAGGTAGGAAAACTCCAATCATGTCTTGTACATAACTCTTGGATCAAATGGGCTAACATCTTAAGATGTTATAGCACAAATCCATTTATTAGTTGCCTAGGTCCGGGCATCGCTTTCCATGTTAAGTCCAACCTACATTCACAACCCATGCCTCACAAAGATAATCGAGCGCATCTAGGACTCCTAGTCTACGTGATCGAGGATCGATGTCTTGACATGTTTTGAATTAGGAAGGCAACTTTGTGACTTACTATTTTAGGGATTCATTTTATTATGGCTTACATGACATAGGCTTTGTCATCCATTCATAGCATGCATATATATATATAATTGCATAAAGTAAAGCGTGACAAACATGGGCCCAAAAACCTACAACTAAGATTCTATACTATTACATAAGAATCTTCGAGTTGGGTTTCTCCACTCCGGTGGGCTTCGTCTTGATTTACAAATTCTTCAAATAAATTTTATTCTAAGAAATAAATGAAACTTTTACAATAATACATAATGGCTCACAGGCCATATTTAATTACAAAAACCCGAGGCCCATGAATGCACCATGCATATCCATTCATCACACAAAACAAGCAAATAAATATACATAACATTCATAGATCAAATAAAGTCCAATTTTAATTAATTTAGCCAGCCCATTAATGAAAATTGTGTACTTGAACTTTTAAGAGAGGACCCCATGATGGGACTGGGCCGAAGCCCAATGGACTAAATCCTTTTATTGAATAAGTTCTCTTAAAAGTCCAAAACACTAACTAGTTAAATTTGTGCCATAAATCAACTCTAGTATAATTTTCAATTTTGTCATTTTTAATTTTATGTCATACAGCCCATAAACATTAAATATACATATAATATGTACCAATATAAATTAAAACATAAAATCATGAAGAACATATATATAATACATGGCATTCATACAAAAACAAATAAACAACAATGAAACTAGTTGTTTAATGCTTATATGATGCCACAAAAAATGTACAAACACTTAAATAAATTTTATGAGTCATTTAATAATTTAAATAAGGTTATAAATATTGAGTTAATGTTCTGTACCAATCTGATCTAAATGTGTTTTTACTATTTTAATCAAAACAAAACAAAAAATGTTGATTAAACATGTAACAAACACAAACTAGTCATAGTTTTAAGTGATTTTTAAAATTAATCAATTAAATTGTCATGGACTAGAATTAAAACCAAATTTAAAATATGTCCAGACCTGATATTTAATCTTTAAATATCACTTACAAACAAGCCAAAATCATTTTTACATTTAATTTTGAAAACTAGTTGTTAAACAAACACTTAACATGCCAACTAGCACCTAGTTTCAAGATTAACATGTACCATCAGGTATTAACAATTAAATCCGACCATTAAGAGCTCTAAGAACATCTTAGGACAGTATATTAACATGTTATATTAATTATAATGCCTATCTAATCATTTAAAATCGTTTTTACACCAAAACAATGCAAAAAACTCAAGACGGAAAATTTCTGCATTGCATGTTTTTAGACGAACGATTTTTGATTAATTATTTCATGCATCTAAAGAACTAAAATAAGCATGTTTAGTCTTTGATACCACTGATGGAGTATGACATGGCATTTATATGATGATCATGCAGCAGAAAAATAATAAAATCGATCATACATGCCACTCAATCCATAAACAAGAATCGAAAACATGCAATTTTAGGGTTTTAAAACTTACAACTTTAGATGCACTTCAAGATTTAATTTTGATAATGACTAGCAACCAAGAAGGATTTATATGCCTTAGATCTTCACCACCAATGCCAAAGGAACGGCCTTTAAGCTACTTCTCTCTATGTTCACACACACAATTGCAATGACGGCTTAAAATCAAGAATGTTAGCTCTATATTTAAGTATTGTGTAATGGAGATGGATTGAAGCTACAAGATCTGATCTTGTACTTCCTTTTTGTTGGTATTGCTGCCCAAGAACACAAGAGAACAAGGAAGAATCCTTTCCCTTGTGAAATTCAGCCAAGAGTGAGAGAGAGATCAAAATTCACGCCTAGGGTTTTTATGTTGTTTACTAATATATATCATTTGATTTTTGGCAAGTGTTTAATCCGAATTTTACTACCTTAAGATAGTTAATTCAGACTCAATTACTTTCTAAAATTAAGTGACTTATATTAATTCAAACTCTTTTGAATTTTAAATTCAAATTAATTTGAAATAATCATAAGACATTTAATCAAATAATATCACTTAATAAGGATATTTGCATGTGCCGAAATTCACAAGGAATTTTTCTTTGAATTTCAGCCACTCCATTTTCTATTTAAGTGTTTTACTTTGATTCAAATTCTTTTAGGCTTTAATACTCAATTAACTTAATTAATACAAGATAATTAATTAATTGAAATTAAACCTTGTGGGCCGAATCTCTCTCTCTAATGGACCAAAGTCCATTTAGCAATTTTAATGCCCATTACATACATTAATTTGAATTTAATTAAAAGCCAAAATTAATGTCCAATATTTAATTTAAATATTTTAGGCCCAATGCTTTGTGTGCGATCCTATAGGTCCATTTAATATTGGCAATGAATTAATGAATTAATTCAAAGGCTATATATATTCTCTAACAAGATATTATAACATTTGAAATTAAATGAAAATGCAAATGGCATTTAGTGACCTAATGCAATTTTGCATAGTTTCTTACCCATAAATGTCAAAATTAATATAAGGCATGGAACTAGTCATCCTTATATATATTAATTCCTTTCTTGATATTTTAGTGACACTGAACTCTTAGATAAATAATGATTACTCATTATTTTATCTCGGTATGGCCATACACTTCTTAGTTCACTAATCAAGTGGTCGATGATATTTTCTCTCTTATTGAGAGGGGTAATCCCTTCACTTCTCTCATGCTCTCTAACATGGATCAGCGCATACCCATACTTGTCACTCTATTTTGAGCACGTTAGGTGTATGTCAAAGTACACAGTAATTCATAAAGAGTTTCATAGAGATTTTAGGTCTAAGAACTCTGATACAAAACTTGCATATGAGAAATACTTATGACTTGTACCTTGTAGTGTTCTCATGAATGGATCGAATACAGATACCATGTTCTAAACATGTATCTATGATCTCTGATTGGCACTTTTGTCTTTATGATCCATAAGACAGAACTCAACTTATCAGAGAGAGCATATTAGCCTTAATTCATTTGTTATTCCCATAACAATGATTGACTAGGGATATTTAGAATGAAGTCTCTATTATTTCAAGGTCTTACAACCATATGCCTCACACATGATAACTTAAACTGAAACAACATTCTTGGATAGTTCTATCAATTGACATGCACAAGAATACAATAGATAAAACAAATGCCTCATTTATTAACTAAAGTATTTTATTACAATACATTGGGGCTAGGGCTTACACTAACAATCTCCCACTAACACTAGTCCTAATTGGGCACAGCCCTAAGACCGAATGCTCTCAAATGAGCTTCATACAGATTTGGACACAATTGTTTCGTCAAAGGATCTGCTACATTATCTTCACTTGCTATCTTGCTAACCTTGACGTCCCCACGATCAATGATCTCTCTGATCAGGTGGTACCTCCTGAGTATGTGTTTGGATTTCTGGTGTGACCGAGGCTCCTTGGCTTGTGTGATGGCCCCGTTGTTGTCATAGAAAATTTTTAATGGATCTAGGATGCTTGGGACCACTCCTAATCCAGAAATAAAATTTCTAATCCAAACAGCCTCTTTTACAGCCTCACTTGCTGCAATATACTCAGATTCTGTAGTTGAGTCGGCAACGGTCTCTTGCTTCGAGCTTCTCCAGCTGATAGCACCACCCGTTCAAAACAAAAACAAACCCAAATTGCTATCTTGAATCCTGAGTGCTGGTCTAAAAAACAGTATCGGCATAACCTTGTATGACGAGCTTTTCTTGACCACCATACACCAAGAAGTGATCCTTAGTCCTTCGCAGGTACTTTAGAATTTCCTTTACAGCAGACCAGTGCTTCTCACCAGGGTCTTACTGAAACCTACTGGTTATACTCAGTGCATGAGCAACATCCAACCTAGTACATAACATGGCGTATATGATAGATCTAATAGCAGATGCATATGGGATTTTACTCATGCTGTCCCTTTCTTCTTTGGTTTTAGGGCACTGTTCTTTAGTTAAAGGAACTCCCAAAGCCAAAGGTATGTACCCTTTCTTTGAGTCTCCCATACTAAAATGCTTTAGTACTTTGTCTATATGCTTTTCTTGACTTAGTCCCAAAAGCCGATTCGATCTATCTTTATAGATCCGAATACCAAGTATTGTCTCAGCTTCACCTAAGTCTTTCATTGAGAAACATTTCCCCAACCATTGCTTAACCTTTTGCAATGTTGGAATGTCATTCCCAATGAGAAGGATGTCATCCACATATAGGACCAAAAATACTATTATGCTCCCATTAACCTTCTTGTACACACAAGGCTCATCTTCGTTCTTAACGAAGTAAAATTCTTTGATTTCCTTATCAAAGCAAAGATTCCAACTTTGGGATGCTTGCTTTAATCCATAAATGAATTTTTGAAGCTTGCAAACCTTCTTATGTTGCTTAGGATTGACAAAACCCTCGGGCTGTGTCATATACACATCTTCAAGTAAATTTTTGTTGAGGAAAGCAGTTTTGACATCTATTTGCCATATCTCATAATCATGATATGTAGATATGGCAAGCAAGATCCTAATGGACTTGAGCATGACTACAGGCGAAAAGATCTCATCATAGTCTACACCATGAGTTTGTTGAAAACCTTTTGCTACTAGTCTACCTTTGTAGGTCTTATCAGCTTTGAGTTTAAATAGCTACTTGCATTTAATTACTTTAGCACCTTCCGGTGGATCAACCAAGGTCTAAACCTGGTTATCGTACATTGATTGCATCTCGAATTTCATGGCTTCAAGCCAATTTTTTGAGTCTGGGCTCTTAATAGCTTCTCGATAGGTAGTAGGATCCTCATGATCTACTAACTCAATAGTGTCACTGTCAGTGATTAGAAATCCGTATCTCTCAATCTCCTAACGTACCCTACCGGACCTTCTAGGTTCTTGTATAATGGGTTTTTGTTCCATAACTGGTTGTGAACTTAATCCCATTTCCAACTCATCCTTTATAGGAGTTTGTGGCGCTTGAATTTCTTCAAGTTCTAATTTACTCCCACTGTCTTTCTTAAGAAGGAACTCCTTTTCCAAGAAAATAGCCTTACGAGCAACAAATACTTTGTTCTCGGCTTGTGAGTAAAAGTAGTATCCCTTTGTTTCTTTGGGATAATCCATAAATAAGTAGATAGTGGATTTGGACTTTAGTTTGTCAGATGTTAATTTCTTAACATGTGCTTCACAACCCCAAATCTTGAGAAATGACATATTCGGTTCTTTCCCAGTCCATACCTCATATGGTGTCTTCTCAACTACTTTATTTAGAGTAAGGTTTAGTAGAAATGCAACAGTTTCTAATGCATAACCCCAAAAGGAGACAGGAAGATTTGCTTGACTCATCATTGATCGAACCATGCCCAACAGAGTTCGATTTCTCCTTTCGGATACACCATTCCATTATGGTGTTCTAGGAGGAGTGAGCTATGAAATAATACCACACTCCTTCAGATGACTGTCAACTCTTGGCTTAAGTATTTGCCACCTCGATCTGATCGAATGGATTTTATACTTTTGCCATGTTGGTTTTCTACTTTGTTCCTAAACTCTTTGAATTTCTCAAAAGTTTCAGACTTGTACTTCATTAGATAGACATAGCCATATCTACTGAAGTCATATGTGAACGTCATGAAGTAGCTAAAACCACCTCTAACTTGTGTACTTAATGGTCCACATACATCGGTATGTATTAGTTCCAATAAGTCATTAGTCCTCTCACCTTTCTTTTTAAAAGGACTCTTTGTCATTTTTCTATGCAAACATGGCTCGCATGTGTCATAAGACTTTAAGTCGAATGACCCAAGCACTCCAGATTTATGGAGTCTTGAAATGTATTTTTCATTTGTATGTCCTAAACGACAATGTCAGAAGTAAGTAGGGTTCAATTCATTTGATTTAACCCTCTTTGCATGAATGTTGTATATGGACTCTTTGTTTTGTAGATCAATGATATAAAGGCCATTTTGCAACATGGCATTGTCATATAAAATGCCTTGTCGATGAATATGAGCATTGACATTTCTAATGACAAAATCAAATTCATCCAAATCCAAACAAGAAACTGAAATAATGTTTCTGCCCATAGTAGGCACATAATAACAATTTTTCAAAACTAAACAAAGTTCGGAAGGTAAAGTGAGTTGATAGTCGCCTATCTCCATGGCAGCAACTCGTGCTCTATTGCCCACACGAAGGTCCACTTTATTCTTCCCAAGTAACCGCCTATTTCTTAGCCCCTGCACATTTGTACAAATGTGAGAACCACAACCGGTATCCAATACCCAAGTGGTAGAAATAAAAAGGTTAATTTCAACAACAAAAATACCAGAACTGGACGCCTTGGCTCCATTCTTCTTTTTTTCTTCCTTGAAGAGAGCGCAATTCTTCCTCCAATGCCCTATCTTGTTGCAATGGAAGCATGTGGTCTCACTCTCCTTGAGCTTTTGCGCCTTGGGCTTGGATTCGGCCTAAGGTGCACTCCCATTTGACTTGAACCGAGCCAAGTCATTCTTGGGTTTTGCCTTTCCCTTTCCCTTTCCCTTATTGGGTCCCTTCTTAATGCCTCTTTGAACCATAAGTACGGGATTGGTCTTTCGAATGTTCTCTTCAGCATTCTTAAGCATCCCATGAAGCTCGATGACTTTCTTGTTCATTGCATGCATGTTATAATTCATAACAAATAGATCATAATCATCAGTCAATGAACCTAAGATTAAGTCAGTGGCCAATTCCTTCGGGACTTGTACCTCAAGATTCTTAAGAGTATCAAGATACCCTTTCATCTTTAGTACATGGGTACTAACAGGAGTGCTCACAGCCATCTTACAAGAAATTAAGGCCTTTGTTGTCACAAACCTATCGCGACGAACTTGCTCTTGGAACATCTCCTTGAGGTGCACCATGATCACATAAGCCTCTTGGTTCATGAATTTCTTATGCAAGTTAGGCACCATAGTGGCCAGCATCAAATAGGTCACATCATTGGAGTCACTCTTCTTGGTCTCAAAAGTTTCCTTTTGAATCGCAGAGGCATTCCTACCAGGTTCTTCGGGCAAGGGTGCATCCAAAACATACGACCTTTTCTCTTGCTTAAGAACTATTCTTAAGTTTCGAGACCAGTCTATGAAGTTGGTGCCATTCAGTTTGTCCTTTTTCAGGACCGATCGCAATGAAAAGTTGTTGTTTAAAGAAGCCATTTTTCAATCTACAATAAAACTTAGCAAGATTAAATGAGGTCTTATTTATAATCCCACAAACCGAATTAATATCCCTTTAAATAATTTGCGTTAGTGATTTAATGTGGGCTAAGATCTACTTTTCACAATAACTTATTAGTCAAGCCGAGCTTGTACACCTAACAAGTTAAGTTACCTAGGTAGGAAAACTCCAATCATGTCTCGTACATAACTCTTGGATCAAATGGACTAACATCTTAAGATGTTATAGCGCAAACCCATTTATTAGTTGCCTAGGTCCGGACGTCCCTTTCCATCTTAAGTCCAACCTACATTCACAACCCATGCCTCACAAAGATAATCGGGCACATCTAGGACTCCTAGTCTACGTGACCGATGATTGATGCCTTGACATGTTTTGAATTAGAAAGGCAACTTTATGACTTACTATTTTAGAAATTCATTTTATTACGGCTTACATGGCATACGCTTTGTCATTCATTCATAGCATACATACATATATATATATATATATATATATATATATATATATATATATATATATATATATATATATATATATATATATATATAATTGCATAAAGTAAAGCATGACAAACATGGGCCCAAAAACCTACAACTAAGATTCTATACTATTACATAAGAATCTTCGAGTTAGGCTTCTCCACTCCGGTGGGCTTCTTCTTGATTTACAAAGTCTTCAAATAAATTCTATTCTAAGAAATAAATGAAACTTTTACAATAATACATAATGGCTCGCAGGCCATATTTAATTACAAAAACCCAGGGCCCATGAATGCACCATGCATATCCATTCATCACACAAAACAAGCAAATAAATATACATAACATTCATAGGTCAAACAAATTCCAATTTTAATTAATTTAGCCAAGCCCATTAATGAAAATTGTGTACTTGAACTTTTAAGAGAGGACCCCATGATGGGCCTGGGCCGAAGCCTAATGGACTAAATTCTCTTATTGAATAA
This sequence comes from Excoecaria agallocha, assembly GCA_037975025.1. Taxonomy (NCBI): domain Eukaryota; kingdom Viridiplantae; phylum Streptophyta; class Magnoliopsida; order Malpighiales; family Euphorbiaceae; genus Excoecaria; species Excoecaria agallocha. The sequence continues at coordinate 31,658,806 of CM075822.1, read as the reverse complement.
GTTCTCTTAAAATCTCAAAACACTAACTAGTTAGATTTGTGCCATAAATCAACTCTAGTATAATTTCCAATTTTGTCATTTTTAATTTTATGTCATACAGCCCATAAATATTAAAAATACATATAATATGTACTAACATGAATTAAAACATAAAATCACGAAGAACATATATATAATACATGGCATTCATACAGAAATAAACAAACAACAATAAAACTAGTTGTTTAATGCTTATATGATGTCACAAAAAATGCACAAACATTTAAATCAATTTTATGAGTCATTTAATAATTTAAATAAGGTCATAAATATTGAGTTAATATTCTGTACCAATATGATCTAAATGTGTTTTTACCATTTTAATCAAAACAAAACAAAAAATGTTGATTAAACATGTAACAAACACAAACTAATCATAGTTTTAAGTGATTTTTAAAATTAATCAATTAAATTGTCATGGACCATAATTAAAACCAAATTTAAAATATGTCCAGACCTGATATTTAATCTTTAAATATCACTTACAAACATGCCAAAATCATTTTTACATTTAATTTTGCAAACTAGTTGTTAAACAAATACTTAACATGCCAACTAGCGCCTAGTTTCAAGATTAACATGTACCATCAGGTATTAACAATTAAATCCGACCATTAAGAGCTCTAAGAACATCTTAGGAAAGTATATTAATATGTCATATTAATTATAATACCTATCTATTCATTTAAAAGCGATTTTACACCAAAACAATGCAAAAAACTCAAGACAGAAAATTTCTGCATTGCATGTTTTTAGACGAACGATTTTTGATTAATTATTTCATGCATCTAAAGCACTAAAATAAGCATGTTTAGGCTCTGATACCATTGATGGAATATGACATGGCATTTATATGATGATCATGCAGCGAAAAATAATAAAATCGATCATACATGCCACTCAATCCATAAACAAGAATCGAAAACATTCAATTTTAGGGTTTTAAAACCTACAACTTTAGATGCACTTCAAGATTTGATTTTGATGATGACTAGCAACCAAGAAGGATTTATTTGCCTTAGATATTCACCACCAATGCCAAAGGAACAATCTTTACGCCACTCCTCTCTATGTTCATACACATAATTGCAATGACGGCTTAAAATCAAGAATGCTAGCTCTATATTTAAGTATTGTGTAATGGAGATGGATTGAAGCTACGAGATTTGATCTTGTACTTCCTTTTTGTTGCTATTGCTGCCCAAGAACACAAGAGAACAAGGAAGAATCCTTTCCCTTGTGAAATTCGGCCAAGAGTGAGAGAGAGATCAAAATTCACGCCTAGGGTTTTTATGTTGTTTACTAATATATATCATTTGATTTTTGGCAAGTGTTTAATCTGAATTTTACTACCTTAAGATAGTTAAGTCAGACTCAATCACTTCCTAAAATCAAGTGACTTACATTAATTCAAACTCTTTTGAATTTTAAATTCAAATTAATTTGAAATAATCATAAGACATTTAATCAAATAATATCACTTAATAAGGATATTTGCATGTGCCAAAATTCACAAGGAATTTATCTTTGAATTTTGGCCACTCCATTTCCTATTTAAGTGTTTTACTTTGATTCAAATTCTTTTAGGCTTTAATACTCAATTAACTTAATTAATACAAGATAATTAATTAATTAAAATTAAACCTTGTGGGACGAATCTCTCTCTTTAATGGACCAAAGTCCATTTAGCAATTTTAATACCCATTACATACATTAATTTGACTATAATTAAAAGCCCAAATTAATGTCCAATATTTAATTTAAATATTTTAGGCCCAATGCTTTGTGTGCTATCCTATAGGTCCATTTAATATTAGCAATGAATTAATGAATTAATTCAAAGGCTATATATATTCTCTAGCAAGATATTATAGCATTCCAAATTAAATGAAAATGCAAATGGCATTTAGTGACCTACTGCAATTTTGCATAGTTCCTTACCCATAAATGTCAGAATTAATATAAGGCATGGAACTAGTTATCCTTATATATATTAATTCCTTTCTTGATATTCCAGTGACACTGAACTCTCAGATAAATAATGATTATTCATTATTTCATCTCGGTATGGCCATACACTTCTCAGTTCACTGATCAAGTGGCCGATGATATTTTCTCTCTTATTGAGAGTGGTAATCCCTTCACTTCTCTCATGCTCTCTAACATGGATCAATGCATACCCAAGCATACCCATACTTGCCACTCTGTTACGAGCACGTTAGGTGTATATCAAAGTACACAGTAATTCATAAAGAGTTTCATAGAGATTTTAGGTCTAAGAACTCCAATGCAAAACTTGCATATGAGAAATACTTATGACTTGTACCATGTAGTATTCTCATGAATGGATTGAATCCAGATACCATATTCTAAACATGTATCTATGATCTCTGATTGACACTTTTGTCCTTATGATCCGTAAGACAGAACTCAACTTATCAAAGAGAGCATACTAGCCTTAATTCATTGGTTATTTCCATAACAATGACTGACTAGGGATATTTAGAATGAATTCTTTATTGTTTCAAGGTCTTACAACCATGTGCCTCACACATGATAACTTAAACTGAAACAACATTCTTGGATAGTTCTATCAATTGACATGCACATGAATACAATAGATAAAATAAATGCCTCATTTATTAACTAAAGTGTTTTATTACAATGCATTGGGGCTAGGGCTTACACTAACATCACCATCCAATAAAATATTGAAAAAGTGAGTTCTATTCTTATGAGGTTGAAACCATAGGTAAATCGAGATATGATTGACTAGGAAATATTGGTTTCCTCATGCATATTTTATAAAAGAATAATTTGTGTAATTTTTGGGATAAAAAGTGGACATTGGTCTATTTTATGTGAAAAAATTCAATTAATTATGTAGAAAATATTTAATGTGAATTTTTCTAATTATCGTACAAAAACCATTTATTACTAGACTATTACAACCAACTATATAAAAACATGAGAGAAAATAATAATACAGGTCCAAAATAAATGAATAAATAAATAGATAAATCCTAAGCTAAGCCGCTCTACCTTATTATCCAACCCAACCCGCCATACGTATGGGTTATGTGCATTAAAAGAACAAAAAATAATAATATGAGTTGATAATGAATTAAATCCGATAATAAGTTATAAATGATTAGTTAATTCAAATAAATTAGGTAAATAATTAATTTAATAGAATGGAAATAAATTAAGTAAAATACTTAAAATGCATTATGCATCCAGAATTCATTTAGCATTTATATGCAAACATATGCTAAATCATTTAATAAATTACGAATAATAATAATAATAATAATAATAATAATAATAATAATAATAATAATAATAATAATAATAATAATAATAATAATAATAATATGATCACAATGATATCATTTTAAAATAATTGAATTAAAGAGAATTAAGTATAAGTGTAAATATGTATGTGCATGACTTACATATTATAAATGTGAATAATAATAAAATACATTAATTAAAATAGATTATAACAAATAAATAATATTATGGGGCATGTTGTGTGAATTGCATAGTAAATAATAATATTGATAATAATATGATCAATAATAAATTGGTAAAAAAAAAATTAATGTGAATAATAAATAAATATAATGTCAAAATAATACATGAATAAACTGAGAAAAAGAAATTATATTAATAAAATAAATAATAAATGATATTAGAAATCATGAAAATAAAGAAAACGAGTGAAAAATGGGATAAGGGAGTGAGTTACACCCACGAAAGAGGCCAAAAGCACGAGTCACGAATGCCACAAAAAAAAAATTTGATTTTGCTGACAGTTATAAATTTTGCCACTAAAAACAAGATATTATCGACGGATTAGCTACTGAACAAAAGTAGCGTCGGTAAAAAAGAAGTTGGAGAATGGAGATATTTTTAGCGACGGAATGGTCGGTATAATTGCCGGGAAATAACGGCGGCATTCTGTAGCGACGGAATCATTCGTCGTAAAGATATCAAACATTTTAGTTTATGTACCGACAGTATTTGGGTCGGTAATTTAAATGTTGTTTTATTTTAAATGTTTTAGCCCGACTGTATGACTGTCATACCGTCGGTAAATAATGACAGCATATTTTGGGACGGTATTTTCGTTGGTAATCCGTCGCTATTAGTTATTAATACAAAATAAATGTTTAAAATTTAGGTTTTTATTTTTTAATAAAATATCATTTTTATCCAAATAAATTTTAGACTAGATATTTTTCCATTTTAGTATATATAACTTTTTATGTAAATCATTAGTATATTTTGGTCGAACACATACATTTTAATTATGTATACAAAATTTTTTGTTTTATAAATATTTAAATAAAAATTTGTTATATTTTGGTATGATATGCAAATCCGATCCATATAACTTATGTTTTCTTATTATTTAAATTTGACTCAATCATTATCTAAACCAACTCATGTTACCTTAAAAATATTAGATCATATTAAGAATTAATCCATAATAATTTCTAGTATAAAATTAAATTAAATTTTATTTTTAAATTAATTTTTTTATTATTATCATGGATAACAATTTTTTCTATTTAAAATAATAATAGATTTATTATTATTTTTTAAAACTAAAATTTAATAGATACATGTATTTTTATAATAGATACATATATTTTTATATAAAAATACAGTTAAACATCAGTTTGTATAATCAATATTTATTTGATTCAAAAATTTGTTATGCTTAGAAAATATTTTAGGCATTTTACAGCTTTTTATTGATTAATCTTATTGTTAAATAAATTTTATTGTAAAATTTTTATCTTTTAATAAATATTTTTATTATTATTAGTTATTTTATTATTATGATTATTATTTTTATATTTTTTAAAATTTTTTTAAAAATTTAAATAGCTAGAAGATTATTAATTTGTATGGATTGAAATACTTTTCAAAATAATTTGTATTGAATACCCATTGGCTTTTCTTTCTAACAAGTTTTCTGCCCTAACAGTAGCTTTGAGATGTGTTTCAGTGGATTTGACTCCATATCGGTGCAGCAGTAGCTCTCCATCGACGGATGTCTTCTTCCTCGTTCCCCATTCGACGACTCCGAGATGACTTGCTCCACATCGACAGCTGTGGAGACATTTCTTGCTGGAAAAAAGGGTGTGAAAGAGGTACTGGTTTTTCTTATGTCTCCTGTATCTTGAGTTTTATTTTGTAGAAAAATAAAAGAAGTGCTCTATTTTATTTTGACAGACCATAAATCAGATTAGATCGAAAAACTCCAGATCTGGTGAATCAGTCCGGAACCAAAGTGGCATATCTCGTTCTTCCTCTCCTTGATAAAAACTCCAGTTTTGCATATCTTGTTCTTCCCCTCCCCCACAAAAACTCCAATTCTGCTGCGACTTTCATTTTTCAACACTAAACAGCAAAAGGATAAATTGATGGTCCCTTGAATGAAAAAACTCCGTCCCTGATGGTGAAATTTTCATTTTAGCACTAAAAATATCTGTTTCTCATCTCTCTTTCTATAAAAAGACTTAAAATAAAAACTCAGAGTTTAACGCTCTCTCGGTGCCTAAGCTCTCTCTGCCATTTCGTCCTAGGAATAAACCCTAGCTTAGTTTGCTTCGCTGAATTCGACGAACTCGCTGTCCTTCCAATTTTCTACGACGAATCAAGTAAGTGTTCCTGTTTTACTTTCTTCTCCTCTCTCGATTCCTACTGTATCTGTCGTATTATTTTTCATTTTTTTGCTTTTGCTTTTCCTTCTCCGTTTTTAAATTTCGGAGATTAGATATCATCTTATATGTGATAAAATAACTTAATTTCAAATTTCTTTTTATTATCTTGTCTATAATTTCTAGGTTGGAGAATGGTTGTGATTTTGAGTAAATGAAGCTCAAGTTTAGTCTTCTTTCGCATCAATCTTGTTTACATTTCTGGATTTGAGAACTTGTGATTTTGAGTAGGTGAAGCTCAATTGCTAGCTTCTTACCATATTGCAGATGTAGCTTGTTTGTACTGCTGATCACAGATGTGTTGTCGTGGCCGCTTAGTAATTTCCTTAATCTTTTGACAATAGTTCTATTACATTCCATATGTTGTGTTTGAATCTCTCTATCCATCCACTGTTGAATTGCATATAAAAAAGGAGGCTGTTCCTTGATGCACAATGAGAGCTTCTGATGTCTCTAATCTTTTTTTTTAACTAATTATTTTGATATTTGTTTTTAATTTTGGTCGCTAAATTATTGGTTAATTATTGCATTTTATGCTGATTATAGTTACTTTATTACCTTTTTCTTTAGGTAGAGATGGTAATGTAAAGTTTTGTATTATGGTCTTGAGCTGATGGGGTTAGTAAAAAAAAAATTTGATTTGGTTGGAAAAGTTATAATTAGCCACCACAGAAATTTGAATCAAGTGTTAACAACCACAATATGCCGTAGACCTATGAAAAATAAATTTTTATACATGGAATAGAATCATTACTCACTTTTGTTTTTGATATGACAAATGGTGGCCCTTTTGTAAAGAAACTCATACTCTAGACAAAAAAATATCATAGCAGTGATGCTTGTGGTATTCTCAACTAAATGTGTTTATTTTTGTCAAACTACTTTATTACATTGGACGTGAGAAAGATGCACATGATTACCTTTCCCACTAATGCTAGTTAAACATGGCTATGGGAACTAAACATCTTCCCTCTAGATTTTATTTTGGAAAACTGGTGATACGACACGTACATTTTCTTGGTTGTTTAGTGCTATTGATTGTACTGTATCTTGCTTATGAGTGTGGTAGCAAAGATAACTTGCTTGACTGTTTCAATTATAGTTGCTTACAATGATTGTCCTTCATACTTCCAATTATATCTGTGCTCATGTCCTTATAATGATTGTCCTTCTTACTTTCAATTAAGAAAATTAAGAGACTCATCAAACAAATCTTAAACAAAGATGGAAGAGGGGAAAAACTAGTAGAAAAATATAAACTCAAATAAAAGAGGATACTGATTTAAACAGAACCATGTTTTGGATTCCATGCTTCTGCATCTATTACCCCTGGTAAGAAAGACCTTGATTATGATGAGTATGCTTCAACATACGCTTTCTGGATGGCTGAATTTGTTTGTTCCAACTCTTTGGATTAGTTTCGTTCAATGTCATCGAGTGGTTTTGTATCTGTTAATCTGTGCTTTTATTTGTGTTGTTAATTATTGCTGACCTGTTTCTTGTGGATTTCATCAATTAATTCATAACTATATATGTTTGCAGGTGTTTTTTATTTGGTCAATTGTTAATCAAAATGGTAAATATGTAGAATTAACACTTCTCAACCCCAGAACCACAACGAACAATATAATCATCTTCTTGCTACTCATAATTGATATTCTAATTACAGGGAGATGATATTAAAACTTACATGGATTCTGGAACTTCATCAAATCCCGTGCTTCCTAAGATTGAGACCTCTGATTTCAACTTCCTATACTCAACCCAAGTCCTTGAGGTTTGTTTACCTTTCTTTACAGAGGACAAGTTTAGCTGAAATTTTGTTTACTTTACCCAGACAATAAGTTCGTTATTTCTTTTCTTACCATTCATCTTGTACTGCATTAAAATCTCTAGAATTTTGCAATCATGTTTTGAAATGTCTAGTTTTGATTCTTTGCTGGGAGGGAGGATGTTATTCTATTAGGTTTTTCCAATTATAGATTTTGCTATACCCCTACTACTTAATGTATGCAAATTTATGTCTTTAAAATTATATTCATTACCCAATTATATTGCCTCCATAACTCTCACAAATTTATGTCTTTAAAATTTTATTCCCTTGCTTTATTGATAATGTCTTTTTATGCAAATATTAGAAACAATATATTACTTAGAAGTCAGTAAATGTTTGATTGGTTTCCTGCAGCTGATCATGCCATTTTGTATTTAGGGCTACAATTATTGAATTACTATCACTATTCTTCTGTCAATTTAATTGTGATTCACCAAATAGAATTACTTGATCATACCCACTTACTATATCGTCAATGGATTTAAGCAAGAAGCCTTTTAATTGATAAACTCAGGCCCACTTATTATATCATCAATGGATTTGTATGCCTAATACAGGTTTGAAGCGATTATGTATTTCCTATTTGTCATAACTTGGCACAATGGAAAACAATCCAACTTTTATTCTGCAAATTGTTGCTTATAAGACATTCATTGATGCTTTGTCATTCTGCCATGATTACAGGCTGGCATCTGGATATACATGAGATTGAGTGGAATTGCTGTTCGGGACGAATTAGCAAAGCTCTTCTTTTCGGGTCAGTTTTGGCAATAATGATCCATCTAATGACGTTTTTCTTCAGTTTAATTTAGTGTGTTGTCTTTCTTCTCTTGTCCTCCTTGGCCCTTGTTATTTAAAATAGGGATACAACTTGAACTCAAAATCTTGCAGAGCTATAAAATATATAGGTTTTAGTTGTGCTATCCTAAATTGATTGAATTCCATAACTTCTATTTATATGAATATATTGAAAGATAATATGTTAATAAAAATATGTTTTGATTTCTTCTGTAGCAATTTCATTCTGTGCTGCTCTTGAATTCTTGAAATATGGTGGGAGATAACAGTGGATATCAACCCCATAGAAAATTTAATACTTCAAAACATAATGCGCATGTTCACTGAAGTTCTTTTTTATTTTATTTTATTATTTTTAGGTTGTTTTTAATGCTAAGGCGATTCCCAGTTGAATCTTGAGGTCAGCAAAAGAAGCTTTACGAGGCTTACATCAGAGATATCTATTTAATTCATGCTATAGCTTGAACTCAGTTATCTATATTTTGCTCTTTGTCAATGTAGTTGAATTGGGACATTGCCACAAAACTTCGACTTTTCTCTTAGTAATATAATTCTGTTTTCTAACTGTTGAATGTCCTGAAGGGTAGTGCTATTTAGATGAGATACAGAGAGTTTATAATTGATAAATATATGATTTATCCTGTATGAAATGATATTTAAAGTGAACCCTTTGTTTTGATGTTTATAATTGATTTTATTCCATTACAGATGGAATTTTGTAGACAACGGTTTCTCATATGTGGCATGTCTCTCTAATCAGATTGGATGCTTGCCATGTAAATGAAGCTTCACATGTTTCTCCTATGAAGTAAAAGTTGGCATCTTTGCTATATTTCATGAAAAGAAAGGCGCTAAAACATCTATTTAGATATACATTAGAAGCAGAAATAGAATATTACATGATATTGTGGCTATTTGGTTTTATCAATAATGAATCTTATGTTCACTACTACAGCGTTGTTGATTTTTCTGTATACTATGTCATAGGTCACCATTAAGTTTCAAATTGAGCTTACATGTGATGTTCTATAGTTGATTGCTGTCCTAATTTCAGATCTTAGACTGAAAGTCGATGAACGTGATGGTTGCATGCTTGGGACAGGTTTAGTAATTTTAAATTTTCATTGTCTTTCAGAATGTTTTAAGAATATTTAGTGTTAAATTTTATGTTTCGCATATAGATAGATCTTTTGTTTTTAGTATTTTATTTTACACAATACTTGTACAAATAGAAGTTTAGATAATTTTTTGTATAATAATACAAAATATTGTGCAGAATGTATACTTTTATTGATATTGTTTGCACATGAACTAGAATGTATATATTGATTGGTACGTAAGAAGAGGCATATAGTATTTCTTAAGCTTCAAGTGAGAAGTCATGAATGCATTTACACATTCGAGTTAAATCTTATCCCCAAATTTACATCTAGAATTTGCTTTTCAAAAGACAATTCTATTTTGGGCCTTTAGCACACATACAAGAAAATTACTTGGTATGTAGTGCGCTTATATGTAGGTTTAGTAGGTCTTGGTATTAATATGCCTATTCTCCTAATCCTTTATTGAGAGTGACCCCTTAATTTCTCTTGTTGAGATTAAATTAGTTGAGAATGTGGTTCATTCAGCTTATTTAAGGATGAATAAGATTCAAGTTCAAAGCAATTAATAAGCTGCAATTACTTTAAATTTTGGATATTTCTTGGCAAACAGTTCTTTGTACACACTTTAAATACTCGCCACATGTGCTCACATGCATGGTTGTGCATACACACATAAATTTAGCACATATGTTGCATATATATGATTTCTTACACATACTCATTTCTTGTAAGGAAAAAAGGAGAATGGGTTTCATGCACCAAATCGAGTCATAGCATAACCATGGATAGCAGTCGATTAGACAAGTGCAAACTCCCATAGGAAAAATCATGTAAGAGTAATATCTTAAAAAATGAGATCATCTATGCATGCCATTTTGAAAGCAATAACAAAGGGATGATTGTTTCGCTCAAAGATAAGATCCTAGGGGGTAGAGATCATGCAAACCCATAAAAATGAAATGCTTTATGGAGCTAGACTATAAACACGCACCATTGCCGGGGGCAATCATGTAAGAATTTTTATCCTGAAACATACACTTGAACATACTACACAATAAATGTACAAAAATTCAAAAACTCAAAAACTTAAATTCTTCAAATGTATAAGAATTTCAATGTACAAAAAATCAAATTTCTCAAATGTACATTACTCTTTTAAGTACCTCAAAAGCACAAATGTACAAAGAATATAAATTTTGTAAATGCCTAAACACAATAAAGTTTAAAGCCTTGAAACGTTCCCAAATTGTAAAAATTCAAAATACACTAAAATACAAAATTTCAAATGCATCCCAATTTGTCTAAATTCAATATACATTCCAAATTGTACAAATTCAATGGCAGCTCAAACTGTAAAAATTCAACATACACTCAAAATTGCACAGATTTAAAAGTCACAAACTGTAAAAATTCAACGTACACTTAAATTGTACAAATTAAAGTACACAAAGCATACTAACTCAACGCACATACAAAATTGTATAAGCTCAAAATGCATTCCAAATATAAAAATCTCCAAGTGTAAAAATTCAAAACTATACAAACTCAATATACATCCAAAATCTCACATACACTTAAGCTGCACAAATTCAAAGTTCCCTCAAACTGTAGAAATGCAAAGTTCACCCAAAGTACAAATACACACTCGGAACACACAAAACTAACAAACAAAATGAAAGAAAAAAACACAACAACAAACAGATAAACTCAAACAAACAAAAACAAAACATGCTTTTTCGGCATCCAAAGTCTCTTTGTGAGCACAAAGTCCTCTTCGAGAGGCATCCAAAGTCTCTTCAGAGCACTAAAATCGGGAAACATACCTCTCAAAATGTTAAAACATACCAAAGATCTAAAACCTTAAAATACAAATTCAAAGTTTGAAATCTTAAAAGATCCCAAAGTTTTAAAATTCAGAATACACCAAAGAACACAAAGTCTTGTAAAGAACCATAAGACAATAACCCAAAAGGTCTAAGACTAGAAAACCTCTTTATGAGAATTAAGTCTCCCAAAGTCTCTTTGTTAGCACAAAATCCTCCTCAAGAGGTGTTCAAAATCTTTTCGGAGCAAACAATCCAAAGTTCTCTTATGAGGCAATAAAATTTTAAAATCTATCCACCTACGGGCAAGCATCAAAAGTTAAAATCCAAACACTATTACAAATAGCAAGGTTTGCCTATAAATCCAAAGTCCTCTTTTAGAGGCAATTAAAGTCTCTTCAGAGCAAACAAATTTAAAGTCCTCTTTAAGAGGCATCCAAAGTTTTTTTGTAGCAAACACATTTCAAAGTCCTCTTGGAGAGGCATTCAAAATCTCTTTATGAGTATAAATCCCTCTTAAGAGGCACTATATCTTTTCAACATGTGACAGGTCATAAGCTCATATGGGAAGTGAAGATTATGCAGTGTAATTTTATCAGCAAGCCTGCATGGATTTCCTCATCACTAAAGCTTTACAGCCAAGGAGATGGCTATCTTCTCCAATCGATCAAGATTTAAAATGTCAATAAGTTGACTGTAACTACTCAATTGATCAAAGTTTAAAATATTGACAAGCTAACAATAATTATCCAATCCAGGGTTAAAACAACAATAAGCTGATGGTAACTACCCTAACCAACCAATCAAAAGTTAAAACATCGACAAGCTGATGGTAACTACTCAACTGATCAAGGGTTAAAAAATTGAAAAGTTGATGGTAACTACCCCAACCAACAAATAAAGATTTAAAACGTTGATAAGCTGACAGTAACTACTCAGTTGATCAAGGCTTAAAATATCGATAAGCTGACGGTAATCACAAATCAACAGTTAAAATATCAACAAACTGATGGTAACTATCCAATTGACCAAGGGTTAGCACATTGACAAGATAATGGTAACTACCCGAGTAAGAGTTAACACGTCGATAAGCTTGTGGTAATTACTCAACCTGGGACTCACTACCTAAGTGGTATGTGTTTAATGCAATCGAAAGCTTGCCACTTTAGGTACGTGTCTTCTATCCTTCACTCTAAACTCTAGCTAAGTTAGGCACAAGCGTATTAAGTTCCCTAAAGTTGGGGGCAACTATAGACACTAGATTCTGAGGAAACTCCTGATTAGAGTTACCTGATGAGAAAACGGTTCCTCATAAATAGATAAGGAACAGAAGTGCTAAGCCTTTCTTTTAGAGTTTTATAGTTTTAAAAAGTTTTTGAGTTTTTCTTCGGGTTTTAAATATTTAAAAATCCTTTTTGGGTGTTTCTTCCTCTTTCCCCATGTTAGTGAGATCAAAATGGGTTTTAGGAGTGTAACAAAAAGGTCAACAGTCAAAATCAAAGTCAAAGATTGTGAGTTAAAGCTGTGAGTCACGAATCATGGCCTAGGAACATCAGTCACTCCTAGAACATATTATGCATACAAAAATAAGGGAAAAAGGGAGATAAAAAATTTGGTTTTCATCCCAATCTGAGGGGACTTTTTTTAGGATTTTTATCCCAAAACAGAGATAGGAAATGGATTGCTGGCCCCTCTTTCTCTCTTTCCATCTCTTCCTGCTCTTCTTCTTTTTCTTCTTCTTCTTTGTATTCAATTTACAGAGTGTAAGGGAAAAAATAAGAACAAAGACCAAAAACACTCATTCCTTCATTTTTTGATGAAGAGGACATTGAACGTAATATTCTCGAGCCTCCAAAGCTGTAAATATCATGTTTAAATTAAGTTTATTATTTAAATTTATTTATTTTCATTTTTATGAGTTTTTATTTATATACTATTTCATTGCTTGAATCTATGTTTTTGTTGAGTTAATTGCATTTTTTATGCATAAAAATGCGTTTGGGGGTGTTTTATTGCATTAAAATGCCTTTAAAATGAGTTTTGGGAGCTTGGTTTGGTCTTCAATGGCATTTTTGGCTTTTGTTCATCTTCCTGAGCTGACTCACGGCTTTAAGTCGGGAGCAAGTCACGGTCTTAAGCCGTGACTCAGCCTTGAGTTGCCTCATGGTCCCGTGACTCGCTTTCTTTTTTGTTTTGTAGACTTGACTCATTGTCGAGTCACGGTCTTGTGCTGTGACTCGCTTCTTTGGGCACGAGTCACTCTTTTTGCCTTTGAGTCACTCCCTTCTTCTTTCTTTCCTTAGTCCATTAGTCACCTCCTTTTGTCTTCTTCTTTCTTTGTGTTTTTCTTTTTTTTTTGTTTCCTTTTATTTATTTATTTATTTATGTTTAATATTATTATTATTATTCTCATTATTTTATTGTGTTTTTTACTATGTCTGTTATTATTATATATTATTATTGCTTTATTGTTCTCTTTCATGTTTCATATTATTATTATTGCTCAATTTCATTATTATTATTATTATTATTATTATTATTATTATTATTATTATTATTATTATAGTTGTGAATTTTATTATTATGATTTTTGATAATATTTATTTGTGTTAAATTTATTACAAAATATTGTTATTATTAAATATTATCATTAATTTTATTATTTTACTTTTATTGTCATTTTCATCATTATTGACTAATTATCTTTCCTTTCCATAATTTTACTATATGAAATTTTCCTTCCAGGTTGAATTGGAGGATGAGACGGAATGGATTAGTATAAGAATTATTTTCTTATTTATCATCAATTTGGGCCTATATTTAATTCTCCTTTAAATTTCCTTTTATTTTTCGCAAAGATGTAATAGCTAGTAAAAAATAGCTTTTTACACACTTTAATAAAAAAATAACAACAAAACTATTTCTACTCAATTCATTATGATTTTCCTTAATAAAATGGATCAATGTCCTATTTTATTCCAAAAATCGCATAAAAGAATTTCATAAGTATGCATGTGGGAACCAATGTTCCAAATTAAACTAATTCCTCAATTTATGTATAATTTATCTTTACATTTATTCTCATATTCTTTAGTGCTTTAATATGCATACTTTACAACTTTTCAATGTGTTTGAGTGCACTTTATTATTTTCAGCATAATATCTCATGTGAGAAAACAAATAAAATAAATTAATCATTTAAACTCATTTATATAACATTAACCAATGGTACAAATAGGAGTGAAGTTTGAATTATCTCTGGTTTTGACTTCATAAGATTAGAACTTATTTTTTCAATATTTTATTGGGAGATGACTCTATAATTCCTGCCTTGTGGTGCCCAACAGACATCCTCATATGTTGATCACCAATAATGGAAAGGGGATATTTCGAGACACTGTCTCATGCCTTTTTAAGGCTCGAGGCATTACAAATTGGGTTGAATCCCTATCCATCATGAAGTGACTGGCCTTCATGAGTTAAATGAACCTTGATCCAATCTCGAGCCTTAAAAGTGAGTTTTCAAGGGCAAGCTAGATGCCTACAAGGTTTAGCGTGCATCACAACTGGCGCATTCAATGGCTATCATTTTCATTTGCTATGCTTTTATTATGGCAATTTATTATGTTTTAATTTTGTGACACTTCCATTTTGATTTTCAACAAATCAAGGATCTCCAAATGGTTATTGACATTAAAAGCTTCTAAAAGATTTCTTATAAATAGGTACACTCCCTCAAATTTTCCTGTATTACTGAGAACTTTCTCCATTCTCTTTTTCTGCAATTTCTCAGTAGAGTTACCTAAGTGCCTCGAAACTTTTCCACCTTTTTCTATTTCTGAATTTCACCATTTTAGGAAGATAAATGAATTATATTCCTTTAATAGGTCTTCTTTTATCGTGGCATCACCTGTTGATAATAGTTAAGTTATCATTAAATTTGTATTTCCCTCTCTATTTTCTCCTTTTTCCTCTCTACTTTCCATTTTCACCACTTTCGAAACCCATATGGATTATGGCCTGGAATTGTGATTTAATGATAAGGAATGGCTAAGAGTTTGTGCTCGCTTCTTTATTTTTCAATGTGGCTCTTGGTTGAAACTGAAAAAGAAGAGGAAGGTAACACTGTAGGAGTTGATAAGAGTTGGTCTTAGAATATCAAGTTATTGTTTGTAGAGATTTAGATAGGAAATATCTTTATCTAATATATCTCTTTGTATTTGGAAATTTTAATGAAATTCCCAACTTCTAATTTATTTTTTCCTACTATGTAGCAATTGTAATCAATTAACCTAAAAACAAAGGCATATAGTCATGTAAATGATTTTTGAATTTTAATTGAAGTTCTTTAGATGATAAGTGAATAATCCAATCGAACAATAGGACCTACGGAAACATTCTCCATTCTTAGTTGACTTTTCTCGATTGGATGACATGATCGGGGTAGACTTTCAACTAAGATAAATTTGCTTAATATAACATTGACATTGATCGTGTGATTGACACTAACTTCATCGATCGAAAGTGTCAGCAAAGACAATAATTTATACATCAATCATTTCAATTGGGATTAAGTTATTCAATATGAAATACATCAGTATAGATAAATAAAAATTTGTAAATCAGTCTTTTGATTAGGAAAAATAATAATTTATACATAAATCCATTTGATTGGCATTAAATTATTAGATCAGGAACACATCAATATAATATGAGTTACCAGTCTTGTAACTAGGATTACTCATAGAATTAGATTCGATGATCGAAAAAAATGGCAATCGGGATTATACATATGTATCAACCATGTAGCAAGGATTATATACAATGGAAAAAAAATCAAAAAGAAATTGCATGGTGTACCTTTCAAGCATTTTCTCATTATAAGCCATTTGTTATGTCTTTGCTCTACCTATTTTGGTCGTGGTTTGATGCTTGAATGAGAGGAGCCCTGAGGCTGAAGTTAGGGATTTTTTATCATTAGTTGAGGGAGATCAAATTGGCCAAAGGCCTTTACCTCATTGTGTTCACCCTCAGGTTATATCAATCGAATTCTCTCATCTTTCATTTTCCTTCCCAATGCACTCTTCCTATTGGATGGGTGTGATTGACCCTTTAGTATGGTTGGGAGCTTTGTTTAGTTGAATGACTATCGGCATATAGTGTAACTTATTTTGTCTTAGCTTGGAATGAGCGTGCATTCTTTTATCTCAGCTTGGAATAAGAGGAGGTAGCTTGGAATGAGCGGGCATTCTTATATTATGTTTATTCCCCTCGAATTCTTAAGCAAATGGGAGAAGAGGCAGCTTTATGGCCTTCTCCAGTACCTCCTTTGAGTGGAAGAGTACTAGATGGCTTGTGCACTAATGCATAAAGAGTTCCCGATCTTTAGAGGGATGTTATATCTCATTTTGAAAGGATTCTTCTCTATTTGGAGAAGGATGGTTCATCTTCCATCAGTTTTGGTATGGGATATTTCATCTTCTTTTAGTTTTTGTGCTTTTTCCAAGGTTTATACTTTTTTTATCACATCCATTGGTAAGCCCAAATCTATTTTAATCATCGTTAGATTAGGCATTTTGACCCTACCATAGGCTCTCAATAAGACTCTTAATGAAAGTACCAAATGAGTTAAATCCAGAGATTTTATAAGAATGAGAGGCCATCTTTAGCGATCGAGTTGACATGGTATCTAGGTAAGGACGTTGGTAGGGTCCAATCATATTCCACACTATTAGATCCTATAAGAAGGCTAGCTCAGATTGATTGGGCATTAACACTCCAAAGTTTAAGTCATTAAAAGACTTGGATAGGGAGAATGTGTTCTAGGGTTTGACCGATCGTTTAAGTGTGGATTGACCTGGTATTTATAAGAGGCATTGAGAGCCACTTAAGTGGTCTACCCGGGTGTCAGAGTAGGTGTTCAAAATTTGATGAAGAGCAAAGGATATATAGATAGGATGGATGTATGTGTCAATGGACTATTAAAGGTCATGCGATGGGATGACCTTATCATTTTAGCTCCCATGTATGCATGTTTGCATATGCGTAAGGCCTTAAGGTAGCTAGGCTTAGGCTTTGCTGGGCTCACTTCTCTGATGAGTCTTATGGGACGAGTCTGAGTTGGCTTGTGACTGTTGGGTCAAATCTAAGTATGATAAATTAGGTATTATCAATTCTCATAACCTACGAATTAGTGACTGGGATAAACAACTAAATTTTTATTTTTGTTTTATTTAGGCTTAACATATCATTTACTTCCTAAACTTAAAAAATATATATATTTTCAGTATTTCAACTTTTTGGAGTTTAATTTTTAATATCTATAATTATTTTAATAATTAGTTATTGTAAATTTTAGAAAGGTTAAAATAGATTGTAATAGTCCAGCGATATTGTTCTAAATAATGGTTCAATGCATTAATGATATATGATAGAACTTGTTAGCTTAATACATTATTTAAACTCTAAACTTATTAAAAAAGAAAGTATTTTTAGTAGTTTAACTTTTCAAAAGCTATTTTTGACATCTAAGCTCATAATATTTACAATTATTTAGCATATGATTGTTCTAAACCACAACTACTCCAATAGAGTTCATAAACTACAATAATGAATATTCTATTCATGATTCATTTCAAAAACAAAGAATCCCTTGATCTTAAAAAATAAAATACTAAAATGACACGAGTAGTTACAATCTTTGATCATGGTAAAATATAACAGAACTCCTACCTAGATAATGTTTCCTACACCAATTAGGATTCAAGGTAAAATATAATAAATTCCCTAGCTTCAATTTTTTTGGCTTAAAAATGGCCATGAAATGCACAACTATCTCTGCAATTTGCATTATTGCTTCATCATCCCCTTTTTTTTCTGGCTCCTTAATTCTCTTTAGGCATCTCCATGTAAGCAATCCTTTCCTTCTTTTGCTTCTTTTTGTTTTACTTTTCAAAGCTTAATTAGTAGATCATCATACTTTGTACAAAGGGTACACCCATTTTTAGCCCCTC
The DNA here is from genome assembly GCA_037975025.1 of Excoecaria agallocha. Classification (NCBI taxonomy): domain Eukaryota; kingdom Viridiplantae; phylum Streptophyta; class Magnoliopsida; order Malpighiales; family Euphorbiaceae; genus Excoecaria; species Excoecaria agallocha. Next base: position 31,640,461 of record CM075822.1, on the reverse strand, counting down.
AAACTTATCCACTAAGTTCATTTTGACACCTAAACTATGATAATGACCGAATAAATGCTCAATGTAACGTCCCCAGATAGCCGCTCGTGAATATTGTCCGCTTTGGGCCGAGGCCCTCACGATTTTGTTCCTGGGCGAATTATCCAAAATGCGTCCACGAGGGTAAGGTATTCATGGCCTTATAAGGACTACTTCGTTCACCTTACCAATCAATGTGGGATATTACAATCCACCCCACCTAAATAGGCCCAGCATCCTCGCTGGCTTGGGGGCCCAGTATTACGCTGGCACACCGATCCGGCACCGGCTCTGATACCATATGTAACGTCCCCAAATAGCCGCTCGTGAATATTATCCGCTTTGGGCCGAGGCCCTCACGATTTTATTCCTGGGCGAATTACCCAAAACGCGTCCATGAGGGTAAGGTATCCATAGCCTTATAAGGACTACTTCGTTCACTTTACCAACCGATGTGGGATATTACACTCAAACTCTCAAATTTTGATACTTTTAAACACAAAAACTCATGTGACAATACACGTGTAGTACGCAATGGTTGCAACGCATTAATTGATATTTTAACTTGGACCGAATCAGGTTTGAACCCGATTTTTCCTCAATTACTTGCAAATCCTAAAATTATTAGCCCAATTCCCAATTTATGCTCCATACTTATAGTTTTTCCCTCCCTTCTCTATTTTTCTCTCACCTAAACTATAACCAGAGTCTCTTTGGCTGGCCATCGATAAAAGCAATCAATACATTGAGAGATAAGACTTTCAGCCTTAGGGTCAGCTCCAATAAGGGCTCCGATGAGAAATCAAGTTCTTACATGATGCTGTAACATGGGTTTGGGTCAAAAAGCAAAGCCCAAATCTACCACAATCGAGAGATCTCGAAAACAATGAAAATATCATCAGATATTTCAAATTTAATGGAGATATACCAAGAGGTAGCAAGAAGTCTCACTACACTTCCACTAATATCTCCTCAACCGTTGGTTATTTTTTCACATATATTTTTTAAATTTAAATTTTTTAGTTGGTTATTGAGAAGAATCACTTAAATTATTTGTTTTGTATTACTTGGTTTTTATCTTTTTTAGTTTGTTTTGTCTAGGAATTTTATTTGCATTATAAAAATATAGTGGGTTTTGTTCTTTGGCAACAATATATCCTTGCAGGTTTTTTTTAATATAGTGGGTTTTGTTCTTTTTTCTTATTATTTATTTAATTAGATTGATAGTTTTATTCGTTTGTTATAAGTATTAAATGGATAGTTTTAAATTTTGGGTTTTTGTTAAACTATTTGACTCAAAATAAAAATCTTAACTCTTTTTATTTGTATATTGTATTTGATTCTTAAGAAAATGATGTATTTGAGTCATCCATAACATGATATCTCTTAAATGATCAATTTTTTCATTTAATTTTTTATTGATTTTGCTTTATATTGAATGTTTGGAGGCAAATCCCATGCCTTGGATTGTTTCACCTTGTTGCTCTTTCCAATATGTATTTTTTTTCTTTTGTTCAGTTAATTGACAATTAGACATATTATAAAATTAGGCCACTTAGTGATGAAGAGCAAAGGATGAATGTCCCTAAGGTGATGTGAGGCCTCAAAACATACCCTAGTAGGATTAGTAGGTAGTTGAATAAGAGATTGAAAGAATTTCAGTGTAAAAGAATTGTTAATTATGTAATTGAGACATAATGAATATTAATATAAAAGTAAATGACAATTTCATAAATTGTTAATTTAGGGATAAATGTGCATTTTTATTAAAGAAGTGGGGACTAATGTGTTAAAAAGAGTTATTAGGATGTGTAATTGATAATTAAAAATAATATGAGGGAGTGAATGTGTCAATAGAGTTAGTCAAACCCTAAGCTAATGAAAGAGGGACATGTAGCATTTCTTGAATAGTAAAGAGAAAGTAAGAAAAAGGGAGAAAATTTACTTTTTGTGTGGCTTGGCCAGCCACTTTTGGGCCAAGAAATTCCAAAATTTTCTTCTGCTTCCCCATGTCACTCTTTGTTCACAATATAGCTTAAAAAAGAGCTGAAGTAGTTGGTTGGTTTCATGGCACCTTAAGGTGAGTTTTTATAGGGTTTTGGCTTAAGTTTGATCTTCTATTTGCTTTAAGTATAAGGCGCTGGTATCATAGATAGGAGATATTGATGTGTATTTATAATATTTTTAGTTGGAGAATCTAGCAAGGAAAAGGAGAAGGAAGAAGGAGGAGCCTTAAGGAAGAGTAGGAAACTTATCAAAGAGGTATAGGAGTTATATTTCATTTATATGCATCTAAGTTGATCTAGGGTTATAAATTCATTGTAATAGAACTATATTTGATGTTAGAATTCATATATGATGAACAGATGTATGAAACAAGTGATATGTATTTTAAAAGATGACATAGTGAAAATTTGCTTAAAGTTCACTTGAACCAGTTTTAGTGTAAAGGGCATAACTCTTTTTATAGATGTTTAAATTAAGTGATTCTAATTTTAAAAGAAATAGAAGACATATATATACAACTTTTTAGAGAAATATGGATCTAATTCTTCCTCTAGGGACTCCATAATGTGGCTTAAAGTTGAGTGATGTTTGCTGCCCTATCACTGGAAGAAGGCTGGACTATTTTAGTGATATATTGAGATTTGTATGTCCAAATGGAGTCATTTTTCATTTTATAGAAACTAGAGACATAGGAGAATAACTTTGTAGGAGACCACTTAGTTTGAAAATGTCGTTTACTAAGTCTAAAACAGCATACATGTTGAATCTAGAAATCTGCCTTTAGGATTCTTGGGGCAGAATAGACCTCACGGTCACAACCAATTGGTAACCACCATAAGCCCTTCTAGAACTGAATTTACATCTATCTTATGGTCAGAAAAAATCGTTGGCCACTATGACCCTACCCTATTTTCTCTTATACTTTATTTTTATGCCCTAAATTATCATCAAAACTTATCTGAAACTACTTGAACATGTTTAAAGTAATTTGAACTTAAAAATAAGAGTGATATGTGACATGAAATGTATATAGAGCATATTAAAGTATTGAAATAAATTTATAGACTAAACCTTACAATATAAGAATTTATTCAAGTAATAAATGTGAGTGATGATAGATGGTATGCATAGTATTACATGTTGCATGATGAATGATAATCATATTAATGTGTATTTTAAGTGTATTTGAAGTGTAAGTGGACATAAATTGTTTAGTGATATTGTTATATATTCTATTGTATGAATAATCCTTATGATTTTAAATGTATCAAATGTGATATTCTTGAATGATAAAAAAACCTATTGAGCTTGAATTTCATATAGTAGTGGATAGATAGACATGCCTATAAAGGATAGTGACTGCAACTACTAATGTTGGCACCGAAAGGTATCTAGTATGGGCACCAAATGGTGTCAAGTGGCGATACCTATCGGTGTCATGTCACTCGAGAATTATATCTCTAGTATTTGATAATGTTTGCCAATATCCAATGTTCGTTCCTGTTATCCACCATGTATGGGAATTCAGACAATTGAGTGATATGATGTGATAAGTGTTGCATTTGATGAATAACAATAAATGGTTAATAGTGTGAACGTGTTAGTACTTTAATGTAATATTAGTGTCTTTATAGATATTGTTAGTGTGATGAATTCTGATAATGGTGATGAGGTATTATTAAATGCATGGAATTATTACTATGAATGCATGTGTATTGTGATATGATAGAAATAGTAAGATATATTAATTGCTAAATGCTCTATAAAAATCATTTTGCCATGTTATATTATTTATCTTTGAGACTTCAACTAGAAGTTTATTGCATTATTTCACTTCTTATTGAGTCATTGCTCAGTACGAGTGTTTTTTTAATGCAGGTACACATGTATAGTAGAGTATCGAATTCTTCAAGTCAATATCTGTAGGCCACTAAGGACAAAGCCTGAAGATATATTTTTGGTATAGTTATTTTTGCATTGTATATAGCAAAGAATATGCAATGTATGTAAAGTATGAACGATTGTAAATGCATTTTGGGCATTTTAAGTTAACGCATATATTTAATTATATTATAAAATGAAAAATATATACAAATGAGTTAAATAAATTTAAATATAAGCAATCATAACTAGCGAAGCAAATATCACTTGCAATAGGAAAATAATAGAGAAAGTGCTCTTATATTCCTTTCAGGGGATATAAGGATGTCACAAGTGATATCATGTACTGAGCATAAATGAGAAGTCACTATTTTGCAAAGTGTATCTAAGAAGCAAGTAGATAGAATATTCACCTTTAAAAAGGTATGATTTTGTATTTTTACTGTATTTGAGGCTATTGATTTTCTGTGAATCTAGTAATTAAATGGCTGTGTGAATCTAGTAATCAAACTTGGCAGTGTGATGCCTAACATTCATAATCTTCTCTTACCCAAGAAGATAGGCACCTCTAGCTTCCAAGCCTCTGCTGATGAAGATAATTTATGCAAGATTTTAAATATTATTTTTCTATATTAAATTAAGTTATTAGAAATTGTATTTGTGCAGAGATTACAAATGTTTGATGATTTGTGAGTTGCAGGAAATTTCAGAACTAGATAAATATAATGACAATTTTTAGATAGTGTATGGCTTGTTTATAGAATCATTTAACCTCTTAAATTATCAATTAAAATTTTTATTAAGTAGGTTAAGTTGTTATGATGAAGTTGGCACTCTTGTTTTTTTTTATTAATTAGAACTTTAATGAGTGGGTGGAAGTTGGCTTTTATGATCAGCATGATATGTTAAAAAAATTCATCAATAAAAATTATTGATGGAAGATTGACAGATTTTTCTATTGATAAATTATAAAAAGCCACTCATCTGCTCTATGACACGTGTCATCATATCATTCATTTATTTATTCGGTCAGCTCATCTATAACACATGCGTACCTACGATTTATTTCCACCATAAATTTATGTTTAAAAGTATCAAAATTTGAGAGTTTGAATGTTTATTAAGTAATTCTCATAGTTTAGATGTCAAAATGAACTTAATGGATAAGTTTAAGGGGCTGGAGATAATTTTACCCTTGTACAAAATTACCATCTTAAAGTTATTGAATTAGCTATCCTTAAGTTAAAATCACTGATTCTTTTTGCATTACGATTTTTAAAACTTTTGTTGAATTTGCCTTTTCAGGATTGGATTTTGTGTACATCTAGTATGATTGAATGGTGTTGATGAAGCAGATCAAAAGGCATTAAAGGAGTTTAGTTTATCGGTAGAGTATAAGTGGGATAGTTATTCCATCAGTGAGACAAATTCATGTGAAGTGTACAACTGGTCCCATTAGACTTTCTACTTAATAATGATCGTCCGATAAAAAAGTTATTATTGGCCACAAGTAGGGGTGAGAAATAAATCTAAATTTTGATTCACCAAATTTTTAAGTGATTGAAAATTTTAGAGTTGTCTTTATTAATATATTATACCAATTAACACTGTTAGACTGACAAGTTTCTGGTATTATTATGCGTGGTGGTAACGATGGTGGCTGCGGTGATGGCAACGATGATAATGATAATGGCAAAGATAGTAGTGGCAGTGGCAATGGTGGCGATGGCAGTAGTGCCAGAGGTAATGAGAATAGCGGTGGTAGTGGTAAAGGTTAATAGAATATAGTACCGTATTTACTGTATTACATAAATGTAAGAATTTGTGGTGTATTATTTTATCCATTATATTAGAAATAATGAATATCATTTTTTATTATATTCTTTTTATTATTTTCTAAAAAAATAACGAAATGTAGTATTTATATTAATCTGTATTATATAATACCATCATATATATAATACTGAAAAACAAACATGATCTTTTATAATTTAGGTAATACGAAAAATTTATGCTAATCAAATTCGATGAAAAGATGAGTGGATAAAAATGATGGGGAAAATTCACAATCACCCAACAGATACAATATTTAACCTCACCTTGCATAATGATGATAAGTAGGATTTTTTTTTTAAATTGTCAAGTTTATTTTAAAATTATGTAAAATACTATAAATTATTGTGATAATTATGAAGTATTTGGATGACTATCAAATTCATCATTCTCTAAATTCTAGTAAAAGTCTACCTCTTCTATTTTGTACCTATAAATACTCCATTGTGATTATTCAGTGTTGATAATCAATAAGAAAAATTATCTATTCATACTATATCTATCTTTTCTTTAATTAAGTTTACAACACGTTATCAACAAGATAGCCTCTATTGATTATTGAAAGTCAATCGTTTACAACAATCCGACTCAAAGGAATCAAGAATTCTAATTTACAAGATTAAACGGTAAGTAAATTTAATTAAAAAATTTTGAATTATTATAATTCTCATGAGTTAATGAGATTAATTATGGGTTGCAAGATAGTATACCCATATACAATAAAATTTGAAACAATTTAATATATGATTTAAAAATAACAAAAAAAAACTGTATTAGATTTTTTTTATTGTTGCCGTGACCAAGTGACATGATTATATTTCATCTATTTTGTGTAATTGCAAATAAATCATTCTTTTATTATATTTCGGTCTATATATATAGCGGAAGTACATATTTTAAGTCATATTTTGATTTTTAATTTTCTATATATACTATTATGTTAATTTTTCATTTTAATGGATAACACAAAATTATTCAAAGGCTTCAAAAGAGCACGTTGAAAAGTCATTACCCAAATACAATCTATTATATATAGGTGTTTGTCTATTATGTCATTAAACTTTTTATTTATATAGATATTCACTGAAATAAATATCATTTTGAGACTAAAATAAAAACACCGAAAATCCATATATGAAAATTATTGTATAAGATAAGTAATATATTTTTAAAGATAATTTGATTTTATTTTGATACAAATATTAGTAAACTCGAAGTTTACTAATAAATATAAATATTAGTAACCTGAAGTTTACTAACTGTTGTACAAATATTAATAACCTATTGTTTATCAATTATACAAATATCAGCAAACATAAAGTTTATTGATTAACTGATACTGATAGCAGTAAACTTAAAATTTATTGATTATAGTAAACTTGAAAATTGATACAAATACTAATAAATATTTAGTTTATTAACTATCACAAATATTAGTAAACCCGAAGTTTACTAACTGTTTGATATTAATATTAAGAAACTTTATATTTATCAATTGATATAAATATTGAAATAATAAAAATAGTAAACCTGGAGTTTATTAATTAATAATTAATTACTTGACATGACCGCTTTAACCATTTCGAATCGATTATAATGCATAAATTATTGAGATTTCATATATTTATTAGAGAATCAAAAATTTCTTTAATTCAACTTAAGGAATTCTCGTAATAAATTTGTTCTCAAAAAATATTATTAAAGTATCACTAGCTAATAATGTGATTGAATTTCCTTCATTCTGAAATGAATAAAGATAATATATGTGGATCCATTATTCACTATGTAAACTATTCAAATGATTTATAATTTTTTTAAAAATAAATCAATAAAATGGTCACATGTGTGTTTATTATCAACTCACAACTTGTAGTTTGTGATATTATCCAAATTAAGTGACAATTTCAAATTATGCAATCAAGACATTTTTTGTAACATCCCGAGTTTGAATTGACCGATAATATTTTTAATTCATAAATAATGTTTCGAGTTAGGTAATCAGGGGAATAAATTTATTGTATATTTGTTTTAGTTTTAAATTAAGTATATTATTATTTTTAATTAAAATACATTTAGCAAGCTAATAATTATACTAATAACAATAAACAAGAAATAAATATATATAAGTATATAACAAAATAAATACTTGTATTATATAATAATAATAAAAGAGATAATTATCTAGAAAAAAAGGTTCCTAGATATTTCAGGTAGCAAGTTGTGGCCACCAAAAATTTAAAAAAATAAAAGGAAAAAAGAAAAAAAAAAGAGAGAGGAAGAGTGGATCGGGAATGGGAGAGAGGGGCATTGACAACGTCGCCGTGCTGCCCACCGCTCTCCACGGTGCCAAGCACCTATAAGGAGATCAACACCACCGCTGCAATTCTCCTCCCTCACCTGCATTCAACTTCACCGCGGCGTGTCCATTTGTTCAATAGTAGTTTCGATTCTCTCTCCATCAAATGATTTTTTTCTCTTTTTGATGATTGGCAGTAGCGGATGGTGACACCACTATCATCGAGTGACTCCTCACAGCGACATGAATCTTCCGGTGCCTTCCATCGCCCCTCACTCGCCGACGATTGGTACATCGAAGAGAAGAAGCTATCGACTGTTGTTATGAGATTCCAACCAAAACAGCCAGCGGCTAGGCGTATGGTTGTTGAAAATAAGTCCCTGGAGTTCTGGCCTCTGTCGTGGCAGTGTCAAGCCATTATCGGCGAAACTCCGGTGAGCCTCCGGTGAATAGATAGTTGACAAAAATTGCAAAAAATCGTAAGAAATAGGTATGTGACTATCAAACTTACTTCTGCGAATTATTAATTGAAAAATTGAGTTAGATTATGAGAAATGTAGTGACCGTTCATAAAGTTTGGCTATCTGTTTCTTGTGTGTGTGATTTAATTATATTTAATGAGTTTTGTTTAATTGTTCATTGGATTATTAGATCAAATTACATGTGTAATTAGAATATTATTTATGAATTAGAAGAATAAGTTTGAGTTAGACAAATATTGAACAAACTATAATTTTAGACAATTGAACTTATAGTTATAATTTAATTATAGTAAGTATAATGGATGAATTGGTCAATTAATTGTACTGTACTTGGCAAAAGGAGGAAATTTTATATGTATTAAAATAATTTATTAGTTAATAGTTTGCACAATTAAGTGAAAATTTTAGTTGAATTATTGAAATCTCACCACTCATAATATAGTTGCAGCGAAAAGACACGAAAAGTCTAATTAAGTGACATACAAGTAAACAAATTTTACACCCGATGTATAGAGACTTATTGAATATTTGTTGATGATAATACTTGGAAAATTAATTGAATACCTTTAAAAGGTGAATTTAGCGTGTTATTTAAAGACACAAGAATTAGTTAGTTGGTACCTTAATATATTTAACAAGGTTTAACAAATTGGATCCCCTCTTTGATGGAAATAGTTTTATAGTACTTAACTGGTTCCGATATGAAATTTAAGCTAACATTAATTTTCTAGCTGCAAGAAATTATGTTAGAAAGAGAATAGAAATACATTCATACAGATAGTTAACTAGTAAAATACCTTGTTTAAATTAAATGGAAAATAAGGAGATGTTGATAAATGTATTAGGTAGATGATTAAATATATGCTTTAGTGTTAGGCTAATATCTATATGTGTATGAGTTGGAATTTTATGAAATAATAAATGAAAGTTATGAAGTAATCTTGGTTTGCTTAATACTAATGAAATTATACAATTGATTATATTTGCTTAGCAACCAGTTAAGCATGAGTCCAACTTTTAAGAAACCAAACAGTTAAACTTAATTGCGATGAATTATTTAACTAATTAACTAGTTTATATACCCAATTAGTTAGAGTTGAAAAGTTGGCATACTTGATATGTTTAAAATATATGTGAACATACCTCCCCACAGCCTGTTATTCTTCTACTATTCATGCTACCTCATTGTGGAATGGTAAGTCCAATAAGCTAATTTATTACTACATACTTTTTATAGATATGAAAATGCTTATTCTGTTTTAAATGAATTCTAAGTGACCACTGCGGGAACTAGATATATTATATATTCAAAAGCTATTATGAGTATATAAATGTGATTATGAATCTTTGTGCAATACTTAGGCAGAATCCTTGAGGCAAGATTCATAACTAATAATCTATCAAGAGGAAAAATGACAAGGTGAAATATTACGGTGCTCATGGTATTAAATGGCATAGTTTAATTATAATTTTATACTATTAAATACATATATGTGAAGTGTTATTAAGTACTAAGTCATATGAAAATAATTTATAGCATAAAGTGATTAAAATATTGTGATCAAAACAACTAAGTTATGAAAATATCATGATTTAATGATATCTATGTAATATCAAGTGTAAGTATGTGTAATGTATAGATAATAAATGTAATGGAGTGGAAATTAAATCATAGTGATGTGAATGCAATGCGATTAATACATAAGATTATTTAAAGATAATGTGGAGTATGAAATTATGAAGAATAATTATACCCTTAGTATACGATGGGTAACTAGGATGCTAGGATAGTATGTCTAACCATAGGGGTACTTATCCTGTGGTGCTGTGTTAGTATAATGGAATCAATGGTATACAGGAGTAGTCGCATACCCCCTCTGTGGTATGGACACTCCCAAGAGTAGTCGCATACTCCCTCTGTAGTGTGGATACTCTTAGTGACTGGATTTGCTTATCCGCTTATCCGATTCGCAACTTTCATACTGTCAACATCTAGGGGAATAATGGAAGTTTTATATGGAAACCAGAATAAAAGAGTAATTATAACCAATTAGATATTATAAATATGATTATTCACTTCTTAATGTTAGGAGATGATAAATATAACATGAATGTTACAATAAATTATGTAATGCCTTATAGCATGTAATGTAACAAATATTTGAATGTTGTATACATGATCACAGGTAAATGATTAAGGCTTTTATGTCAAATATTGATATATTAGTAGGAACTAACATCTAAATTGAACGCTTACCTGAGTGTTCAATGATATAAGAAATGACTATATAAGTATATATATGTGTATGTGCAAATGAAAGAAACTAGTTTATTTACTTCTCATAATCTGATGTGAACAAACTATGAAGTGTTATTTGAGGCAGTAATATGTGCACATTGTGAACCAGAAATGGGGAATTATATGGGTGATGATGATTACATTTAAAATAAGTGTTTGTTGAAATGTAATATAAATGCATATATTTTAATATCAATCTTAGGAGAACGTATGACAAAATAACCCATAGATGGAGATGAGAATATTTAAATATTATTTTGAAATTATACCTTATTGATTATAAATCTGATAAGGTTAAGTGTTGTATAATAAATGTTCCTTTCATAATGAAGGGTATGATTTAATTGAGATATTTTCTGTGATAACATGTATATATATGTATATATATGCATTTTGTAAGTGAAAATCCTATTTTTCTAATTGTTGATGTTTTTGTGTGCTCTATAAGCTGGAATTGACAACCTTTGTATGTCTTGTGAATTGGCATATGCATATATGAGATTTATAAATGTATTGTCATATTATATCATTTGAGAAGTAAATTTGATAGTCACCACTAAGCATATAGCTTAACGCGTGATTTTCTCTGTGCGTAGGTTGATCCGTTATTCAGCATCCTCGATGTCAATGAAGGAGCCCTCATAAGTTGCTGCAGCTAGAATGGTGGATGATCTTGGAGATGAAACAATTCATTTATATTATTTATGTATTTTAAAACTTGGCATGTACACAGGTATTAACACTGAGATAATTTAAGTTTAATTTTATAAGTGTATAGTTGAGATTCACTATTACAATATTAGTATAGATTTGTCATCGTATCTTGTATAATCATTATTGAGAACGAAATAATTGAGTATTGAGATAGTGATATAGTGACAGATAGATTAGCTTAATTATTTATTGAGGAGAAATGGAATATTTGTGTTGGAGTTTGCTTGGTGTGTGGTGACACAGTTAGTCAATATTAGAAGTGTTTTTATTTCTTTTTCTACAAGAGACTGTCAATATTTAGAGGAGATTTTGCCAAAATTTTTAGAAAAATTAAGAGAAAAAAATCTAGAAATTTGATGATGTAAGCATAATTTATGGTGATTTAGTGGCATAAAGATCATAAATCGGTTCGTGATATCCGTGTCTGGTTTGTCTACCAGACCAGGTAAAGGGTATTACATTTTTCTTGATAATACTAGTGATCATATGTCACGGATAAAATATTGTTATAAGCCTCTTGTATATGTTCATACTCCAAAGTCTAGCAAAAATTTTTACTAAATGCCTCCATTTAATGCTAGACATTTTTATGAGAACAACAATTTATATTTATATATGGATACATATATAATATTGATGTAAGTAATACTTACATGCATTATACTTATAAAAATCATAAAATTTATGTATTGCAATTTTTAGTTGAAAAATGCATTTTGATTAGTAACTTTCCTAATGTTAGGGGAAGAAAGCAACTAAAAATAAATAAAATAATAAATACATTGTGTGTAATTTAGATCCTCATATTGTGAATTTGAAGTTCAAAAGATTAGTTAATTATGATGCCAATGTATTTGTTAGTGTGTAGAGATTTACTAAATTTCATTTGTATTAGCTACAAATTCTCCAATTCAGAATAATGTCCCAGTATGATAATTTACCTTGTAGGATAAATTATTTGGTTCCACATAAAAATAAAATCTATAAATGATAAGGAGAAAATAAATCTATATGATCATATTATAGAGGCGAGTACTCCTGAAGAGACTTATGACATAACTAATTTTAAATTTCAGAAGTGGTTCAGGTACCTAAAATTAAATAAGAGATCTCAATATGTCATTTGTCATTAAAATGAACCAAAAATGATAAAATCATCGACAACATTTCTGTATAAAAATATTGATGTTGATATTTTCAATATAGTGAGGATCTTAAAATTAAATCTGTTGAAAAATATAGATATTAATTGCATTTAATATGAATTTTTGGACTTGCAGTTCAAAATATTAAAAAATATGATTCCAAAGAAGTACAATTGATATTCATGCAATAAATAAGAAATCGTAAAATATAATTTATTTTATAATGTTTATTGCAATAGATTGGCATTAATTGTAAAAAGACATATTTTCTTATAATAAATGCAGTAAGTTTTTACTATTTGTCAATTTGGTAATATATTAGTATATAATTAATTGATACTATTTGTCTATTTGATAATAAATTTTATGTATATGATTTTGAAGTGTTATTGTTTACCTATTGTCATGATTTATTTATGATTTTAATTACTGAAAGTTACTAGATACAACATATTTTATGATCATATATTATTGCTATTAATGCATTACATAATCATGCATTATATGGTAATTATCAAATTGTTACTTAAAATTGAATATTATTTTTAAGATCTTAGTTTTCTATATAATCATATACATTTTATTTGAATACTTTTATTATGTTAAAGTAATTCTTTAGAAATATTTGCATTAGGTTATTAAATGCATTCATTTGTTATAGCTATTATATGATTATGTTGTATACATGTTATGAAATTATTTTATTATATTTGTTTCATTTTCTTGAAATGAATGAATCAATATAGAATTATGACCATGAAAATGGTATGTTCAAGAAATAATAATTATTACTATTATTTGATTAATTTTCACCACCAGAAGTGGTTGATAATCAAGAGAAATAATAGAAATGGTTAAGAAAATCATTTGAAAATGGATAACTTATTTATGATATGGTATAGAAGTACATTGGTCATGTACCCGTTGTACATATGACTATATTATTAGATTTTATAAAATTTCTCATTTTAAAGAAATGAAAGATGTGTGGATGAATATGTATATGCTTGTAAATGTACAACATTTAATTTTATAAAATAATTTTTAGTTATTATTTTTTTAGCTCATGCATAATATATCTAGAAGATATATGGTAAGCATATACAAAAAATATGTGATTGATTTTTAGAAAAAGAATTTTATAATATTACGTATTGAAACTCTACATGCACAAATTTAAAGTTGTGTACCGATATTATTATAAGGGAAAGAAAAATATACGTTGTACTATTTTTTCCTTAACTAAGATTTTTTTTCCACTAGATTTTCCTATTAAGGTTTTTCATGAGGTAACTTATGATGTGTATTAAAGATATTGTATACTATTTTTTTCTTAATTGGGTTTTTATCCCACAAAATTTTTTTAGTAAGGTTTTAATGAGGCATAATATATATTAATGGACATTCAAGGGGAAGTGTGTATTATAAATTCCATGATTATGAATGTCAGTAACCCTTAAGATTGATAACATGACTTATCAAATGGAAAAGACAAACAATTATTATCCATACAGGATGTCTTGTAATATTATTAATTATTTTAAAATCTGTCAGAAGCATGATAAATCTTTTAATGGGGAAGATATCAATTTTTAGAAGAAAATGAAATGAAAATTTTCAAAGTGATACTCTAGAAGAGATAAAAAGCAATATCAATCAACAACTCCATATTTCTGTAAAAATAACACTATAAGTGGTTCTATTAGTGGTAAATTATATAAATTATATGAAAATGGATGATAATTGTTGTTGATAATGTAATGAGTATGAGTATCTAATTATCGAAAGTCGATATCAAGATGATCGGCAAAAAGGGAAAGAAGCAATTCATGCTAATTAGACTTATACAAAATATTTGGATTAAAAGTCCAGACACCAGAAGATATTAAATATTTTAGCTATAATAGTAGTAGTAATTATCGAATTACTCAATGTTGGCTATTCATTAAGTCAGTTGAAAATTCATGTGTTTAAAAGCTATAACTCAATACAATAAAGGAATGTGTATATTATTGTTCAAGAACAACAACCAATAATATTGGAGTATGAAAACATTGCAAAATTTCTCAAGCAGCAAACCAGCTAATCTCTTCATTAAAACTCTACTAACTTTGATTTTTAGAAAGCATATAAGCAATATTGGGATGGTTCAGTTTAAGAAAATATTGTAATTATTGTATTTTTGAGAAGTATATAGCCTATGAATACTGCTCTTTTTTCCTTCGCTAAGTTTTTTTATCTCACTATATTTTTCTTAACAAGGTTTTAACGAGATTATATTTATAGTGCATAGTTATCCAAGAAAAAGTATTGTGATAATTATAAAGTATTTAGATGACTATCAAACTCATCATTCTCTCAATTTTAGTAAAAATCTATGTTTTCTATTTTGTACTTACAAACACTTCATTGTAATTATTCAGTGTTGGTAATCAATAAGAGAAAATTCTCTATTCATATTATATTTATTTTTACTTTAATTAGTTTTACAACATAAATTTTTTTTAAATTATATTTTAGTTAAAAAAATGGCATTATCGTTGTTAAATTGAATCGTATTTGTTTGTATATATTATTATCAAACTAATTTAAATTTGTCTCTATTACCAAATTGATTTATATTTGCTATTAAATTTTTGTCTATTATTTGCCGCACTCATTATAAAAAAGGATAAACGTGAGTCATTTCATATAATTAAAAATATTTTTGCACCAAAATATAATTTAAAGGTAAATATTTACTATTTTACAAAGTTTAGGGATACATTTAATCTTTATTTTTTTTAATGCATTAGTAAGACTTAGTGATTATGTATCCCATGTCTCTCTCTATATATATATTACTAGTTTTGATGTAACGGTGTATTATTATTATTAATGGTGCCGCCATTCTCATAAACGACGAATTAGTGACTGGGATAAACATTAAAATTTTTATTTTTGTTTTATTTAGGCTTAACATATCATTTACTTCCTAAACCTATATATATATATATATATATATATATATATATATAATATATTTTCAGTATTTCAACTTTTTGAAGTTTATTTTTAACATTCAATTTTTAATATCTATAATTATTTTAACAATTAGTTATTGTAAATTTTAGAAAGGCTAAAATAGATTGTAATAGTCTCGCGATATTGATGTGGATAATGGTTCAGTTCATGAATGGCACATGATAGAACTTCTTATCTTAATACATCATTTCGACTCTGAACTTATTAAAAAAAAAGGTATTTTCAGCAGTTTAACTTTTCAAAAGTTATATTTAACATATAAGCTCATAATATTTACAAATATTTACAATTATTTAGCATCTGATGGTTCTAAACTACAACTACTTCAATGGAGTTCATAAACTGCAATAATGAATTATTCTTTTCATTATTCATTTCAAAAACAAAGGATCCCTTAATCTTAAAAAATAAAAAACTATAATGACACAAGTAGTTACAATCCTAGATCATGGTAAAATATAACAGAACTCCTACCTTAGATAATGTTTCCTATACCAGTTAGGATTGAATGTAATAATTCTTAGAGCAAAATAGAGGCAAGAAAAAAATTTGAAAATATAGTTAACCGTAAAATATATCCAAAATTGAATCGATTTTTTTCGGTTAATCGATCCAAAAGACTTGGTTATAGTTTTTAATTTTTAGTTACGGTTTTAATTTTTGGGTACCGGTTAACTGTTAATTGACAGTCAATCCGTTTATATATATATATATATATATATATATATATATATATATATATATATATATATATATATATATATATATATATATATATATATATATATATATATACTTTAAAATTTTATCTTTTTTTTTTCTATTTCTCTCTATAACTTAAGTAAAATTATACTTTAAAATATATTTTTATTTTTATGCCTTAATTTTTTATATTTTCCTATAAAATTATATAATAGTTTAAACTAAATTTATATTATGTCATTTTATTTAATTATAAAGTAATATTTATATGTAGTAACTAATTAACTTTTATATGTGTTATTTTTTTTATCATATATAATAGCATTTAATTACATTTTCTTATATTTTAGAGTTTATATTTTAATATTTAATATTATTCAAAATTTTATTTGACTTAAAATCAAGCATGTTAATTTCTAACAAATATCAAATCTATTTTATAATATTAGCTATTAATTTGTTCAATATGAATTTTGGTTAGTAAATTATATTTGTTTTGTAATTTTTATTTTAAATTGCTTTACACATTTGAAATTGAATTGAACTTTTTCTAAATTTTTTTATAATTTTATGTTATAAATTTTAATTGTTAATAAAAAATATTAGTTAATCAAACAAAAAAATCGAAACCAATAAACTGGTTAACCAAATGTAAATGACTGGTTAGTGGTTAATGATTTTAAAAAATTGATATTAATCGACTGATTAATTTTTTACTCATGAACCAATTAACCGGTTCATACTTATCCCTAAAGCAAAATGAGGTTTATGGGCTTGGTTTAGAAATATTAACCTTGAACCATGATCTTACTTATGTGTATAAGAAAATGAGATATATCAAAAAAAAATATATGTATAAATTACTAATTATAAGAGTTGATTAATTAAAATAACAATTATAAAATGAAATAAAATTTAATTGTTATGTGAGATATACCACCAGTCTCATATTTCATTATTTTTCAATTTTGTACTTAAAAGGAAAAAAAAACCTGAAAAAGATATAAAAAATGAAGATGACACCGAAAATAGAGAGATATCCATTTATTTGTTGTATTATATTAATCTATATAATGTTAGTTTTTATAGTATTAGTCTGTATAGTATTAACATATATTATTTAACTTGTATTATTATATATTGTGTTTGATACAAAATTATATTATTCTGTAATATTTTATACTATATTTGGTACACAAAGGTGTAGTGTATTATATTTTAAAAAAATTGAAAATATGCAAAATTAAATTATTTTTAGTTTTACTAATTCAAACAAAAAATTAATTATAAAATACAACTTTTCATACATCAATTTTATTTTTTTAAAAAATATATAAATTTTTTAAAATATGAATTAGAGGTGGCAAATGGGGGGGTTGGATGAGTTTTGATTGAATCATTAATGGATGAGTTACTAATAGGTTGGGTCATAAATGAATCAAAATATACGAATCATAAATGGGTTAATATCCAAATGGGTTGGATGGATTTGGGTTGATCAACGGATTTAATATAAATATTATAAAATTTTTTATTACTTAATTAATGATCCGATAATAATAATATTTTATTGAAAATATAAAATAAAAAATAAGTTAAAATATAAAGAAAATTAAAGAAAAAAATCATAATGGGACACCCGTAAAGAAACAGTGGACGCAATTTCTCATCCTTCAATATTAATGATAAATGAATAAATAATCAATTATGCAAAATTTTAACTCATATTTTTGTTTAAAAATTGTATTTACTTTATACAAATAAATATTGGCTGAAAATATAAATTCATCTTTAATATTTGATTAAAAATTTTATTTCTAGAATTTTCAAATTATATAATATTATCCTCTATTTTTATTTTTTTTAAAATAATCTCATTACAAGAAAAATGGTCTTTAACGAGAGGACATCCGATCGTTATAAGGCTAAAACCGGTCGTTAAAGGTCAATAACGGCCGAAAAAATCCGATCATCTCCCGCCACTAGAAGCTCAATCGTTAATAGTATAAATGACCGGATTCGAAATCGGTCGTTAAAGTAATTAATGGCCAAATCTTTCCGGTCGTTAAATAATATGTTTTAAAGACTAAATTTCCCTTCGCTAATTATATTACACTTTTAACAAGGCCTAGCAATAGCTATGTATTTAAGTTCAACAATAATTTCTAGAATGCTAAAGTTAAATATAAATATTTGAATTCTTTCACTTCAATTGCCTGAACTGAGCCTAAAAGAGAAGTTTAAATGTATTAACCTTCATGTAAAAGGCCAAATACCATTTATATGTTAGAAATGTGCATGCTCATGGTATAAACTTCACTTAATGGCAGCAATGGAATTTCATTTTGGAAAATTATTTAATGATATATAGCCATAGACTATCCAGAAATAGCTTAGTATTTATTAGAAATGATGACACTTCCTAATAGCTCTCTACACAAAGTCAATTACCAAATAAAATAAATTAAAAGTTGAAAAAGTTTGAAGCTTGTTTTGAACATTCTTAAAGTTGAAAGTGAAACAGTAAAGAGAATGCCCAAGTTCTTGGTTTAAATGAGCAAAGAAAATCAAAGAATAAAGGACTTACTTCCTTCTGTAATTACCATATATAAAACCCCAGAAATACGCTCCAAGTAACATGCCAGCAAAAACAACACTTGTTAGAAAGCTCTCTTGAGTTGAGGAGAGTCCCTACTCAACCTTTACAACCAATATCACAAAGGAAAGAATCATAACTTTGAATGCATCAGCAAGTGAACCAAATCCAGCATAAAAAAGAACAATTACTTAGAATTTTCCAAAACCTACAGCATCAAGTGCCTTATCCAAGCTATGCACGACGCTGCTTTCTTCATCCATCTAAACAAATTATATGCATAAGGAATCAAAAATTAGTGTCTTAAAGCTAAATATCAGCAGTTAACTAAAGCAATTCACTGAAATCATAGTCCAATTTGAGAACCATATTTCTTCTTATTACCCCCATTGTATTTTATACGAAATAACTGACTAAAATAATAAATGCAAATAATTAATTAATTAATTATTATCTTATTAATGATCAGAAGAAAGCAACTGATGGCTGATAACAATATAATACTATCAGAAATTACAATAAAGTGTAGTTAGAGTTAGAAATAGCAATTCTTCAATTGATTTTTGTAAAATAGTGGATCCATTCTAGGCAAATGCAGCCATAATTAAGAAAAAGAAGAGTGCAATTTATTAGGAATATAATCACGTCGTTACCCATTTTACAGATTCAATTCCCGCCTGGCTTTCAAATGGTAATCTTCCCGAAAAAATGTCACTTTTTTCTATGTGACTGGATTTTCTAGGCATTCTTCTCAATCTCAATGGCCAAAAGAAACCCTAGCCCCTCACCCAAATGGCTTCCGCATCGCCTTGACCCCACCTTCCTTTATCACCTCTCTCTATCTCTCTCTCGTTCTTAGAACTAATATTTTCTCCTTCCATTGCTCTTCTCTGTATTTTTTTCTCTTTTCTTTTCTCCACTCTCCACTTTGTCTGACTCTCCCCATCGCTCATTAAGAAGCTTAGAGATCTTATTGGTTTTGGAGGATAGATATTGCGAAGAGATATGGAGCCTCCAAAGAGCTTGATTGCAGCTTTTGGATTCGTTGTTGGATCTCCCATCTATGTCTTTGTTGTCCTGAAGCACCTTTATTTCTCTCATTCTCATTTTCCTGAGAGCAAGAAATTCATAATTTAGGTTTCTAGCATTTTTTACTTTGAACAAAATGGATGCTTTCTTTCTCTTCTGTGCTTTTATTGAACAATGAAAAATAAGAATTTTATCTTTTATTTTTCAATTTTATAAAATAATTGAGTGATGAAATTTAGTCTGCTCAAATTTAGCCAGGCACTAATGATCGGATTGGTTGTGTTTTAACCACCGGAATAAAGCCCTTCGTTAAACAATAATAAAATTTACTCTAACGACCATATTAAATTCCCTTCACTGTTAAGTATCTCTAAAGATTGGAATTTTTTCCCTCCGTTAAATTTTGGTCGTTAAAAATCAATTTTCTTGTAGTGTCTCTTTTCATTAATACTTGAACAAAAGTCTAAATTATGAAACATTTAAAGTAAAATACCTCTTTTGCAAACATTGGATGGAAATTTACACATTTAAGTATTGATACTTTGTCGACACTTTATGATTGTTATGCCAAAGCCCTGCATTTTTTGCGCAAATGTACAGTTAAATAGAATTTGGACACTAACAATTTTTGCAACACACTTGAAAGCCAGGGCAAGTTTGAAATATTATGTAATTCCTGAGATTAACATGCAAAGTTTATCAAGGCATCAAGCTGTCGCTACTTCTACACAAAGCATAGCTTTAACAATTGGGTCAAAAACCCTCAAAACTTCCTTCAACACACACAATAGACTAAATTTTATTTTATCAAAAATCAAAATCCAAGAGCTGTATGTACATGAGGAGAAGAGAGGCAAAAAAGAGAAAGAAACGTTAGGGTTTTGGAAAGAGAGAAAAAGGAGGAAGAAAGAGTAATTATGGAAAAATCCATTGGGTACAGACCCAATGAGTTGAAAAATAAAATGAATCAGTTTTGGATTGATACAATGGGTATTGGAATGAGTTGAAAAATAAAATGGGTCAATTTTGAATTGACCCAATAGGTATTTTGTTTGGATTATGTTGGATTTGGATCTTTTTTTGCGGGTTTAGATCAATTTTGCTGCCTCTAATATGAATATATATTAGTAGATAAATTAATAATATAAATAAATTTATATATTTAAAAATAATATCATATTTTTTTAATTAAGCATTTATGTTATAATATTTGTAGTATTTAATAACGCACGCGCGAGCGCGTGCGTGCGCGTGTGTGTATATATATATATAGATATATATCTTCACTAATGGATTAGAAGGTCCATTATTATTAGATAAAAGATGGCAAGAGTAAGAGCTGAAAATTAGGGGTGAGCATAGATTAATTAATCAGTTCATGAGCAAAAAAATTAATCAGTCCATTAATATCGATTTTTTAAAATTACTAACCATTAACCAGTTCGTTATATTTGGTTAACCAATCTATCGATTTCGATTTTTCGGTTTAATTAACTAATAAAATTTATAACATAAAATTATATAAAAAAATTAGACAAAATTCAATTCAATTTTCAATGTATAAATTAATTTAATATAAAAATTACAAAATAAATATAATTTACTAGCCAAAATTCATATTCTATAAATTAATAGCTGATATTATAAAATATATTTGATATTTATTGAAAATTACTATGTTTGATTCAAAATTAAATTAAATTTTGGATAATATTAAATATTATAATATAAACTCTAAAATATAATTAAATACTTTTAAGTAAAATATGGGCACCAATATATGATAAAAAAAATCTATATAAAAGTTAATCGGATACTATATATGAATATTACTATATAATTAAAAAAATTATATAATATAAATTTAATTTAAAGTATTATATAAATTTTATAGGAACATATAAAAAATTAAGGTATAAAAATAAAAATATAATTTAAATATATTTTAAAGTATTATTTTATGCAAATTTTATAGAGAAATAGAAAAAAAATTAAAGATATATATATATATATATATATATATATATATATATATATATATATATATATATATATATATATATATATATATATATATATATATATATATATATATATATATATATGAATCGGTTATCGTGGATTAATGGTATTTAAAAATTTAAACTGTAATTATTAATCAAAAATTAAAAAAATTAAAAACTGTAATCGAGTCTATTAAATCAATAAATCATAAAAAATGGTTCGATTTCGGATCGATTTTACAAATAATTATATATTTTTATTTTTTTTCTTACCCCTACTGAAAATGGTGATGACATTTTATATTTATTACACATAATAGAGTGTTCATTGTATTATTTAAATTCAAGAAGTTATAGTATATTATTATATATTTAATATATATAGAATAATAAATTTATAAAATATTATATTATTTTTGAATTAATTTTTAAGAAATTTTACTGCATTATATATTAGTTCGTATTATCCTATTTTACAATGTTATTAAAAATCGGATCGGTCTGTTGAATCGCAAATCGACAGGTCATCTGATTGATTTAATTATTTAAAATTGAATTGAACCATAAAAAATCAAAAAGAATAAAAAAATCGGGTAAAATCAAGTTTTTAGCTAAAATGTGTAATTTTTTTTATATATTTTCACACACACATATATATATTTATTTATTTAAAAAAGTTAATATTTTAAATTTTAAAGATATTATTTAATAATATAATATATTTATTATCTATTTGAATTTATTATAATTAAATATAATTATATTCATATATATAAGGTCAATATTTTTTATATTTAATTAATTAGGATTTTATTTAAATAATTTTTTTTATAATATAATTTTTTTTTATATTTTTAATATATAATATTTAAAAATTTATAATTAATTATATACGATAATAAAATTAAAATTATATTTTATAACTTATCGATATATTTAATAATCGAAACCACTACGATAAGGATATGCATACACTCTGGACTGCGGTAATCAATTAATTCACGCAAGCAAACAATTTCCTCGGCTTCCGTTTTTTTTGGCTCAAAAATGGCCATGAAACGCACGGCTATCTCTGCAATTCGCGCTATTGCTTCATCATCCCCATTTTCTGGCTCCTCAATTCTCTCCAGGCATCTCCATGTAAGCAATCCTTTTCTTCTTCTTCTTCTTCTTCTTCTTCTTCTTCTTTCTGTTTTACTTTTCAAAGCTTAATTCGTAGATCATCATACTCTGTACAAAACTGCCATCTTAAATCTGTTGAATTAGCTATCCCTGTGTTAGAATCACTGATTCTTTTCGCTCTGCGATTTTTAAAACTTTTGTTGAATTTGCATTTTCACGATTGAATTTTGTGTACATCTAGTCTGATTGAATGGTGTTGATGAAGCCGATCAAAAGGCCTTGTCGGCAGAGTATAAGTGGGATAGTTATTCCGTCCGTGAGACAATTCCCGTTGCAGCGTACAACTGGTCCCACTAGACTTTCTACTTTATTGTGATCGTCCGATCAAAAAGTTATTGTCGGCCACCAGGAGGGGTGAGAAACAAATCTAAATTTTGATTCACCGAATTTTTAAGTAATAAAGTTGAAAATTTAGAGTTGGTCTTTATTTTTAAAAATTAAAATTAACGGCTGATTGGCCTGGGGGCATTTTTTTTGAATAATATGTTTTTAAAAAATAATTATAAAAATAAAATGTGTTAGAAATTATTTATAAAAATGAGATATTATCTAAAATCGTTTTGACACGTAATGATTTTAGACTTGAAATCTACACAAATAAATCTGATTTTTCTCTAAAATTATTTTACTGTATAGTTTGAAATCGCTGCATACAGCTGTTTTAGATATTAAATTTTTATTAAATTAATAAATTTTTAATATAATATAATATAATTTATTTTTTAATTTAATTTTTTTTGAATAAAATTAAAATTAATTAAATTTTATAATTTACTTTTAATTATTAAATTAAATTTAATTTAATAAGTAGATATTTAGGATTTATCAAAAATTATATATTAAATTTGGATGGTATTATGAAATCGCTGCCTATAATAGCAAAAGACTGCATTATCCAACCAAAGAATTCAGTCGCTCTAATGCTTTGTAATTGCAGCAAGATGATTCTTATCTCTTTGGTTTAGTAACATAAAAGACAAAAGAAATTTATTATTCCGCATCAGATTTTTTAGAAATCACAATAATTTTGAAAAATTTTATGTAGATAGAATCCATAAAATTTAATAAATTAAAATAATAGAAAATTGATACGTAAAAAAATTATATCTATATTGTATATTTTTTTAACTGGTGATATTTTATTAATTTAATTTATAAGCAATTTTATGCAACCAATATAAAAAGAAAATTGCAAAACACATTTTTTTAGTTCTTGAAATTTTAAAATTTTCACATTAGATTTTTTTAAAATAATTGATTAAATTTGTATATTTTAACATTAAGCTTTTTTTTTTTTTAGCTTTTTTTAACAAAGTGGGTTTCTTATGCCTCAACTTGCTCTCCATTTCCCTTTTATTATCATTATTATTTCCATTTTTACGAATTTTTTTATTAAATAGCATTATTTAAAAAAAAAAAATCCCCCCTTGTGGACAAAGAAAAATAGAAACGTTAAAATTTTTAATATAATCTTTTCAAAAAATAATATAATATTAATTAATACAAGTATTTACTCTAGTGTCAAATAAAATGAAATAATATAATTTACTATAGTGTCAAATAAAGTTAAATAATATAATTTACTCTAGTGTCAAATAAAATACAATACAATGTGAGTATTTACTTTAATGTTAATGTTTTTAATTGCATTATTTATTCTAGGTAAAATATATTTTTTTATAAACTATTTAAAATAATTTTAAAATAAAGTAAAAATCCGAAATCATTTACTGAAAAAATTTTTGAATATGATTTGAATTTGAAAAATCGGTTTAAAATAATTTGAATACAATATAAATTTTTTTATAAATAATATTTTTAAAATTTTTATTTAGAGAAAATGGATGTTTTAAAAAATATTTGAATTTCCGAATGTATTTATTTTCACAGCCAAACTTTACGAAAATGGAAGGGTGGGGCGCACAGGAAAAGAACAATTGGATGTTCATTTCTGCTGGGATGGGATGTGCTGCGGAAATGAAATGGCAGTATTGGCTCAGCCAAACTACAGATAAATTATAATATTTTATTTTATATAATTTTTTTATGAGGCCATAATTAGTTTGACTTCTAAGTTTCTACAGGAATTAACGCCAATTATATACGAAATATGTTTCATACATTTACATAGAATATAAAAATAAGTGGGGAATTTTTTTTCTGAAACCGCTTGAAAGTAATAGCGGTTTTAGAGTCTGAAATAGCTGTACTTTTCAGCTATTTCAGAAAAAATCATTTTTGATCGTCGATAGTTTTCTGACAAAATTGTTATGTATGATAGCGGTTTTATATTCACATTTTAAATTGATAAATAATTTCTAACACACATTCAAATTTATAAATAATTTTTAAAAATACATTATTAAAAAAAATATTACATTGGCTTGTGTATATTTTAAATATTATATTTTAAGTTTTTATTTTTAAATTTAAAATTTTTAATTTACAAATATTATAATATATATTTTTTATAATATTATTATTATATATGTTTTTAATAAATAAATATTAAAATTATTTATTTATTATATGTACTAAATTAGCACTTTATTTCTTAGTTTTATATTAAATATATTCAATTTTTATAATTTTTAAAATTTTTTAATAAATAATATATTTTTTTGTATTTTTTATTTTTAAAATATTTTTTTACTATTAAAAATTATATGATTTATTACATTTATATATTAAATTTTTTTAATAATTAATTAATAATTTATTTTGAAAAAAATAATTAAAAAATCAAATTGATATACCATTAATCGAAAGTAACGGATGAATTAATTACCGAATTGGCCATAGTAATAATTTATCCAGATTAGTTTTTCATTTTTTGCTCAAATAGGCACGATTCCTGAGAAATAATTTCTTTTTGCAAATAATTGCAAATTTATATTATGATAATATCTTTACCCATGCTATCTTGAGATTGTTGAAAATATTTAAATACTTTCATTAAATTTCCAGATTGTGTATTATTCACATGGAATTTCAAAGATAATTTATCCAAATTTTTGATTTAAGGTCATTCTTCGATAAAGCATAGGCCTCGACATTATGCGCAGGTGTGTTTTGTCTTTATGTTTTTCCTATAAAAAATATATTCTATAATTCTATGGAGGCAAAGAAAAATTGTAATTTAATCAACAATTTCTCTCTTTTATTTTTTATTTTATTTTTATAAACAAATCACCACTTCATTAGCAAGATAAATCAACTGATAGAGCTGAAAACAAACAAGAAGAGGAGCCAACTCCAAAAAAACAATATCTAACGTAGAAAACAAAAAAATAAAAGGAAAGCGGGCAAGACAATAAGCCATCTAATTCGTTGAACTTTTAACAAAATCAAAAGTATGGTTTACATTATATAAAGCTAAGCAAACTTTAGTGATCAATCGAACTTAGGAAACAAACTGGACTTTGAATTAATAGCTTAAATCACAACTTGAGAATTAGACTTGAAGAAGACTTTTTGGAAACTTTTAGTCTTTAACAACTCCAAACTTGATTTTGCTCGCTCTCAAGTAAAAAAGAATCAAGTCCATATCTCTAGAAAAGATCAAACTCAAAGAGAACACCAAGTTTAGCCACACTCAAAACCAGGGTGTAAAACATAGTTTCCATGTGTATGTCCGTGACCAAATTCAGTTTAATTTAGCTTTAAAAACCAGAAACACCAATTACAAGCAAAGAACTAGGAATTCAGCATCTTTTCAATTTTCTTACAAAGAAACGCTGGTAAAAGGAATATGCTCATTGCATAGTTTGGTATAGCTTGACACACTAGTTTTAAAAGGATTTCCTTTCCAGCTTAGGATAAGAAAGACTTGTTGTTCCACCCTCGAATTCTTTTCCACACCTTATGCTTAATGAATGAAAACACTTATTTCTTATCTCTTCCTATAATAGATGGCATACCGAGATAAGAATCTTAACCGGTACTTGCCTTGACTAGAAGAATAAAGCATACCAAACTTCAATTATGTGGGCATGTCTTAGTGCTGAATTTGATAGAAGATTTATTTAAAGTTATTAGGTGGTCTGAATCTAATTCATATGCGTCCAAGATAGACTTAAACCACATTTGCTTCATCACCATTTGCAGTAATGAAAACATAGCTGTCATTTGCAAATAATAAATTACTTATAGAAGGAGCTCCATTTGTGACTAGGAAACCATGAAGAAGACTCATAGATTCCTTCTTCTTCTTCTTCTTTAATAAAAGAAGACAGCCCTTCTACTCCTAAAATGAACAAGTATAGAGAAATTGGATTGCCTTTGACCGGTGTCTAGCAAGTGTACTAGATCGGTTAGTAATATAGGAAAATAAAATTATGACCCCAAAATATCGAATTCAAGGAAAACCTGTGCTTGTATGAATAATTTGAATTTTAAAACGGAATTTGCATGTAAAAGACAGACAAGAAATCCCAAAAGTGTAGTTGAAGATTGAAAAACTAAAAACTAAAAATAATAATACTAGAACAATGAGAGAGTTTAAAACAATTAAGTCAATGCTAAAACAAAAACAAGTAATCAAATGAACTTAAGAATCAATTATTAAAAGCAACTTTCAATAAATGACTATCTATTTTAACCAATAGTATTATGACTTAATTAAAGAAAAACACAAGTGATTATGAAGAACTCAGATAAATAAATCCAGATAACGTAACTTAAGATTATCATTCTAAGTATTAAAACTCTCTTATTAAGAACAATGCAACACTTAGCATAGAAATCTGAGTTAATCATTCTAGATGTCTATTAAATCCTCTTTCAAGTAAATTCAACTTCCACCTATTCTTAGTTACACCTCTCTCAACCTTAACTTCAATTAATACAAAATTATATCTAATGAAGAACATAATCATGCATTAACATAAGTAAATTAACCTAAGAACATGCATATCAATAATTAAACCAAAAATCAATTATTAACCAATAATTAAACAAGTTAACAACCAAGTTTTAGTTAATAAATAATAAGATTGAGCTCACAACTAAGAAATATTCAAAATTTGCATTAAAAAGCACAAACTAAGTCATAACAATAAATAGTTAAGAATTTAAGTATCGTTTAGCAAAAGTTAAAGAAAATTACTAACTAGACATGTTTGAAAACTAAAACAAAGTTTAAAAAGAGAAATACTGAATAAGAACAAATAAAACTACGTAAAAACTTCAAGTGCTAAGCTCTGTCTTTTTTCCACTTCTCTCTCCCCTCCTTGCTTAGCTTTGATGCCTTTTTATAAAGTGGAGTCACTGCCAAAGAAGGAGTTTTGCTGGCTAAAACTTCATTTTCTGAAGTTGAGTTGAAGTTTCTCTCGAATAGGAAGACTTTTATCGACATCTTTCTGTTTTTGCATGGGAGAGCAGTATTTTTGCTTGAGAGAGTGATCAAAACACTTGGGAGAGCACGTTTCCTAGTAGGAAGAGTAAAACTGTGCTTGGGAGAGTAGAAATTATGCTTGGGAGAGCACAAGCATTTTGTACTTCACAAGTACACGTGCTTCTTTTAAATTAACTTTTTCATTTTTACACTTTTGCCCCAAATCTTCTTTCTTCTCATAATTTAATCCTCCTTTCTTTCAATTTAGTCCCTGAAAACACCAAAACTTTTAATTAAGCCCATAGATAACTAATTTAACAAATTAATCACAAAATTAACTAAATTAAAATCAAATTAACTAAATTAAACACCTAAAAATATATTAAAAACATAGTTTAATTCACAGTTATCAGTCTTGCAGAAGGCCTTGAGTTAGAATAATAGGACAAAGAAGCTTCTACTAACAATTGATGTGATACGAAACTAATTGGAAACACATCTTCATTAAATTCACCCACCCATCATTAAAATGCAAGCTCTGTTAAGTAATGACAGTCAAGGTGGTCATATGCGTTGCTCATATCATGTTTAAGAGCAGCAAAGCCTTCCTTGCGTTATGATTTCCGTTTAAGGAGATGCATAACCTCATAAGCCACAATGACATTATTTGAAATAAGGCGATTTGGCCCAAAAACACTATGGGTTTCTGAAATAATAAAAGGCAGCGCATGTTTCAGTCAGTGTGCGAGAATTTTAGCCTGAACATTGTAAAGCACGATACAAAGCGCAATGGGACATAGATAAGCCAGTCTTTGCCTATTCTTTTTAGGAATAAGAACAATAGCAAGGATCTGTATATATGAGGAAGCTGGACGGAGACTGGCTTATCTGAATTACATCTTCATATCATCTGAACAGAACCCTCTTCACATCATCTGAGTGACATCTTGCAAAAGAAACTCATGTTGCCCTTCAGTAGTCCTTGCGTCTAAGCAATCAACAATCTGCCTGGTACTAGTATTAGTAGCGAAAAAGATAATGCATAATTTAGTATGATTTAAGTTGAGAAATATTCTAGCATAATTTTTTCCGTCCCATTATTCCAGTCACAAACATGGCCATGATCTTTAAGTTGAGAAATTATGTTTTTCCTCTTCCTTATGGAGGCAACACCATGGAAGTATTTAGAATTAAAGTCACCTCCTTAGAATAACTTAGCTCTCTTTTTCCAATCGATATCTTGTTGTCCAAGGGTTTCATGAGTTTTTGAGCATTTAAACAGATAGAATTATAAGAGAGAGTTCTATGTAATTTAAAATTATTCATAGTCGACTTTAGCTGGTTGAGTTTTTTCTCAAAAATTGCCTGTGATAGAATTATCCCGACTAGTTAGACTCAGTGCAAATATGAATCTTAGACATTAAGGAGTAATGGTCATTATTTCTCCAATTAGCCCCAACACCCAAAAAATCCTTATCACAAGTCCATGCATTTTCAAAATGGATACGACGACAAACCTACAGGAATAGGAGAAGCAGGTATCCATAAAGAGGGGAGTGTGATCAGAAGAAGAGGAAATAAGATTACTGACCTGGGAATTGGTAAATCAGGTTAAGTAGCAAGAGCTCGATCTAGCCTTTCTTTGATGGCATTTGGGGAACCATAACCATAAGCACAAGTAAAACCATAACTAGACATGCCCAAATCTTGAAGATGACAGCTGTGAATAGATTCTTGAAGGAATTTGCCTACACTTTGAGCAACTCTTTCAGACATGAAACCAAGGGGTAAATAGTGCACTTGCACTCAAAAGCTAAAGATGAACAAGTCCAATTTGTGAGGTTGGTCATCTGCATTCAACCTCTGAAATGTAACAAGAAGATTATCAAAAGTCCAAAGCTCCGAATTAACCCTTTGTGTGTCAAATTTATGAAAAAACTGAAAAATAAACAAATTGGGATTGGTTGTGAATTTACAAATTAACCTACAAAAGAGAAGGAAAATAAAGGGTATTTTTAGAATATATATATATATATAAAGGAGTGGCCTATAGCCAGACTACAAATGTTGTAAGGAGGAATTGAACTCAAGGCCTTCCACACCTTTGATTGAGTGCTGCCAAATCCTGGTTATTATAATTGCAGTTTAGTTTGTTACTCCATTAAGTACCTAGTCCTTAGACTGTTGCTAATTAAACATTAGCACAACAGAAACAAGAGACCATGACCCTGGAAATTAGATAAGCAATTATAACAGAAACAATGTGTTAGGCCCCCCATTACAACTACTTATATCAGGCGCAAGGGGCAAATGGGGAATTTGGCAGACAGTTAGGGAGTTAGTTATGCATTGGGAATGGGGGTCTGCTGGCTACAAATAAGGGTACTTATTGTGTGGGAAGTAGGCATGATTTGAGTGTGAATTGGGAGAGAAGAGGGGCTCTTGAAATCCTCTCCTACTTTTGTAACTCTGTTCTGGTTTTACTATCAATACAATCCATTTTTTTTTTGGATAATTCAATTCTATCGATTGTTATTGTTGTTTGTGTTCTTGCTGGTGAATTGAGTTTCTGCAGGACTCTAACAGTGGTATCAGAGCACCGATCCTTGTATGAAAACTAGAAATCAACAGATGGAGAAAAGAGTAGAAGCAGTAGAGGTCGATTTAAAGCAAGTGATAGCTCGCTTGGATCGTCTGGAACGCTTGGACATAGATGCGATTAACCAATCAATGGAGCGCTTGTCGTTGATTGAGGGAGGAGTCAAGACCATTCTCCTTAAACTCAACATGACCCAGCCGGATAAGACTCTAGACCCAAAAGACACCACTCATGAGAACATACAGCTGGATTCAGTTACCCATGGAGATGGTGAAAATCGGAGAGAACAGACGGAGAAGGTGGAGATGGGAGAAAATTCAAATCCGGTGACTATGTGGCCCAGATCGGAGGGACTGCCTAGGAAGTTAGAGCTCCCTGTATTTGATGGAGAGAACCCGGATGGTTGGATCTTGAGGGCTGAGCGCTACTTCGACCTCAACGGTCTATCTCTGGAAGACCGACTCCGATCAGCGGTGGTCTGCCTTGAAGGGGAAGCCTTAGCCTGGTACTATTATGAAAGCAGTAGAAGAAGCTTCCATGGATGGAATGAATTCAAGAAGCTCCTGCTGGAGCGATTCCGAAGTACTCAGGTCGGCAACTTAATGGAGCAACTTTTCTCTCTCCGGCAGACGACCACGGTGAGTGAATACTGGAAACAATTTGAAATGCTTTCATCGTTGTTTCCCGATCTCTCCGATGTGGTCATGGAGAACACGTTTATGAATGGGCTTCAAGAGGAGATCAAATCTGAAATGAGGCTTTGGGAGCCCAGAGGGTTGGGCCGAATCATGAAGGTAGCCCAGATGTTGGAGGACAAAAATGAAGCTGCCCGATTAAGGGCCCAGTCCAGCCACAGCGGATCCAGCAACCGTTTCCGGTCCTTCTCAGGTACGCCTCTAACCACCCGATCTATGCTTCCAGGCTCTTCTTCTAAGCCTGGGTTCACCTCTCCCAAGGCTCTGTCGCCAACATCCTCCTCTTCTTCTTCCTATTCTGCGGTTGTTTCCGCTCCCGCTCCAACACCGGCCTTCCAACCCCCACAAAAGTTCCGGCGGCTAAGTGAGGCAGAGATGAAATCGAAGAGGGAGAGAGGGCTCTGTTTTCGCTGCGATGGGAAGTATGGCCCAACGCACCGCTGCCCAAACAAGGAGCTACAGGTATTATGGGTAGATGACTCGGAACTAGGAGAAGATGAAGCCCCAGTGGTGGACGAAGCAGTGGAACCAGCTGAGATGGGCGATTTTGACAATCTGGAGTTGACCTTGTCATCTTTGGTTGGACTTATAGCTCCTCACACCTTGAAGCTGAGGGGTACAGTTCAAGATCGAGAAGTGGTGGTCCTCATTGATTCAGGGGCCTCACACAACTTCATTTCATCCAGGTTAGTTTCTGAAGTCAATATCCCTATTTCTCCCATTAAGCAATTCGGGGTTACTCTGGGGACGGGCAAGCATATTAGCTCTACTGGGTTGTGCCGGCAGGTTTCTCTCCAATTACCTGGAGTAGAAGTTATAGCTGATTTCTTTCCACTGCAACTTGGTAACACTGATTTGATACTTGGGTACCAGTGGTTGTTGTCGATAGGGTCATCTTATATGAACTGGGCAGAGCTATCCATGGAATTTGAGATTGGAAAAAAGAAAGTGATTCTAAGAGGAGACCCCGATCTCTGTAGGACCAGGGTTTCATTGCATGCACTGGAGAGAACAGCCTGGAAGGAAGGTAACTGTATCTTAATGGAAGGGTATAGAATTGATCTGAACCAAATTGCTCTGGATAATGCACCTATGGCAGAACCCAATTCTTCCCAGACCTCCTTGTTAAGTGAATTCCAGGAGGTTTTCCAGTTGCCACAGGGACTACCTCCAAAGCGGAGACATGATCATGCCATCACCTTGAAACCTGGTACCTCTCCTATTTCGGTCATGCCCTACCGCTACCCTCATTTCCAGAAGTCGGAGATTGAAAAGCTGGTGGCAGAAATGTTGGCTGCAGGTGTCATACAACCAAGCACCAGCCCCTTCTTCAGCCCTGTACTTTTGGTCAAGAAAAAGGATGGGAGCTGGCGTTTTTGAGTGGACTACAGGGCATTGAACCGGGAAACCATACCTAACAAGTTTCCCGTTCCAGTCATTGAAGAACTTCTGGATGAGCTCCATGGGGCAGTGATCTTCTCCAAGATCGACCTCAAAACGGGTTATTTCCAAATTCGCATCCAGCCACAGGACATTCCCAAGATTGC
The DNA here is from genome assembly GCA_037975025.1 of Excoecaria agallocha. NCBI lineage: Eukaryota > Viridiplantae > Streptophyta > Magnoliopsida > Malpighiales > Euphorbiaceae > Excoecaria > Excoecaria agallocha. The sequence goes on along the minus strand of CM075822.1, from coordinate 31,607,074 downwards.
ATTTCGTACCCATCAAGGACACTACGAATTTAGGGTGATGCCTTTCGGGCTGACCAATGCTCCATCCACATTTCAGTCCCTAATGAATGAGGTATTCCAGCCTTATCTCCGCAAGTTTGTGCTTGTTTTTTTTGACGATATACTTGTGTATAGCAAGAATGCTGCAGAGTATGAAGAACACTTGAGGCAGGTACTGACCACCCTGCGAGCACACCAGCTATTTGCCAACCAAAAGAAATGTGTATTCTTCCAAACCCGAGTAGAATACTTGGGGCACATAATTGGCTCTGAAGGTGTCTCTGCTGACCCATCCCAGGTGCAGGCCATGGTGGACTGGCCAATCCCCATTTCCTTACGTTCTCTACGAGGATTTTTGGGGCTCACAGGGTATTATCGGCGTTTTGTTCAGAATTACAGCAAGATAGCTTGGCCCTTGACACAACAGCTCCGGAAGGATGCTTTCAATTGGGATGCTCCTGCCCGACATGCATTCTAGTAGCTCAAAGATGCCATGACTCAACTTCCTGTCCTGGCTCTCCCAAATTTTTCTCAGCCTTTTTTGGTGGAGACCGATGCTTCCGGTTTTGGGCTCGGGGCAGTACTGATGCAGCAGGGTCGCCCCATTGCTTATTATAGCCAGAAATTAAGTCCATCGGCTCAAGCCACGTCTGTTTACGAGCGAGAACTTATGGCCATTGTTTTCGCCATCCAGAAGTGGCGTCCTTACCTGTTGGGCTAACGCTTTATAGTCCGGACCGACCAGAAAAGCCTCAAATTCCTCCTGGATCAGCGAATTGTTACTGGTGATTATGCTAAGTGGTTGAGGAAACTGATGGGACTGAATTTTGAGATCCAATACAAGCCTGGCCACGCAAATTCAGCTGCAGATGCCCTGTCTCGCCTCCCTACGGCTGCCTCCCTCTACTCACTCACCGCCCCTATTATGCTGGACTTCCAAGATGTGCCAGCCCAAGTGGCAGCAGATCCTTTCCTCTCTAACATACGGGAAACCATTCAACTTAGCCCTGCTGCCCATCCGAAGTTCCAAGTGGTTGGGAACCTCCTTAGGTACAAGGGACGGCTGGCATTGCCTTCTAATTCTCCTTACATTCCTCTCTTGTTGCAGGAGTTCCATAGCAGCCCCATTGGAGGCCATGCCGGAATGCGCCGCACCTACCAACGATTGGCCACTGAATTCTATTGGCGCGAAATGAAGCGCCATGTTCAGGACTTCGTAGCTGCCTGTGACATTTGTCAGCGTAGCAAGTACGAAGCCATGGCACCAGCCGGTCTCCTCCAGCCCCTACCACCCCCTGATCAAGTGTGGGAGGATATCACCATGGACTTCATTGAAGGTTTGCCAAAGTCCAGTGGGAATGATGCAATTCTGGTGGTTGTGGACCGCCTCACCAAGTATGCCCATTTTATCGCTTTAAAACATCCGTTTTCTGCACCTACCATAGCAAGGATTTTCTTATAGGAAGTTATTCGGCTTCACGGCATTACCAGAAGTATCATTTCAGATCGAGACAAGATTTTTATGAGCCATTTTTGGCGTGAGTTGTTCCGCCTCCAAGGGTCCGAACTTAAAAGAAGCACTGCCTACCACCCTCAAACGGATGGCCAAACTGAAGTTGTCAATCGGAGCTTGGAAACTTACCTCCGCTGTTTCGCCATGGATCACCCCACAAAGTGGTTCTCTTGGCTAGCTTGGGCTGAATACCACTACAACACTGCTGCCCACTCCTCTTTGGGCTTGACTCCCTTCCAAGCTCTCTATGGCCGACCACCTCCTCCCTTGGCCAGGCATGAATGGGGAACAACAGCAAATCAAGAGGTTGACCAGTATCTGTCCCATCGGGATAAACTCTTGGACGACTTAAAACAGCACTTGCAGCAAGCACAGCAACAGATGAAAGCCTCTGCAGATGGCAAGCGTCGTTTAGTTACTTTTGAGGTGGGTGACCTGGTTTACCTCAAACTCCAGTCCTACAAGCAGTCTTCTCTTGCCAGCCGCTGGAATGAGAAATTAGCGCCTCACTACTATGGACCTTTCCCTATTGAGCAGCGAATTGGGGCTGTGGCTTATGCTCTAACACTCCCTGCTCATTCACGCATCCACAATGTTTTCCATGTATCTCAACTTAAGCGGGCAGTTGGAACAGCCCCCTCCTCTTCCACTTTTCCTCCTTCCCTCACTCAGGACATGGAGCTGCTGGTGGAGCCTTTGGAGGTGCGGGGTATCCGTCCCTCACCTACTGCTGGACCAGCTCAACCAGAGGTGCTGATTCGTTAGAAAGATCTTCCCCCGTTTGAAGATTCCTGGGAACCTTTCGCTGCCATTGCTTCACAGTTCCCTACTTTCAACCTTGAGGACAAGGTTGATCTTTGGGCAGCGGGAAATGTTAGGCCCCCCATTACAACTACTTATATCAGGCGCAAGGGGCAAATGGGGAATTTGGCAGATAGTTAGGGAGTTAGTTATGCATTGGGAATGGGGGTCTGCTGGCTACAAATAAGGGTGCTTATTGTGTGGGAAGTAGGCATGATTTGAGTGTGAATTGGGAGAGAAGAGGGGCTTTCGAAATCCTCTCCTACTTTTGTAACTCTGTTCTGGTTTTACTATCAATACAATCCATTTTTTTTTTGGATAATTCAATTCTATCGATTGTTATTGTTGTTTGTGTTCTTGCTGGTGAATTGAGTTTCTGCAGGGACCTAACACAATGTTGTATGGCAACAATGATAATGCAAATTACAGCTAAGCGGGAGACCTATGATGCTAATGTTGTTCTCAGACTAAATATAATTGCAAACAGTTAGTCATCATGTTGATGTGAATAAATTAATTTAATTTTGCCTTATGTTTTTAGTTTTCTTTGTGCTTTTAGGCTTCTGTAGGGAGCAAAAAGATAGTTGGGGTTTTCTATAAGGCCAATGAGTATGCTTCAATGAATCCAAACTTTGTGGGGTGTGCAGAGAGAGCTTTAGGCATACGTGAATGGTTGGAATCACAAGGACACCAATACATTGTCACTGATGACAAAGAAGGACCAAACTGTGGTAAGTATTGGTGTACACCCTTGTTAGGCTGTTACTGTTTTAAGTATACACATGAAGAGATATGAATTTTACATTTATCATCTTATTTAGCTGGTTGAGAAGTACAGTATGCAAAATTAAGAACATTTGCATATTTTCCAACACTAAAGCATGATCAGATATAAATGCTAACTTTGATTCTCTACCAGTAGAAGTGTTTTGCAATTCCCTCCAGAATCTAATTACCAAGTTTTGATTTTGTCTTCCATTTACTGTATTCTTGTTGCAGAGCTTGAAAAACATATTCATAATCTCCATGTCCTCATAACAACCCCATTCCATCCAGCCTATGTTACTGCAGAAAGAATCAAAAAGGCTAAAAACTTGCAATTGCTTCTAACGGCTGGAATCGGCTCTGATCACATAGATTTGAATGCAGCAGCTGCTGCTGGGTTAACTGTTGCAGAAGTAACAGGAAGCAACGTTGTCTCAGTTGCCGAAGATGAGCTCATGAGAATTCTTATTCTTGTTCGGAATTTTTTACCTGGATACCATCAAGTTATTAGTGGGGACTGGAATGTAGCAGGTATTGCTTACAGAGCCTATGATCTTGAAGGAAAGACAGTGGGAACTGTTGGTGCTGGACGCATTGGTAGACTTTTGCTCCAACGCTTGAAGCCTTTCAATTGTAATCTTCTCTATCATGATCGTATTAAGATGGACCCTGCATTGGAGAATCAGATAGGGGCAAAATTTGAGGAGGATCTTGATGCAATGCTTCCCAAGTGTGACATAGTTGTCATCAACATGCCTCTTACAGAAAAGACAAGGTATAAGTTTTGACTCCACTCAATGTATAGGTATCAATTCCTCTACTTCCATTGCTCTGTTTTTGGTTAGGACTTCCCCCATCCTTAAATTGATAATTGATAAATTTGCTTTCTTGTTTGTTTGTTTTTTTGTTTTTTTTTTTATATGCAACTAGTGGTGGCTACTGCTTTTTTAACTTAAATTTGTACACCTTAGCTTCTTTTTATTCCTGCTGAAAGCTACACAGGAAATTGATCAATGGACTAACAGACTCTCTCTCTTTCAACAGATGTTATTGAAGGAACACGGTGATCTGATTATCATTTGTGACAACTTTCTGGACAATCTATTACTGAAAATTGTATCAAAACTAAGATGTGATTTGCTTTTGTGGCGCAGGGGGATGTTTAATAAAGATGTGATTTCAAAGATGAAGAAAGGAGTGCTTATTGTCAACAATGCTCGAGGAGCAATCATGGATACACAAGCAGTTGTCGATGCTTGCTCTAGTGGACAGATTGCTGGTTAGTAAATATTTAGCCTAAAATTAATGGCTTAAGAAAGTTGAACTTGTTTACTATTTTTACCATACAAGTTTTGAATGTAGTCCCTACCATTTAATTTTCTGAGTCTTCTCCTCCTTTCTTTGCAATAAATTGGAATCTTGGACAGAATTATTGCTATATCGTAGCTTAAAAAGCTTGATTGAAATAGCATCTCTTCTCGCGTTGCAGGTTACAGTGGGGATGTTTGGAATCCACAACCTGCTCCGAAGGACCATCCATGGCGTTATATGCCAAATCAAGCTATGACCCCTCATATTTCTGGAACCACCATTGACGGCCAAGTAAGTTTTGCCCTTCAAGTCTTTTATTTTATCATCATTTTCTTTTTGGAACAATATATAAATTTTCCTAAACCATCACTATTTAATAGATCATTTTAGTGCCAGATTACTGTCTAAACTTGTTAAAAATGTTAGATTACCTCCTACAAGGACATGTGACACATCATAGAAATTATGTGAATACAATGCACACGTGGCATGCAACAATGATAGAGTGCAATAGTATTTCATATAATTTTTAATGGTATAAGGGCGTCACTTACACTTTTGACAAGTTCAGGAATACTTTGATACTTGATTAGTTCAAGGATAATACGTTAAACGGTGATAGCTTAAACAAAATTTATGTATTATCCCTTTTTCTTCACTTAATTATGTTATATGTTCTCTACTTTATTGGTACTGAAACTGAATGGAAATTATGTAGCTGCGATATGCTGCTGGAGTGAAGGACATGCTTGACAGATACTTTAAGGGAGAAGAATTTCCTCCGCAGAATTACATTGTGAAGGAAGGCAAGCTTGCAAGTCAGTACCAGTAATGCTAAGTGTGTAATTTCAATAATGTAAGGAACGCAAGCTTGCAAGTCAGTATCAGTAATGCGTTCTAAGTGTGTAATTTCAATAATGTACAAGTTCACAGATTTCAATAAGAAAATGACTTGTATCAAATGAACTTAAGATGGTGAAAATCCATCTGCAACTTTTATTATATGCATTATTGTGTTTTTGTTATTGTGCGATCAACTTGTCTTTTTCTGCTTGTTAATTCCAATACTTTGAACAGCTATAAGCTTTCTGATTGCGAATTGAATTGTGTATCGAAAATGCAATTCTGCCAGGGATTTTAAAAGAAAAAAAAAAATACCCTCGTTGCTATTACAATAAGAGTTGGTCATTCACCGAGCCCTGCATGACACTCAATAGGCTTGATCTGCAATAACATCCTACAGACATGATTACGGATCAAATGGAACACAGCACTAGGTACATGAAATCTTCCAATAGGCGTGATTATGCAGGAATGGTGCACAGCGCTTGGTCCAAGAAATCCTCGCGTTATGATAACAACAACAAACGACACAAAAACAAAAAGAAAAATTTCATTCCTTCTTAGGGCACTTTTATTTCACATTGCTCTAATTTTGACCTGGAAAATCATAAAATTAAATTTTGCAAATAATTTAGGCCTCATACATAACAAATTGAACTCAAAGGGGTGATTTGAAGACAAAAACGAACCTCATTTAATTTAAAGGATTATACAGTCGGTGTATGAAAAAGAAGAAGAAATTTAGTTAATTTTCGCTAGTGACCGCTTAGGAGAAAAATGAATCATTCAACAGACCTCTAGGCACACAAAAAAATGGCAACCAAGTTCCTTAGGTTTTTTTTTTTTTTCCTGTTTTTAGATAGAAAACTCTGGGGACTTTAATCTCGAAATCTTGATTGTGCACTATCCTAGAATTAGCGCAATATTAACAATAGCATTTAGAAATTTAAACCTCCCTATTTTGTTTTAGGAACTGGAGGTCTTTCATTTGCATCTGTGCAGCTTCCTTTGGCAAATTCTTTGGTTCTGGAACATTGACCTCATCAGTACCTTCGGCCACTTTCTTCGCCTTGTCTTCTAGAATCCTTTGTATTTCTGCCTGCCCAGCTGAAGGAAAAACAGCATTGAGAATGACACACAGCAATTCCTCATCTTCCTTTTCTATAGGATCCTTCCCGAAGCAGCAAACATAAATTGCCTCAAGTGCCTTTGCAGCTCGTATCTCCATTGGGATTGTCGGAGTTGGGACCTTTAATTTTGCTCGTTTCTACATATTAAACGTCATTAATCAGCAAAATTCTCCTTTGAAAACCACTTTAAGCCTTAAAAGTAAATCAAAACACTGGGAGTTACCAAAAAGATAAAATCTTTAATAAGCAACTAGCAATTAAAGAGACTCAAACTTCTAAAGGTACTTTAAATAAACTTCTACTCGTTTAATTTTTCAATTCTTTGATCTTCGAATTAGAGGGGGCAAATGATCGGATTGGATAAGTTTGGATTAGGTCACTAATGGATTGTATTATAAATTGATCAAAAAATATAGATCATAACTAAATTGATATCCAAATGAAGTGGACGAATTTAGATAGACCTATAAGTTTAATATAAATTTTTATAAAATTTTTTATTAATTAATTAATGGATTCGATAATAATAATATTTAATTGAAAATATAATATAAATAATAAATTGATATATAAATAGACAAAAATCTAGTAAAATTCCTTAAAATTGGACCATGGAAAAGGTTAATCTTCTAAAATAAATTAAATCCATTCCATTGATGCCATTTCAATAACTTGTACAAACTAACGAATAATGATAAGAAAATATTCATGATTGGCCAGAACTAGAAGAAGATTTAAATAGTCCTTTGCTTCATCTGACATGCTTTATCTAGAAACGAACATTTGTTTCTTCTCGACTCAAAAAAGGCAAAGAGAAGGAGGTAAAAGCCATTTGCCCTTGTGTGATGATTTAAATTTTATATATTCACAAATTCATTAATTTATTATTTGCGGCAAATATGGTAATAAAAATAAGTTTCTATTTTTCCTATCATACTTTTTACTATTCTCTTTTTTCCGATTTGAACGTGTTCCCCGTTTCTTTTAATCAATATTGCATTTATTTTCTTTTCCAAGTAATCCCAGGCAAATTGACATCAGATCTTTGCAGCTTATGTTGGCAGACGTACCTTTTAACGATTACAAAAATACATTAATTTAAGATTTGTTCCGTAAAATTGTAAAGAAAAAAAAAGTTCGAATAGAATAAGCTGCATGAATTTTCATGAACTCATTAGCAGAGATTTCTTTTCGAGCGATGGATACAACATCTGGATGACAACTTCTTGCTAATTAAAAATCCAAGAGTTGTACGTATATGAGGGAAAAAGAGATAAAAAAGAGGAAGAGATGTTAGGGTTTTTGGAAGAGAGGAAAAGAAGGAAGAAATAGGAATTTTGATAAAAATCCATTTGGCATAGATACAATGCATTGAAAAATGAAATGATTCAGTTTTTGGCTAACCTAATGAGTATTGAATTGGGTTGAAAAATAAAATAGATTAATTTTGGATTGATCCAGTGGATATTTATTTGAGTTGGCTTGAATTTGGATCTTTTTTTTTTTGCGGATTTGAGTTTAATTATGAATTTGGATTTAATTTTGCTGCCTCTACTTAGAATAGTAAATGGAAAAAAAAAACTATACATAAACGACTAAATATGAAATTGAAAAATAAAAGAACCTAAAATTAAAGACTAAATCAAAGAAGTGTACTGTAAAAAAAGGGTTAACTGATAAAATTTCCCAAACCTATGACCTCATTTTCATTTTAGCCTCCAAAATAAAAATTTGGCACAACATATTCCAACCTTTCTAAAATTTTCAAATCCAAGCATTTATTAAACTTCTGTCCAAAATTAAACATAATGCAATTTAGAAACATACATAAATCATTTGCTAAATACAAAATATGGCGACGGATTTCATGATCTACGGCCAAAAATATTTAAAAAATAAAAAATATTAAACTGAAAACACTAAAACCTTAAACTCTAAAAGAAAAAAAATGAAAAAAATAAAGTAAATAGATTGAACACAGAAAAAATGAAATTAGAAAAAAAAAAGAAGCAAACAAACTTAAATTAAAAGAAATATTAAACAAAAGAAACAAAATAAAATTAAAAGAAATAATTAAACAAAAAAATTAAATTAAGACCTTGCTTGGAATAAAAGAATTAAAATTGTAGAATTCATTTACAAATGAATTCTACGTAGAATTCATTTGTAAATGAATTCTTATGATTGGAATAAAATAATTAATGTGTATAATTGAAAATAAATTTCTTAATTTTATACTTGGAATAAATGAATAAAAAAGTTCATTTCTAATTTATTTTCTGAAATATCCTCAATATTAATTTAGTACATAAAAAAATCAATATAATATTATATTTATATAAATTATACCAAATAAAATACTAATTAACTATTCTAATTAATTTTATACAAAAAAAATTCAATTTACAAAATATAAAAATCAAAGAGAATATTGACCCGATAAAATTGATTGAAAAATTTAGAAAAAAGAGAGTAAGAATTGTTTAAAATACAAATCTGATTGAGATATTGAGCAAGAAGGGAGAAAAAAGCGTTAAAAATATAGAACACATATATACTTCATCCGTTTTCTTTTATGTGTCACTTTTAAGTAAAATGCAAATTTTATTTATTTATCACTTTTAAATTTTCAAATCAATTTAATTTACTTTTTTAATTTATTTATTTTTTCAGTAAAATTAGAACCAATTAAATTTAATAATTTAATTTTAATCACGTAATTTAATATTAAATTTAAATATATCTATTATTTTTTAATTTCAGTGAAAACAATAAAAATGGCTAATAAAAAAAACAGATGAAGTATAATATAATAAAGGTATTATGATTTTTCAAAACGCGACTCGTCAAAAATAAGAAATTCATTTGCAAATTTCACATATTTTGATGGAATTTGATGAAAGTATAATGAATTTCATGAAATTTAATTCATGGAATTCAATTTTCATTTTTTTTTGCAATCCAAACATAAAAAATTTAAATTAAAAATAAATTCCATAAAATTTTATGGAATTCATTCATTCCAAACATAGCCTAAATGAATAAATTAAACACAAGAAAAAATTATTTTCTATTTTAAGAAAATTTTTAGTGATGGATTATGAAATTCATCGCTATATTTTGCATGTAGTGATAGATTTTTGTTTGTTGCGAAAATCCATTGCTAAATTACATTCTGATAGATTTTCTATGGAAAACTTAATGGGAGGGGAGGGGGACGAAGGGATTGGATTTGAAAAATTAAAAAAGGTTTGGATTATGCCGGATATTTAGTTTCGGTACAATGTTATAGGTTGGGGGCCTTTAAGGAATTAATCCATAAAAAAATACTTGCAATATAAATAAAATCTCATAAAATGTAATTATTAATCCGGTTGATTCCATCTTCGTGGATATCAGTAACATTACTCTTCCCAGGAAAAATTTCTCAATTGATGGTTACAATTCGTTATCTATTGGTTTCACAGGCAAAATTTCTTGTTGGAAAACCTTTCCCTATTTGCAATGGATATACCAGAATAAGACAGGTTGGAATTGAACAACTGTAGAAGTAATGAGTTTATGGGTACTTTTCCGAATATAAATCGTTATACCCATCAAAAGTTGGGAACTCAAGTTTAATAGATTCTGGCACTATCTGATCATTTGTATATATTGTTAGGGCTGCCTGCACCTCCATTTGTTTCCGTTGATTCTATTAGCTCGGTCAAAGAGCTCTTGGAGTTGCCTTGATATTTGTTGCAGTTGAGTTCCCAAATTGGATTCCATCCCAGCCAACCTAACTTCTATTGCAGCATAAATTTCTTATACAAGAGCCCTTAATTCTTCATTTAAGTTGTTAATCCCCATAGTGTATTGGCTCTAACATCAAACTGCTATAGTCCCACATTGTGAATTAGAATATCGGTTGATAAATGAAGCTCATCAAAGAGAGCTTCTCCCTTCAACCTCGTTAAAGAAGCAAGAACCTTTAGGACTCCTTAGATAGAGATCCAAATCTCTTAGGAGGTTTTTAAATAGTTTTCTGCTTGTTTTATCTTCTTTAAATAGAGCTTACACATGTTGTCGAAATAGGAAAACCTAAAATTATAGACTAAAATCAACAACTACTCCCATAATAAATGTACTTGCTAAATAAATAAAATCTCCTAACTAACTAAATTATTCTAATATGGAATCGTTAGCTCAGTTGGGCTTCTTTCTATCCGTAACAAAATGGTATTAAGTTATTCAATCAACTACGCTCTCTCAATATTTTCTTGATTACATGTCTTGTTGTTTTAGTAAGCCATTCATTCATATAAAATATTACTCATTTGTTGCTTGCCATTAAATCATGACAACAAAGAGAAAAGACTAGAGGATAATTTTTTAACAGCCAGAAGTTCAGTGCACAACTCTTTTATAAGAGTCTGTTGCCAAATGTTATATGTGCATTCTAATTCAAACTGTTATATGAGGATTTTAGTGCTCTGCCAAAGAAGTGGTTTGATGCAAAGTCCGCATGAAATCTAAGACTGTTGAGCTTTTCGTCCAAGGAAGATCATATCCTAATTAATAGTAAATACTAGGGGTGGTAATGAAACTAATCCACGACGTCATTGGTACTTAGTTCACGGGTAATGCTGCATCCAAGCATCAACAGAGGAGTAAGGGAAGTGGTAACATAAGAGTAGTATTTCCTATTAGAGAGAGTGTTTTTATCATATTCATTTGATAACAAGGATAAGGCCACTTGGTTGGGTGAGGACAATTTTGAAAGATTGTGAACACTAAATAGATATGGATTGAGAACCAGGCCAAATTAGTTCCTAGCTCTTACATTTAATTCACATTCCATCCAATAGACCTGAAGAACTCACAATATCAAATTTAGGAAACCACCAAACACCTATTAATTTTTTTAATGGACCTCTCAACCCAATAGTATGCTCAAGCCCGTGAAAAAACCTACTTCCACCTCTAAGATAAGTTAGAATCAACGGCCACCACAGACAAGAAGATATCTCAACACCAAACAAATTCATTTGCCAGGCCTTCAAATTTATACACATGAGGGGTCAATCTCTTTCCGAAGTGAATGTAATTGTAGTTTGACATATGATTTAAAGCAGTGAAACCAAAGGTATCTAATCAACTAATCTTCAGTTGATTAATTGAACAGGCTTCTGTAGTTGGCATTCAAAGCACAAAAGCAGTACAAGGAAAAGATATCATATAGGATTAGTGAAGATTTCTAACCTCTTTTGCCTCGTTCATCATTGAAATGAAATTCTGCTCTTCAAATTCAATATCATTTGATAGCCGAAGCCTCGCTGCTCCCTCCAAAATCTCCTCAGATTTGAGAAGACCAGCACCAACAGCTGCTAGCCAACAGCATAATAGAACATACAAAGGATCCCCTGACTAACCACAAACATAAATCTCGAACAAGTTAGTACAAACTAGCAAATATACATCCTACGATAAACAAAACCAAATAATAGAACCTACAAAATTCATCAGCTCAAAGCTAATCATAACATTCTAAGGATTCAAATTGTAAAACTGAAATTCGTCTCGATGTCAGCTGAAACCCATTAAATGCACAACTACAGAATACAAGATCTAATCACAGCTAAGCGCAACTACCAAACGACAATGAAGACAAATAGACAAGAAATGAGAAATCAATTACTTTGCCTCGCCGATCCTGAAACTCGTAGAATGCTCTGGAATCATTGATGGTGCACTTTTTACCTACTCCCCTCCTAAACTCCGCGAAATCAATAGTATCACCACCAACACCACCTTCGTCGCTGAAAATTCTAGCTATAAGGCCAACAACGGGTAGAGAACCGATTACTTTGTTAGCGAAACTAGAAATGGAGTTTGGGTCCTCCATATAAGCTTTGACAGAGAAGGTCCCATCAAAATTTTGCAATTTTTGTTTTGTGGGTTTTCGATATTTAGTGTATAACCGGTGGAAATGTTGAAGATACGGTGAAATGGAGTTGCAGGAAGTGAGGATTCGGGCTTGGAGATATGATGATGACCCAGTAGGTGTCACAACCACCATGGCTGTGAAATGTGGTAGTTAAGGCATGGCTCAGGATATTAGCCTCACATTTATATGTTATCCACAAGAGCAAGGATCAAGTGTTTTTGTTCTATGATTCAAGTGATGGGCTCAAAATTCAACTTATATATATAAGTAGCAACATGTACTTGTACAGTTCCGTCATCTCATTCACAAATTCAAACATTTTTCATTTTGATACTTTACGTTGCTATTCTTTTATAAACACCCCGAACATAATGGCTTGCCTATGTGGGAAGAATTTTGATTACCTGGACAAGACGCGTGAATATCACGTGGTTGAGGAGCATGAAACGAGGAGTCTTTGTTTTAAAATTTGGATCACTCATTCCGTATTTTTTAAAAATTAAAAAGAATTATTCACCTCTTTGTAAATATGCATAACGGAACTAACGTTTCTATCTGAAGAAATGCCTCCTTTTATGTATGATATTTTTTCTTGTTGGATGATTTGCTCATTTAGTAATTTTATTTATTATTTTACGGATAATTTTTATGCCATAATTTATGGCTTTTTTACTTGATTGGGTGCGCTTTAATTTATTATGCCATGATAATATATGTAAGAAAATGGATAAAATAATTAATTTAAAAATCATTATGTCACATTTATAAAAAATATAAATAAGAGTGAGGTTCCGAACTCTCTCTAAATTTTGACCTCATAAGGTCGGAACACCATTTTCCAATATTCTATTGGGTGGCGACTCCTATTCCTTTCTTTTAGTGCCCAACTGATGCCCTCCTAATTTGATCATCAACAATGAAATTGGTTAAGCATTCGTCGATTGTGAAGTGATCAATTTTCATGAGTTTTAAAGGAACCCTCATTCAATCTCAAACCTTAAAAGTGGGCCATTTGTAATTGAACCGGATGCCTTCCTTTCAAATCGGGGTTCGCGATGCATCACACCTGCTCTCTAAGTAGCAAAATAACAAAATGGATAAAAGATGTGCTTCTCTCCTTCCTTTTTTAGTAAAAATAACAAAAACAACAATCAAAACTATTGCCCCTAGTGCTTAGCTGGACACCTAGGCATAACTAACTCCTCTCCCCCTTTTCCCTTAACAAAAATACTCTAACCACAATTACAATAAGAAATTTCCCGGAGTATCCTTGCCTTGCTACTGCTGCTTCTTTCTGGTGTAGACTAAGAGTCTTTATGGCCCAGGTAGAGTCTAGTCCAGTAGCCCATCTGCTATATCTATTTCTTCATCAATGCTATCCCCTTAAAATGAAGTCTTATCCTTAAGACTTAGTTATGGATAATCTCTTTTTAGAGTATACTCATCCTCCTAAGCAGCATCTTCAATTCCCTTGGACTGCCACTGCACCAGCCATTGGAACAAGCATTCACCATCCTTTTGGACAACCCAGGTAGCTAACACTTTCTCAAAGGTAGGATCTTCGGTTGGTTCGAACTCTAATTTATGTGGTAGTTGGTGAGAGCTAGTTTGGGTGCGATGGCCTTCTTGAGCAAAGAGACATAAAAGATGGGATGAACCTTTAAAGATTTGGGAAGGTGTAACCGATATGCTACTGTTGCCACCTTAGCCTTGATTTGAAATGACCTGTAATAATGAGCTAATAGTTTTGGATAGACCCTTTGAGTGACGGACTGTTGCCTATAAAGTTTCAGCTTTAAGTAAACCCAATTGCTTTTCCTAAATTGGACATTGCAGTGATGCTGGTTAGCTTTCACCTTCATCTGTTGTTGTGTCCGAAACAAACTCAAAGCTTCATCGCAATCTTAGAGATCTTTAGTTACTGCCTTCACTTGGATCTCATCGGGAACATACTACAAAATGGTTGGTGGTCGCCTACTGTACACCACTTCGAAAGGAGTTGCTCCTGTGCTCACATGGAAAGAAGTATTATACCAGAACTCTGTCTAAGGTAACCACGGGCTTTAGTAATAAGGTTGATCAGCTGTATAACAACTGAGGTAAGTTTTAAGGAACTTATTTATCACCTTGATTTGTCCATTCGTTTTTGAGTGGTAGGAGAAGTTGAACTTGAGTTATGTTCCCTATAACTTGAACAACTCTTGCCAAAATTAACTCTCAATTGCTAATAATTGATTTTGGAAATCCATAGAGTCACACTATATCTTTGTTAAATAACTCAACAATTACTCGCACCATGTAAGGGTGTTTCAAAGCCACAAAATGGTTGTACTTGGACAATTTATCAACAATAACCATGATAGCATCGAACCCCTTAGACTTAGGCATTCCAGTAATAAATTCCATTGAAATATCCTCTCAAGCTGCCTGTAGGATGGGAAAAGGCTATAAAAAACCTACTGGAGCTAGTGATGAGACTTTAATTCAGTGATAAATGGAGCAACTCTTTACATATTCTTTAATCTGTTGCACCTTACCCTTCCAATAAAAATTTACTGCTATCATTTGTAAGTACTGTAGTAACCCGAATGTCCTTCAATGACAGTGTCATGGAATTCACGAAGTATGGCTAGAATCCATCATGATGTGGATGGAATGAACAATTTCCCTTTGCGGTATAGTACTCCCTACCTTAACTATTAATTCAACTTGGATGTTGGATCGACCTAAAGAACACTTTTAATGGCTAACAACTGTGGGTTTTGGTTCACTTCTTCTATGAGGCTGCTGCCATCAGTCTAAGTAGGGAAGAAAATAAATGAAGCATATTCAACATACTTTTGCTGCATGAACAAAGCATTAGTGGCAGTATTAAGCTTGCTCGATTTATACTGTACATCAAACACATATCCCATTAATTTAGCTAGCCAATTTTATTGGTCCAGAGTAGTAACCAGCTATTGTAACAAATGTCGCAGGCTTTTTTGATCCATAAATATAATGAACCTTCTTCCAAGCAAGTATGGCTGCCAATGTTGAATTGCCAAGGCCAATGCCATGAGCTTCTTCTCATACACTGACTTTGCAAAGTTACGATCAGCTAAAGCTTTACTAAAATAAGAAAGGGGTAAGCCCTTTTTGCATCAATATAACCTTTAACCCAAAACCAAAAGCATTGCACTCAACACAAAATGGCTTGTTAAAATCGGGCAGTTCCAGCAAAAGGGTTGCTGTGAGTTTGTTTTTCAAAGTTTCAAAGGCATATTAAGCTTGTTCGTTCCATTGGAAACCATTCTTCTTAGTCAACTCAGTCATGGGCTTTGCAATCCTTCTATAATTATTCACAAATTTCCTATAGTATTCGATCAACCCCAAAATTCCCGAACTCCCTTAACATTCTTTGGAATTGGCTAATTTTGGACTACAGTAATTTTAGAGTGATCCATATTTACACCTTGTTTAGAAATGCAGTGTCCTAGGTAATCAATGGAGGTCTGTCCCAACAAACACTTCTTTGGATTGACCTTAAAGTGGTTATCCCTTAAAATTTACAAAATAGTAGCTAAGTGTTCCTTATGCTCTTCCCAACACCAGCTGTAAATCAAAATGTCATAAAAAACTAAAACCATACACCAATTGATAAGAAATAAACACAAAATATATTGTTTACTCAAGAGAACAAATTAGAAAAAAGAAGATGAGTGGAGAAGAGATACTTGCTTTATTGAAATAACAGGACTATCAACATTACAATCCCTATAGAAAATAGCTTTCCCTCTCCAAAAGATGGAGCCTTGCTCTCTAAGGTAGCAGAATAATAGAATGAAAAAAGATGTGTTTTTCTCCTCCCTTATTTGCTAAAATAATAAAAAAAATCAAAACCGTTGCCCCAAGTGCTTAGTTGAACACCTAGGCATAACTAACTCCCTCTCCCATTTTTTCCTTTAACAAAAGTACTCTAACCACAATTACAATAAGGAATTTCTTAGAGTACCCTTACCTTGCTGCTGCTTCTTTCTGGTGTAGACTAACAGTCTTCATGGCCCAAGTAGAGTCTGGTCTTATAGCCCATCTGCTGTATCTATTTCTTCATCACCATGGCAAATAACTCTTCATCATAGACCATTACTTCAACCATGATGGTCATTTTTCCTAGCATACACAATCAACTTCCTTTTAAACTAACTTTGCCAACTACCTTTTATGGAAAATAAGACTGTAACCAATTTTAAATGGTAATTAATTAATGCATCATATTGATGTCAAATCTACTACTCCCTTAACAACTATCAATGAAGCACTTAATCTAGCCTAATTTAGACTAGTATATAAAAGATGTATTGGTCTTAAGTTGGATCATCAGCTTATTATTCGAGTTTGTTGTGTCTCAAGTTATAGGTGCCACTACTGCTCAGCAAGTTTGGCAATACCTAGTCACCACCTATGCAGCCGGTTTAAGAACGCGAGTTTGCTCCTTAAATTTGCTCTTCACAACCTTGAAAAAAGTACGAATGACATACCTATTTATATGACAAAAGCTAAGAATATTTATAATCAATTGTTAACTCTTAATAGTGAAATTAAAGAAGAGAATATTATGGATGTAATTATTCTGTTGGTTTTTTTTAATAAAAGAGACAAAATAATTTTGTAGAGAAAAGTGGTAGAATATGTAGCAAATGGGAATGATATTATTAATTCTCAAACTTACAATTATAATAATAAAAATAAGAAAAAAATAAAAAAAGATACTAACAAACCAATCCACTAATAGATATAGAAACCCATTAAAACTTGAATTTTAAAAATATATCAACAATCAATTATTAGCTTGATAAAAGATAAATATAAACCTAAAAATATATAGTAAAATAGGAACAAATTTTTAAATAATTTTCAATCATTCTCCAACATTCCCTTTTGATTTAAAGTTGTAAGAATTATTGTGCCTGATGATGTACTTCCCATCATCCTTCAATGGTTGGAGCATTTCTCTCCAAAAATGATTTCTTGGTGCACTTCTCACCAATATGAAAATAATTTATCATTTTCTTTAGCAACATGTGCCAAATTGACATGTTTTCAATCTTAGTTTTGCAATTCTTTTGTATGTGCCCCAACTTTTTACACTTAAAACATTGAGGCTTTCCCTTATGCTAACAATTGTCTTCATTATGACCAGGCTTCTTGTAAATACCACATTGAGATTGAGCTTTTCCTTTTGAAGATGAGGCCTTTGCTAGATAAGCTCTCTCAACTACTTATTGAGTTTCTTCTTTTCTCAAAATTCTTCTTTGCTTCTGAGCATGCAAGGCATTGATGAATTCAGTTAAGGTAATTTCATTGATATCTCTTGAATCTTTTAGAGATGAAATTTTTGCCTCAAATCTTTTCAGTAAACTTACAAGCACTTTCTCTACAATCCTGCTATTAGGTATATCTTCTTCCATTAATCTAATTTTATTTACCACCATGATTAGTGTGATGCATGCCGAACTCCATAAGCATTTGACGTGTTCTCGAAAATTTACTTTTAGGGCTCAAGATTGGATCAAGGTTCATTTAACTCATGAAGGTTGGTCTTTTCATAAAAGATAGGATTTTATTCCCATTTATTATTGGTGATAACCTACGAGGTCGTCTACTGGACACCATAAAACATGTATCACAGAATTGCCACCTAATAAAATATTGAAAAAGTGAATTCTAATCTTGTGAAACCAAAATCAAAGATAGTTTGGACTTCAATTTTATTTAGATGCTTGGTTGATGTTTACATAAATAACCATTTATGGTTAATTATTCTAATCCTCTTCTCAAGAATTATGAGGTAAATAATTAAATAGTACATTGCAAGCATATAGAAATTGATAAATCATATAAAATACTTAAATAAATCATACATAAATCATAGACTTTATTGATCCCATTTTGATGAGGATGTTGGTCCTCGCATACACACTTGCAAAAGATAGAGCCTTGAGTGTATTTTAAAGGAAATAGGGCATTAGCCCACATGACTTTAAAAAATGAATTATGTTAATTAAATTTAAGGTGAAAATCATTGTGTATTTATAAAGAAAAATCTCAATCAAACTTGTAAAAAATTATTTGGTGAGTTTTGGTTAAACATTTGGAAAACTTTTTATTATGATATTTACAATGAAAGAATAATAATACTAAAAAAATATACATAAATTGTGCTATTGATTGATTTGAAAATATTAGTTCCCTGATGCATATTTATGAAACCATTTTTCGTGTGCTTTTTAGGATTATAAAGGTAGACATTGGTCCATTTTATTAAGAAAATATTTGATTAATTAATAGAGATAATTTTAGCATCATTTTGATTTTAAGCATGTGAAGAACCTTTATTCCTAGGCTATTACAACTGATTAAATGGAAAGTATTAAATAATTATACAAACCCAAAAATAAATGAATGAGAAAATAAAGGAAATCCTAAGTTAACCCATTTCGGTTCTTCAGTAGAGTTACTTCAACAATCTAGTAAGAGCACCTCTATTTCTTCTCCTTACTTCCTTCATTTTTTCAAAAAACCAGAGAGTGTTTCTTCTCTTTCTCTCTCTAGATTCCTTTAGGGTGTGTTTTTCAATAATTTGTTATTATGCATTTAAAGGAAATCATTACCCTTAAATGCCTTGGATTAGGATTAAAAGAAGTAAAAGATTTTTATCTTAAAAATAATTCTCTATTTCCCAAGGAAAATCTATAGTTCTAGATAGAAAAAATCCAGTCATGACCTTGACTCATATGCAGGCCCCTCAAAAAAATCCAAAAATTCATTTTACTTGTAAAAATAAGTAAGTCATAGGTTAGGGCTATGACGCACTAGTGAGTTACGGCCTTGAGTAAAACTTAGTGACTCAAATCACGATCTAAAAGAAGGGGATGTGAAACATTGATAACTTCAATTTAATGTTTATTTTTAGTGTGCATTTTATTTATGTTTGCATCTCGTTTTGAATTTTTTAATGTTTTAAGTGTTAAAGTTCTCTTTTTATGCCAAAGAGCATTATTTTGATATTTATGAAGTTAGGGAGTGTTTAATGGTGCAATATTGAATTTTATGCAAAAAATAGGCTAGCACTCAGCTGGGACCATTAGTCTCAGTTGTGTGCCTTGCAGACCCTTAAAATGCATTGTTTCACCAAGGGACTCGGCAAGGACCAAATGTCTCAATCGTGTCCAATGCAAACTTCGAAGATGATTCAATCTAGAAAGGTGCACTCAGCTGAGATCAAAGTGCCTCAGCCACGTTCTATGCTACAACACTATTTTAACTGTATGGACTCGATCGAGACAATTGTGTCTCAGCCGTGTCCATCTACAGTCTTGTGTAAAACTACATTTCCATCTAGCTTAAAGGAGATCTTTTTAGGGTTTTGAGCTTCCAACTTTGTTCTCTATAGTTTAGCTTATATTTCTTTATACTTAGGGTTCCATACTAAGTTTTTCCATAGGTTTTACTTGTAAAAATTACACTTCTAATAGAGTTTTGCATCCCAAACACAAAAATACTTAGTTATAATATAGTTCATAGTTTAAGTTATAGTTTTTGAATCAAGTTCCAGCTAGAGAAGAAGAGTGGAAGCTTCATCAACTTCAAATCTACAAATCCATATGGATTTTATAATTTCTTCTTACTTTTTACTTGTTATTTACATTATAAGTAGTGATTAGTCTTTTTTGTTATTTAGGGATCTTTGACTCCCCTAATCATGTAAGGAATATGAACTTATTTTCTCAATATATGTTTTGGATGTTTCTTTTCCCTTGTGCTTATCTTGGTATGGATATTTTTGCAAGTGTTTATAACATTAATATTATTCAAGTTGATGAATGGATGCTTGTTGAATGTTTATGCCATAAAGGTTTAGTTTTTCTTCACATATACTATAGTTTTGATGGCATCTCTAAAATGAAAGTTGTTAGATCTAGGGTTAGTGTGTTGTAAAATTTGAAAAAGAGAGAAAAATGAATAGGTGTTGGATTAGTAAGCTTCAAAATGGGATATTAGTTCACACCTAGGTCTTGGGACCTATGCTTATATTGGCTATTAGGTAAGCTTCGGAATGGGATGCTGAGTAGTTAGAGTAGTAGACTCCAAAATGGGATACTAAGGGTTTATATGGGTTATCCACATCGAAACATATGAATTTCAAGTCAATAATGAACCTTGAAAGGAGATGAGGAGAATTAGATTTCCTAAATAATGTCTCAAGTTATTGTTATTTCCATTAATTTTATAAATTTTATTTTTAAGTGTCTTGATAATTTATATTTCATTTAGCTTTACTTTCATGTTAATTATTTTTATAATTAAACACACACTACCAATAGCAATTAGGTAATTCTTTAAGTGCATATCTCCAATCAATCACATTCTTACACCAAATTTTATGTTCCCTTAGTTTCGATACTTGTGGATCCTAAAAATACCCCACTTTATTACTTATCAATTCAGTGAACTTGCTGACATCCAACCAAGTTTTTTGGCGCCATTGCCGAAGAAACATTGGCGTGCTTAATTGTTTATTTGATTGATTATTTTTTTGTGTTTTTCTTTTGCTTATTTTTTCTCATTTATTATTTTCAGGTGATTCTGGTGCATGAATAGATATCGTGAACATCATCTAGCACCATTTGATTTTGAAATCAAGAGGACCTTACATCGGAGAAAAAGGCAAATTCAAAATGAAAATATGAACAATCTACCAAATTCGGAAGTGCCTCTTATTGATGAAAAAGAAGTAGAGCAACAACAATATGAGAGAAATCGTGATGGTCCAAAACTAAGGACTATTCATAATTATGCCACTTCAAGATGGAATGAGGAGCATAGAATAGTGGTGCTTCCTCAACAGCAATATTTCAAGCTAATTTTGACAATGATCACCATGGTTCAAAGGAACCAATTCTAAGGATCAGATATAGAGGACCCAGTATAACACCTAGATATATTCTTAGAAATTAGCGATACGGTCCAAACTCAAGGTGTGACGATGGATGCTATAAGATTAAAGTTTTTTCCTTTCACTCTCATAGGAAAAGTAAGAGATTGGTTATCCATGCTACCAAGTCAATCAATTCATTCTTAGGAATAAATGTAGGAAAAATTCCATGTAAAATTCTTGCCACCCACCAAGATGGTGAGCATAAGGAATAGTATCTACAATTTTCGGCAATTGAATGATGAGACATTCCATAAAGCTTGGGAAAGGTTTAGGAGGTTGTTGAAGAGTTATCCTTATCATGAGATCGTGATGCACCGATTAATGTTGACATTTTATGCAGCTTGTTAAGGGAAAGTTTCATGAACAAAGTTTGAGAATATGTCTTTTTGCTTCTTAATGAAATGGCAATGAATGAAGCTCAATGGTCTAGTTTAAGGGCTCTAATAAGAAAATAAGTAGTTCACTTCATGGATGAAGTGGCAATGCTTAAAGCTCAATTAAAGCTATTGAAGAAGGAATCGAATAGGCTAATAGTTCACAAGTTGTCAGCAATTAGCCAAGAGGGCAATGCTTTTGAGGGAGGAAATTCGGGTAGTGATGCAAGGGCAATTAAACCATACACCCAAGGAATGGGAGAAGTGAATGCCTTGCATGAATATAAGAGGAATGATCCATTCAGTAATCATTACAATCTCGGATGGAGAAATCACCCATATCGGATGAAGGTGCATTCCTAAGGAAGAGCAAAGAGACATTGTCAAGGCATGTCACAGTGGAGGAGCCGGTGGACATTATAGGCTAAATCGAATGGCATAAAAAATTCTTTTCGCTGGATTTTATTGGCCTAATTTATTTAATAATGTGAGAGTTTTTATTCAATGGTGCAATAGATGTCAAAGGTTAAGAAATATCTCTAGAAGGGATGAATTACCATTGACTAATGTACTATTCGACTTACAGGGAATAAATTTCATGGGACCTTTTTTAATGTCCTATGGGTTTGAATATATCTTAGTGGCTGTAGATTACATGAGCAAATGGATAGAAACTGTAGCCACTATTGACTTGCAATGCCAAAGTAGTACTTGAATTTTTGAGAAAGAATATATTCACCCCGTATGGAGCACTTAGAGCCATAATTAGTGATGATAGCAAACACTTTATCAACCATCAATTTAGAACTTACTAAAAAAATTTGAAGTTAGGCATAAGGTCACTACCTTGTACCATGTCCAAGCTAATGGTCAAGTGAAAGTGTCAAACTAGGAACTCAAATCCATTTTAGAGAAGATGGTTAATGAATCTAGAAATGATTGGTATCTTAAGCTTAATGAAACATTATGAGTATGTATGACAACATTTAAGATATCTATAGAGATGTCCCCTTTTATGTTATTTTTTGGCAAGTTTTGTCACCTACCAGTCGAATTGGAACATAAAGCTTATTGGGCCATAAAATTTTTTAACTTTGATCTTGATAGTGTTGGAAAGTGTAGGGCTTTATAATTGAATGAGTTAGAAGAGATGAGATTTTGGGCGTATGATCATGCTCTAAGATACAAGAAGAAGATAAAGAAATGGCACGACAACAAGCTAGTGTCCAAGGAATTTGCTCTAAGAATGAAGGTGCTGGTCTACGATAGTCATCTTCGGCTATTTCCGAAAAAGTTAAAATCAAGATGGAAGGGACCTTATAAAGTTATAGAGGTCACTTGTTATGGAGTAATTACGATCAAAGATCCAAGAGATGGTCGTGAGTTTAAAGTAAATTGTCACCATCTGAAGCCTTACTTCGACTCCAAATTTAAAGTTGCATCGGTAGTCATCACTTTAGAGGACATGTCATGAGAACTTCAAAAGTCGAGCTGGTAACTTGTTAGACCTAAAACTTTTTCTAACTTATGAACTCATTTCCTTTAATTCGTGTTTTTAAATTTATGTCTAATGTTTGTTTTGTGTTTTTTTTTAGTGAAATAAGTGGTGTTAAATATTGTGAATGCTTGCTCAAAATTGTCATGATCATATGCATGAATGAGGGTGTGATGATGTTTATAGAAGTGCAAAATTTTGTTAAACTCGGCTGAGACCAAATGGTCCCAGCTATGTCTTAGTTAGTATCTGAGTTCCAGAATAGGGCACTTAGCTGAGATCATTTGGTATCTGCCATGTGCAACAACTTTGTTCGAAGGAAAAAGGCATCACTCAGATGAGACCATTGGTCTTAACCATGTGCAATATGAGAGTGTTAATCCAAAATAGGTCATTTGACCAAGACCAACTTGTCTCAGCCATGTGAAATTGAAAGTTTAAATTATGCATTTAAGGTTCACTCAGCTGAGACTAATGGTCTCAGCCGTGTGCATTAGCATGTTTAGTTAAAGAAGGGGTCACTCGGCCGAGACCAAATGGTCTTAACCGAGTGAAAATGGGGTTTTTCAAAAATAGAGGTTGCACTCGATCAAGACCATTTGGTCTAAGCCATGTCCTTTCATTTTGTAAAACTGTGTATTTCGGATTATATGTCTGACTCGACCGAGTCCTTTTGGTCTCAACTATGTCCCTAGGGCACTCTATTGTGTCCTTCTATAAATACACCATAAGAGTCATAACTCTTTACATTAATTTCATTTCTCCATTCAAACTCTTAAGAAATTTGGCATTCTTTCCTCTTTCCTCTACATTTCTAGTGTATTTTCTTTGATTGAAGCATCACAACAAAGAAGTATCTATTTTTGTTTTTAATTTTTACTTCATTTTTTTATCTAAGTTTGTTGTTCTCTTAAGCATGCTTAGTTTAGTGATCCCTTTTTTATAAGCATTTTGGATTTTATTTGTTGATTACCTATTTTTGGAGTGTCATTGTATACAATGCATGTGTACAGTTAGGTTTAGAGATTTGAACCAAAATTTCCATTTCACTTCTTGTTCTTATGACATATTTTGTCACCTTAAATAATTTGGCTCACCATTTTTCTTGTGGCTTATTTAATTTGATGAATTTTAGTGCAATAATTAATTATGCATGAAAATTGATTGATAAAATGCCTAAAAGAAGTGAGAATCCTACCTTGCCTAAATATTTCTCTTCTATGTGCATGAATCCCCTTAAAACTACATTTTAGATAAGTGCAATATGTTTTATGTGCTTAATTATGTAGCGAATGCTACCTTGGTGCTTATAAATTCGATGCTTAAGTTATTAATTTTAAGTAGAACACAGCTTAAGGTTATGTTGTATTTTATACATTGTTCTTTTTGTTCTTGTTAGTTTTCATTTATTGTTTTTGTTTCCTTGGAGTTTGTAGTTAATATGGCTTTGTTAGCCTCATATAGCGAGTGTACTATTTTGTCAAATAAGTTTAATTATAATGTGTGTTATTTAAGGCATCAATTTCTCTTTCTTATGATAAGCTTTGTCATTCATTCTAACTTATGGTTGCACTTGCATGCTTGATAGCTATTTTTCTTTTGAAACACATGTTCAAGGTTTCATTTTCATGCTTTATGTGTTCAATTTTAAGTCTCTTGTTTTGTGTGTTTACTCTTAATGTATTCGAATCTTATGTTGAGATGTTTATTTTTGCAAGTGGCATCTAAATGCTCTCGAATAGTGGCAGGATCTTCATCTTCACCCCTCAAGAGCCTCTAAAACATAAGGACTCCAAGCTGGGTTCTGATCAAGTTCAAGGATGAGTGGCTTATTTTCAATCGACAAGAGTATTTAGCCACTCCGTATATCGATATGGATCTTTTATAAAAACTTCGAATGAAGAATGAAATTGATAGGTTGATTGATGGAGTTGGCTGGAGAGCATTCATCGAGAGAAAGGAGAAATTTTATCCAAATCATGTGCGAGAATTCCTAGCTACTATAAAGATTCGAGTTGGTAAAGAAAGTCACATTGTTAAAGGCAATGTTAGCTTCTGGCTTAACAATACTCCCTACCAAATGTCCTTCAATGCATTCTCTTTAGTGTTGGGATTTGATCCGCAGGCTGCAAGGGGACTTGAGAACTTGAATAAGTAAGAGGTATGGATGGGAATTTATGATGAAAGGGAACCCATTACATTCAATGATAGCAACACTAAAGCCTACCATATGAAAAATCATCAATTGCAGATAATACATAGGCACTTGGGTTTGGCATTATTCAGTCATTATGGAGGTCTTGGCAATGTCAATCCTAATGAAGCCACCATTTATATGCTATGGAGCATGAAATTAGTTTAAATGAAGCAGCTTTCATTACACAAAAGATTGATGACTTGAACACTTATAAGAAAAGTGATTCCAAGCTTGCTTTAGAAGGATTTGTGACAACTTTAGCTAGATACCATAACCACCCCAATTTAGGCAAATCTATAGGAAATCCAATTATGATAGATAGGAAAATGTTGAAGAATATGTTGGTTCTAATTAATGACCCATGGTTTCCCAATCAAGGGTACAAAGTGGTTTCCACCAGAGTGCGGTATAGAAAGGCGGTAAATAAGGGAGCACCAAAGCTCCAACGAGTAGAGGCAGGCATTATTACTCTTTTAAATAAGTAATACATTGCTATCATCGACCGCCTTGACACCATGACAGAGAGGATGGACCAAATTGTCACTATCATAGGGATGTTGCAATCTCATTTTGATGGCAAGTATCCACCTCCTCCTCTACCTACACGGGAGTAATTATTTCAGGGATTTTTCTCAATCCATCATTTTTGTGAATTTTAATCCTTTATTTTTGCCAAGGGCAGCAAAAGCATTAACTGTGGGGTAAGGGTAGTTTTTAGAGATGTTGTATGAACTATTTCAGAATTGTTGGCTATTTTACTTGTTTTAATCTAGTTATTAGAACTTCTTTAATGTTTAGTTATTGTCTTTATGTTTTTAAAGTTTGTTTTTATTTTTGTATTTTTTATCTTTTGCATTTATATTTAGCTCAATGTGTTATTATTTCTTTAGTGGGTTGTCCTTTTATTTTTTTAATTACGGTCATTCTTGTTGTTTTTACATCTTGTTTTCATCTAATAGTTTTAAAATTTTACCTTATTTAGTGTTTTATTTTTCTTTTTTTAGGTTGATTGTCTTCGGTTGTTATTGAAAACCTTTGCATGTTTGCTTAGTTTGCCCTTAGTTATTCTCGTTGTGGACACTCTGAACTTAAGTTGAGAAAAACTTGTTTAGTATAGTTAAACGGTCGGAGAGCAGTTAGTTGTTGATTGTTTTCCGTTTTCATTTAGGTTTAATTAGATCGATACTAGTAGATCTCCTAAAATATTGTGCACTTTAGGCCTATTTTTTAAAATAATCAGAAACAATGCGTGGAAGTAATCGAATAGGAATTCTAAAGCACTAGAACCTTCCTCATCACCCTTCATAACATTCATAGCAATTCAAATGTAGTGCTTGAAATGATTTAGACAAATTTTTTTGGTATGCTTCTAGATATTAAATTATTTCCCTTTCATAACCCTATTGAGCCTATTGAGGTATGTTAATTGCATACCAAATTTTAAATTTTCATTGGCACTTATGTAATTGTCCCAGCCTTAAAAGCCATTTTCTTATCCCTTTGGAACTAGCCATTCTTGAAGTGAGTAAGAGAAAATTTTTGGGACTCAAAAGAGTTGAGCTAAGATAAGGGTTTAATGTCAAGAAGAATCTTAGATTAGGACTATTTTGTAAATGCAAGGATTATTTTGAGGTATAGTTTTGTAATGGCATTATTAG
The DNA here is from genome assembly GCA_037975025.1 of Excoecaria agallocha. Lineage (NCBI taxonomy): Eukaryota > Viridiplantae > Streptophyta > Magnoliopsida > Malpighiales > Euphorbiaceae > Excoecaria > Excoecaria agallocha. The sequence continues at coordinate 31,580,063 of CM075822.1, read as the reverse complement.
AAAGCCCATATTTTTATTTCTTTTCCAAAAAAAAGAAGAAATAAAGATTGAGTATAGCTTGAAATAAGTATGGGGTGGTTTGCTGAATTAAGAGAAAGAATTCTAGAGCTTGCAGTTTGAGTAGGCAATGACACTATAAAGTGAACATTGTGGTGTAATCCTTCTCTTAGAAATCTAAATTTTTAGAAATCATATTACATTTTGGGTAGTACGGCATTTAAAACCTCTCGTGAATCGATAAATAGGGTAAAATGCGAGCTGAAAAGTTTTAGAGTGTATTAGGTTGAGTGGAGTTATTGAATGGCTATGTTATTTCATACACTTTATACTTTCCTTATTAGCCATACCCCAACCATGTTACAACTTGTTTAAGACCTAACGATCTTATTTTATTTAGAATTATTTACGAAGATGACCTTTGAGTTTTGGTGCTAAATGAGAGACTTATGGCATCTCTCGAGTTTCAAGAACAAAATTGCATGTGCAAATTTTGCACAAAAATTATTTATCTCGATTGTTAGATTGCACTGGAGTTTTTAAGTTTAAATTCTTCATTAGGCCTCACACATACACACACTAAGAGACTAGTTAGTATGATTTAAGTTTAATTTTTTTGGTTTAGGGAGATAGTTAGAGACTTATGCTATAGTGTTGTTGAGCTCTCCTTGAACTTGTGATTTCTTCTAATAAATTTAGGTATGTGGAAGTGTGGTTATCCAGCTGCTCGAGGGCGACCAAAAGCTAAGTATGAGGTAGTTGATAACTCCGATTTAGTTTTTATTTTCAGTATGCTTTTTATTTATGTTTACATCTTGTTTTACATGTTTTTCCTATTTTAAGTGTTAAAGTTATTTTTGATGCCAAAGAGCATTATTTTGATATTTATGAAGTTTGGGAGTGTTTAATGGTGTAATCTTGAATTTTGTGCAAAAAATAGGCTAGCACTTGGCTGGGACCGTTAGTTTTAGCTTTATGCCCTGTAAACCCATAGAATGAACCATTTCACCGAGGGACTGGTCTGAGATCAAATGTCTCTACCGTGTCCAATGCAAACTTTAAAGATAATTCAATTTATAAGGGTACACTCGGCTGAGACCAAAGTGTCTTATCCGTGTCTTATGCTATAGTATTATTTTAACTGTATGGACTTGGTCGAGACCAAAGCGGCCCAGCTGTGTCCATCTACAGACTTCTAAAAAAGCTACAATATTGTCTAGCTTAAAGGACATCTTTTTAGGGTTTTGAGCCTCCAACTTTGTTCTCTATAGTTTAGCTCGTATTTCTTCATACTTAGGGTTCCATACTTAGTTTTTCCATATGTTTTACTTGCAAAAAATTACACTTTTAATATAGTTTTACTTCCTAAACACAAAAATAATCAGCTATAATACAATTTATAGTTTAAGTTATAGTTTTTGAATCAAGTTCCAGCTGGAGAAGAAGAGAGGAAGCTTCATCAACTTCAAATCTATAACTCCAAAGGGGTTTTATAATTTCTTCTTACTTTTTAATTATTATTTACATTATAAGTAGTAAGTAGTCTTTTTATTGTTTGAGGATATTTGAATCCCCTAACCTTGTAAAGAATATGAACTTATTTTCTCAATATATGTTTTGGATGTTTCTTTTCCCTTGTGCTTATCTTGGTATGGATATTTCTACAAGTATTTATCATGTTAATCATATTCAAGTTAATGAATGGATGCTTGTTGAATGTTTATGACATGAATGTTCAAATTTTCTTCATATATATTATAGTTTTGATGGCATCTCCAGAATAAGAGCTGTTAGATCTAAGGTTAGTGTGTTGTAAAATCTAAAAAAGAGAGAAAAATGATTAGGTGTTAGATTAGTAAGCTCCGAAATGGGATATTAGTTCACACCTAGGTCTTGGGACCTGTGCTTATGCTGGCTATTGGATAAGCTTCGAAATGGGATGTTGAGTAGTTATAATAGTAGGCTCTGGAATAGGATACTAAGGGTTTAGATGGATTATCCATATCGAAACATATGAATTTTATGTCAATAATGATCCTTACTTGGGGATAAGGAGGATTAGATTTCCTGAACAATGTCTCAAGTTATTGTTATTTCTAATAATTTTATAATTTCAATTTTTAAGTGTCTTGATAATTATATTTCATTTAGCTTTACTTTCATGTTAATTATTTTTATCATTAAACACACACTACCAATAGAAATTGGGTAATTCTTTAAGCGCATATCTCTAATCGATTACGTTTCTCACACCAATTCTTGTGTTCCCTTATGTTCGATACTCGTGGGTCATAAAAATATCCCATTTTATTACTTATCGATTTAGTACACTTGCTGACATCTGACCAGTCACTTTTTCAGGCCATAACTCAAAAGTAAGTCACAGTCTTAACTTGTGAGTCAAGTCTGTGACTTATTTTTAAGTCAAATCGGAGCCTATAGATGTGCTCATTTCACCTATCCTAGAAAGAAAAACAATTCATGCTGCCAAAGCACCATTTTTTACTCTTAAAACTTTATGATAGAATTTTTTTAAAAAATCTAATGTCGAAAAAGAATAAAGTGCTATTGCTTTCTAGCTACTTTTGAAATAGCATTATCCTTATTAGGCAACATTGACAAAGGCTGACTTTAATCCAATGTCTACAGTTGCCCCCAAGTTTGGGAAAACTAGTGCACTAGTATCTAGGTTTGCCAAAGTTTAGAGCATATAGATAAAAGATGTGTACTTAAGGTAGTGAATTTTAACATGTAGACATGTACCATTTGTGGCAATGAATTTCTGGTTGAGTAATTACCTCCAGGTTGACGATATGTTAACTTTTGCTTGAGTAATTACCTTCAGTTTTCGACATTTTAACCTTGGTGTAGACACCATGATCCAAGGCAACCTAAATCGGAGTTACCTTATGATGAGGAAATAGAATATTAATGATAGCAGATTCGGATCTCGAAGCTTTAATTGTAAATTTCTTACACTTTCTAAAATATATTTATGATTTACCAAATGGCTTTCAAGTTTTTTGATGAAAAATGGATAAAAACCTTGATTTAGGCATTTAGAGGTGATAGACAGCTATCTGTCATTTGAAGGGCACCCGTTTGTGGTTTTATCTCTCCTACACAGGCCAAACTAGAGGTATTTTAGGACTTTTAGAATTATAGGATGAGGTATGGATGCCTCTCATTAAGGGACGCCTATCTATGGCTTAAATTCTAGAATTCCCACATTTTTGGAATTCAAAAAAGGAGATGAAGTTTTTTAAAGGATTTTATCTGGATTTAGAGGGGATTTTGTCTCTAGACTTAGGTAGTTAGAGTTGGAATGCAACTCTAACTCTAACCTAAGTATAAAACCTAAAAATATAGGATTTTAAAAAAGGGGAATCTCTTTTACAAAGTGCTAAAAAAGGCTTAGGGAAGAAGAAAAAATAATTTTCTCTCTCTCTCTCTAGGAACTTGCTCTAGCAATCTTTTGATTAAAACGCACAAAACACAAACGAATATCATTGCACCTTTTTGAAAAATAAGAAGCACGAATTGGAGGGAAGATCTAGACTACAAGAGATTCAAAGTCAAAATATCTCCTGAGGGTAATATTCTAGGCTCATTCATACTTTCTCTCTCTAAATTTGTGCCATGCATGATTATATGATTATTTGATGTAAATAAACATGTTTAAATGCTGTGTTTGTGTGATTGACATGCTTAAATTCCATTGAGATGCAAGTATGAATCAAAGAGCATGTTTGAGGCATGATTAATTGATAGATTCCTCCATTATTGTATTATCTTAAGCTTTATTTCATTCTTATAATTCTATAAATTTGTGATTTTTAATGTGTTTTATGCATGATTTGATGTTACAACATTGTATTGGCATGATTTAGAGCCTAATAATTGCATGTTTAGGGTTAAAATATACTTTGTATGATTTTTACAAATTTTTACCTTTGAATTTCTACATCATGCTCTGTCCAGAGGTGACAAATGAAAAGATGACTCGATAGATGAGACATCATAAGCCATCTTCTTTTTCTATCCCTAACTTTGTTGTGGGCATCCCTCACCTTGTTTTGGGCATCCATGGTTATATTTTTAGGTATTTTTGCATGTTTTTATGCATTTTATGTATTTTTATGCCATTTATTTGATCCCTATGATATTTCTTCTATATAATTCAATTCCATATGTAATCTTTTGCTGCATTGTATAATTAAATTTGTGACTTTTTTATAGTTCTATTTCAATACTAATTTATTTATCCTTTTTATATGGTTTTGTTAGTATTAAATTCTTTTATCTTGGAGGATTGTATGAGGTTTTTGTATTGGGAATCGTGCTCCCAATTGGATGACCACCCTCAACCCATCCGGTTATTTTAGTTGACCAATTTCTTTTATCATTTGTTTATTTTATTGGTTTTATTTGGTTATTATTTATTTATTTATTTGTGTATGTTTATTTACTTGACATTTTTGGATGTTTTATTATTTCGAGGATGTAATAGTTAGTAAAAAAGGCTTTTTGTGTATGTTAAGAGGAAAAGGCATTTAAAATATTTTTCTATTAAATTGATTGGATTTTTTTTTTCAAAACTTGGACCAATGTTTGATTTTTCACCAAAAGCCAAGTAAGAGAATAAAATTAAGTTTTTGTAAAATATGCATGATAGAACCAATATTTCCAACCCAAATGAATATCCCGATTTATGTATGTATGTTATTATATTATTGTTATTGGACAATTTGCTTCTGTAATAAGTTTAAGTTTTCGATTTAATTTGTTTTACTTCTTGCTTTCATTATATGATTGGTATGTTTATCTTTATCACTTTGTATTGTGTGAGAAAGGAGAGGGGATTAAATATAAAACCTAATTATTAAACAAAAATCTAACCAATATGCCTAATAAGAGTGATGTCTCGAACATTAATCTATTTTAGGGCATCAAAAGGTTAAGATTCATTTCCTAACATTCTGTTACGTGGTGACTCTATGACACCTACCTCTTTTAGGCCTATTAGTAGATGCCTTCATGGATTAACTATCAATAATAATTTGGGTTTAATCCTTTTTTATTATGAAGTAGCCAATTTATGAGCTAAGTGAGCCTTATCCAATCTCAAACCCTAAAAGGGACCTCTAAAAGTGAACCTAAAAATGATAGACGGCTCCGACATGCATCACAGTGGTAACTCCACTAGAGACTAAAGAGACCTCACTTCAAAAAATATCTTGGTTAAGTTTTATAATTGGGTTTTATTAATTAATCATGTCTCTTTTCTAAACTGCATTCCTTGCATTCATTTTAAAGCCTTAGAATTGAGTTAGATATCCTTTTTTAGCCCCAATGCTATCCTAAAGGATGCCCTACATTCACTCAATGCAGAAAGGTATCAAAGAGACCCATTAGCCCAAGTCTAATACCAAATGGCATGTAAAATGGTGACCTATCGATAGTTATACTTGTGATGAGCTAGACTTATTTGTAGGGACCATGCTTGAACTTTCCCTAGGTTGCATAACCATAATAATCTTTTGCTTTCTATATGGACCTTTATTTATTAACCAAACTTAAATAAATTAGAAGGGTACTAGTCAAAGGTTGCCATGCCTTGGTAGACCTAATCCGATCTGTATGAGTTAGTTAAGATACATAATGGTCAAAACCCATATGCCTGTGCTTTTAATTAAAAAGGTTATGCTATCGATTTTTCATCATGCACCATGCACATCTATTGGGTACCCTATTTGACTCATGCTAAGTTCACCTAGGGAAGAGACCATATGACAACCTATGTAAGAGTAATAAGGTTGGAAGGCCATTGCTATGCTTGTGTGTGGTTATGATTGATGTCTAACAAAATCATACATTGCTTTTATGCATCATGTGTATACAATGCTCATGCATCATTCCTCATCCATTACTCCTAACATCTGATTTTAGCATCTATCATAGACTCATCTAAGTTGTCCAGAAGGTCAGACGTTCACCTGGTCTAAAGATTTATATCTACGATGCTGAGATAAAGTTCAAATTCAGAGTTAGGTTTAAAGGTTAGTTCTAAGTTGGGTTTAAGTTAGTTGTCAGAAAGCAATCAAGAAACAAGTTTGAACATGGAGAATGAAGGATTAAATGAGATCAAAAGGGTGAATGAGACTAGGAGAGTGACTGATGACATAGCAATAACATTTCCATTCTTAAAAGAAAGGATGAATGTTACCTCTACTGGGACTTGAACAGTGTGGGATGATTTAGACCAAAGATTGGATAGAAGGTTTCAAGATTTTGAAGAGAGACTTATGGCTATGATTGGTGGGATGGTGGCTTCTACCCCACACTTAGACTTTGCTCGCCCTCGAGCAAATTAGAACAAACCAACTTCTCAAAATAATCAAACTTAAATAAAGAATCATACATTTCAAAACCAAGTTTAACAATTAACAAGAGCACTTAATAAAACTTTCAACTAGAATAAATTCAACCAAGACAATATAAGTTAGTTTCCTTGTGTGTGTGCAAGACCAAAACATTTTAAGTATTTTCAAAATCCAAACACCAATGCAAATTCATAGTCAAGTTTAGAATGAATGTATACATAAGTATACACATGGTTTCGTGCTTGAAACTCTAGAATCACCATAGGCCTCTCCTTTAGCACCTGAACCCGAAGGTCATCTCCGCTAAACAACTCAAAAACAAAACTTAGAATCACTTAGGTCTTTTAAAGGTTGTAATGGGGTTTAGGTATTGGTTATCAAAGAATGGATAAAAGATCAATAATAAGAATAGCCACTCTAAGATAAAATAGACTAACAATTCTCCAATTTCATCTTAATCAATAAAAATCTTAGCTAAAATTTCCCAACACTTCACAATTCAAAGCTCTTTTATGAACAAGAAATAATAATTGAAACTGTTTTTCATTCACAATTCATACCCTTTTTGAAGAAGTCATAACCATTTTCCCTTGTAACTACCCTACACTTAAGATTTTGCCATACATGCTAGCTTTATTTCTCTTTTTTTTTTCTTTTTCTTTTTTTTTCTTCTTTTTAGCTTTGATGTTGGCAATGCAATAATAACATGGGTAATCACAAAATCACAATTTACTATTCACTTGACTTCAACAATAGCCCTTGATTTAAAATTATCTTACTACACTCATCAAGATACTCAAATTCCCATTAATCCATCCAATCCTAAAGTGGCCAATTCTAGAAGGGAAGCTAAAATCTTTTTAGGCTATATGGTAAAATAAATGAGTGTAACAAGAAAAAATAAATATGGCATGCATTAAGCATACCTCATTAGGCTCAAAATTAGCTAACAAAGGATAAATATGCATATAAGGTAGGAAATAAACTAAGATATGGCTTAACAAGAAAAACATTGCCTAGATCACTTTTCAAGTTGTTTTGAGTTATTTTTATGCTTTGAAGGGTGATGAGGAAGGTTCTAGTGTTCTAAAATTCATCACTCAACTATTTCAATGCATTGTTTTTCTTTAAGTATAACAACTGGTCTTTTAGTGCTAAAAAATGTAGAAACTAACAAATATAAGTCAAATTGAATGTTAAACTAGCTAAAAATTCATTAAACAACATGCTTGTTCTAATGCTAAACAAGAATTTCAAACATTGCACTTTCTAAATTCAAGTTCAAAATGTTCAATTTTTGAGAATAACTAGGGCGAATTAAGCTAAATGTATAATAAATGATAAATGAATTAACTTAACATGCAAAATAAAAACTAAACATGCAAACTAAAAACAAAACTAAACAAGAAAAACAAAAACAAAAATGACTAAAACAAAATAATTCATGAGTAAGAAAATGAGCAAGGTAAAAAACTCCCTTAGTTGGATCTTCAATTTCTAGCTCAGCTGAGCTCTATCCCCCTCTTTAAAATCTTGCTGTCCTCAGCAAAGTATGAAAAATTTCAGCACACTTCATCACTTTTAAGAAACAAGTTAGTGCCCAAGAGAAATGTAAGCTCACCACATTTAGAACCATAATCTAGTCAAAAAGAAGGCATGAGATCAATGGAATTAAGTTAACAAGCCTACATACCTCTAAAACCCATAAAGTGCAATGAACAAGACTTAATAAACATGGTAACTAAGTGAACAAATGTAACTAGGCCAAACTTGCTTAAGTGCTCAATGCATACTATCCATAGGTGACAAGGTGGACAATGTATGAATGCATAATCTCAAGTGTAAAGATAATTGGTGATGGTTAGGCTTAAATACTAGGAAGAGAAAGATGTTAATTGGTCATGATAAGCATAAAAGAAAATAAGCCAATTCAAATACAAACTCAACCTATATGAAGCCACAATGAAATTCAATGTCAAAAAATAAGTAGCTAAGAGTAAATGCAATGCATAACTGAAAATCAATCTCTAAGCAAACTTATATTCAACACTAATGAAACCTATGCCAATTTATGTGAATTAAGTACATCATGCAAATGAAAAACTAAGTGTGTGTGCCTTATGGAAAAGGTGTGTGCTTGAATGTAACATGCTTCATCATAAAAGTCTCAACTAGCCATGCCATACATCATAAAGATATTAATGAAAATCAAGTCATCCATAATATGCTCAATTAAATGTATATATAAACATTGATGTATCAAAATTGCAGATAATAACTTGAATAAAATTTAAGGCGCTAGGATTAGATAACACGGCGGTCCGCTAGCCATTGAAAATTTAAGGGACGAAGTAAACAAATACCGTAGCCATTGAAAATGGAAGCAATGCCCTTACACGTGGCCACGTGTGGATTTAGACATACCCACATGTGGTCACGCATAGGACTAGTGTTAAATAGACATACATTCACGTGGGGACGTAAAGGAAGGTGAGGTTGATTGCGTGGGGGCATGAAATTCATGGGGCAAGGCAGTTTGTTAATGCGTGGGCACGCCTGGGGTATTGGAGAAGAAAGACATGGGGACGTATGAAGCTGCTGCTAGGGAGTTTTCACTCACGTGGGCACGCAAGATCTTTGGAAGATTGTCACGTGGCCACGCATGACTGAGAAAGGAAGCAAACCGTGGCCACGCATAGGAATTGGAGAGGGAGGACGTGGGCACACGAAAGGCTACTTCCAGGCAGAACTCCAATACGTGGCCACGCATCTACTAGCTTGATTCCTTGACGTAGGCACGCGATGGTCTTCACTTCTGCATTCTCGACCTTCATTTTCCTGCATATTAAAGCACCAAATTAACTTTTATTCATCTTAATTCATCTTTAACCATTTTCAATCAATCACATTAACAATGTAAACCAAGCATTGAACCATATAAACCAATTACAGCTCATACTCACTTATTTATGCATTTACTTTTTCCAAGCTACAATTGAATTATGCCAATAATATGCACATCTATCAATTAAATTCCAATTGTAGTCCACTTTCAACTCAAGACATGCTAAGTTCATGAAGCTTAAAATCAAACTCACATCTAACCAACTCATAAATCTTTGACAAGTTCAATGTTAGTTACCTCAAAAATCACATTAGCTCTTTAATTCCTTTAAAAGCACTTACTAATCCAAATTTAATCATGAAGCATAAAAATCATTAGAAGTAGCTTTTTGTTCAAACCCATATCTTAAACTCATGACTTAAAAGACACAAACTAAAATATACATTTAAACTTTAAACTAAAAACAACTCACAAGGGTAAAACAAATTATTAAAAATAACATACAAAACAAAAATCATAACATAAATTGATGAATATTTAAAGATAAGAGTTAGAGAAGAAGTTCTGGTTTATTGAGTCCCAGCTCGACTCTTGTTACTCTCGGGAGGTCGAGCTTGTGATCCAAACATAGGTCTCTCGGGACTTTGCTCCTCATTTTCTCCCATAAGTAGAAGAAACTTGTCATAATTTATCAAAGCCTGAAACTCCATATCTTTAATAAAATATGACTCATCTTTTGGCTCATTTATAACAAACTCCACCGGCTCTTCTAGCTTAAATAAATCCTTCAAGCAGATTGAATTTGGTATCTCCACTTGAGAATCCTTTCCTTCTTGCTACTTTGGTGATAAATTCTCTACTAAAGATCTTACACCTTCTAAATAAATACATGAATTATCCTCCAATATGAATTGTTCCTCTTGTTCCTTATCCTCCATTAATGAATGATTTGGTTCCTTTTCCTTACCACCATCAACTTGAGTGCTCAAAAGTTCTAGCTTAGATTCCAACTTTTCAATTCCATGCTCTTTATCCCTTAATAAATTTTTTTGACTTCTAATTGTCTCCTCTTGAGCCTTTATCTTTTCTTCTTGAATTCTAAACTTTTCCTCTTGAGCCCTTGATGTAGCCTCCCACGTCTCTTTTTCAGCCCAAAATTGCTCGTTCTTACATATAAGCTGGTTATGAAGACGTTGATTCTCGGAGATACAAACTTCTTTTGAGTATCGAAGTTGTTGATTCTCTCTTCTCAATTCTTCCAATTGTAATCTCAAAGTCAAAAGAGAATAAGAATCTTCAGCAATGGATGGTGATGAATAAGGATTTTGTGATTGTGCACGCAATCATTCTATCTCCTATCTTTGTCTTAGTAGATTATTTATTCGTTGTTTCAAATGAAACAATTCATAATCTTGGACCTCATCTTGCATCATCTTGAAAGATGTTAAGAATTGTTCCTGCAAAGAACAATCACCAAATTAAAAAAATAAAAATAAAATCTCAAACTAACTTAATCAAAGATATTAAACAAACAACACCGCTGTTCCCCGGCAACGGCGCCAAAAACTTGACCGGTGTCTAGCAAGTGTACTAGATCGGCTAGTAATATAGGGAAATATAGATTAAGACCCCAAATATCGTACCCAAGGGAACATGGATTGCTAAGGATAATACCTATATATGAATTAAATTAATCCGAGATTTTTCCCAAATGTTTTTGATTTAGAAGCAAAAATTAAACAAAATAAACAATTAAACAAAACAAAAGCTAAAACATAAATTAAAAACAAAACAATAACTGGAATTCTCTTGCTAAGGAAACTATCCACCTTAACTTTCATTGTAATGACTTAAATTCAAATAATAACACCAATGATTATGAAGAATTCAGATAAATAAATCCAGATAACTTTATTCAAGATTATCATTCCAAGCATTAAACTCCCTTATTCAGAACAATTCAATACTTGGTATAAAAGTCTGAATTAATCCTCCTAGATGTCTATTAAAGCCTTTCTCAAGAGATTCAACTTTCACCCATTCTTAATTCTTCCTCTCTTAGTATTAACCAATAAAATTCATACATAATCATTTCATATTTCGGATAATAATCATGCATGAACATTAAAGAGTTAACCCAAGAACATGCAAATCATTAACTATGTCAAAACCAATTCTTAGTTATTTATTCAATAAACCAATAACCAATCTTAACACAATCAAAGATAAGAATATGCTTAAAACCAAGAAATAATCAACCGATATTGAAATTAAGCTCAAAATAAAGTCATAACAATGAAAATGTAAGATTTCAAGAATCCATTAGCAAAAGAAGAAAAACTACTTCTTAAACATAATTGAAAACTAAAACAAAGTTGAAGAACTAAAACAAAATCAAAAGAAAAACAAAAACAGAAAAACTAGAAAAAAACAAGTAAAACTAAAACTAAAGCAATTAATCTCTTCTAATCCTTCATTCCTCCTCCTTTCTTTGGTGTTTTAGACTGCTATTTATAGGCAAAAACGTGGTAGATTTCTTCCAAAACTGCAGAAACCAAATAGGAAGTGAATTCTGCTCAAAACAGGAAGTCGAAAATCCTTCGCGCAATTGGAGAATCAGATCACATGGCCACGGCTTTTAGTGTGTATTTCTACGTGACCACGGTTCATTTAGTTCCTCTTCCACACGTGGCCACGTGTGTTCCTTCACTGGGAATCCAAGTGGTCACGTCTATGCATTATTTTCTCCTTTTAGTCTTTCACGTGGCCATGTGTAATTTTGTTCTTTGAAACACATGGCCATGTGTTCCCTAGTGTATTTTCACACGTGGCCATGTGTTGGTTTCTTCTTCAAATCACGTGGTCACTTGTTTCTCTTCTTCTCTTCTTCACATGGCCACTCATCTCCCTTTGATAATTCACACATGGTCACGTCTAGCTTTGTTCAATCTCTTACGTAGCCATGTGATCCTTCCTTTTATATTTCACGTGGGCACGTATAACTCTTCTGGAATTCAAGCTAATATCTTAGCATGAATTTTCCAATTTTATAGTTTTGACCCAAATCTTTTTGCCTTTTTACAATTAAGTCCTTTTTTCTTGCAAATTAACCCTGAAAAAACATCAAAATTTACAATTAACTCCAAAAACATAAAACTAACAAATTAAACTCAAATTAAACCTAATTAACACAAAATTAACTTAATTAAATACCTAAAAACATACTAAAAACATCATATAAACGACTATTATCAGCTTCTATAGCAGCAAACATCAAAACTCATCCTGTAGCACCTACTCGTAAGATAGTGAATCCAACGCATGTTGGGAATGCTATTTCGGCTGATGCTACTGTGCTTTGAGACCCATCTAACAAAGAAAGGAGACATGATCCTGAAGATGACTTCATAGAAAATGAAGATGAAAAATATGTCCTTTTAGTAATAAATATGAGGATTAGGGGTCCTAGTGGTGAGGATCCAACTTTTAAGAAAATGGAGGAGAAGATTGAAGCTATGTCTAAGTTGTTATTTGCTGGTAGAAGAATGACCCTCGAGGATAAGGATTTGGATGGAGATAAGCCATTGCCCCTAACATTTAAAATTCTTGACTTGCTAAGGTTTGATGGCACTTTAGACCCTTCAGCCTATATAAAGCAATATACACTAATTATAAAGGGAACCACCTTGATTAAGAAGTAGAAAGTTGAGTATTTTTATTTGAGTTTGATTGGGACTATAGTAAATTAATACCATGGGCTAGATAGGTATGCCAAAGAGGACTGAGATCTATTGATTGAGGAATTCCTTAAGTAGTATAGTTGCAATACTAGGATGGAGGTTACCCTAAAGGACCTCGAGTTACTTCAGTAGAAACATGATGAATCTTTTCATGAGTACCTTACTAGATGGAGGAATAGGGTGATGAAGAGGAAGCCTGACACAACTATAGAAGCCGAGGGAGAGTACCTAGGTAGAGGGTTTGAAGGAGTAGGAGTCATTGAAGGATATAGCTATAGAAGCTGAAAGAGAGTACCTAGATAGAAGGGTAAACAACGAGAATGCAAGGAGTAATTTCAGCAGTAACAAGGCAATGAGGACCAGTAGTGGGTCAAATAGAATTAGAAAGATTGCAAAAGTATATGCTATAGAGGCTAGTTAGAGGTATTATTCTAACCTAGGTAAATCATTAGCTTGGGTATTGGATAGATTGAGCAAAGAAGGAAAGCTTCAACCAATGCCCCCATGGCTTGTAAAGAGTTAAGGGTTACCCCATCATAATAAAGATTAGTATTGTGCATACCATCAGCATACTGGGCATCTGACTAATTATTGCCACTTCCTGAGAAATAAAATTCATGTCTAATAGAAAGCAAGAAGATTTTAGATCATGAGAAGAGGAATAAGAAGAAAAAGGGAGGTTACAATGTTGTACCACCTCCAGTGTTCATGATTGGGTTTAGTATACCTGAATGGTACATCATGAGAGACCTATATGGGAATGAGTATGTGGTCGTTACTCATTCCACCGCTAAAGTAATAGAGCCAATTAAAGAAATTGACCAGTTTTAATGATTGATTATTGGGATACCCCTAAAGAGAATGAGAAAGAAGAGGCTTTGGTGCCCATTGACATTTGGAGTTCAGCTAGTAAGGGTGAAGAGGATGTAAAAAAAGAGAAGGTTAAGGCATTCATGAGTAGTGGGAGAGTGGCCTCAAAGTTTGAAAGGTAACTAGCCTCTGCTGTAGTGCTAACAAAAAAGGAAGTTGAGGAATATCAATTAATTAAGCAGTTGAAGAAAACAAACGAACAAATTTCCATCTAGGATTTTCTAAGACAATCTCCTTCGTACAAGCAGAAGCTAGTTGAAGCCTCAGTGAGTCCATTGTCACCACTACCATCTCACCTTCTGAGTTATTAGATTTGGTTAAGGGAGGAACAGGAGATAATATTGTATACTTTGATGCTGACCTACCTTGTGAAGGATAGAACCATAACTCTATCTTCTTTATATTAAGGCTTAAGTGAATGGTAAGCACATAACTTGTGTGATGATAAATGATGGTTCTTCCATTAATGTTTGCTCCTTAGTGGCGATCCCAGCTTTTGGGTAAAATGAGGGCATGCTGAGTAAGTCTGACTTAACCATTTTTGCTTGTAACAATTCCAAAAGGTAAGCTATGGGGACCTTTAAACCATTAGTAAAGATGGGACCTATTGAGATAGAAGCTGAGTTTATGGTGCTACCTATTCCAGATAATTTTTCTATGCTATTAGGAAGGCAGTGGTTTCACAAGTTGGGTGGAGTGCCTTCCATGCTGCATTAGATGACTGAGATCCCCATGATGGTTAGGTGGATACTATTAAAGCTGCTAGAGAAAACCAAGTGTCTATACTTGAGATAGCCAAACAACATTTCAGTGGGTTTCATGTGTCTATCATTAGCGATGAAGAAGGTGAACGTAGCTATATTGATTGTCCTCAAGTGGTTAACATAATGAAAAGGATGAACTTCCTACCAGGTGCTAGGTTAGGAAAGAACTTCCAAGGACTGCTATAGCTGCTAAGGGTCAGAAATATAACAAGGAGTTAGGCTTTACTGGTTCTAGTCAGAATGATTAAGGGAAAGAAGCAGAGAAAGGGATTCCCTACATCTCTTAAAGTTGTGTACCAGCTTCAGGTATTTGCCTTTACTATTGGGAGAAAAAACCTTAGCTTATAGGTGGTGAGCTAGTGCCAAGATTTTAAGCTGTTTAATGATGTCTATGACTGGGAGCAAGGGATTATCAAGCAGCTGAGGGTTTTTGGGATGAAGAGATTCTTCTGCATCATTCAGCTTGGGATAAGGAAGTACTCGAAGAGATCTTGATAGAAAAGCTGCTTGCTATTCAGTTGAAAGGTAAAAGGAAGGTCAAGGTTGAAAATTTACCAAAATCCAAGGCTGAAGAGATATCTGATGCTGCCAAGATTGAAGAAGATAATTCTATTGATATTGTTTATATTCCCAAACTTTTTTATGAGAACATTGAGTGATCTTTTGATTACATTAATAAGATGAATAATTTTTCTTACTCGTGTGATGTTTCTTCTGATTTCAATATGCATAATCATGATCATAAACCATTTATAATTGACATTAATTCAACAAACACATGTTCATTTAATCTTGGAACCAGAGAAAATCCAAAAGAAATTTTATTGGCATCAGACATAACTCCTGATGAGAGAGAAAAAATTGAAAGAATATTGAAAAAATATGAAAAAAGTCTTTGCTTGGACCTATGAAGGCATACCGAGAATAGATAAAGAAATCACTAAATATGCCATTCCAACATATCAAGAGTATAAGTAAGTTAATCAAAAGTTTAGGAGACTTAGACTAGAATGGGCTAAAAAGGTTAAAGATAAAGTTAGAAAATAGATATAAGCTAAGTTCCTAGTGGAAGTTCAATACCCTATGTGGTTGGCAAATGTAGTTCCTATAGCAAAAAATTATGAAAAAGTTAGGATTTGTGTGGATTACAAGGATTTGAACAAAGCCTATCCTAAGGTTGATTTTTCTCTTCCTCACACAGATGTCTTGGTTGATAGTGCAACTGCTTGTGCCATTTACAATTTTATGGATAGATATGTAGGATATAATCAGATTCTGAACAAAATAGTGGATCGGATTAAAATAACTTTCATAACTAAATGGAGTACATATGCCTACCGAGTAATACCTTTTGGGATTAAGAATACAGGTGCTACATATCAGAGGGTGGCAAGTAAGATACTCAATGACTTGATTCATAAGGAAGTGAAGGTATACGTGGATAACATGATGATCAAGTTAGTTACTTGAAAAGGTCATTTTGAGACACTAAAGAAGTTCTTCTAGAGAATTGATAAGTACAATCTTCTCCTAAATCTGAAGAAGTGTATCTTTAGGGTCACCAGGTAAGCTTTTAGGGCATGTAATGAGCTAGAGAGGTATAAAAGTAGATCTTGACAAGGTGAGAGCCATTAGGGAAATACTAGTATCCCAGAAGAAAAAAAAGTTAGAGGGTTCCTAGGGAGAATTCAATACATAAGCAGATTTATAGCCAAGTTAACTTCGATTTGTGAGCTGATATTCAAGCTGTTTAGGAAGAATCAGCTAGTGGTTTGGAACAAGGATTATCAAAAGTCATTTGATAACATCAAGGAATATCTACTACATCCATCAGTGTTGAGACCGCCTCAGGCAAGTAAACCTTTGATCTTGTCTTTAGCCATAGAGGATAGTTCGATAGGGGCAATGATGGCTCAAAAGCATGATTTCGAAATTGAATATGTAGCATACTACCTTAGTAAAAACTTTCTCCCCTATGAGGCAAAGTATATAGAGGTTAAGAAGATTTTCCTAGCAGTCATATTGGCATTAAAGAAATTAAGATACTACTTCCATTCCTATAGGATACAAGCAGTGGCTAAAGAGAATACTCTTAAGTGTCTGCAAGAAGCAGCTTCACTTCTAGGAAAAATGAAAAGATGGTTGATTCTCATATAAGAGTTAAACATAAAGTACATCACCAGGAAAACCATTAAAGGGAGAATAGTAATGGAGTTCCTAGCTAATCAACCTTTGGAAAGTAAGGAAGTAACTTATGATTTTCCCGATGAGCACATCACAGCTATAATGATACAGGGTTGGCATATGTACTTCAATAGGGCTGTGAACAATAAGGAAGTCAAAGTAGGCGTCATCTTGGTCACCCTAAAAGGAGAGAAAATGCCATTAGCAAAGAAACTAAGGTACAAGGCCACAAATAATGAAGCCGAATATGAAGCCTGTATCTTCAGGTTGGAATCCTTACTAACTATAAGGGAAAAATCTATAGAAGTATTTGGAGAATCATATTTGTTAGTCTATCAAGTGAAAGGTGAGTGGTTGGTTAAGAAAGAGCAATTATTGCCCTTTTTTAAGTGTCTAAAAGCTTTGAGCAATCAATTAGAGTTTTTAACTTTTAGATATATGCTTAGGGAAGAGAACCAGCTAGCAGATGCTTTGGCCACTTTGATGTCAATATGGGATAATTCAAAAGGGGTAAGTATAAAGCCCGTGTTGATTTTAAGTTTGAACAATCCATGCTTTGAGGATGAACAGATTATAGACATCAAGGTGGATGATGGAAAGCCTTGGTACTATAATATTCAAAACTATTTGAAAAACTCAGTGTTCCCTGAGGAAGCTACTGAAAAGGATCAAAGGATGATCCATAAACTGTCTACCCAATTCATTACAGTAGAATAAGTCCTCTATAAGAGATAACTAGATGGAATCTAGTTGAGATGTTTGGATGAAAAGGAGGCAAGGAAGGTCATGGAAGAAGTGCATGCAAAAGTGTGTGGAGCCCACATGAATGGTTTTGATTTGGCTAAGAAGATTATACGTCAAGGATTCTTTTGGCTCACAATGGATATTGATTATTTTAAGTATGTTAGAGGATGCCAATTATGCCAACTAAATTTAAACTTAAGGTACCTACCTATTTCTGAGTTTTGCAATCTCACATCATCATGGCCATACATTGCATGGGGCACAGATATCATAGGCATAATCCATCTACCCACTTCAAATGGACATAGGTTCTTTATAGTGGCCATTGATTACTTCACTAAGTGGGTATAAGCATAATCTTTCAAAAAGGTAGATGCAAAGGATGTGTCTAAGTTTATCGAAAAGAATTTGGTATGCAAATATGGTTTGCCTCACCTTATAGTGTCTAATAATAGGTTATAATTCTCTAGCAAAACCAGTTAAAAGCTTATCAAGTGTGGGGTTTAGCATCATAAGTCTTCTTCTTATAGAACTCAAGCAAATGAAGCATTTGAGGCAGCTAATAAGAATTTCAAAAGGATTCTGATAAAGATGGTTTGAACTTATAAAGATTGGATTGATAAACTACCCTTTGCATTATGGGGTTAGAGGACTTTACCAGAAATTTAATAGAGCTACTCCATTTTCCTTGGTCTATGGGACAGAAGCAATATTACCAATAAAAATTAAGCATTAATCTCTAAAGGTAGTTTTTGAAGCAAAGATGTCGAAAGTAGAATAGGCTAGGCATAGACTATTGTAGCTCAACCTATTAGATAGAGATAAGATGAGGGTATATTATCACAATCAAGTTTATCAGAAGAGGCTTGCTCGTTCATTTAGGAAGAAAGTAAGTAAGCCTCCTTAAAAAAAGGGAGATCTGGTGTTTAAACAGATGAGTTCGGGAATTTCAGATATTTGAGGCAAGTTCAAGCTTAAATAAGAAGGAACTTTTATGCTCAAGAAATTGTTATCTAAGGGAGTTGTTTTTTTTCTAAGACAGTGATGGCAATAAGTTCAAAAAATCGATGAATATAGATAGATTCAAAAGGTTTCATGGCTAAGATTAAAAAGAAAAAAAAGAAGAGAATAAATACCCCACGAGTAAAAAATTAGAAAATGACAACTTTACTAAAATTGGATGCCTCATCCTGGTGAAAACCAAAAAAAGGTATCCTGGGCAAAAATTAGAGGCCAAGAGAAAAAAATCAATTAAGAAAACCTGAGAGGGTTGGTTGATGACAAGAGTTATGAGGTTTGTAATGTTTTGATTTAGGATTAAATAATATATGTTATCAGGGTAATATCAAATGCTAGTAATGTGTACTGAAATAAAAAAGAAATGCCATGCATGTATTCATAACATCATCAATGTATTTAAAAGTGGCATAGTCTTTTCACATGTTCAAGTTTTGAAAGTTCAATAAAAGCAAAAACATAATTTGTAATGGTATATAATCTAGTTTATCTATATCACCTCTCTCTCCTTATCTAAGTGTCTAAGATAAAAGTCTATTATCAATGATCGAGCTGGTGACCTATTGCTTTATATGAGTTAGAAGTGCTAAAGTTGCAAGCATAATCTCAGGAATGGAGGTCCTCATAGGAGGTCTGGTCCAAATGCTTCGATAATACTCTATCAGGAAACGAGTAGTACGAATGCCACCTCAAAAACCTAATAAACACCTAACAATGTCCTATCGATCCCCAAACTGATGATCATAATGAGCAGCGATATAAAAGGTTGCCCAATGAAGTCCACATAGAGGAACTCATCTGGATGCTTCATCTCGAACCATAAAAGTGAGGGGCGACTAGGTATACCTAACCATAATGTCATCATCTACCAAGCTACCTGGACAGTCACCTCCATCTTGGACTATCATAAACTTACACTGCAAATGTTGGAGTATAACATATCTCATAAAGTAACACCCATGACCTTGACTCGAAGGGGAGGCTTGGATAGTAACTTTAGCTTCTCCATAAAACTATACCTAAAAAAAGCTACTAGGGTGAGTTGGATTCATCTCAGGTAAAAATAAGGCAAATAAACATGTGAAAATCTAAAAGGATACATCTTTCATTAAGAAAAGCTACCTTTAAAAAAAGGACATACCTAAAGAAGCATGGGGCTACCTGTAAGGAAAGAAATGAAGATATGATAAACGACATCTAAGCTAATGATGGTCTCTACCAGGATAAGAGAAAATGGTTTGTGACCCCAAAATATATCATCCATAATATTGAACAACTCATAATCTCCAGTCATAGGATCTTCGGACGCATCAATAATAATCGAGCAAGATAACAAAGCAGTACCATGCTGAAATGAAAGATGGGTATGTCATCAAAATTACCTAATCCATTGATTAGCAACTTTAATAAGAATGTCCTCCCATAATGTACTACACCTCTGGCCTTGGAAGGAAGGATTCCCAGGGCACGAACCACCTCTCTAGGGTAGTTAGAAATATAAGAAGGTAGGTATGGCTGTGTATTAGACTCGAACCTGGCATCTACTATCATAGTAAACTCTTTTAGCAAAGGGTACAACTCCTAGTGAGTAAATATAAATACATGGAACCTCGGGTCCCAATATGAGTGGTAGCAAGTAATAAATTCCTATCAAAAGACACCCTTCTCAAAAACCTCAAACTTGAGTATGGAGCAAACAAAAGGTCTTTCAGGTTTTTAGGTCATCCAATAGCCGATGTAATTTTACAAGTCTAGAAACCATGATAAGAGTAACTCATAAGTAGTCTAAGTGTAAAAATAATAGAGCAAAAATAAATAACTAAAGAAAAATAAAAGAAAAGAAAGAAGAAAAGAAAAAGTAACAAAGAGATAATGCCTGGTAGAAGCTTTCTTGAAAAGTGAGAGGTTAAAGGCATAAAGACCAAGAAATTTAAGAACTATTTATAGAAATTGATGATAGATGCCCATCCCTTAAAAGGAATGAGCCACGGGTAGCCCGTCTATCACCTCTAGAAGGCCACAATGCATTTTTTTTGCTTATCCCATGCATTGCACGTACATGATGTTGCACTTTCTCTTATTTTTGTTTTGTAGAGAATCCAAATGTTTGATGGTTTAGATAAATGATTGTGAAAAATTCTAGAGTTGGAAAGTCAAGAAGCTCAAGAGACGCAATGAATTTCAAGGGTATTTTGGATTTTTGGATACAAATAAGAAAAAAATAATTAACATATGTAGATAATGTAAATAATGTAAAAAATATGTGACGAAGATGTAAATAAATATTCTTAAATAATTTTTAGGTGAAAAGAGGTCAAAAAAAAAGAAAAGGGTTTAAAAACGAATGAAAAAGGGGTTAAAATGGAAAAATAAAGTTAAAATTGAGAAAAAAAAAAGGCAAAACAGTTATTTAGCCATTAGGGACAATACATCGCTCAATCTCATTTTTCGCTAGCCAAGGATGGGCTTCCCATCCTCGCATGAAAACTTGAATAAAATGCCTTTTCTTCTTCATTTTTTCAAGAACCTCCATTTTTTCGATTTCAAGCTTCTTCCTCTGGTTTTTCTAGCTTTTCTTCTCTGTTTTTAATCCATTCTTCGAGCTGTTTGTGCCTAAAGCTTTTTGGGAGTAAGGCACATTTAGGGAGTGAGCCATTTCTACTATTTTTCATTCTTTTCTTCTTTCATCTTTCACAGGTAAGTATCTTTTATTTATTTAGTTAGTTAGTTATTTTCTGTAGTTGTTATTACTTATTTAGTTTAGTTTTTTTTTTGTTTTAACCATTTTTGTATGTCCTTAGGCCTTAGCAGTAGGGTAGTTTATACGTATATCCTATCTTGTAGTTTAAAAATATATAATGCCTTTTTAAGATAGTATTCCAAGTTACAAAACTCTTTTTGCATGACACTGTAGATAAAAAACCTTGTATATAAGCACGTAAGACTATAATTTTTCTTTTTAGCAAATAATATAGATAGCCTTTGTTTATTTTTGTACTTTCAAATGCATGTTGCATCGAAAATTTTAATTGCACCAAAATAATGCCATGCAAATTTAATATATCTTGTTAATAACATAGACTGTGTTGCTTGATGGCTATGGTGGCCTGTGTGGGTTGTTTTAAATTGTCTTTTTGTGTTGAAAGTAGTCACATTTCTAGCCAAAATGCTACCAAAATTTTGTCCAAATTCTCATAAAAATGTGAAATGTGTATTATGCTTTGTTTGTCATGCATGTTTGCTAGAACACCCAATGATGGGCTTAAGATGTTAATTTGTTGTTGCACCTAATGCGCATTTTCATGCAAGTTGGTTGTCTATTTTTTATCTAAAATGCTGCCAAAATTTTGATAGAATTTTTACATGTTAGCTTACTTATGACTCAAGTTAGTCATGAAAAATTAACATGAAACCTTTTTTGCAGGATACCTCACAGAACAGCATGTGCACAACCGCCTCAGCCTACACTAGCTTACTTGACACCTGGATAGGTTGCCAGATATTGAGCTTTATAATGGGTGTAGTATAGGTCTAGTCGATTTATGTCCAGGAAGTTCTTACAGGAGTTCGAGCTGCTGAAGGAGCCTGATAGGCTATTGGCTAGAGCAAAATGGATGGAGTTCTTTGCTTCGGCCTTTTGGACCTATCATAATGTCACTCTATAGGTCCTAGCCATGCTACAGTATGGGAATTATCAGAGTTCAGATACACAAGAGGGGGTAGTCTAGTTTCAGGCCCTGGGCATACACTATAACATTACACACTGTAGGTTCACACAGGTCATGGGTCTACCGACTGGGCCTAATGTAGTTACACCCCTCACGATGATGAACCTAGATAGATGGAGAGCGATGATGCTACCAAGGGCTATATACCAGTCAAATTCTACAAAAAGTACCATGCTGGCCACCCAGATCTATTGGTATATTTAGAGAGTGTTGTTAGCTTCATACTTAGGATAGATAGTAGTTTAGGGTTGATTAATTTTGTCACTATCACCAACCTACGGGTGATGAGGAGTAAAGACGTGTGGAAATTATCCATTAGGTCATCACCTCACTGGCTCGAGTATCCATCCAGTCGACCATATAGATCAACATTGAAGGCATTATCACCCACTTACTATTATCATTAAGGCCAGATAAGAGTGAGTTTAGTGACCCTATTCTAGAGGGCATTTATATTGATTTACAGAGAGCGGTCACCATGAAAATGGTGAAGTCTATCGAGGAGTAAAAGGGGGAGTACAAGCTGCTGACTATACTCAAGACCAGATATAAGTGTGGTCTCGACCCTATAATACCAAAGGCACCTTCAGATCAGGTAGGGAAGGATCAGCCACCACAGGAGGCACCAGCAATGCCACAGGACCTCCATCATAGCCACCTCAGTAGAAGGATTAGGCACAGCTGGCATAAGAGCCATAGAGGGCAAGGGTAGATTTGAATTACAAGTTTGACATGCAGATAGACCTGTAAGACCTTCTAGGTGGGTTATGCCAGATCATCCATCAAACATCATTGATCATTGCTTAAGAGGAAGGGGCATTCCTTCCTTATGGATACTCAAGCGTATCCACATCTTCAACTCCTTTACCATTTGTTCTGCCATCGTTGGTATGCCTAAAGACATCTCCATCTACACCACTAGCACATCCACCTTTATCTCCTCCATTTGATGATATTTCAAGGAGATTGGCAGCATTAGAGGATACCAATAGGCACCAGGATCAAACATTGTAGATGATACTCACAATGGTGCAGTCTCTGTAGATATTATCAGTGACTGTATAGGCTTTATAGGATAAGGTGTGGGGTATTAGGATTGATGTAGTAGCTACAGGATGGAGATTTAAAGGGATCCTATAGGTGAGTGATGACTCTCTTACACAGATTAGGGAGCAAGGCTCTCATATTAAGGGGGAGGTCTTTATAGGTAGTTAGGTTGTGATAGAGATAAACGAGCAGCTAAAGAGGTACATTAGGCATCTAAGAGGTAACCTGATGAGACATATTAAGTCCCACTCTAGGGTTATTATTAAGGTTAGCCAGGGGTTAGAGCGACTGGCAGAGGTGAAAGCTTAGGTTTTGTAGCCCTTAATCGCCACATTGCCAGGTTTTCAATTTAGATTCAGGCCAAATAAGGATTAACCACTAGCAGTGCTACAGGCTATAGCATCCACTAGATCTCCAAGGCCTTTAGTATTCAGACCTCCTTCTAGGCCAGCTTACTGCTGAGGATCGGGGCCTTCAGAGTGACTTATTATTATTTTTTTGTATTCAGGAAGTTTTAAAATTTTGTATAAATATTTTTATGTATATAAATAGAATTTGTATTTAGTTTATATATCTATCTTATGTAATTTTATGCCTCATTTTTTTATGTTTGTTATGCCTGAAAAAATGAGTGAAAAAGAAAAAAAGAAATGCCATGAAGTTAATAAAAAGACCTGTAGTTCAATATACCATGACAAGATAAAAGTAATAATGAACATAAAAAGAAAAAAAATTCAACAAGGCTAAGCTCTATGAACAGAGCACTAATATCAGATCCTTCTAACAATAGGTACTTAATGCCCCTACCAGGGGGTATATACTTACTCTTTCAATGACAAGGGATGCAAACACCCATCCTCATCATAAAAAGTTACCTAAATAGGTTGTAAAAAATGCACAAAAAGGAACTATTGGGCAAGAGTAAAAAGTCTGATAACAATGTAAATTTTGGAAGAATGCAAAATAAGATCAAGCATGTCATATAGCCTAGACAATGATGGTTTTACTTACATTGGTGCCAATTTGCAAAGTGGTGACATAGTCATTATGAAGTGTGTCAGAATGGCTTTTAAATATCTTAATAACTCTTTACATATGCATATTTTCCAATATGGCTTCCAAGCATCTCAATGACTCTTTACAAATGCATATTGGTTAGAATGGCTTCCAACATCTCAGTGACTCCTTATAGATGTACATTCACCAGAAATCTCTCTAGTGGAAGATTTCTTTAAGAGGGGCCAGTGCACCTACCTGAAATATCAACCAACATAAAATCTAGTCTACAATGGACAACAATCAAACACTACTCAAATCTTATTTGATCTTGCAAGTCAAATAACCTGATGCCAATTGGATCCAATTAAGTCATCTCGATTCTGTATGCCCCAGGCACTAATTAAATGCATTTGACTTATCTGATTTTGCATGTCTCAGGTGCTAATTAGATTCAAGCAAGTCATCTCAATTTTACATTCCCCAAGTGCTAATCTGACATATTCAAACTACCTGATTCTACATGCCTCAGGAGCTAATTAGAGTTAATTAACTCATCTTAATTTTGGATGCCCCAGGGGCTAATTAGACAATCAATCTAGGGTTAAATTCACAAACTGATGTTAACTACCCAAATCAGGGCTAACACATTGATAAGCTAATGTTAACTATCCGAACCAGGGTTAACATGTCGACAAACTGAAGATAACTACCTAATCAACCTAGAGACTCACTGCCTCAAAAGGTATGTATTTTTAATAAACCTAGAGACTCACTGCCTCAGAAGGTATGTGTTTTAACCAACCAATAGATTTGTTGCCTCAGGTACGTATCATTTTTCTTTTACTCTAAATATTGGCTCACTTTGGAACCAATGCACTAGCTCCCTAAAATTGAAGGTAGCTGTAGACATCATGACCCAAGGCAGTCTAGATCAAGGTTACTCGATGATGAGGAAATAGTATATTAATGACAGTAGGCTTGGATCTCGAAGCTTTGACTGTAAATTTCTTACACTTTCTCAAATATTTTTATGATTTGCCAAATATTTTTCAAATGTTTTGATGAAAGATGAATAAAACCTTAATTTAGGCCTTCAGAGGTGACATACAATAGTTTATCCTCTAAGGGGTGCCGGCTTATGGTTCTCTCTCTCCTGTATAAGCCAAACTAGGGGTATTTTAGGAATTTAGGATTATGGGCTGAGGGACAACCACCTCTCTATAAGGGATGGCTGTCTATGGCTCGAATTCCAAAATTCTCGCATTTCCAAAATTTAAAAAAGGAGATAAAGTTTTTTAAAGGATTTTATCCAGATTTAAGGGGGATTTTATCTCCAAATTTAGGTAGCTAGATTTTGAATGCAACTCTAACTCTAATCTAAATATAAAATCTAAAAATCTAAGGTTTTGAAAAAGGGGAAATCACTTTTACATAGAGCTAAAAAAGGCTTAGGGAAGAAGAAAAGTTAATTTTCTCTCTCTAAGAACTTGCTCTAGCAATCTTTTGATTAAAACACATAAAACACAAATGAATTTCATTACACCTTTTTGAAAAACAAGAAGCATGAATTAGAGGGGAGATTTGAACTACAAGAGATTCTGAGTCAGAATATCTTCTAAGGGTAATATTCTAGGCTCATTCATACTTTTTCTCTCTAGAATTGTGCCATGCATGATTATATGATTATTTGATGCAACTAAACATGTTTAAATATTATT
This sequence comes from Excoecaria agallocha, assembly GCA_037975025.1. Classification (NCBI taxonomy): domain Eukaryota; kingdom Viridiplantae; phylum Streptophyta; class Magnoliopsida; order Malpighiales; family Euphorbiaceae; genus Excoecaria; species Excoecaria agallocha. The sequence continues at coordinate 31,554,027 of CM075822.1, read as the reverse complement.
TTTATGTGATTGGCATGCTTAAATTCCATTAAGATGCAAGTATGAATCAAAGAGCATGTTACAAGCATGATTAATTGATAGATTCCTCCATTGTTGTATTATCTTAAGCTTTATTTCATTCTTTTAATTCTATAAATTGATGATTTTTAATGTGTTTAATACATGATTTGATGTTATAACATTATAGTGGCATGATTTAAAGCCTAATAATTGCATGTTTAGGGTTAAAATACAATTTGTATGATTTTTGCAAATTTTTGCCTTTGAATTTTTTCATCATGTTCTATCCAGAGGTGATGAATGGAAAGTTAACTCGATGGATGCCCGTTTATCAGGCGATAAATGGGACATCATGAGCCATCTTCTCATCCCGTCCCTTATTTTGTTGTGGGTGTCCCTTGCCTTGTTTTTGGCATCTGTAGTTATATTTTAAGGTATTTTTGCATGTTTTATGCATTTTATGCCATTTATTTGATCCTTATGATATTTTTCTGTATAATTCAATTCTATATGTAATATGTTGCTGCACTGCATAATTAAATTTGTGACTTTCTTTGTTGTATTATTTTAATACTAATTTATTTTCTCTTTTGTATATTTTTTAGTATTAAATTCTTTTGCCTTGAAGGATTGTATGAGGTTTTTACATTGGATATCGTGCTCCTACTTGAATGACCACCTTCGTCCTATTCGATTACCTCGATGAAGTACTTTCTTTTATCATTTATTTATTTTATTAGTTTTATTTGGTTATTATTTATTTATTTGTGTTTGTTTATTTATTTGGCATTTTTGGATGTATTATTATTTTGGGTTTTTGTGCACGTTAAGAAGAGAAGGCATTTAACATTATTTTTCTATTAAATTAATTGGGTTTTTTCTTCAAAACTTAGATCAATGTCCAATTTTTACCCAAATCCAAGCAAGAGAATAAAATTATAATTTTCATAAAATATGCATGAGGGAACCAATGTTCCTGATAACTCCAATTTAGTGTTTAGTTTTAGTCCCTTTTTTATTCTAGTTTTTAGTGTTTTTTTAGTATCTTTTGCTTTGTTTTGCTTGAATTCAATAATCTCTATTCAAATTCAGTAAGTTTTAGCTTTTATTTATTTTGGAGAGCTTTTGATGGATTTTTGTGCTTAATTGCAATTTTTGCAGGTACCTCACAGTCAACAGGTTTTACCTACTAACCGTGACCTATGCCTTCTATCAAAATGCACCATTTTAAGTATGTCATGGTCAGTAGACATTTGTTCATTTATTGATGTTTACCATGAATTAGGGATTCCTTCAGTATAGAATCGAGAGAAGAAGGACCTCACAGTTAGCAGGTTTTCAGTGGTAGTTAAGTTCCAGTCCAAAATATAGAGGAGAACTATGTTACAATCAATAGGTTTTTAGTGTTGACCATGACCCTTTGTCTAGAAAATTTTTTTTAATATGTCACAGTCAACAGGAATTTTTTGCTAACCGTGATCCTATTTCGGGACTATATATAGCAGAATTGTTGTTTGGCAAGGAGATTTTTTTTAAGTGTCTTTTTAAAGTTTTTTTTCTAGATCTAGGGTTTTTCTTTCTTAGTTTCTCTCATTCTTTTGTTCATTTATACATAGATCTACAATTTATACATAAAAATAGTTTAGATTTATACAAAATTACATAGATTAAACGCAAAAACATAGATTAGATCATTAGTTTTTCTTAGTTTTTAGCTCATTTACATTGATGTTTTGGAGAAGAAGGTTGTAGAAACTTGGGATTCAATTGGATTTTCTTTCTTAATGAATTTTTGGGTTTATTCTCTCATTTTTCCTCTTTATTTTGTAATGGATAGTGAGTAGTCTCATAGTTGTTTGGGGGATCTTTGAATCCCCTATCCCTTATGTGAACATTGAACATTTATGAGATTATATATATATATATATGAATGGTTTATTTCTCTGTTATCTTGAGTAAATTTCAAGCTTTGAATGAATAATTTTATCATTTATCTTTGTTGGATGTTATGCTTGGGTGGTTGAATGCTATGAATGTATATTTCTCTGCTCTTTTATCATAGATGATGTGATTTTTAGACTACTCCGGAATGAGACTCTTTATGTTGCAAAATTTTATGGTTTAGGACTAGAGTTTGGGTTGTTTGTCTCCGAAATGGGAAAACAAATCGAACCTAGGATGTTAGACCCATACTTAGGCTAATCATAGGTCTTGCTCCGAAATGGGACGGCCGTATAGTTAGAACAGCTTGCTCCAGAATGGGACACTTGGATTGAAAGGATTATCCCGATTTCATATATATAATTATAGGTTAATTTAATTCACATTTGGATATAGGGAGGCTGAGTGAATTCAAGCAACATTTTTATTATATCAATTTTCATACTTATTAATTTCTTAATTATTTTAAGCTATAGAAAATTACTGCAAGTTTATTTTTAGCCAAATTATGAATTTACACTTTAGTTGTTTATTGTTTGCATTTTAATTATGGATAGCATAAAACACAATAAAAATTTGGGAATTTTTTAGCATACATCTGATTTTCATTACTTGTATCCTCAATCCCTTGGGTACATATAATAAATAACCATTCTTCTGCTTGGGCAGGTGTCAATAAGTCATGTCCATAAAAGTCTTCAACTCCTAACCTTTTTAACTGTTCTAAAATAGGCTTTCTTTTGGATGGAACTGGTGGCTATACCTGAGCTACTACCTATGTAGACTGTGTTTGACCTGCCCGTAGCCTTTGTTATATGTAATCAGCCATTAGGTTGAGAAAATCTAGTTATGGGGGTGTTGGCAAAACCACTAGTGAAAAAGCCTATTATTGTGGAGCCTCATGCTATCCAGTACCAATAGATGCCTCACTCTCACTATTCCCCACCTGTTGATCTCTGTCGGAAGACATCTTATCATAATAAAACAAAAAGAAGCAAGTACACATTAGGTTCCAAAACACCTTTTCACTGACAATTGGCATGTATATATAGATAAACCAATCGCTTAACCCCATTCCGATCTTAGAACTACTTAAACCATTGCTCTGATATCATAAAATGTAAATCCTTACTATAATAGTCCTATGAATTTAAACGGTTAAGCAAGAATTTTTTTTAAAATCATATAATTAATCAATTAATTCATTTATCACAAATTCATTTCCATTATTCATGATAATCACTCCAACTTGTCGATGACCTATACCTATCCAATTTTACTATTCATTTTGTAAAAATCCGGTAATATAACGTCTTAAAAACTTGCCTACCCAACCTGAAAATCAAGCAATCCACAGCCCCTCAAAGCACAACAATTTATAAACAACTTATATACATATACATCACCATTCATTCTCATTCCATACACACCACTCAATTCAATTTCTATCAAAACACATATTTACATATATATACAATGCTGCTCAATTACAGATCACTTCTTTACTTCAAGTTCAAATAAATATATACATGCTAATACCAAAAATAGCTCCTAACTATCTCCTTTTCCTTAAAAATGTCTCTCATTTGCATACTATAGCTCCAGTCTTTCTTCAATACCTACATGCAATAAACACTATGTGTTGAGCATTGAATATGCTCAATGATGACTATTAATCAAGGTATTTTCCATACAAGCATAATTGCATTAATTATGCCAAATTCATTTAAATTTATATAAAAAATACAATTATCAGCGTTTTTAACAGTCAATTCAAACCAATAATAATAATTTGGTAAACTTTTCAATTTAGTCCATAATTTTTTATTTTATTACAAAATTACCCTTTTTACACTTTAATTAAAAAATTATCACTAATTTAATTATTTTCACCTCACATTCAAATTTTGGCATGCAAAATTAACAATTGGTCCTTGTTTTAACTTTTTCATGTAAAATTATATTTTAATCCTTTCAATTTATAAAAGTTCATTTTTAGACAGTATGATCACTAAATTACCATTTTACCCTTTCCTTTTATTTCTTTATCACTTTTACTCATTAATCTCAATATTTGAGGAAATTATCGTTTTATCCTTAAACTTTTTATTTCTTTTCAATTAGGTCCTTCTTCATTCTAAACTTTATTTTTATCTTTTTTTGCACTTTTAATTTATTTTTACCATTTGCCCTTAGTACAATCTCGGTAGAAATCTTTAGATTGAACATACGGGATGTAGACCCCACAAGACCACGGTACAGACTAAGAAATGATCCTAAAGGACCATTTATCATAGATTAGAATATAGAACATAGCAGATACTATGGAAAATCAGTACGATCCTACCATAGCAAAGCAAGTTGCCATAACTTGCACTACGATATAGGTGTTCCTATGGCTAGCCAATTATATCTTGAGCTTGATTTTGATTGTCTGACCACTACTAAGGGTAGCATTCACTTATATTTTATTTCACTTTTCAGATTTTTGATACTTTCGGTAGCTTTATCATTATAGTTTATTAGTCAATCAACTTTTTCATTACTTTTGCATAGTTTGTGAATTATTTTACTATAATTCACCATTTTCCACTTAATTTATGAATTATTTATCAATAATTCAACGAATACACTTTATTCATAAGCTAATTTTCTTCTAAAAAATATTCAAATAATTTCTATAAAATCTACAAAAATTCATGGATATAATATTTCATCACTATAGCCATTTTATGGCATTAAACACTAAAATTACACAACTTATACTTTGATTTCCTTTAGGGTACCATTCGGCCATAAAGGAATGTTCACCTGACAAATTCTTTTAAATTAAATTAAGCATTCTAATAGCCATATTCAAGGTTTTAAATCATTAATCTAAACTCAATTTAAATTATACATGCATTTTCGTTAAATTTTTCTAAGTTACATAAAGGAAAATCATGTCAACTCAAGGGAAATTGAAGAATTTAGTAGCTACCCTATACTTCAATTTGATAAGTAAGTGAAAATTATGCATTTCTCCTCTTGATTTTCACTTACTTCAATTTGATACCCTATACTTTCTCACTTGATTTCTCATACTTTTCTTCATTTGATCAAGGAATAGAGGCTTAAAGAATTATCTAAGGAGGTAGATCTCCATCTAAGATGCTTGGATTTGTGTGAAGATGAGAGAGAAAGCTTGAAGAAATGGCGAGAGAGAGCTATGGTGGTTCGGCCATGAAGGAAGAAGAAAAAGGCTAAAGGAGATAAGATAAGAAACCTAAAAATATCTCCCTTATTGCCTTATGTATTAGCCTAAATGGGTTGGGATTTAGTTCAACCAAAGGCCCACTCACTTAAGGCCCAATTTTTTCTTTTTGGCCTATTATGCCATTTTCCTATAATTCTTTCACTTTTTAAATCCAAATTAATTCAACTTTGATTCCATCATTCTTATCAATTTTAAAATTGGTTGTATACAAAATTTTAGCCCAATCGAAGTTAGTTACTGATTAGATTCATTCAGATCGATCCGATTCAATAATTACTGGTGTCACTGAAAATTTAACTTTTTATAGCCAAAATATTTTACACATCACTTTAGGAATCTCTAAAATTTTTTATAATTTTTAGACCTTATTTACTATTTTTAACAACTCGATCAAACCTAGGTCAACTTAGTTACTATTTAAACCAAACCACTTTATTTTTCATGTTTTTGACTTTTGAGGCCTATTTGATCTTTATTTTATTCCAAATTTCAACTCCAAAATAACCGTGAACAATATTTTTCAATGGTCGAGTAAAATATTTTTCACCTTCAGATGTACTTTTCACCTCGGAAGCATTACTCACTATCAAAAAATAATATTCACGGCTTACCCGATGTTGAGGCCATTACATATCATGCTGGTAGATGGTCGTCTATGATGCCTTTTTCCCATCTATCACTTGAAGAATAGACACAGAAGGCTAAAATCCTATTCAAAAACAAGGCAAACCATTTTTAGGCCTACACATACAATTTAAAGACTTTAAATCATGCTAAACTATGAGATAGCAATAAAATACATCTTAAATTACAATAAAATAGATTAATCATACATTAATAGATAAAATAAGTTAAATAACTCCATAAATCATTAATAATAAAGCATACCATTCTACATGCATAAATAATCACTATGTAATCATAGCATTATTAGCATTATGAATACACATCAAATAGCATAGAATCATAGAGATGACATTTAAAAAAATAACAAATAGAAACATTGTCTATATGATTACGGTATGGAAACTAGAGAGAGAAAGATATTGAGACCTAGAATATTACCCTCAAGAAATATGATTCTATAACTTTAGGGAGCATACTCCAAAGCCTTGATCTTTGATTTTTACGCTCAACCAAGAAAAAATGTGTTTTTGTGTCAAGAGTTTGTTTAGCTACAGTCTCTAAGAATAGAGAATTAACGTTCTTTTCCTTAAAGGTGTTTGCAATTTTTTAAAAATATTAAAGAGAATCCCCCCTTCTCAAAATCATAATCTTTTATTTTAAATATCTAAAAGAGAGTTAGAGGTTGACTCCAACTCTAAATCTTCAAATGAGGAAGGTTAAATCCCCAAAAATTTAGAGCTAATCAGATTTCAAAATCTAATCCAAATCAACCCTTTCCAAAATTGGAAAATATGAAAAATACCCATAAACGGGCATCTGTCAATGATAGATGGTCATCCCTTACACGATTCCTAAGAATTTACAAAATTACCTCTAATCTGATTGGGACTGAAGGAGGCTAGTCAAAAATGGTTGTTCCTCCCTAGCAAAAATCTATCTATCATTGCCAAACGACTAAAATTAAGGATTTTTGTGTAATTTTTCTTCTATTGTTGGAAAAATCAAACCAAACCCATAAAAAATTATTATAAGATATGGGAATCAAAATTGAAGCTTTGAAATTCATGCTCTATCAGAAATGTATTATTTCCTCATCATTGGATAACATTGATCTAGGCTGCCTTCGGTCATGGTGTCTACACATTATATGCTGATTTGGCTAACTATCTTGTAAGTGGCTATATTCCTAAGGATTTTTCATGGCAACAATGGAAAAGGCTTAAGGTGAATGCATAATATTATCTATGGGACAATCTAATTCTATTCAAATTGTGTTTGGATTGATTGTTAAGGCAACTTGTTCTAGAAGGAGAGTAAAATTCCATTATGCAAGTATGTTATGAAGGAAAGGCAGAAGGTTATTATGGCCCGAAAAGAATGATAGCAAAAATTTTACAATCAAGTTTCTTATTACCTACTCTTTTTTATGATTTTAAGTCTTGTGTGTCTAGATGTGATAGGTATCAATAGGTTGAAAACATCTTTAAGTGTGATTAAATTCCATTAAATAATGTCTTAAAGATAAAAATTTTTTATGTATAGGGAATAGACTTTATAAAATCATTTTTTAATTCTTTGGGATGAGTACATCCTAGTAGTTGTAGATTATATAAGCAAATGGATAGAGGCTATAGCTACTAGGACATATGATACATGAGTTATTTTAGAATTACTTAGGAGGAATATGTTCACTCAGTTTGGGGCACCTAGAGCCATCATTGGCAATTATTGCAAATATTTTGTTAACCATCAATTTAAATCTTTACTTAGGAAATATGGTGTAAAACATAAAATCAAAACCCTATATCACCCTCAAGACAATGGTCAAGTTGAGGTTTCCAATAGGGAGTTAAAGCCCATTTTGGAAAGGATAGTCAATACTTTTAGGAAAGATTGGTCTTAGAGATTAGATGATGCTTTGTGGGCATATCAAATTGCATTTAAAACTCCTAATGGCATGTCACCTTTTAGGCTATTGTATGGGAAAGGTTGTCATCTACCTGTTGGATTAAAAAGACAAAGCATATTGGGCTATTAAGTTTCTCAATTTTGACTTAAAAAGTATAGGTGAAAAGAGACTCTTGCAATTAAATGAGCTTGATGAAATTCGATTATGGGAGTATAAAATTATTGCGTCTTACAAAGAGACGACAAAGTGATGGCATGACAACAAGCTGATTCTAAAGGAATTCATGCCCAGTATGAAAGTGTTGTTATATGATAGTTGTTTGAGATTATTTCTAAAAAATCTAAAATCAAGATGGAAAGGGTCATTTGAAGTGGTGAAAGTTACAAAATATGGAGCTATTACAATCAAACATCCAAATGATCATAAAGAGTTCGAGGTAAATGGCCACCATTTTAAGCCATACTTCAAATCCAGGTTTAAGGTTGCTTTGATGGTAATTACACTCATAGATATGGAGCAAGTGCTTAAAAGTCGAGCTGATGACTTACTAAACTCATAATTACCTTTCTCTTAACTTTTATTTTATTTTTGTTTTAATTTTGTTTACCCATTTTTCATTTTTAGTGTTATTTTTGTAGTATTTTTTTTTGCTAAAATCTATAGTTCATAACTATTTGGAATTGGTCTTACTCTATTGGAGTTAAATTGGTTGTGCATGAGTTACTTGAATATGGGTTTAAACTTTAAAAATTGTATAGAAATTGAGAGGGTCATAGTGGAGATAAAATTTTTCCAACTATAACCATTATGTGATTTTGATATGTTTTAAAATAGAATACTTTGTCATGGCTAAGACAATGTTGTTATAGCCATGACCAATGAAGAACTTTGGTAGTTTTAGTATATAATGGTCTGCCATGACAGGCATACATTCATTCCAACCATGACCATTTAAAAATTTGGTTGCTTTTAAAACATGAGGGTTTGTTACGGCTGGCACAAATTCATTCCAACTCTGACCATTTAAAAACTTTATTGCATATAGTCTAGAATGGTTGGTCATGGTTGAGATAAACTTGTTCCAGCCATAACCTTTATAAGGCCAAAATATGCATTTTGAGAAATTATGTGTGTCACGACTGGCACAAATTTATCCTAGATATGACCTTAGGGGTTCAAACCATAGGATGTCTATAAATTTACCTCTTCATTTGTATTTTCATCTAATATGCTATTCTTCTCATTTTCTCTCTATATTTTTGGCTCCAACACCTTTTTTCTTACTTATTTACACTTCATTTGGATCGTATCCTCTAACAAGAAAGTTGATCTCACTTTCATTTTATTAATTATTTTTATTTTATCTTTCAGATCTTTCTCTTAAGCTTGATACGATTAATATGGTGGTTGTATTGCATGTGTTGAGCATTGTAATATTCTTTTAGTTGATTGGCTTTATCATGAATGCATTTAACTTTCCAATTGATTTCTATGAGCTATTATGCTTATTATACGTTAATTTTCTTGTGTTTCCTTCCATATTACCTAATTTTGAAGCTTTGTTTGTGTAAAGAAATCATCTTTACCTCGCTTGAAGTTGATGTACAACATGTGTTTGCTAAAATGCCTAAAAAAGGATGTTTTCCTTGTTTTGGCCATTCTCATCCTATTTGCTCATAATGCCTATGGTTGTGATTGTTGTTCTTCTTTTGGCAATTATGAATGATCACTCTAGTGCTTGTGATTTATGTGTTTCCATCTTGTTGTATTATCTTATTTTGATAAAAGAATGCATTGACATTTGAGATCTTCTAAAGTTTTTATCTATGTATAGTCAATGTTAATTGTAAAATTGGTTTGGCCATTTTGATTTTGATTCTCATTATGCCAATTTAAATATTGATGTGCTATTTTAAAATTTTGCCTATGTTTCTGGTGCCTCTAAGGTGTTGTGTCAACTCCTCCTTTTGCTAATTTATCTTGGTATGCACAGTTCTTAATTTTTCATTTTTTAGGTTTTATCTCTTCGTTTGGTTAGTATCATAGATAAAATTTATTCCTTATTCTGTGGTGGCACTTAAAAGGGCAAGAAAAGATGTTAGTGTATCCTCATCTTCACAATAGGGAGTCCCAACTACCAAGGTACTAGGTTGGTACTAGAAGAGATACGAGTAGATTATGCAAACTTCTCTAATGCTAAATATGTGCCAACTCCTTACTTGGATATGGAATTGTTGTTGGAAATGGGTTTATATTAGGAGGTGCAGCTATTGATTAACAATGTTGGTTGGATAAAGTTCTTCGCTAAAATAGAATGAGTACACCCTTATTTAACTAGAGAATTCCTTACTACTGTGAGAATAAGAGTGGGGAAGAATAGTTATGATGATCCTGGCATGGTGTCATTTTGGTTGAATAGGCAATCATATTGCATGACTTTTAATTAGTTCACTTAGTATTTAGGATTCCAAATGCATGGGTCAGACCATTTGTGACGAGGTTGAGCCATTTGAATATGTCACTGGCCTCATCAAGGTGCATCATCTGTGAAATCACATGCTTTATCTTTTACACAGGTTCTTGCTTTTTCCATCTTTATTCATGTATGAGGGCCAAGGCAAGTCAACACCTCCAAAGCAGTTGTGTTGCATGCCATGGTGTCAGGTATTCAATTAAGTGGCACTTTCTACTTCTGGAAAAAGATTTAAAAATTGCATAACTATCCCAAGAGATTAAAGAAAATATCTCTTGGAGGAATTATTACTATGCTATCCAAAACTATGAATCACAACCCATTGGTAAGAGATTTTGGAAAACCACTGCTTATTAACAGAAACATGTTGAAGAACATAAAGGTTTTGGTTGATAGAGAAGATTGGCCTTAACAAGTGCATTTGACAAAAAAAACTTGACCGGATGTCATCAAGTGTATTGAATCGGCTAAGTAATATTGGAGAATACAATTAAAACCTCAAAATTATCGAACCCTCAAGATTTTGTATGTAAGAAAAAATTGATTGATTGATTATACGTGCAAAGAATTTCCTAATTGTTTTCAAAGATTTATATAATAACTACTAAAAATAACCAACATAATTTAATAAATTAAAATGACAAAGTAATGTAATTAATGCAATAAAAACAAAAAGCGGAGTTTTTAGTTAAAAAATCACTAAAAAACTGCTCAAGTCCTTAATCCTCACCATACCCAATACAAAATATTTTAACATAAAGATAATATGATCTAGATGTGGATAACCCAACAAAACCCAAGTTTCCCATTCTGAAGCCAACTATTTTAGCTATTCGATTTTCCATTCTGGAGCCAATCAATTAACTAGCCCTATGAACGGCCTTTAAAATCCTAGGTAAAAGTCAATTTCCCATTCTAGATCCAATCGATCCAATACCTATTCATTCCTTTTTTTATTTCTAAATTTACAATGCAATAAACTTTAAATCTAATAGCCTCTATTCCAGAATCATTAGTAAATTTACAGCTAAGATATGCAAAAATAAAGCATTCAACATCCAATCCAAATGAGTATAAAACACATTCATCTAATATAAGAGAATAATGAAATACTTGAATAAAATGGATATTTAAATCATCACATAGAGAAATGAAACATCAAAACATATATTAATCACAAAAGAGTTTAATGTATTACATGGGTATGAGGATTTATAGATCCCCATGCAATAAAGCCACTACTCACTACACATTGATAAATCTAAAGAGAAAAGAGAGAAAGGAAATGATAAACCCATTTATAGAATTTGATGAAGAAAACAGAACTAGCTTTTTCTCTTCAAATCTTAGCAAAACTTTGATTAAATTTAAACTAAACTTTAAATCAACCATATGGAAAACTAAAATTTAATCTAAGACTGCTATTGAAATTAATGTAAATAGAGTGTTTACAACTAAAGAAATATTAAAAACCCTAAAAACTATAGAGAAAAGTAGAAATAAAACTAAAAATCTTCTTTCTCTTATTTGCCAAATAGAACATGCATATTTATAAAATGGAAAGGTCATGGTTGGAACAAAATTATCTCTATCATGACCTTGCTATTAAAATCTAAACTTTGAATAGTTCACAGCTGGAATGAATCCTTCCCACCTGTGACAAATGGTTTTATATTAAACCCTACGAAAATTATTAGGGTCACGGATAAAACCAATCTTTCTCTTCCATGACCTTTATGAAATGATGAATTTTAAGTAATCTTCAGGGGTCACAACTTTAACCAAATCATTCCAACCTTGACCTTAGCCAAAATTTTACAAAACAATATAAAATTCACCATTAAGCTCAATTTCAGATATAATTAATCAAAAATATCCAATTTGGAAAAAAACCACTAAATTAGAGTTATCAAATACCCCATACTTAACTTCTACTCACCCTCGAGAAAATGAATATACCGTATTCCTATAATTTCAAACTTTAAGATAGAAAATGCAAATTTAGAAAGATTTGAACAACACTCAGTAGAAGTCACTCAATGAAATTCTAAGTAAAAAAGATTCAAACTAAATCATACCAGTTAATTTTCTTATGTTTTTTGTAGTCCAAAACAATTTAATAGAGTTCAAAACCAAAATTCCAGCGTAATTCGATAACCAAGATTAAAAAAAATCAATATGCAAATGAATACACACTTGGTTTTGCACTTGAAACTCAACAGATACCATAGGCATCTCCTTTAGCATAAGAACCCTAAGGTCATCTCCGCTAACAACTTAAAATAAGATAAGATCATTAGAACTTATAATAAGTTGTAATGTTGGCTAGGTTGATGGCTACCAAAAAAGAATACAGTTAATTAAATAAAGAGCGACCACCTCTTACTTATAAACCAACTTTCCTTTTGAAAAAATAAGACTCTATCCATACTTAGTTTACCCTCATTGCTAATTGAATTATTAGAATAAAGAACAATTATCCCATAAAAGCATATAGGAGGAAGGCTCTATAAAACATTTCTTTTTCTTACACAAACTTAGACTTTTTTTAGAGTTCTAAGCCTTTTTCCTGCTAATTGTAAGCACCTCACACTTGAAGTTTGTCATATAGCTAGCTTCTTCTTCTTTTATTTATTATTTTAAATGGAAAGAAGAAAGTAGCTATCAATAACCATTTTGAAGAGATTAGCAAGGTAGTTCATAATCTCACACTAAATAAAACTTCATTTTGAAATTTAATAATATCAGCTAGTGACATTCCCTAATTTTTAAAATTTTCAACAATAAAGTCCCTTAGTACACTCACTTAGACACCTTTCAAGAGATACCCCAACCCAAATCTTAGAGTGGTCAATTTCTAGAAGAGAAAAATAATGGCTTTTAAATTATAAGGCATCAAATTTTGTATAACAATAAAGAAAAATTTTCATGGCACTCATTTAGCATGCTCGAGAAGCTCAGATGGGATGAATAAAGGATAAATTATATATAGGGTAGGATAAAAGTCTTTTTAAATGACTGATCAAGAAAACTTTTTCCTAAATCATATCCTCAACTTAATTCAAGTTGTTAAATTGCTTTGAAGGGTGATGATAAAGGTTTTAAAGCTCTTAGAATTCCTAACTTAACTACCTTCAAACACTGGTTTTTCCTAATTTTTCAAAATGGCCTATTGTGTTCATTATTTCTAAAACTAACAAATATTGATCTAATCGAAACAAGTTGAAAAAGAAAGTTCACCAAATAGAATAACTATTCTATTGCTATTAAAAAATAACTAAAAAGGCAATCCTAGCTTAAAGTTTAAAATTATTCAATGCTAGAACAACTTCCAAGGTGAACTTAAACTAAAATGCAAAAGTACTTAACAAAACCAGTAAAGAAAACTAAAACACACACAACAAACACAAACTAAAAAGAAAGAAAGACAGAAATTGAAAACTTAAATTAAAAGAAATATAAACTAAGGCAAGAAATTAAAAGTAACAATTCAAACTAAAATAAAATTACTAACACAATTCCAAATATAGTAAAAATTAACTAACAAGTTTAAACTAAAAAGCATAACTAATTAAAACTATAAAAGATATTAACTAAAAAGCATAACTACATAAAAACTACAAAAAGTTGCTAAATTCTATGGAAAAGTTCATCAACAATCTTCAATCATCATCATCATTTCAAAACATCTCAAAAGCCCATACAAAATGGTCTTATACCTCACACTTTAAAATTTTTTATCCCTAGTATAATTTAATTCAATTAATCATAAAAATGGGGTTAGGGAATCCCTAAAATTATTGCTTTGGCGGTGGTGGGGGAGGAAATTAAGAGTCAAATACACCATAAAAGCCATCATTTGGTCTATTTGGATTCGAATCTCTGCTTGACTGATAAGTAAAGTCTCCACCTAGGTAAGCAAGTGGGTTAGAACATAAGGGTTTGTCATGGCTGACACACATTCCTTCCATCTGTGACTATTTAAAAACTTTATTATATATAGTCCAAAATGGTTGGTCATGATGGATACAAACTTATTCCAGCCATAACCTTCAAAAGGCCAAAACGTGTGCATTTTGAGAAATTTTGTGTGTCACGGTTGGCAAAATTTTGTTCTAGCTATGACACTAGGTGTTCCAACCGCATGATGCTTATAAATTTACCTCTTTATTTGTATTTTCATCTCACACACTATTCTTCTCATTTTCTCTCTGCATTTTTAGCTCCAACATCCCTTTTCTTACTCATTTGCACTTCATTTGGATCATTTCCTCTAACGAGTAAGTTAATCTCACTTTTATTGTATTAATTATTTTTGTTTTGTCTTTCATTTCTTTCTCTTAAGCTTAATATGATTAATATGATGCTTATTTTGCATGTGTTAAGCATTGTAATATTCTTTTAGTTGATTGGCTTTGTCATAAATTCATTTAACTTTCCAATTGATTTCCATGAGCTATTATGTTTATTATGGATTAAGTTTCTTGAGTTTTATTACATATTACCTGATTTTAGAGTGTTGTCTATGTAAAGAAATCACCTTTACCTTGCTTGAAGTTGAAGTACACCATGTGTTTGCTAAAAGGCCTAAAAGAGGTTGTATTCCTTGTTTTGGTCATTCTCATCCTATTTGATCATAATACCCATCAGTGCGATTGTTGTTCTTCTTTTAGCAATTATGAATGATCACTCTAGAGCTTGTGATTTATGTGTTTGAGATTTTTTAAGGTTTTTAATCAATGAATAGTTAATTGATGCGTTATTCATGCATTTTTGCCTAATGTTTCTAATGCTTATAAGGTGTTGTGTTAGCTTCTTCTTTTGCTAATTTATCTTGGCATGGATAGTTTTTAATTTTTGAGTTTTCAAGGTTTGTCTTTTTGTTTGGTTAGTATCATAGCTAAAATATATTCTTTATTTTGCAATGGCATCTAATAGGTCGAGACAAGATGTTAGTGTATCCTTATCTTTAGAATAGGGAGTCATAGTTACCAAAGTACCAAGTTGGGTACCAGAATCGATGCGAGTAGACTCTGCAAACTTTTCTAATGTTGAATATGTGTTAACTCCTTACTTGGACATGGAATTATTGTTGGAAATAGGGTTATATTAGGTGGTGCAATGATATTTATTAAAATATTGGCTGGACAAATTTCTTCGCTAAAACATAACAAGTCCAGCGATTGATTAACAATGTTGGTTGGATAAATTTCTTTGCTAAAACATGATAAGTGTACCCTCATTTAACTAGAGACTTCCTTGCTAGTGTGAGAATAAAATTGGGGAAGAATAGTTATAATGATATTGGCATGGTGTCATTCTTCTTAAATAGGCAATTATATCACATGACTTTTAATAAGTTCACTAAGTATTTGGGATTTCCAATGTATGGGGTAAGAATTTTAGATAATTATAAGAAGCAGGCTATTTGCGAGACCATTTGTGATGAGGTTGAGCCATCTGAATATGTCACTAGCCTCATTAAGGTGTATCATTTGCGAAATCACATGCTTCATATTTTGTATAGGTTTTTTACTTTTTCCATCTTTACTCTTTAAGAGGGCCAGGGCAAGTCAACACCTTTGAGGCAATTGTGTTGCATGCCACGGTGCAAGGTATTCCATTAAATGAGGGCTTTCTACATCTAGGAAAAGATTGAAGAATTACATAACTACCCTAAAAAATTGAAGAAAATATCTCTTGAAGGGATTATTACTGTGCTAGCCAAAGCTATGAATCACAATCCTTTTGGGAAGAGATTTGGAAAAACTATCGTTATTGATAGAAAGATGCTGATGAACATAAAGGTTTTAGTTGATGGAGAAGATTGGCCTCAACAAGTGCATTTGACAAAGAGAAAGGAGTATCTAGAGCTCGTCACTAAAGGTTATAGTAACCTTCCAAGTGCTTTGAACAATGAGACAGTAACTATATCATCTCAATAGTACGCCCACTTGCTTACCTAAATGGAGACTTTACATATCGATCAAGTAGAGATTTGGTGCCAATTTCCTCCACAAGCACCAGCAGAGCAATAATTTGAGGGAGTCCTTAACCCTATTTTTTGTGATTAATTGAATTATATTTTGCTCGGGATAACAATTTTCAATGTGTGGGGTAGGGACCATTTTGTAGGGGCTTTTGAGATTTTGTTTTGAAATGATGATGATGATTGAAGAATATTAATGAACTTATCCATAGAATTTAGCAACTTTTTGTTTTTTTATTTAGTTAATATTTTTTATAGTTTTTATTAGTTATGCTTTTTAGTTTAAACTTTTTAGTTTATTTTTATTGCATTTGGAATTTTGTTAGTAATTTTACTTTACTTTGAATTGTTACTATTAATTTATTTCCTTAATTAGTTTATGTTTCTTTGTTTCTTTTAATTTTTGTTTTCAGTTTGTCTTTCTTTTTCTTTAGTTTGTGTTTGTTGTGTGTTTTAATTTTCTTTATTGGTTTTTTAAGTACTTTTACATTTTAGTTTAAGTTTGCCTTAAAATTTGTTCTAGCATTTAATAATTTTAAACTTTAAGCTAGAATTGCCTCTTTAGTTATTTTTAATAGCAATAGAGTAGTTTTTATATTTGTTAAACTTTCTTTTTCAATTAGATCAATACTTGTTAGTTTCTAAACCAATTAACAAAATAGGCCATTTTGAAAATTTGTGAAAAACCAATGCTTGAAGGTAGTTAAGTTAGAAATTCTAAAAGCACTATAACTTTCTCATCACCCTTCAAAGCAATTTAACAACTTGAATTAAGTTTAGAACATGATTTTAGGCAAAATTTTTCTTGATCAGTCATTTAAAAAGACTTTTATCCTACCTTGTATACAATTTATCCTTTGTTCATCCATTTTAAGCGATTGAACATGTTAAATGCATGCCATGAGAATTTTTCTTTGTAGTTACACAAATTTTGATGCCTTATGACTTAATAGCCGTTATCTCTCACTTCTAGGAATTGGCCATTCTAAGATTTGGGTTAGGGTATCTCTTAAAAGGTGTTTAAGTGAGTGTGCTAAGGGACTTTCTTATTGAAAATTTTAAGTATTAGAGAATTTTGCCAAGCTATTATTGTCAAATTTCATAATGAAGTTTTATTTAGTCTGAGATTGTGAAGTACCTTGCTAATCTCTTTAGAATGGTCACTGATAGATAAAAGAAGAAGAAGCTAGCTATATGACAAACTTTAAGTGTGGGGTGCTTACTATTAGGAGGAAAAGGGCTTAGAACTCTAAAAAATGTCTGAGTTTGTGTAAGAAAAAGGAATATTTGTAGAGCCTTCAAGGATCATATACATAGCATTAGATTACATCAATTAGATGAATATTTAGCATGATTTTTTGTATTTTTTAGGGAAAGTATCTATGAATAAAACTCTTTTTCCTTTGTTAAGTTTTTATTATATTAAATTTTTTTAGTAAAAATTAATTAACGAGTCATGTTCATAGTATAAACTTATCCAAAGGGAAAGTGTTTTCAATATTCATATTGTGAGTTACTAGTTTTATTTCTAATTAGACCCTAAGTTTACTAGTATTATTCATATTAAACCTCTATTATTGACTTTTTTACCAAATTTTTATGTCTATAAATATGTTTGTTGTGAGTTATTCGTTACGCACAATAATAAGATTATACTATAGTTTCTCTGTACTAAAAATATCAAATGAATAACCAAAATTTTTCTATATTAATTACTAACCAAAACTGAACCATAGTAATGATTTGAAAAAAAATATTAAAAAATACATCGTTTTAAATATTTTAGCTTTTTATTTTTCAATTATCGAACCAATAATCAAAATTCACATATTTTGCTAACTGAAATTGAAATACTTATTCAAATAACGGAACAAACATAATAATACTGGTTCGATTTGATTTTAAAAAATCGAACCGTACGTGCTCACCCCTAACACACAATGTTTTAGCTAATAATTTTGAAAGATAAAAAAGAAGTCTTTCATTCTCATTTTCAATTTACACGCCATTTTTAGGGGTTTGCAAAAAAAGAAACTAAAAACATGGTTAACTGCAATACCAGTCCAAAATCAAATTCTTTTTTTTTGTTAACTGATTTGATGTTATAATATTTAATATTTATATTTTTTATTTTTTATTACGATTTTAATTTTTCAATATTAGTACATCTTAAAAAATTTTCTTTTTTTTTTCTATTTCTCCCTAAAACCTACATAAAATAATACTTTCAAATATATTTAAATTTTATATTATCATTCTTGTAATTAGTTATGTGTTATTAGAATAATTTAAATAAAATTTAAATAATTTTTAAAACTGAAAAAATAATTATGATATAAAATCTAATTAAATATTTTAAATCTTCATAAAATATTAATTAATTATAGAAATATACAATTATTTATGATTTTATAAATTCTTCATCAATATATTATTAATGTAACTTTTGCATCAATATTATTATATTGTCCTTCATAAATTATTATGGAAAAGAAGTTTAAATTATGACATAATTTCTTTAAGAGATAACCATATATACTTGTTGCTAAAAAGAACTTAATTAAACGAAAATGAAATATAAATTGGTACATAGTATATTTATATTTTATTGATACAAAATCATTTTTTTTTGTTATATTATAATGAACATAATGTTTAGGGCATTTATTATAGTTGTACTGATTACAATAAGTTTTTTGTTCAATTAGCATTTGTATCTCTAATTTTTAAAAATTTTTATTGACCAATTTTTATTATATTTTTTACAAATATCTGAATTAATTGCTCATATTTTGTTACATATTCTAAATTTTCATTATAGATTTCAAATAAAATATTGATAATATCATACAAATAACTTTCACCATTTTTGCTTTTATCATTGAATATTCTCTCATTATAATTTATTTTAATATTTTATCATAATAATATGATTAAATATTACTATACCATTTTTAATTCAATAATTGTACAGATCATTCCTTTTTTTTTGTGATGATTTCCCTTACAATATCATTTATCATAGCCCTTAGAGTTAAGTATGTGTACACCATCTATTATATGAAATTAATAAAAATAAATATTATATTAAAATAAAATTTTTATATTTTCTTTTATTTATCATATTATTTCATCAAAATAAAATTTATCATATTATTTTATGAAACTAAAATTTATGATATTATTTTTTCATTACAAAATTACAATATATGTAACAACTAGATGTAACAAACATATAAATATTAGTATAAAAATAGATAATAAATCAAATTTTGAATTATCAATTTTAGATATAAACTATGCGAAGTTAATTTTTTAACATAGTCATATAATACATCCCAGGCTTCTTTATTTATTTTTCTTTTTTTTTAGCATTTTATCTTTTTGGACCAATTAAAATGACATTATATAGTACAAAAAGTTAAGCAATCAATTATTATAAAATTAATCATCTCAATATAAACTAAAACATTTTTTAAAATAAAAAATAATAATAATAACTTACCTTTGATTTAGTAAATAGTTATATTTTTGTTGAAATTAGATATATTTGAAAATTATCACTACCTACAAATTAAAAACGAAAATAATATTAACAATAACATAAATTTTGCTTAATATAATTTTTTTTAATAAAAGATATTTTAGTTTGTCCATTCTTAGCTTTATGTATACATGCAAGTTCTGATTGCCTCTTTTATTGCTCAGATTTGCCCTCTTCAAGAATCGATTCGTGAGCCTCTTTTCTAATTCTCCAATTTTTCTTTTCTTCATGAAAGAAAATAAGCCATGAAATTATCACGAGATGTAATGATAAATACCTCTCGAAGTGCTGAATCACAATCATCGAGATCGTCTCCCTTTTTCGCGTCACCAGTATCGTTTTCACCCACGCCTTGCTATGCCTCAGGATGAAAACTTGATTTTCACAAACTAAAAGCCTCAAAGAGTAGAGAGAAAAATACGAAAGTATTTTGACAGAGTTTCGGTATAGAATTCCTTTCTTGCTCTCCAAGAATAGGATTCATAGCCCTATTTATAAGGATCTCAATTAAAGGAATTAAATTTTCCTTAATAAGTGAGAATTAAATTTGGCAGTTACAATATTTAATATAGAAAATAATATCAATAATTAATATGTCAGTTACCTAATTTAAATTAGGTAATTGTCCATATTAATTACCTCCTAATTAAGGTAAATTCCTAATTAAAAGGAATCCAAATAAGGAACTAATTCCATATTAATATTATTTCCTGTCCCGATATTATCACATAAATATCGGGGCCAATTTCTTATCTCATGAGTCGTAGGCGTAACCCTAATTGCTTCATCTCCCACTCGCACATGACGAAATAATTTTCAGTCATTCTCTCCTATCATACAGGTAGATAGTTCGTGTGACCGGCATGCATCGAGAATACTAGTGCTATACACTTGTTAGGGATATATAGCATCTCGAGAAATAAAATCTTCTCATGATAGTATGCCAAACCCTAGATAGTTTTCTCACATTCATTATTTTATCTCATGATCTCATAAGAATAATTTTTGTATTTACTATTGTGTCTCTACTTATAAATACTAAAACAGGTTAACCGGTGAACCACGAAACAACCAAATATGATTAAAAAATATCTTCCCTATTTACTCTATCCCATCCGTCATAGTCCAACTCGCTTTTTTAGTTAGATCCGCCGAATCGAAGTTTTTCCATGACCCTTTAGAGACTAACTAAGCTAGCCACACTGAACTATACTTCTGGTATAAGTTAAGGGTTTTAAGGGTTGGAAAAATAGGGTCTCACACTAGGGAAATTTTGAGATCATTCACATAAGATTCCCTTTTCTTGATCAACTTAAGCACACATGGTATGATGCATGTGTTATGGTATTCTCTCATTTTCTTTAAAGGAGCGCACGTCTTATTATTATTTAACACCATATAAAAGCATAAGGTTGTAATGCACCAAAGCATCCAACTTTAGTCCACTTTCTTAAGAGCTACTTCTGACTTTTTGGACAAAATATGATAGTTACTTTTAACATATCATCGGATCATTCTTGATCCTATTTTGAATCTTAATCCAAAGCACACAACCTCATGTGTGTCTTTATCTCGTACATCAACAAAACTCATCCTGTAATTTCTGCAAGATGGCACTTTTATTTTGAACAGATTCTCGAAATTCATTTTATGTTCAAAAATTGCCTCATATTAGACTTTGTTAACTTATTAACAAAACTAATGTAAACACCCATGTGAGTGGGTTACCTCTTTGTCCAACATACTTTATTTTATAACAGTAAATGTTTACATATAAATAGTCACACTCATGTATTGTCAACAATGAACTCAATTATTATTATTCATAAATAATAATGTCAAGATATTACAGTATAAATCAAATTTTACGCAAACCCTGAGACCTAACATGTCTCTCAAACACATCTTTTGATACAAGTTTAGTTAAAGGATCTACTATCATATCATGCGTAGATATATACTGAAAGTTCACTTCTCCTCGTGCAATAATGTCTATAGTGTATTCATATTTAATGTCGATATGCTTTGTCCTACTATGAAATTTTGGATCTTTAATATAAGCTATCGACGATTGATTGTCATTATAGACTGTCACAGGTTCCTTTAAGGTAGTTACATTCAGATGATCCATAAACCATTTTAACCAAACCGCCTCTTGTACTGCAGCTGAGGAAGCGATAAATTCTGCTTTCATTGTCGAAAGGGCTACACAGGTTTGTTTTTTACTACTCCATGAAATGGCACCCTTGTCTAGCAAGAAAATATAACCTGATGTGGATTTCCTCTCATCCAGATCTCCTCCCAAATCAGCATCTGTATATCCCCTCAAATACAGATTCTTTCCTTGAAAACAGAGAGAATAATTTGTGATACATTTGAGGTATCTAAGTATCCTTTTTACCGCCTTCCAATGTTCTTCACCCGGGTTAGATTGATATCTACTACCATGCCCATAATATAGCATATATCAGGTCTAGTACACAACATTGCATACATCAAACTTCCCACAACACTGGCATATGGAACGTTCTTCATACGTTTTTTTTGCTTTTCTGTCTTAGGACACATGCTTTTGCTAAGAGACTAATTCTTAGTAATAGGGTTATCTATAGGCTTACAATTTTGCATATTAAAACTTTCAAGAACTTTGTTGATGTATGTCTCTTGAGACAGTGACAATAATCTTCTCGAGCGATCCCTTGAAATCTTAACTCCAAGGATATAATCTGCTTGACCCATGTCTTTCATTTCAAAGTTGGATGACAACCAATCTTTGATAAGATTTACATATTCCTTGTCATTTCCTGCTATGAGTATGTCGTCTACATACAACATTAAAATGACAAACTTATTTTTCAAGCTTTTGGAATAAACACAATGGTCTTCATCAATCATATTAAACTCATTTGACATGACTACTTCATGAAATCTTAAATACCATTGTCTCGAAGACTGCTTTAGGCTATAGATTAATCTCATCAATCGGCAAACCTTATGTTCGCTGCCTTTTTTGATGAAACCTATAAGTTGCTCCATATAGATTTCTTCATTTAATCCTTCATTGAGGAAAGTAGTCTTTACATCCATTTGATGTAGTTCTAGGTCCAAACTAGCCACTAAGGCTAGAATTAACCTTATCGATGTAAATCTAACGACAGGTGAAAAAGTCTCCTTATAGTCAATTCCTTCCTGTTGTGTAAACCCCTTAATGACTAGTCGAGCCTTATATCTTTCGATACTGCCATCAGCTTTTTGCTTTATTTTGAGAATCCATTTATTCCCAATTGGTTTACGTCCTTCAGGTAGATCAACCAGTTCACAAATATGGTTTGACTTCATGAAAGCCATTTCTTCTTCCATTGCCTTAATCCATTTATCTTTAGCTGGGCAAGAGATAACTTCTTTTACATTTTTAGGATCATCATTCTCTTGTGGTGTAATAAAAAAAAGCTTCATTTGTACCTTCGATCTCAAATCGTCGGCGTGGAATACTTTTCCTTTTAGATTTTTGAGGTTTCGAATCCTGATAAATATATCTCATATATTCATACGTAGTTTGGAATGCTCCTACTAGGATTAAGCTCTACGCTCCCACTCAAATAATGGTCCTGAATATTCATACTCCCACTGGAGAACAGATCCTGAACATCTAGACCGTTGAGAAGAGAGTCTTGACCTTCTTTATCAATTTCCCTTCCACTCGAATGGAGAGATCCGGGTAGTTCATCTTCTTGAGTTTTATAAAAAGTAAAGTCTTAACTTACTTCGCCTAACTTTGGAAACTCATTTTCCAAAAATACGACATCTCGTGATTCAAATTCTGTTATCGAGCCATTTGCATGCTCACCCACGAACACTTATCCTTTTGATACATCAGAATATCGCACAAAAATACTCTTTTTACCTCTTGGTCCTAATTTACTAAATTTATTCAAGGTATCATGGACATAAGCAGCACAACCCCATAGGTGTAAATAACTCAGGTCGAATTTTCGACCAGTGCACAACTCATAAGGAGTAGAAGCAATAAATTTGGAGGGCACACAATTTAGAACGTATGTGGCCATTAACAAAGCATCTCCCCAATAGAAGATAGGTAAATTTGCTTGAGCCATCATTGAACGTACCATGTCTAAGAGGGTTCTATTTTGTCTTTCTACAATATCGTTTTGTTGCGGAGTTCGAGGAATAGACAACTGATGCTTTATCCCTTTTTCATCACATAAAGCTTTAAAGTCATCTGAAAGATATTCTCGACCACGGTCAGTTCTTAAAGCTTTAATTTTCTTATTCAATTGATTCTCAACAAGATTTATAAAATTTTTAAAGTAGCTCAATGCTTTAGACTTGTGAGAAATCAGATAGATATGACCATACTTTGTATAGTCATCTATAAAAGTGATGAAATATTAGGTCCCATGTCTTGCCCTAACATTCATTGGACCACAGACATCCGAATGAATTAATTGCAAAGGAATTGAGGCTCGGGTTCCTTTTCTGAACGGTTTTTTAACTAGTTTTCCTTGCAAGCAATGCTCACATGTAAGCAATTCTATCTCATTTAAATCACCTAATAAACCGACCTTAGCTAATCGACGCATTTGGTCTTGTCCGATATGGTTCAATCTAGCATGCCATAATTTTACATTATCCTCATACGTATTTGAAGAAGAGGATATTAAAGAAAAACTAGCTTTATTAGAATAATCAGGATCAACATCTATAATTATAAAATTATCCAAAACAAAACCCGAACCATAAAAAATGTCATCCATAAATAGATCAACCTTATCATACTTAAAATGCAGAACAAACCCAAGTTTCATTAAAGTTAAAACAGAAACTAAGTTCCTACGAATGTCAGGAGCATAAAGCACATTGTGCAGGAGTAGGGTTCGGCCTTCACGCAAGACTAGTCTGCATGTGCCAATTCCTAAGATTGCCACTCTGGCATTATTACCTACATAAATCCACTTTGCTCCAGCTATTACTCGTCGAAACTCAACAAAGGCCTCTCGATCCCTTGTCACATGGTCCATTGCTCCTGAATCAACCACCCATAAAGGATGAAGTTCAGTTAAAAATATAGAACTTGATACACAAATTTCACTCACTCTTGAGTTAGAATAGTGTACCTTATTGGTCACAGTGCAATCTTTTGCATAGTGTCCCTTCTGCTGACAATTGAAACACTACACCCTATAAAATGTTCACCTTCTTTTTGCTTTTAGACCCCTTTCCGTTCTGCTTAACTTTCTGCCGTTTAGGCTCTTGAGCCCTTTCTTTGCCTTTTCCATGGAAGCTCCTCTTCTTATTCTAGTTTGACTTTTTCTTCCCAGAACTGGAGTGTGCCATATGCACTTCAGCATTGACCTTGATTGATGCTAAATGATCTTCTTCTAATTTCAAATGTCTAGCAACATCCTTAAATTTTTAATGATATCCATGTGAGTCAGTTGAATTTTCATATGCTTCCAACTCCTTGGCAAAGATCGAATGATAGCTTGGACTTGCTGCTCATCAGTCAACTTATGACCTATATCACCAAGCTCGCAAATCATATTCTCCATCTCTCGGAGATGTTTTCGCATTGAATAATATGGCCTCTTCTGATATGTATCAAATTTGATCATTAAAGATCGGAGTCTAGTTAGAGACACTCTTCCAAACTTCTCCCACAATGCGACCCATAGATCCATTGCATTTTGATATGAGCGGAATTGCATGGTGATATCATCTTCCATTGCACTTAAGAGGATGATTGGAGCAATGGAGTTTTTCTTTTTCCATGATGCATAAGCTATCTGATCCTGCTTATGTTAAGCAGAAGTGCCATCTTTAGGTTCAGTCATGACTGAACTTAAGGTTTCTAGAGCCTCTAGCTCCTCAAACACATACTGGATTTTCATACTCCAGATTTCATAGTTTTCGCCATTCAATTTCATAACTTTGTTCAATTCAGCAACTATGGATTTGGAAGCCATTTAGATCCTCTGATAAAAAATAGAGCATATGTTGCACTTATTAAGAAGAATATGACAATACACGCTACTTACTATGCATCTAAAATTGAAATCTAACAAAGTTATCTATTAGGCTTAAAATCAAAAAAGTTACTATTAGTATCTAATTACCCTCTAAGTCCTAATGTTTAACCTTATACATTAAAATTTCATGCATAGTAAATATGATTTATTGAAAATTAAGTTTTCTAACTTAATTGAGGATATTATATTTGTAAGATAATTAAGCCTTAACTTAATAATCAAGCAATTATTCTACTCATAAAATATTGCATGGCAAATAATCGTAAAATAAACACATTCATTATAAGAAATTATAAGCCACTATAATATCCAAAATCAAAATAAACACATTTATTATAAAGTCCAATAAATCTAAAAGAAGATACAAAAAAGTATCATCTCGAAACAAAATTTGGAAACAAGATTCCTATCATAAAAGTCCGCAAAAAATAGCATTATGACACTTATGTCAATAAAAAAAATAATCAGGATCTCGATGGATGCAATACAATCCTAGTTACTGGAACTGTCATCCTGACCATACGCATTATCTGTGAGGGCACTCCATGTGTGTAATCAATTAACCATAAGCGATTCACTATACTTCCACATCTGAGCACCATCTCAGATGGAGTGTTTCTCATATACACTCCTCGTTTTGCTACCTTATATAAAAACTTTATTATGGAATCGTTATAATTTCCTTGCCAGCACTCAACAAATAAGTTCTAGAGTTCTACATGGTAGCTAAAAGACTCACACATCACATCGTAAAGTAACTTATGATTCCTCCTCCTGTTCAGGTCACCAACCCAAATACAGTCCTGCATCTTCATATGCATTTTGACTATATGATGCCCAATAGCATAAATATCACAACTCCTTGCCCTCTGATGATACCTCATGCTATGGACCTCACACACTCGTGCATTGGCCAAAGCAATTCCTTGAGGAGTATGTGAAACCATGGGTGTCCTTATCATCGTCATATCTATTACACATAACAGTATAAAATAAATTTGTTAGTACACTCATGTACAAACAAAAATTGATTGGAACTCATTCCAATTAAATATAAGGACAGAATCCACATAATTAATTTTCAAACATATTTGAAAATTAAAAAAGGCAAAATTAAAACAAAATTTTCTTAAATTTTCACAAATATTTAAACAAAATAATTAATTAAAAATAATTCTGTAACTCAAAAAAATTTTAAAAATCACCAAAAAATCAAGAAAAATAAGAAAATTAAAATTAAAAAAAATTGGAAAAAAATGGTGGCCGGAGGAGCTCTCACATGCCAGTGAGAAAGGCACCCACGCGCCCACGTACGACAGAGCTGCCACGCTCAAGCAAAATGCCGTAGCCATGTGGCGCCACCCCACTAGGTCACGTGCGTCCACGTGTTTGAACAAGTGATTTTTTTTGTCCACATGGATGACACGTGGAATATGTTGACTAACAGATATGACACGTGGCATGATCACAGATCGCCACGTGACATCGATCATCTGTCCACGTGGAAGATTCACAAGCCATGTTTCTGGACCCACTCGCCACGTGGCATGACACGTCAAGCCACGTGTCAAATTTTGGTTGGTCCACGTGGTGCCACGTGGCACCTAGTGGACCCATTCTTCCACGTCATCTGACACGTGGCACCTCACTGTGTCGACATGTGTCGTCCCCCTACTGGGCCACTTGGCTAGGTGACATCACACTTAGTGCGCGTGGTGCAGCGTATGCTGAACACGAGCCCACTGGCATACGCCCAGTACACCAGTGATGCATGCAATCCACGCACCGCCTTCTTGGTGGTTTCAGGCCGCCGAATTTTTTCTAGATGGGGATTTTTGGGGTCTCTGATTCCAATGGTATGGTCAAAAATAAAAAATTCCCACTGAAAATATTTATCATGGACTTTTAATAGATAAATTAATTCTGGTGTCCAAAAAAGTACATAAAAAAATTTCTAGACCATAAAAAAATAAACATACATAAACAGAACAGATCTGAAGGTGTTTAAAATAACATATTAATATGTCTAAATTTTCACGAAAAAATAGATCTACATGTAAAAACATACCAGAACACAAAAACAATGGCTCTGATACCAATGAAAGAAAATAAACCATGAAATTATCAAGAGATGTAATGATAAATACCTCTCGTAGCGCTGAATCACAATTGTCTAGATCGTCTCCCTTTTTCGCATCACCGGTATCGTTTTCACCCACGCCTCGCTACGCTTCGGGATGAAAACTTAATTTTCAAGAACTAAAAACCCCAAAGAGTAGAGAGAAAAATGCGAAAGTATTTTGGCAGAGTTTCGGTATAGAATTCCTTTCTTGCTCTCCAAGAATAGGATTCATAGCCCTATTTATAGGGATCTCAATTAAGGGGATTAAATTTTCTTTAATAAGTGAGAATTAAATTTGACAGTTATAATGTTTAATATAGGAAATAATATCAATAATTAATATGTCAGTTACCTAATTTAAATTAGGTAATTATCCATATTAATTACCTCCTAATTAAGGCAAATTCCTAATTAAAAGAAATCCAAATAAGGAACTAATTCCATATTAATATTATTTTTTGTCCCGATATTATCACATAAATATCGAAACTAATTTTTTATCTCGTGAGTCATTGACATAATCCTAACTCCTTCACTTCCTTTTTTTCTTTTTCTACTCTATTCAATTTAATTTCTCAAATTTCATTATAATAATTGTTTGTGAATTTTTTTTTTTAAGTTTCATGATCACAGTTTCATTTCTTGGTTTAGGAGAGAGGCTGATTAACAATTTTGTGTTTATTTATTTTCACTTTTTTTTTTGTTCATATCAATTGTTTTTCTTTAATTTTATTGAATAATTAATGGATGTGATTAAAGGGATCGATTATTTTTCAGCATTTTATCTTTTCCGACCAATTAAAATAGTTTTATATGGCACAAAAAATTAGACAATAAATTAAATCAAATAGCGCATTAAAATTAATTATCTCGATATAAACTAAAACTATTTTCTAAAAATAAAAAATATTACTAATAAATTATCTTTGGCTATTTTTATTGTAATTAAATATATTTCAAAATTATTACCATCCATAAATTAAGAATGAGAATAAGATTAATAATAATAGAAATTTTGCTCAACAAAATTAAATTATAATATATCCATGTAATATTAAATTTTCTTTAACTTCAGATAAATTTTTTCAAAATAAGTTGAAAAAAAATTGTATCTAACTAGTTATAATTAGATCGTATCAAAATGGAAAGGAAATATAAAGGAAGATAGAAACGTAAATGTTTGATCAAATTGAAAAATGAAAGAGAGAATTTGTAAATTGAAAATGAAAGAGATGGTGTATAAATTGATATTGAAAGAAATGGTTTTAAAGGGAATTTAAAAAAAAAAAAAAAGGTACAGCATCAAATTTAGCATTAATGAGTTTTACTGTGGTGTAACAATACTCATAGTAAAATATGTAATTCTGCTATCCTGCCCCATTTTAAAAATAAAAAATTTTCCGACAGAAACAGGCATTATCTATGCTGGTTCATGACGGTAAAAATCAATACACAGGATGCCGATTTCTGTTAAAAAAAATTCCTTCTATAGGCTCCACTCAATCAGAAACCGGTGATCCCACTGTCAATTCTTGAACACAATTTTTCTAAATAATTTTTTCGTAGTACCAATTTTCTACATTTTTATCAAAATTATACCATTAAAAAAAAAACTGATAATTATGGAATTGATGTGAAGAGAACCTAAGCGTTACTACCACATAAATACAGGAAGAGCAGAAAGCGAAAGCAGAAGGCCATGCGTTCTATTATTATTATTATGATAAATGACAAATTGTACAATCAATTGAAACAAAATCGTCAGCACATTCGTCATCTTAAATTCTTTTTATTTCCTCACCAGTCACCACACAATGCATTCAACACAAACACGCCACTCACTTCCCCAATCCAACACCATTGTTCTACTGAATTAACATGATTAAACCTCACGTTCTGGTAGTCGCATTCCCGGGCCAAGGCCACTTGAATCCAGGCATCCAATTCTGTAAACGTCTCCTCTCACTCGCCCTCAATGTCACCTTTGCCATTCCCATCAGTTTCCGCCGCAAAATCCTCAATGCCAACTTCCCTACCGGCCTGTCTTTGGCAACTTTCTCCGACGGCTACGAAGACGGCTACAATCTTCTTGGAGATGGCTTCGGACACTATGTCTCCCAGCTCAGCTTAATTGCCCCTCAAACTTTTCCAACAATAATCTTGGAAAATGCTAACAAGGGGCACCCATTTACTTGTATTATCTACTCAGTACTTCTCCCTTGGGTGGCAAAGGTGGGGCGTGACTTTCACTTGCCATCCATATTTCTCTGGAATCAACCCGCCATTGTCTTCGACATCTATTATTATTACTTCCACGGCTATGCCAATGAGATTGAGAAGCTGGTTAATGAAAATGATGATTCCTCGTATGTCGTCAACTTACCTGGATTGCCACCTCTTGGTAAATACGATGTTCCCTCATTTTTCTTACCTAACTGTTCCCAAAAACATAGTTTTGCACTTCAAACAATGAAGGATCATTTCGATGTTATTGATGAACACACCAACCCACCAATACTTGTCAATACTTTCGAGGACTTAGAAGCTTCAGCATTAAAATCAATCGCTAACTACAACTTACTCGGGGTCGGTCCGCTGATCCCATCAGCATTTCTCAACGAAAAAGACCAATCCGATACCAGCTTTGGCGTTGATCTTTGCAAAGAATCAAAGGGCTACATCGAATGGCTCGACTCGAAACCCGAATCCTCAGTGATTTATGTATCATTTGGAAGCATTTCTGTGCTATCAGAGGCGCAAATAGAGGAAGTGGGAAAGGCATTGATTGAGATTGATCGTCCATTCTTATGGGTAACGAGAGGATTATTCAGCAAAAAAGAAGCTTTGGAAGAGAAAGGGATGATGGTGGAATGGTGTAACCAAGTGGAGGTTTTGTCACATAAATCAATAGGATGTTTTATGACACATTGTGGGTGGAATTCAAGTGTAGAAACCTTGGGTTTAGGGGTTCCTGTGGTGGCTCTTCCACAGTGGTCTGATCAACTGACTATTTCAAAGATGGTTCAAGATGTGTGGAAGATTGGGGTGAGGTTGTTGCCTAATAATTTTGAAGATGGGATCTTTAAATGTGGAGATATAAAGAGATGTTTGAATATGGTCATGGCTGATACTCACCTAGCTAAACAGATGAGAAAGAATGCTAAGAAGTGGAAAGATTTAGCAAGAAATGCCGTCAAGGAATGTGGTTCTTCTCACAAGAATTTGAAAGACTTTTTATGTGATATTGGACAAGGATGTCGAAAAGAACAAATAATTAATTAATGTTGTTTTCTTATATACATTGAAATGGAAATGCATTGCGCATATAGGTATTGTGGTGTGCGCACATATTGTCTGTTAAATTAAAATTTCATTTTTATTTAATTATTCAAATATGCATGCATCAAACAAACTTATTGAAATGTTGAGGAGTCAAAATTTTTCTTAAATGAATAAGGAGAAATCTTCCATATGCGTTCTCGCTTTGTTAATATTGGATTTTCCTTAGACATAATATATAGACTTGATTAGTTACGGAGATGTTAGCTCAAATTTTTCTTGATGAGTTGTTGACGCTAGATCTGGCAATCGTATGGGTCGAATGGATTTGACAATCACTTCAAGTCATGTTTTCAGTTTTAAATTTTTCAGATCATCATTTTTAGATTATATAATTTTTTCAAAGGAATTTGAATCGAGTTTTTGGTAAACATTAGAACTAGGGGTGAGCATGGACTGGTTAACCAATCCATCAGCAAAAAAAAATTAACCAATTCATTTATATTGATTTTTAAAATTGTTAACCATTAACTAATCCGTTATATTCGATTAACCAATCTATCGGTTTCAGTTTTTCTATTTACTTAATTAATATTTTTCGATTAACCATTAAAATTTATAACATAAAATTATATTAAAAAAAGATAAATTTCAATTCAATTTTAAATGTACAAAATAATTTAAAATAAAAATCACATAACAAATAAAATTTACTAACCACAATTCATATTCTATAAATCAATAGCTAATATTATAAAATAAATTTGATATTTGTTGGAAATTAATATGTTTGATTTTAAATCAAAATAAAATTTTGGATAATATTAAATGTTATAACATACACTCTAAAATATAAGAAAATATAATTAAATACTATTAAAAAACTATATGAACATCAATATATGAAAAAGAAAACTAACATATATAAAAGTTAATAGGATATTACATATAAATATTACTATATAATTAAATAAAATGATATAATATAAATTTAATTTAAAATATTATACAAATTATATAGGAAAATATAAAAAATAAATGTATAAAAATAAAAAAATATAATTTAAATATGTTTTAAAGTATTATTTTATGTAAATTTTAGATAGAAATAGAAACAAAAGTAAAATTTTTAATATATATATAAACCGTAACTAAAAATTAAAAATATAAAATTAAAAACCATAATCGAACCAATTAGATTGGTTAACTATAAAAATCGGCTCGAATTTTGATCGATTTTATGGTTAATTACACTACAACAAAAATGCAATTTAGCAATGAAAAATATCAATTTTTCGTTGCTAAAAAAATAGCAACGGAAATTAGCAACGAAAAATTTCGTTGCTAATCTGGCGGTTGCTATTTTTAGCAACGAAATTATATTCCGTTGCTAAATTTAGCAACGGAAATCATATTCTGTTGCTAAATTTAGCAACGGCAACAAACTCATTTTTGGTTAATTGGTAAATTTTAGCAACGGAATTGCATTTTCCGTTGCTAAAATTAGCAACATAAATTGCTATTTCTGTTGCTAATTTTAGCAACGAAATTGCTATTTCCGTTGCTAATTTTAGGAAAGGAAATATTAATTTTCCATAGCTAATTTTAGCAATCAAAATTCATATATAAATTCCCATCGATAATTGTCGTTACTAAATGTAGCCATTGAAATCATTAAAATTTTGAGGATCTGAATAAAATTTTAATTTCAATCTAAATTGATTAGTCATTAAAAAATATAATGCAATTAACTTAATTATAACATAGTATAATCCATAGTATGATTAAAAAATCCATAAAAAAATTAACATAAACTCAATATCGATACCCAAATAATATAGTAGAATCTATAAAAATCAATATATAGAAATGCAACTCAAAATTAGTACCAATACGTAAATATTACAAATATAAACTATTTAGTTGGTGAAGGCGGACGATCTGGCTGTTGAGAGGTGTCTTTATTTTTCAACTCTTTCACCTCATTTTTCAGTTGGATTACAGTATCGAGCAACATACTGACAGTATTCTCAAGCTGAATGACTCTATCAGAAGGTTCAGAACACCTACTACAAGCAGTTGTGGTTGATGTAGAGGAATTCGAATGGGATGTATTTGTAATTGATCCTAAGCCAAAAATCCTTCCTCGGTTATTCTTACCACCAACTACATCAAGAAATATCCGACTCTCATTCATATATTCAGAGATTTGTCGTTGTTGAGTGAGAGTATCTTGTAATTGCTCCTATAATTACAATAGTTACAATGAATTAACTATATTTCAGTAAATAATTAATATACAAATATAAATTTAACGTATATTGAGTTGTCTGTAACAGGCATTAACAAAAGTCTGACTATAATGCTTTTTTGTATGGGTGTACATAAAAACTTCAGAATATGTTGGTCTCTTACCCAAGGATTTTTCCTGCATAACCAAATAAACTAACATTTATAAAAAATTCAGCAGAATTTCCTTTAAATTTAAGACATTTACCTCTTGTGAAATGAAAAACTTATCTAAAAATGCATCATTATCAAATATTATCATTATCCAATAGTCATCAAACATTATCATTATCAAACATCATCATTATCCAACATTATCATTGTCGAACATTATGAAACATTATCATTATCCAACATTATCAAACATTATCATTACCTCCTGTGACATAGAAATTTACATATATTAAATCATCATTATCCAACAGTATCAAACATTATTCTAAATTAATACATTGAAACATTATTCTAAATTTCCTAAAATTCAAATACTTACCAATTTATCTGCATACTCATGGTGGCTCAAAGTTCCTCCAGTGTGCATCGCTAAACTCTCTCCATCTGAACATTCTCATTTATTTGAAGAATTTCTCTCTGAAATGGCAATTGCTTCAGGTGATGCCCAGTATTCCTGCCAACGACCCCATATTTCTTCAAAAATAAAAGAAGGTCGTTCACCACTCTTATGTAATTTAGCAACAAATTCTTTATATCGTCGACGAGCACGCTTTTCCCAAACTTGATAAATGACACCATTAAATTTTGCATCCCAAAAAAATTCTTTCTGAAAAAGAATATAATTTAATTAATGTAAAATACAATAGATATGCCATTAATCTATAAAATCAGCTATTTCATCACAAATAATATAATTTGTTTTTTTACCTCAAACTCTTGATAGTAAAAATCTCTTGTCTGCAGAGAGAGATTCTTCCATACATAACCCTCAATTTTTATCCCCTTTTTGAATTTAGAAACCAAGAAAAATATCAGCCTTTGCCAAAATAACTAGCTGGAGAAAGAAAAAACAAACAGAATTTAAGTGAAATGCTAAAAATGACTAATTGTAAAGAGCAATGAAAAATAAAAAGCTATAGTCTGCAGGCTATAACCACCTGTAAAATCCAAACTTCTAGGCATCACTAAAAATACTGAAGAAATGTAACTTGAAAATTACTAACTATTAAAGTTAGGTATCAGTTATGGGCACCATAATAATATATTTATAAACAAATATAAGGTGAATTAAGTTCCATTATTGATGACATTACACATACACACACATATAATAAGCAAGCAACAAAAGGTACTTCTATCATTCAATATGAGACCAGATTTCACAAATTATCTTACAATATAGTTTGTCAAACAAAAGACCAATATCAACATTTTTTATCTAGTCACCCCAAGAAAGGCATTCACATAGTGGACTTCAAAAGAGACTAGTACTCAAAGAACAAGATGCATTGTGGACACAGCTAAAAACATAAAAAAATGAATGTACAAATCATTGCATGAATGAGCATTCAGTATAGTAACAACTACAACTATTCAAATTACTAATGCACTTTAAGATAACCACATTCACATGGTAGACTTTGAAAGAGGTAAATAAAATCATTTAAGTACTATAAAAGTAATAAATAAATATTAAAAATAAACCTTTAAATGCTTAACAACTTTCCTAAGGCTATCCTTATATTCTTTTACAGAAATATGTTGCTTATTACTGGTTCTCCCTTTAAAGCTACATCATTCGCTCAAAAGAATACTATAGCAGCTAATAAAGGTTTTGTGATCTCTTACCAACCGTTAATGCCAATAATTCAAAAAAACCCACTAAGAATTTCGTAAATAATATTAATTTAAATTGGATTATAAAGAACCAACAAAAAATTAAACAATTTTCAATTCAACATTTAAGAAATCTCAAACAAGACATTTATCAAACAAGTTGTATGCTAAAACAAAATACTTGTGAGACCTAAATGAACTTTCACTAATCCATTTAAGACAATAATGATCAGTGAAATACAACTAAATTTCCATTAATACGGCAGCTACTTTCACTCATAAATTAAATTGTTAAGAATAAAAATAGGCATAGGAATATTAAGAAGTGAAAAAATAAAAGTAATCAAGGTAAGCACCTGTCAAGGGATACATAATAAGTTGGCTTCCTATCATGTTCTCTTCTAAGATAAACAAATTAATAATTGTATGAATAATCAACTAACTTTAGTTATTAGGTTGATTTGCCAATTTTCCTTCTTTTTACTTCTTGATTCTATGAATACTCAACTAACTCTAGTTCATTCATTATCCTTTTATTGCAAAAATTAATAAAAATAGTATAGCAATGCAAATCCCAATAACCATAAACACATATACATACAGCAATCCAAATCTTATTTACCACAAACACATATACAAAGTATTATGCATATGTAATTTCCTAAACACAAAGAAGAAAGAGTCCCAAGCTGATGTTTGACTTAAGTATACATATTTATATATGGTCTATTATTTCAGCAGTAATAATTAATTATTTAAGCTTTTCATTTAGAATAAAAATGTAAAATAAAAATAAAGAAAATGGAAGTTGGATATTAATTATTTACATATGTTATTTTCCTTTTCATCATTAAATAAAACATTATATGAATTGACTATAAAAATTACCCCATATTTCTCCTAACCAAGTAGGAGAAGGGTGTTAAGATAAGTAATTCAAGTATTAGTAAGTAAGATGCTATATATATATATATCAGTAATTTTTTTGATAAGCTACAAATTTATTGATAGAAGAGAAGTTAACAGCCACGGAGAACCAACCAAAGAGCCTAACTACAGCAGGACACCACCCAGAAAAAAAGAGAACAAAGCAACCCCAAAATAAAAGTTCCCCATTGAGGACAGCAGGAATTCAGCCTTAGAATTGTAGCATACAAGTTAAAAATCATAGACTTCCTAAATTTGCAAGTAACTAGATTCAACCCATATCATACTTTTCCTACCACATTATCCCAAAATGCTAAATAATTTTGATTTAGCTAGAAAGAACCATTTCACTCAAATTAAGCTTTTAAAGCTTGTACATTCCATTAGATGCTCAACTCTTAACTTCTTGTAGCAACATCAAAGAAGCTAAATCACATAAATATGCAAGAGAAGCTAAACATCAAGATAAGTTTCCTAAGAACGTTCTTATATTTTTACTACAAAACGATATGTAAAAAGATATAAATAACATATGTTAAGATCTGTAGCAAGAAACATATTCATATGCACACTACACATTCACATAAACAAGAACTAACAAAGGGCAAGAAGCAAGGAAAAAGCATTGTAAAAGGCAAAGACCAGTAATTGACTTGCATGTAGAGCAAAAGAGAAAAGTTAATTCGCTTTTCTTAATTTATAATGAGTAAAACATGCACCAGTTTAGAAAATTTACCTTATCAAAGCTTAAGCATATGCCCATATTTGATACAGATGGCCAAGCTATAATCGCAGCAAATTCAGTATAAAGTACCTAAAAGTTGAGAGTTCAGAAACAAATCACAAGAATTTTTATGAGAAAAAGACGGAGTATGCATGCACGCACTCTCTCTCTCTCTCAGATTCTGCAAACCTGGATACAATTGAAATCACAAATGAGAAAAATAACAACAACCAAGGTATTACTTTAAGAATCTTGAGCTTCACACTTCCATAAATAACACCAAAACTAAATTGGAACGCCCTAGCCACCTAACCAGGTGAAGAAAAGAAACAATTTATAAAAAATCAAACAGCAATTTTTATTTTACTAATATAAAATTACCTCACTGCCCATCCTTCAACGGGTCACAAACATTAACAATCTATATAAACACAAAAAGGTATTATTACATCAATTAATAAAATTTAACATCCATAGTATGCACGTTAGAGATATGTCAAATTACTTCTTTATTACTATATATGGGGGGAAATATAAATTGATATTCAAGGGGTGAAAACGAAATATTAAATATTGTTTTATATGAAAAACTTTTTTGGAGTGAATAAAAATATTTTTTAAGTACATATTTAATGATTGAAATAAAATTCTATATAATTTTGGGACTAATATTAATGTTCTTGGAAAAAATATAGTTGGGAAAAGAATATAATTTAAGAAATTTCAGGAAGTTAATACTAATTTTTAAAAAATATATATATCAAAATTTATGAGTAATTTGACATGTATTATGCACTATTTGTGATGCAGCACCAGCACGTACTTTTATAAATTTAACAAATTTAAAAAGATAATATGATATAATATTATTTTTATTATATTAAGAAGAATAATATTTTAAATGATAATAGTTTAACATATAAAATTTATATATTATATCCGTAAAAAATTGCAGAACTACTTTAATTGATGAGTAGCATTTTACGTGCTTATGTTCTATTAATATTATTATCCACAACTTGTATCCATCATAAGATATATATATATATATATATATATATATATATATATATATATAAGTGAAGAACATAAAAGTATTAGCTAATCCGCCAAAAATGAACCTTAATAGAGTTAAAGGAATAAAAAATTTGAAAATACAGTAATTAGATATTGAAGCAAAGACTTGGACAAACTAGGAGCTTACAGCTAATAATTTCAAAATCTCAGAATGTAAAATGCTGCTTTATTCCAAGTAAAAGACTATAACAATTAAAACCAAAATTGCACCATGCAAATAAGTCTTCTTTTCTCTGACAAATCTCCCAAAAGAACAGGATGAAACTCCTAAGAAAAAATTGGGACCGTTAGAGCATATTGCTTAATATTAATACGATTCAATGCATTATGGAAAACTTGGTACTTTGTCCTTGAATTCAAACCATAATTCGATGATTTTTGCATCTAGGCTAGGGAAAAGAATAATGCAGGAGATTAGTGAGAATAACCAATGGAGCATATAGCATAACATTATAAAAAGGCCTTTCAGAAACCTAAAGGATTAAATAATGAAGCTTTCAATAAAACAACAACTTAAAGTCCAGTTGGCCCAAGCAAAATTTTCTCTTTTAATTGTTTTCCCTCATTTCCATATTAGTCATGCAATTAGCTTTTGGCTAGATGCCTCTAAACCAATGGATTGTATTGATAGCAAACACATACTATAACGTGGTCATTCAAAGTTCTTTTAACACCAATAAATAATACCAATATATTGTAATTTATACTGACCTTCTCACATGCAATAAAAGAACCAGATTAGTGCCTGCAGTCCTCGCTTGTTAGAGCTAAAAAATACTCCTTCAGCTGAGAACCACCTTTGGTTTTGAACTAAAAAAAAATCATTAAAAAATGTCATTTAGCGATCTGGTTACTAGCAGTTTAAGGAGGGGAAGGAATGCTAGTAACGTGCTGATTCAGCCACAGATCTCTTATTCGCATTTCTATATTAAAAAAAGGACAAAAAGAAAAAGTAAACACATGCTGCATATACTACAGGGAAACAAAAAATAGTTCAAATCTTAAATTTCTAATTTCCAAGCTATTAATTTTGATGGTAGCTTATGTTTCTAATTATATATTATTCTCATATACAAACTTACAACAGCAAATAATCGATGAATAGCTTCTTGAATTAAATAGGATAGCAAAACATAACCGATTAAAAGGAAAAGGCTTCTATGATTTAAGCAATTTCAGTAGTCTATACATCAATTAATAATACGAAACTTATGACTATACAGATTTGAAAAACTAAAAAACAATAGGGTGAAATTCCCTCACAAATGTGGCTATACATAGATGAATCTAAGCTCCTATAATGGTACTAGAGAATAGGAAAAGCCATCCCCTGCAACAATAAAAAAACTCAAATATAACCAATGACTAAAAAAAACCAGCAAGGATAAAATCTTGACAGTCTAGAAAGCAAAAGGTAATAAAGCAGTTAACAAAGAAAAGTTACACGAAATCAATAACTTATTTTTAGGCATAATCTACTTTTAACTCAAATATTTTTTAGAGTGTTATTAAATCTTATTTAGTTATTTCAAATCAATTTAACTCATAAACAGAGAAAACCTAAAGATCTATCTGCCTAAAGATATTGTCTCCAAATTACCAACACCAAAACCTGTCATTACACATGTAGCAGCTTTCAAAATCCATAGCATGCTAAGTTAGTAAAGAATAGCAGAACCAATAGAACCTCTATTCAGAGAGAAGTAACCATTAAAACTTCAGGCATCTACCATTAACAGAACCAAAATCCAGGCCATCCAAATCTACTAACTAAGCATTCAGAGATCAATCTTTTAAGCACAGTGAACGACAGCAAATAAGATATAGGATTTCGTTACAAGGAGTCACGAGTGACATAACAACCTCTATTCAGCAGCTTTATTTTTTTGCAGCTTTCTGCATTTTTTCGAGAGCCAAACAAACAAAAAGTAGCATTTTTATCCTAAAAAAGTGGTGTGGGGTAATTATTCACAAAATGAAAAACCTCAAGAGCACTAGATTTTGTACATATAATCTTATGAAGAGATGATGCCAATATCACCAATGCTAACAGGAAAAGAATACATTAAATTGGCAAGATCTAACGAAACAAGTAAATATTTCAAGGCCTAAGACCTCACCTGACATTGAAAGTCCACTGCGTATATCAAAAAAGAATAGTAAATCTAAGATTCAATAAAAAAGGGAAAACAAATATAAAAAAGCATTTATTACACTCAGAACATTTAAAAAAAAAGAAACAAAATCCATCATTTATATAAAGACTAACCAAAACAACAAAGGTTTTAGAGAGGCATAACATTGAAGGGGCCAACTTTATAGCTGAATCGAGAAAATAAAGCAAACCCATATCACATTTTGAGCAAAAAACAAGAACATGAGAGAGATCTAATAGTTAGGAAGGAAAACATGGACAGGAGAGGAGCACTACAAGAAAAAAGGCCTTCAAGGACGAAAAATTTGGTCCTTAAAAGTGTCAATCCGATCCCTAAAATCCAATAAGGACTAAAAAATTCGTTCACTATCCCGTCCTTATAGGCTCCGCCGCTAATGACAATTAAGGACGAGGTATATCTACCGGTCTTTAAAACTTTTAGTGACTGGATAAAAAATTGGTCCCTAAAATGTATTAAGGACCGATTTTCCCACCCTTAATAATGTAAGTCACGTGATCAATAAAGTTAATAAAGACCAGAAATATAGTCCACAAAAATATAATAATGACTATAAATATTTAAGGACCAGTCTTCAATCCAGTTGTGAAAAACCATCAGGGACCGAATAAAAATTGGTCCCAATGAGTATTAAGGACCAAATTTACCGTCCTTAATAATGCAAGTCTCCTGATCATTAAGATTATTATGGACCAGAAATTCGGTCCTTAAAAATATAATAATGACAGTAAATTTTTAAGGATTAGGCTAAAATCCGATCGTTGAAATATAAATAAGGAA
The DNA here is from genome assembly GCA_037975025.1 of Excoecaria agallocha. NCBI lineage: Eukaryota > Viridiplantae > Streptophyta > Magnoliopsida > Malpighiales > Euphorbiaceae > Excoecaria > Excoecaria agallocha. The sequence goes on along the minus strand of CM075822.1, from coordinate 31,513,078 downwards.
AGGAAATGCCATCCTTAAAAGTAATAATCATATGACCATATGATACATTAAAGACCATAGAACTAGTCCTTGAAAGTATAGTAAGGACCAGTAATATGATCCTTAAAAGTAGAACTAAATCATATATATATATATATATATATATATATATGGACATATATTAATTATATATACTAAAGAACATAAATCAGTCTTTAAAAATTAAAGATAATAAAACTTTAATTAGAGACCATCTGTATTTTTAATTTAGTATCACAACTAGAGCATCCAGATTAAGATTGCTCAAAAGGATAGAAAATTAATGATATAATACTTTCATAGATAATTTGTAATTGATACATACATAGAATTATCATCCAAAAAGCCAATGCATTGTTTATACAGCCCCTTCGTAAATAAATAAATAAATAAATCTATAACAAAATAAGATAATGCTTCTCTATCTAGCCAAAAACCTAATGTTCTTTTGAATCTTCGTATTCAATTTTGTACTTCAATGTTTTGTCTATACCAAAAACTGAAAGGAAACAAAAATGATTATGCCAGAAAATATATAAATCTACTATAAATAATTAATTAAATCTACAAATATTTTGAGAACAAACCTTAGAAAAATTATATGTCCTTCAAGTGTAAATATATACACTTCAAAAAGTCAGCATATGAACCTCAAAAAAATATAATTCCACCAATTAAATTAAATACCATTTTCGGAAGCATGTGACATTATTTACCATTTTGGCATGTATGGGATAAAGACTTCAATCTACTAAGTTTGTTATGGCCAACACATTGTCTTTCTCTTATGTCACAATATAACATTGAGATTCATAACAAGTTTAGAGGATGGCAATAAGTTTAGAGATTCAAAACATAATGAAGAAAGTTCTACAATCACAAAGGATGGCAAAGACGAACCTGACAGTTGAAAGCACGGAACAAAACCAAGACGCAAAAGACAGCATCACCTCTTTAGATGAAACCCAAGACAAGTACCATGTGTTTGCAAGCAGAAGCATATGAAGTAGTCTCGGAAAGGCTAGCTGTTAATAGCATATTGTTTATCAAGTTAGTAGCAAAGAAATGCACAAACTAGGATGGCACTTACTGCAACAAAATAGGAATTTTCAAGGAAGTTGAGAAATATTCATTTTGACATTTTCCACTAATTCGGCCAATATAATTCAATTACCAAATTGTTGATCCTTCTTATGGTTTATATTTACTTTTTAAAAAAAATTCAAATCCATACTAACAAACATTCAGAAGGAGGAAAAGAAAGGACTTCTAAAAAATTCAAATCCATACTAACAAACAATCAGGAGGAGGAAAAAAAAAGACTTCTATAGATTGCATAGGTGATTGGCTTGCTTTTATCGTCTACAGATCATAAAAAATAAGTTATTCACTTGCTCATTAGAGAGGCAAGTGTTCTTAAATTTCACCATACTTCTAAGAAAAAAGGTGTGATGATACAATGGCTAGTTGCGATATTTTTTGAAGATGAATTGGGGTTTTCCCTTATTGGGAACTTCTCATACCATTGACAATTGATGTGGTATGATAATCCAATTATGAGACATAACTGAAAGGAAGTTATACTTTGAATCATTGTATCTGCTGATGATTTCCCATAAAAAAATTAAAAAGAGCACAAATCATTGTATCTAGATCCATCATTCGAGTGCACCATCTCAATACATAGCCGGTGATCCTTGTCACTATAATGCTCAAATCATATCATCCTTGTTAGTATTTGAGCAAATATAGCCAAATGAGTAAATCTGAATCTATATCTGTGCAAAATAGTAATAACAATGGAAAATTATAGTTAAAATTTTTAGAAAATGTTGTGAAGTTGGAATCTAGAAATATACATACTAGTGAGTGAACCCCAGACAGTATGTGCCATGCACTTTTGTATGCTTCATAAAAGCAAAACATTGCACATGACAGGGTTCATCAATAAGACTAATTAAATACGCTGAATTTAAAAATTCTCAATCCCAAGTAACAATTAACTTCCTCACTGTTAAAAGCTGAAATTCTTTTAGAGGAATACTATTTTAAGCTTAGTGGTTAATTTTATTAACTTACAATTTAGTCCAAATCCTTTGGTTTCATCAAGTTTTTCATTGCAATTGGCAGAAGTCATGCCATTAGTATTGTTAGTCTAGCACTGAGTTGGCATATTAACATAGCTAGGATGGTTAAGAAGCAAGTATGAACTAGAACCTGCTAAAACTTTTTTACTATCATGCAGAGAATGAGAGAAAGAAAATGAGAACATAAGGTCAACCTAGTTACTAATGAAATTCTATTCAACTTACCCAACTATGTCAATAAGCCAATTCAACTTGCACAACTCCTAGCATGAATCTATCCCAAAATACAATTGCTACACTATAATGCATGCATTAACATCATATTTCAAGCAAAGGGCAGAATATGTAAGAACTTCATCTTTTGCCCTTTTTAATGTGGAAAGGATGATAAAAGATCATTTTCTTACCCTGAATAACTAATTTTCAGGAGATATTGACAACTTTTACCCACTGCCAAATACAAAATCAATTGCTAGAAATATATCTGAGAATTGGTAGGTGTCACCAAGGGAAAAATCAATTTCAATTATTAATGACACAACAATATTAAACAATTAATCTATCTAACAAATTCAATGGACATGCTTCATTTCTTCTCAAAGAAATACCTTCCAGCAGCAGAAAAGCAAATATCATTATAATTTGGATCAAAACCATGGATCTGCTTTAAGGAATGAAGTTCCTTCATCATATGTGCACAAAAGAAACTGATAAACTGATATGTACACTGATCAGTAGAAACTTGAATAAATTTCCAAACTACAACTGAGCTATAAATGAACACTTTATATGGAAATGGAAATTAAGAGTAATAGAATATGAGAGAATGGATTATATTTCTTTATTTTAGAAAGGGATGAAGTGAATCATGAAAGACACAAGAAGTTGCATTCCTAATCATCTATAATCATCAATTTTAAAGAGAAATTATGTAGAAATATTGTCTGTGATAATGAAAAGTAATCCAAGGTTCAAGCAATCAACAAATAAAGAAGAGAGATAGAGGGAAACAGAGAGAGAGAGAAAGGATTACTATAATAGGCTCAAAACTACCTGTTGCACATATTCTTCAATGCCAGTAGCCTCAGCAGGAAATACATGCTCAATGTTGTCTATAAAGAATTAAAGAGAAACAAAGTAAGCAAAATGAAAGATGTAATGCAAATTTATGAGTTTGAAACACAATTGCTTCAAAGAACAAACATGAGAACCATCAGAGGAAAAGAAATTAAGAATAGGGGATTGAACACAGCAAACTACTCAACTACCTAGATGATATATGAAAATTATAATCAAAAGCAAGTTAAGCACAACTACAGTTGCAGAGGTAGCATAAGTTGGTCTGATTAGTAAACAATGAACCTCTCATTCAAAAAGAAGATAAAATAGATTCAAAACTGCAAAGATAAAATAGATTCAAAATTGCAGTACATTTTAACATTTGTACCTAAGTGTCTAATTTGCTTCATGGTCATTCAAGATCAAAAAAATCTCATTAAAGGAAAATCATGTTAAGAAATAATCGACAATCTACAAACCTGTACCTAATGAGGTAATGTTAAATACATCAACTACAATGAGTGCAAACCTTTACCTTCAATTCAAAAGACTTAAGATCTCGGGCAAGATGCTCGGCATTTATTCCCCCACGTGCAAAAAGCTTATAAATGCAAAAACAAAAACAAACAAAGATGAATATATATTGTTGCTCTTCTTTTCCAAACATTTTTAGCTATTTATAGTTGATAAGAAGCATATCAAAACAAACTAGAAGTTTGAATATTAACCATAGCAATAGCAATAGCAAACTAAACCTCAAAAATTATAATAAAATCCACGCTTTCCTCACTATGCCTTATTCTTTAGCCAATAATTAGCAATATGAAATTTACTAGTAAATTAAACAGTCACCAAGGGAATTTGAGAAATGAAATCATAAAAGCCACCGTATTGCAGCAATAGATTGAAAAGGGGCTTCAGTTCTTAAGGTTTTTGACTTGAGTTTCGTGGATAATGTTCTAACTGACCTAGGTTCCTCTAAAACAAAAAAAAAATATAAAAATATCATCAAGATACAGTCAAAAGCACAGAGGAGAAGTAAAGCTGAGAATCATTCAGCAAACAGTGGAAGAAACCTCGAATCCATATGATTGAAGAATGGACTTAAAGAGAAAAACCAAAATGAATCGACCTGAAATGAAAGAGATGAATCAAATAAAAAACAGCAAGATTACCTTTAATATCGACGGCCAAATGAGAAATTTGAGCAAGAGATTGTATGAAATTCAGTCTGCAATGGATCTATAAGTTTCTCCATTTCTGTTAAGAAATTTGAATCGGGTCTTGTCTGACCTTAACAAAACGTTGAAATTTAATGCCAGAAAATAAAACTACCATCCCCCACTCTGCACCTAAATTCATAGGGCCAGTATCCTCATGCATACTCTTGTTGTAACATCAAAAGAACTTAAATTTTTCATCCCACTGCAAACGAAGACCTGCGATTGCAGAATGTAGACAACGATGAACCCTAGAAAATTAGAAGAAGAGAAACAGATCCAAAAAAAATGGAAAAAAGGACTCAAAAATGGTGAAGAGGCACAAAGAAAAAAAAAGAAAAGAAAAATAGATGTAATTATTTATGGATTGAGACACTAGCCATGGCAATGCCCTGTGGTGAAGAATGCGATGGCGTAAGTCGAGCCAGAGGTATAGAAAAGGGCGAAAAGCATAAGAACTTGCGAATTTTTTTTATTTCTCCCTAATATATTATGGTGAATTGAACACCGCACTTTTTCCCGCTCAAATAAAAAGTTTCAAAGACAAGATTTCGAAGGTTTCAGGGACCAGATTAAGTTTGTTCTTAAAAAAATTAAAAGAAACTTGAGATTAAGGACCATATGAAAAATTGGTGTTTATTTGTATATTTTTAAGGACCTGATTTTCATCCCATCAGCAAAAAGTGATCTTTAAAAGCCCTTTTTTCTTGTAGTGGAGAATAGAAAGAGAAGGGCAAGGAAATTGGACCACTGACCTGCAAAAGGATCGGATTTGCAAGGAAGATGACAGCAAAGAACCCAGCAATCTTTGATTTTCCTCCCAAAAATAGTTTTTCTTCAAAAATAGATGAAGATCAGAGGGAGAGGGCAAGGAAATGGTTGGGAGAAAATCGAGTAGAGAGCGTAAGATAGAGAGGGGGATGGTTGAGGCGTAAAAAGAAAAACAAATGCAGAAAGTGGGCCAATTTATACCTAGGGTTAGGTGAAATAGCAATGGAACTAGCAACGAAAATATTTTGATTGCTAAATAGCAACGAAAATTATATTTCGTTGCTAATTTAGCAACGAAAATTTAATTTCGTTGCTAATTTTCATTGCTATATTTTATCCCAAATTTTCCCTCCCTCAAGTGCCGCCATATTTAGCAACGAAAATGAGTTTCCATTGCTAATTTTCGTTGCTAAATTTTGGCGCTAAAATCTCCCTCCCTTTTTAGCAATGGAGTACAACCATTTGTATTTCGTTGCTAAATCAATAAAACCTCAACCAATTTTAGCAACGGAAATATTTTTCCGTTGCTAAATAGCAATGAAATTTGATTTCCGTTGCTATTTTGCTATTTTCTTGTAGTGTTATATTTTTGCTTTTTTTGCTCAACTCTAGGTAGAACTGAATAAAAATCAGACTAAAACCAAACCAAATCGCAAACAATTCGGCATATTGAGATTCAACTTCAATATAATCGGTTATATTTTGAAATGAAAATTTGGTAATATCAGTTCTATCTTTAGTATCCAAAGGCTAGGACTATTAGTGAAGGTGATTAAGTTGTTTTGTATCTATTAATATATTTATTTACATAAAAATTTTCAATCATATTCTTTGTTATTTCTTCTTATATGCCACTTCTCCCTTTCAATCAATAAAAGGAAAAATGAATTAAACTAAACATTGAAATAGTTAAAGGAATACAATTTTTACTAGAGAAATGATAGAGACACCTCTCTTCCATATTTGAAATACAGTGATTTGATGAGAGAAATTTGAAAAATTACAGCTGAGAGTAGCCGTGAATAGAAAAACAGTGATAGACTAAGGCATAGAGCAAAAAAAAATCAAGAAATAGAATATGAAAAAAATATAAATCGTGAGATATAAAATAAATTGATATATATATATATATATATATATATATATATATATATATATATGATAGAAAATAAATTTTATTTAAAAATTGATCAAGGCTTTGGATCAAGTTGGATTTCAAATATTCTCATGTAAATTTTTAGGATGCCGGATTAGGATCAGTTCAATCCTAAAATTTCTGAGTTATTTGATTACGGTAACTGATTAATATTTTCGTTCATGCAATATATATATATATATATATATATATATATGTGCTAACTTGGCACACTATATAGACTTAAAATTGTTACAGTTTATGAACTAAACATATTCGGGTTTAAATAAAATGACAATCTGTTATATATGAGGGAATAAATAATTACATCCATTGTTATGCTCTAATTTTTTTTATTATTATTTGTTTGTTGTTTTGATACAAGTTTGATAGCCATTAGTGATGGAAATTATGATAATCAACACCCAACAGTAAGCCACACAACAAGAACAAAATGAAATATAGTTGTGATATTGATATGAAGGAATCAATTACAGCATAAGTTCTGTAGGTTTACACTCAAAATAAGAAGAAAAACATAAAGAAGAAAATAGCAAGGGCAGCCAAACAACAATTCTGCTCTCCTTTCCCTCACTCCCCTTTTCAGCCTTAACTGAAAGTTACAAATGATTTCCCAACCCCCCTTTCTCACAAACCTGATTCCCCTCTTATACTTTCCTTTCCCTCCTAACTAATTATTTGCTAGCTCATTCGTTTTTTGTGCCACCCTTCATGCCTTTTGCATTTCTTTTTATCATATGTTAGGCCTCTAGCTTGGAATCTTGGGCTGGTAGCATCTTCTCCATCATTGCCACCGAGTGGGGAAGCAGTCTTGTCCTCAAAACTAAAGTGGAGATGCTGAAAAAGCCCACTTCAAAATTTCTCCACCAATCCATCAACATTGCCTGATACATTGTTGGGCTACCAGAAACAGTAGGCTTTTGAGGCGCACTACCAATTCCAGAACCCGAATTGATGCAACTAGGAGATAAAGGATGAGATGGAGCAGGAATATTATTATTTTAAAGAAACAACCATTTTAACAAGTCGCCACAAGGGTCATAATTCATATGGTCCCGATGCTTAGGAGGCATATTTCTTCTCGATATTTTTCGAAGGGAAGAACCTTAATGAGAATATTGCTAAAAAATTAACACCCTATTAACTTGTAGGAGTACCATTGTGTCTCCATTAGAAAGAGAGCAATAGTTTACACTCTCTTGCTGCTCTGCCAGTGACATCGGCATAAAAGTTTCCTCTATCAATAAGAGCACTAAGACGAAAACTTATAATTTTTGTTGTTCCATTTGCAGCGACATTCTATCCATCTATGTGAAATGGGTTTGCAAGAGATGATGAAGCCGCCAAAAGAAGCACAGCCCAATCTGAACCTTCAACCTTAACTTCTTGTTGTCTACAACATGTATCATGCCTAAATCATCACAAATCTATTCATTGAGAATAGCAGAAAACTGAATTTCATTTGGACTATGATCAGCTCTCACTGTCGGTGGAATCCTTTTTCTAGAACTGCTTTCTTCCATTATAATCTGATCGAAACTATTTATATAACAGTGATGATTTAGTTTGCTATCTAAAGACACAGTAAAAAGTATAACCCTTGAGTTGCTTCCAGAAAGCTTTATTACAATTATTAATCATGGGTAATTACATCCAATCCTCCTAAATTTGCCACCAAAGCATCCACAATACCATGATACTTAGCCATCTGGAGTTTAATTTCTGTACACCTTTTGTCTATCCTAATAAAGTGCAGATCCTTTAATTTAATCTCTAGGGGTTTAATCTTACATACCTATATTCTCAATATGAAGACCAACTAACTGGATATGATGTTGTGGGTGGCTTTATTATCCATTAGTATCAGTGCAGGAATTTTGTTTGTGGTACCCAACAACAATTGCAACTGATCAAGCCCTGAGTGAATTCCACCATCACTTGATAAGTCGATGGGATGCAAATTTCCATCCTTAAAACATTCCTTTATGTACTCAAATCCCTCCTCTTCATAATTTTCTCTAAAGGCAAGAGCAATGTCAATAAGCTTTGCACCGAGAGCATAAATACGTCCAGCACCAAGAGTGTGGTGCCTAACTTCACTATTGCCCATATCATGAGCCCTAATCAACCTCCACTTCTTAGGAATAGTCTTTTTGAAGGAATCCATGGTGGTTGTTTCATCAATATAAACATTATTATATTAATTGGGTTTAGCCTTACTCCATCCATCCAAAACCACCATTACCATAGTCGTTTTTTTTTGGCAGCTTGGAATGATCCACCAACTTCCATAGGAATTCACCTGGGCTTCCCATCTCTCTCTACCTTTGAAAATTGAACGTAAAAAACCAACAAGAAACTAAAATCAAGGTAGTAAAAATCAAACGGATAATAGAAATAATAAAAGTAGCACAAACCCCATCGTAACGCCCAACCAAAGTAGGAAAACTAAATTGGAAGCTCAGATCGAGATGGCCCTTGCTGTGCAAGTAGGTGGCAGCTAATATGAGACCAAATAGAATGGCCTGGTCAACTTTGACGAAATCAGCATCCCACGTCTTCAGCTTATCATTGGAGTTGTTAGCCAAGGTCTGGTTGGTAACTTCAGGAAGTAGAATGCAGGTGTCGGCACAGTCATCGTCCATTATATGCTTATTCATTTATGATTCCAAGCTCACTGCCTTCACCATCTCGACAATCTCGCCATTGCCACCCCTCCGGACAATCTTTCTCGATGACATCCTCCGTTTAGGCACAGCAATTCTCTAGTGACAACCAACCCCCTTCCAACATCATTTTTTCCACTCTACTGTGTGTAATCGACGATCCCCTATCTCCTTTTATCTTCTACGATATAGATCAGTTAATGGGAAAAAGGTTTGCCATTGATGGGATGGAGGGCCCGGTATGAGGCTAGGTAAGCGATTTAATGGGCTAAAACACCCAGATTCATTCCAGCCAACTTGGTCCACCTGAGCTTTAATGGCATCGTCTCTCTTCTTTAGGGAAATTTGCAGCGATGGTGTAGATCCTTCTTTCCTGATCTATAGTGAATCCTCTCCAGAAAGCAAGCCAATCTCTTCGCATCCATATAATTCTCTGATTGATACACCTTCAATTCTTTTTGTTTTCATCTTTCAACCGACTGATTAGATGTCCCATATATCTCGATTTATGAAAATCTGGGAAAGTTACAGCCACCAACTCACAGCCTCTAATGGTTTGATCGATGTTCCCACCTTGTTCTGCCACCTCTTTCTTTTTATTAGTTTGGATCTCAGGAATGGGCTTGGTTAATTCATTTAGATGAACAGTGAACGTTGAAAGTCTCTGGGCATCTTCATCCATTATGGCTTGCAAGGGTTGTTGAGTTTGACCAAATGTATACCCCATCTCTACCAGGTTAGTGCCTCCTCTTGAGCTATACTCCTCTCCCATGGAGTGTTGCTTCTCTATCCGCTTTATCCAACCCAAAACCAGTGTCTGGAACTCATCGATTTTTTGCTCCATCACCCAAGCACTTTGTTGAGCACTCTATTACATTTCTGTTATAGTGTTGGTTAATTTTTGTATACAAGCTACTAGTTCCCCTATCCGATTCTCATTGTCATCTACTCAAAAAGGGAGAGCTTGGTATCTCATCTCCATTGGTATCCAGCAGGTCGAACCAATGATGGGAATTATGATAATCAACACCCAATAGTATGCCACACAACAAGAATAAAATGAATATAGATGTGATATTGATATGAAGGAATCAATTATAGCATAAGTTCTGTAGGTTTACACTTAAAAGAAGAAAAAAAACATAAAGAAGAAAATATCAAAGGCCAACTGTAAGAAGGGCAGCCAAACAACAATTCTGCTCTTCTTTCCCTCACTTTCCTTTTTAGCCTCAGCTGAAAGTTACAAATGATTTCCCTATCCCCCTTTCTCACAAACCCGATTCCCATCTTATACTTTCCTTTCCCTCCTAACTAATTATTTGCCAGCTCATTCATTCCTTGTGCCATCCTTCATGCCTTTTCCATTTCTCTTTGTCATATGGTGGGCCTCTAGCTTGGAATTCTGGGCTGGTAGCATCTTCTCCATCAATTGGTGACTGCACAATTTATTTGCTTAAAATTTTTTAACAAATATTTGCAAATGATTTCATGATAAACTTGAACGCTCTCCAACCCAAAAAAGAGTTGAATTATTTGATATTTTTATCCAATTAGAGTTTAATTGAATCATGCTTAATATATGCTAATAATTTTCTATTTATGGCAAAAATATAAATCTTTTTACAATTCAATTATCTGACAACAAATCATATATGAAGTCGCTACTTGGTAAGCAAGGCTAAAATGTGGGTTTAAAGGTTATCTCTATTGTTATATTTGTTCTGAAAAGGATATATATATATATATATATATATATATATATATATATATATATTGGGTATGGGTTAAAAAAAGTATCGTTGCAAAGAAGGCGAGTCTTTCAATCTCTAGATCGTCATAGCTAGTGATAATCACGGGGCAGGGCGCAGGGGAATAGCTCCCCACCTACTGCCCCTCGCAGAGGTGGGGGAGAGACCTTTTTCGAAAGTATTTCGAGAGGAAAATTCTCCCTGTTCCTATTCGCATGGGGATCCCTTTCCCTCATAAAAAATATTTTATTTTTTTTAAAATATAATTATAATTAAAATATAATATTTAACAATTAATTATAATTGATATATAATATTTAATAATTAAAAAATTATAAATTCAATTACCAATCAAATCAATAAAAATTTTACTAATTGACAAAACTAAAATTAAGTATAATTTAAAACTAAATTATATAAATATAATAAAATTTAATTATTAAAATTTCAAGGGCCAGGAAATTTCGGGACAAAAACCACAATCTTCATCTACGTCCCAAATTTTAAGTCGGGGAATATTATCTCCTGTGCTCGTCCCCACAGGAAAATATTTTTGGGATTTTTTGCACAATTTGGGGTGGTTCCCCGTCAGAGATGGGAATTTTCCACCCCATGACCATCCCTAATCATAGTTGCTTTAGCTATGATTATTTTCTTTTAATTAATATTGTTGTTACAGTTTAAAAAAAATAAGGCTAAATTAGCTTCTCTTTAAATTTATATGTGAATTTAAATCATTTAATGCATGATCCTCTGAATTTCCATTCATCTATTGGAAGTTGTGGAAGTAGATACTCATGTATTAAATGATTGGAAAAATCTATATAATTTTGCCCTTGGAATTTATTTGGAGTTGATATGTTACATCTGGCATACATGAAATGGTATGATACATCATTCTGAAGCTAGTTATACCAAATCAATTTCCTATCTGAAATTGATTTTTTTTTGTAAATGAAAATGTTAATTTTTGGTACTTGAAATCATTTATGTCATTATTAGTTCAAACTTTTACAATTTTTTCATACTTCTACTTCTTTAAATCTTCATCTTCTCCTCCTTTAAATAAGAAAAAAAAAAAGAAAAGAAAAGAAAATAAAATCACCACCAAACTCACTCCATTTAGCATAAATCACACATTTATTTTTCATTTTTTAAAGGGAAGAGCATGACAAAGCTTTATACAATAGTTATCTCCCTAGAGACAACATTTCCTATAACATCCGCAAGCAAAATCTAATTCCATTACAAAAAAAATTGTTAATTAGCGACTAAAATTAGCGACAAAATTATTTTCGTCGCAAATTTATGACGATTTCGTGACTGTTTTACAATTCTGTCATGGGAGGGTTAATTTTCATTTTTTAAGACGAAATTAACAAACAGTCGCTAATTATTGGCCAAAAATATACGCGACGTGTTTTACGAAGAAATTAGCGACAAAATTACCATCGATAATTTATTTTATTTTTTTATTCGCTAAATTAGTTCTCGAAAATTTAGCGACGAATGTTTTAGTTGCTAATTTTGGAGGAAAAATATCACACCACTTTTTGCGACGGTTTAGCAACGAAAAATGCTCGTCGCTAATAGTATTACATTTTTGTAAAAAATATTAGCGACGAAATAATTTAGTCGTTAATCCGTCCCCAATAAAATAAATTATATTATAATTTGATAATAATTTTTTATCAATTATCTCAAAATTTAAAGTTATTTATTTATAAAATTTACATTTTTAATAATGATAATAATAATAATAATAATAATAATAATAATAATAATAATAATAATAATAATAATAATAATAATAAAATACTTGTTATAATTATTATATAATCACATTATGAAAATTAATAAAAGTAAATATTTATAAAATAGTAATGTAAAATTTATTATCTCATTTAAAATAATTATAAAAAAATTTATAATTTATTTTTATTTTGTAAAATTTAGATCAAATATTAAATTATTTCTAATTTTAATGATATACATTTATTAAACCATTTTTAAATATTAAGATAAAATAATAAAAATTGGCATGAACATTATAATTTTTTACTTTTATTTTTTCGCTGGCAATCGTATTATATTATAATTGTATATTTATACCATATATTTAACTAAATATAATTTATTTCTAAAACTAGTGAAATTGACATTTTTCTTCACATATCTTAATAAATTGTGTGTTCATTACGTGTGATTACATAATTATCTATAATCAAATAAAAATTAGCGTCCAAATAAATAGAATTGATTGTTCATTAAATTTTAATTTATTTTAAAAAATAAATAAATATGAACTTATCATAATACTAAAAAAGTATAAGCTATCTTAATGAAAATAAGAAATAAAATCTAAAATTAGGGAATTTGATCTGTAACGCCCCAAAATTTGAGTCACCTGATAAATACTTTTTAATATGTGAGCAATATTTATGATACTGATTCACAAGGATCAATTTATTGAGGATCCTATATGAGTAAATGCAATTTGAAGGTTGATATATATATATACACACACACACACACACACAATAAAATACTTACTTTAAATCATTTCAAGATAATAAAAAATTAACATTTAAGTTTCATATTTTACTACAACCTAACCTCGGTGATAATTATGACATATGTAAGTAAAAGCATTGATTAGATAATAAAAATTAACTCAAAAATCTGCTAATCCCAGATTATATTCACTACAACCTAAGCCCAATGAGCCCATTACAATGGGCCCAAAAACCTGTTAAGCCCAAAAGAACTGAGTCCATTAGGGCAATTTTTTGCCCTTTTGAAAACCCTAAAAGACATGCTATAAAAGTGAGGGTTCAGTTTAAACATCACTCTCTCTTCTTGAGCTACTGCTAGTCCTCTACTCCTTCAAGCAATCAAGGCTAGGGTTTAGCTAAATTATTTTCGCTGAAACCTTGGCAGACAAGGCAGTTACCATTCGTACCAGGAAGTTCATGACCAACTGCCTCCTCTCCAAGAAGCAATTCGTAAGACTCCTCTATTCTCATCTCAGTTTATTGGATCACAGATCTTTTTCTATTGAAACTAAGAATTAAAGAAGCTAAAATTTTTGTTAATTTTGCACTACAAAAAAAATACAGAATAGCGATAAAAATTAGCGAGGACAATAAAATTTGTTGCTAAATGCACAACAACATTGCGACGAAAAATGATTTTTGTCGCAAAATTGTTAGTTGTGGGTGGAGAAACAGATTTTGCAACGATTTAGTAAGAAATAATTTTTGTTGTAGCTAATTTTAGATGCCAAAATTTTGGCCCAAAAAATAGAGATGCCTTTGCGAGCAAAGACCCCTCGTTAAATCTTAATTCACGACTAGAATGATAAATTAAGCGTCTTATTAGCGAGGACTTAATCCTCGTTAAATTAGCGAGGACAAAACCCTCGCTAACTGGTAAATAGATTGTCATTTGACATATGAACCGTTTAGCGATGACTTAATCCTCGCTAATTTGGTGAGGAACAAATCCTCGCTAAATTAGCGAGGAAAATTCCCTCGTTAACGGTTAAATACTTTAGCATTTGACATATTAACCATTTAGCAAGGACTTAATCCTTGATAATTTTGTGAGAAACAAATCCTCTCTAAATTAGCGAGGATAATTCACTCGCTAACGGTTAAATAATTTAGCATTTGACATATTAACCATTTAGCGAGGATTTAATCCTCGCTAATTTGGCAAGGAACAAATCCTCGCTAAATTAGTGAGGACAATTTCCTCGCTAACGGTTAAATACTTTAGCATTTGACAAACTTACCATTTAACGAGGACTTAATCCTCTCTAATTTTGCGAGGAACAAATCCTTGTTAAATTAGCAAGGACAAAACCCTCGCTAACGGGTAAGTAGATTGCCATTTGACATATGAATCATTTAGCGAGGACTTAATCCTGGCAAAATTAGCGAGGACAAAACCCTCGCTAATGGGTAAATAGATTGGCGTTTGACATATGAACTATTTTGTGAGGACTTAATCCTCGCTAATTTAGCTAAAATTAGATAGTTATATTTTAACTATTTTTATATAATTTAAATTTTATTTATATTTAATTTAGTAAATTTAGTTAATATATTATTTTAGCAAAAATTGAAATAAACTAAATTATTATTATCTAAATTAAATTAAATTATTATTTTTATATTTAATAATATTAATTATTATGAATTATATAATAAAAACTTAGATGAACTAAATTATTGTTATTGAAATTAACTAAATTAAATTAAATTATTATATTTATATTTATTTATTAATATTAATTCTTATTAATTATATAATAAAAGAAATAAATTCCGAGAATATAATTTAGCTTGGATTCTGATCCTCGCTAATGGTTTATAAAGTGGTGTGAGTTTTAACCATTTAGCGAGGAAATAGCCCTCGCTAATTTAGCTTGGAATGTAGTCCTCGCTAAATATCCCTCGCTATTTCCTCGCTGATACTTAATTCATGTTGCATTAGTAGGGATGATCATGGGGTGGGGAATCCTCGAATTTCCCCCCACAGGGACGGGGGAAAAATCCCCGTGATAAAATCGTAGACAGGAACAGGGAACGGGGTATCCGCCCCGCGGGGATCCCCGCCCAGCAAAAAATATTTTTTTTTTAATTTTAAAATATAATATTTTATAAATAATATTCCACATGTGTTTTAAGCTCTTTTTTAAAAAATCAAATCCATAATTGCACCAATCAAATTATGAACATAATAAAATGCACAAATAAACAATTAAATCCAATTTAGTTCAGTTTTATTGCTACAAATGATGCAATAAATTATTTAAAAAATGCAAGTACATTGTATTCAATGTCACGGTACCATAACAGAATATAATCAATTATCACACTGGAAAAATATAATTGAATACAATGTAGTTATTCATCAAGTGAATACATTATATTGAGATTTATTTTATCATGTATATGATGTATTCGGTTTTATAAAGTGCATTCACTTTAAGTTTTTATTTTCCTTTCAATTTTTTTGGGATGCTACGTGTCAATTCAATAAATTAGAAGGACGTCACTGTAACAAATATAAAATTAAAATACTACATTATACCGTCATATTCAATTAGTGTAAAATATTAATATAATATATTAACTAGTAATATAACGACATCATATTCACTTATTTTCGAAAACAATATAATCAATGTTGTTATTCTATATTAACATAATACATTGTATACGGTAAATTCCATAAATGGTTTTGTTATTATATATTGAAATAATACATTGTGTATTGTATACAATGTAATCCGATTTGTTATGCCATGTATATTTTAGAAGGATTTAAATTCATATTTTAATTCACTTCTAAATTTTAATTTTAATTCACTTGTAAAAAAAATTAAAGTACAAAAATTGAGAACACTAACACTCTACTACTCAATTTAATAAATTAAGGATTTAAATTTATATCATTTTCTAAGTGAACTCATCAGCAACTTTTTTCATGTAAATTTTGGCAGTGTATCCACTTTTACCCAAAAAATAAATTGTATTCATTTCTATCCAACTGAATATATTGTGTTTATTTTTGTCCAAACTAAATAGAGTAAAAAGAATGTTTCCTGGTTTGTAGTTTTGTTCCTCCGGAAGTCTGGTAGTTAGCTGATGTTTTTTTGATGTAATTTTTTTCTGGATTTTGTTAGTTCATTTGTCATTTGTCTTCATAGCTATTTTTAGGTTTGGTTGTATTAATTATTGTAAGGTGCGCTGGTCCCACTTTATAATGTTAACTAAATACAATAATATAGTTGTGAAGGTAAAAGAGAATCAATTTGTTGCTGGTCTGATAGTTTATTTCATTGTATAAACATTATTGTCTTTATAAGTAACAATTATTCAAAAAGAAATATACAAAGTTTAAACATTCTTCATTGTATACACTTTGAATTAAGCTTTAACTTAGTATTTATAGCATAAATATTTGCACTTGTTGTCATCTTATTGTCTCTTTTCTTTTTGGTTGATAAATTGGTCAGGGTGCTGGTAAATTTGCTACTTTAAACAGTTTAATTGGACATCCTGTTCTGGTGAGTTAATCTGTAAAATATGCTGCTAAATTGTTGATCAGTTCTCAAACAGATTTCAGTGATTTTCCTCAACAGGTAATTGATTAATTAAAAACTCATTTCTTTCAACATTTTAACTACTTTATATGACATGTTCATTATTTTTGAACACTAATTTTCTTCAGCTATTCAGAAGTAGTTGATTTTTTGTAGGGCAAAATGAATATATATATATATATATCAAATCACAATTATTGGAAATTCTAAGTTTTGTTTTATTTAATTGACAGGCTAAGAGAAATCCTATTCCTTTACTAAGTTTTCTAGCTATATAGGCTAAAGGATTTATACATTCTCATTGGAATGCTTTTCAGTTGGTTTCATTGCATTTTAAAATAAAACAAAAGCTTGGAGTTTTGTTTTATATTGAGAGTCCATGTGAGAAACTTTGCTAATTTCTCAAATTTATATTGTCATTGTTGTTAGATTTTTTGCATCAGTGAATATATGTTCTGTTCATTTATAGAATTTGGTTTTCCGACAATGATTGAGTTTGATAAGTTTTCACAATACATTATTTTTTAGTTAAAAAGAGGGCAACAACCCTAAAACAGAATTTAATACATTTAATGTATGCTTCATAGATCTATTGATGAGGGAAACTTATGATAATAACCATGTTCTCATATTAGTTACGCACTTATTTGTCAGGTTTTGATTATTCTCAAGATATTATCTGTGCTTACTAAACTGTCTTGTCTTTGTGCAGAATGGGCTTGATACTAAAGTGGAGAAGTCCAGGAAGCAATTGAAGGAAAGAAAGAATAAGGCGAAGAAGGTTCATGGAGTAAAGAAGGTTCATGGAGTAAAGAAGGTTAGCTAGTTCATTTCTTATGTGGTGCTTCATCACATTTGTTCATCTCCTCTGATCTCGCCCTTATTGCTTGTCTTTTGAATTACGAGTAATCATTTGCCTTTTTTATTTTTTTATGCAGACAAAGGCAGATGCTGGCAAGGATGGAAAGAAGAAATGATTTTTCAAGTATTTTATTATCATCTTTAAGCGTCGATACTCTTATTTGGGCTTTGTATAGCTTCTAGGTAATTTTGGATGAAATCTTGTGTTGTCATTGTGGATGTTAAAGTCATGATTTTCAATTATATGATTTGAAAAATTTGATATCCGATAAATTTGATATCCGATAAGTTGAGTTATACATTGAATTCAATGTGTTTGATGTCTGAAACTAAATTTCTGCTGAAAAATGTCTTGATACATTTTAAGTTTCCATTACCTACTTGGTTTGTATTCGGACAGTGATTACAGCAATTACACATCAACTTGTCTACTAGGTGTCAATTTTGTACTGAATTGTTCTACAGTTTTTTCTTTTTTGAAAGGATGATGATTCATGATGTAAATTATGGTCAAGAGTCTAACATAATGAGTTTATGAATTCTTTTGTTGAATTCCAAGTTCTTAATTGGAGTTTGAGCTATTCTTGAAATTTTTACGTTCAAAGCCTTAGTGAGATCATTTGTAAAATTTAAGAAATGATTCCACGTTGTTCATGCTGAAGCAGGTGAGCCATTACCAATTTCATCATTCATCTTAGTTAGGTGTACGATAGTTTCTTATACAGGATTAAAATTTTAAAATACAGCAAAAGAAAAAATTTTAAAATAGAGCAAAAGAAAAATTTCAATTATGCAATAATTTAGCGACGGATTTGCGACAGCAAGTCTGTCGCTAATGTGTAATAGATATAATTTAAGAAATAATTAGTGACAATATTAGCTACTAATATTTTGTCGCTAACTTTTACAGTAAATTTATAATTAGCGACGGAAAAAATAGTCACTAAATATTATTATTATAATACCGGCAACTGCTATGAATATAAATTAGTGACAGAACAAATAAATTAGCGACAAAATTTTTCGTCGCTAAATTAGCAACTGATTTTGTATTTTGTCTCTAATATATTCGTGACTGGGCTATTAGCGACTGTTCATTGCGACGTCGCTAATTTATTTTAGCGACGAAAATGTCTATCGCTAATTAACAATTTTTTTGTAGTGTCCAAATCACAAACTCAAAAACATGTAGCCCAAAGGAAACCTGAAAGTCATAATTGGCTAACCAGTCCGCAGCACCATGAATATGCTAGATAGTCACCACTCAAGATCTACTTAGAAGATCCTTTATGGTTCTGAAAATAGAGGACACTACAAAAAAACCTGAGTTAGCGACTTTCTAACTTCAATCATGAAAATGTATCGATCATAAATTTAACGAGGAAATAGCGATGGAAAACTGAAAGCTGTCACTAAATTTGGTGGCTAAGAATGGCACCATTTTTTGCAACCAAAGCAGTGACTGGATATTTGTTGCTAAAAGCATTTCTTTTTTTAATTTAGGAAATTTATTTTCTAAAAATAGCGGCAAAAATATAGTCACTAATTGAAGTGAAATTGTAGCGATAGATAATTTTTCTCGGTAAATTTGGCATCAATCTTAGCGCAAACATTAGCGATGAAAATATTGGTCGCTAAAAGGATGTTCAATTCTGCATCATCATTAGCGACAATTGAATTCGTCCCAAATATCATCGCTAAAAATATTTTATATTATATTAATTAGGAATGAGCATGGAGCTACAAAATTAACCAGTTTATTAATATCGATTTTTTAAAATTACTAACCATTAATCAGTCCATTACATTCAGTTAACCAGTCCATCAATTGTGATTTTTTGATTTGGTTAACCAATATTTTTTGGTTAACCATTAAAATTTATAACATAAAATTATATTAGAAAAATTAGATAAAGTTTAATTCAATTTCCAATGTGTAAAGTAATTTAATATAAAAATTACGAAACAAACATAATTTACTAGCCAAAATTCATGTTTTATAAATTAATAGCTAATATTATAAAATAGATTTGATATTTATTGAAAATTACTATATTTGATTCTAAATCAAATAAAATTTTGGATAATAATGTAATTAAATGCTATTAAGTAAAATATGAATACCGATATATGATAAAAAATATATATGTAAAAGTTAATTGTATACTATATATAAATATTGCTATATAATTAAAAAGAATTATATAATATAAATTTAGTTTAAAGTATTATATAAATTTTATAGAAAAATATAAAAAATTAAGGTATAAAAATAAAAAGATAATTTAAATATATTTTAAAATATTATTTTATGTAAATTTTAAAGAAAAATAGAGAAAAACTTAAGACATAATATATATATATATATATGAACCGGTTAACCGTGAACTAACGGTTAATCATAACTTAAAAAACCTAAATCGTAAGCATTAACCAAAAATGTAAAAATTAAAAATCATAACCAAGTCCATCAGATCGATTAACCGTAAAAATGATTCGATTTCGGATCGATTTTGCGGTTAATCATATTTTCGATTTTTTTCCTCATCCCTAATATTAATGGTCTATTTTCAATTAAATTTTTCAAAAATTTATAATTTTAATTATTGATTTTACCAAACATTATAATATTAAAAAATATAGATACACATTTATTATTACTAATTACGTATAATAATTTTGTTTTACAATGAAATTATATGGAAGTTCAGTCGATAAAATTCACATTTAATCTGAAAATTATATAATTAAAAAATTCTGACCAAAATTTAATAATTATTTTTTAATAATTTCATTGATTAAAATAATTTTTTACTTTTATTTTTTCGCTTGCAATCGCATTAATTATTTTAATTTTATACAAAGAAAAACTCTATATAAATTTATTCACTAAATTATTCCCATTTAACAAATATTGTCCATATGAAAGTAGGAATATTTTTTCCTTTTAAAAAATCCTAATTACTCTTCTTTCTTTGCCTTATTCTTCACTACAAGAAAATGTAAAAATAACAACAGAACTAATTTTGTTGCTAAAATTGGTTAAACATTAGGGATATGGCAATGCAAATATATTTGATTATCTTCTGTCACTAAAAATAGAGGAAATTTTTAGCGCCAAAAATTAGCAACAAAATCATTATACCGTTGCTAAATAAAGCGCCAATAGATGGCAAAAATATTTTGGCACGAAAAATAGCAACAGAATGTAATTTCCGTTTCTAATTTAGTAACGAAATTTAATTTTCATTGCTATTTTTGCAACAAAAAATAATTCGATTGATAAATAACCATGGTTAAAAAATTTTGGTTCCAAAATAGCAACGAAATTTTTCCGTTGCTAATTTTTATTTTCAATTTTAAATAGCAACAGAATTGGATTTCTGTTGCTAATTTATATTTTCAATGAAAAATAGCAACGAAATTTATTTTCGGTTGCTAAAATAGCAATTGAAATGAAATTTCGTTGCTAAATTAGCAACCAAAATAGAAATCTGTTGCTAATTTACATTTTCAATGAAAAATAGCAACAGAATTAGATTTTCATTGCTAATTTTCATTTACAATTATAAATAGCAACGAAATTGGATTTTTATTGTTAAATTTAGCAACGGAATTGCTATTCAGTTGCTAACCTTTTTCAATGGAAATTGAATTTGGTTACTATAAATAGCAACAAAAATTGAATTCAGTTGCTAAAAATAGCAACGAAAATTCTAATGCCATTGGTAAATAAATTATATTCCATTGCTAAAATTAGCAACGAAAAAAGCATTTTCGTTGGTAATGTTGACCAATTCACCAAAATATATATTGTTTAGATTTAGCAACAAAATTTGAATTTTTTTGCTAAATTTAGCAACGAAAAAGAATTTTGGTTGCTAACAAAATATCAGCAGTCAAAATTGCAACCGAATGTTCCGTTGCTATTTTTCATTGCTAATAAAAAAAATTCAACAAATTTGGTTGCTAATTTTCGTTGCTATTTGATAATTTTCTTGTAGTGCTTCTTACAAAACCAATAACAGTAATAACAAGAATTAAAAAAGGAAGAAAAAAGGAGATGAGGGAGACGTAAAGAGAGGAGATCAGGGGAAGGGGGAGGATAACATAACACAAATGAAGAGAGGGAGATTGGAAAAGGCAGAATGGCTCACCAACACTAGTGATCTGATGCTGTTCACTTGCTATAGTTGACAACCCAATCATCTCATCTCCTCCACCGTTTGATCTACTCCTAATATTGTTGTTGCCTTAATTTAGGGTTTTTTTCACTTGAAACCTTGTGCTTGAGATTTTAACCTCCTTCAGCTTCCAATGATGACATGAGCAGCACTAACGAGATCCTAAGAGCAAGGCGATCATCTCGATATCCTCCATTCCTCCCTACTCATCGACAACAAGTAAATCAAAAAAGGGGTATGCCGGCTGCCCAAGCAAGGATTTGGACTAGACCATGATGCGTTGGAGCTAGTGAATGCTCCTAGGAGGTTATTGGTGGCCCCAACTCCAATTAGGTAATGCATCTTCGACAAAGCTCCAATGAACATCTTGTAAGTAGCATTGCTATCTAAATTTCAATTAATTGTGCATTTACAATTTTGCATTTTTTCTCAACAAGTATTTAGATTGTTATCTTTTACATTTTTTCAGTATGTATGAACTTAATTATGTGATTCTTTCATATGTTTTTGCTTGGGAGTCGAGTTGCTGCTTCTTCTTGTTTCTAGTTTTGCTAGTATTTCCATATAAAATTTTTGTTTTGTTAGTTGCAAAATAGAGCTTAATTTCATTCTTTTATTATAGTTTGACTATGGATAGTCTGTAAATTTTAATTTTTTTCTTTTAGAAGCATGATAATGGATCTCTGAGGGCTTTCTTACTTATTGCACTCCAATGGCCTATTATTATAAAATCACTATTATGATATTTTCTCAATTCAACCTATAATGATCATATATTTTGCTACCACTGACATTTACATATATAAAAATATTTTAGTATCTAACTTTAATATGGTTGACAAGTCAAATTTTAGATATATAAAAACACACTATCGAGATCTATATAAAGCCATAAGATTTACTGAAAAAGGTCATTGCTATTAATATTTAATATCAATAATAAAAAGAATAACTTTGTGGAAAGATGCAAAGATGCATCAAACTGATTTTATATCAACTCATTGAACCAGCTTTAAAGGGGATCAAAAGAACACAAGCTCAATTCCCCTTCAAAAACTCCCGAGTTTGATATTGGCTTTACTTATTTTAAGATTTCTTATCTAAACTGAATACATTAAATTGTTTCTGAATTAAGACAATCATAACTTATTATAAGAAAAGAAGTAATATAAGTAGTTATTTTACAAATATTGTCTACTTTATAATTTTTTTCTATATCATGAATATGATTCAGAAAAAAATAATTTATATAGTTACACATAATTGTGAATCAAGATCACATTTCAAATTCATATATATATATATATATATCTTATTCCCAAAGAGCCAGTATCTTATAAAGGTATTCATTCACATTAACAAAGCTTCCTCATTAATTTTCTTTTCCTACTATGATATTCAGTCTGACTAATCTTATTAAAATAAATTGCCAAAAAATAATGGGCTTAGTTACTATTAGATCATCAACACTAAATAAAGGTGGGCTTGCTTGAACACGATTCAAATGAGCTTAGCTCCATATAGACTTGAGGGCCTGAACAATGACACAAGGCAACATAGTAAATTTATTTTGAATTTAGAAGTAATGTTGTTTAAAATTGTTGAAAATCAAAGATATATTGGATTGTTAATATAGACCTTGTAAGCCTAATAACACCCAAATTATTTGGAAGTTGATGCATTTTAAGAGTTAGGTAGCAATGCCCAATAGTCTAAGATTTAAATATTAAAGATGTGTTATTTCTTGGAGAAGTAATATCTATTTTTAATTATTTACTCTTCTTTGGTTGGATAGATATAAAATAACAATTTTGAACTGTACCATAAATGAGTCAACATGTACGCTAATGAACAGCTTATTGGTAGACTTCAGCTGCAGCACCTAGATCGATCTAATCTTCAGACTTGATGCTCAATATGCTGCAATGTAGCTGAACTTTTTGCGATGATTTTGTTTTACTTGAACTGTGTTGGTTAAGAATATGTTGGACTGAGGCTATTGATTGCTGATTGTTGAGTGCAAGTTTGCTATTGTACTTATACTAAATTGAGATTTGGCATACATTGCTTACCAACTAATGCACAAATTTTTGACGTATTAAGATATTTTAAGCACAAAAAGTGCTTGTGGGTTGGGCATAGTTTAGGTAAAAATATAAAGATATAATGGTGGAAGATATAGATCACATATATTTTATGTCTTATTGCTTGCATATTATTACTGTATATATTTGTAAAAACAAGAAAGCATGGACAACTCTAGTGGCAAAAGTGAAAGTGAATGGATAGAGAGTCAATGGGAGCTGTTGGATTGTAAGAAAGGCAATTGGAGAGCAGGCTATATGCATAATGGGGCGTACCCTTAGCTGTAAATACTGTGCAGCAGAAAATTTTTTGGAAGTGGATGTAGATATTGGATCTTCTGTGGTTGCAAGTGCAATAGTTAATTATTTAATTTGAATTATTTTTTCTTTAAGTATTTTCTAAGTATTATACAATTTAATATACTTATGTGGTATTATATTTTTTAAATTAATAGTATTGAAAAATTTTTATTTACATAAATTAAATTCTTGATGTAATAGTAGTAGTAGTAGTAGTAATAATAATCACTACAAAAAAATGAATTAACGATTAAATTTAGCGACAACAATAATTCAGCGACGGATTAGCAACTATTTTTCAATTCTGTCATGAAAATTGATAATTTCAACATGTTAGCAGGTTTAGCGACGAAATAGTGACAGCAATCCAAAAACAATCACTAAATATCGGTGGCAAAATGGGCACCATTTTTTGTGACTCGTTTAGCGACAGATTCGTTCATCGTTAAATTTTGCTCATATTTTTAATTAATGAAAAGATTTTTAGAAATATAGTGACTGTAATTTTGTCTGGTTAGAGTTATTTTAGCAACAAAATTTTCTATCGCTAAAGTTGTCACTAAAACTTTGATATTTAAATTTTTTATTTTGAATTTATTTTTTAAAATTTTTAATTATGATTATTGATTTTACTAAATATTATAATATTATTAAAAAATGTACATACATATATATGTTTAGTAATTATTTTTATATTTTTGAATACACATGAATTTATATCGAATTTATTTTTTCTAATCTTGTTAAAATTAACATTTAAATTTGAAATTATATAATTAAAAAAATTAAGTTCATTATCTTATTGCTAATAAAAATAGTTTTTTGTGAGAGTTTTACATATTATTAATAGTAAATTAAAGTATTATGAACCCTTAATTATTATATATTATACTTATTTAGAAAAAATAATAATTTTTATCAATTTTTTTCAAATATAAATTTATTTATTTAGAAAATATATATTTTTAATAATAATAATAAACTAATTGTTACAATTATTATATAATTTTATTTTATTTTGTTAAAATTTGTTCAAATATTAAATTATTAGGAATTTTAATTATATATATTTACCAAACCATCCTTGACTATAAAGTAAAATGTGAAAATTGATGGGAATATTTTAGCATTTTCAAAATATTAACCTTAAGTATAAAAGCTATTGTTTTCTCCAACCTCCCTCCTCCATCTTTCCTTCTCTCCTCCCTCCCTCCTCCATCACAACAGCCTCGACGTCGATCACCTGCACTATAGAGCATTGCCAAGAGACCTAGAGTCCTCTCTTTTATCGACTCCGAGATACGTAAGTTAACCTCTATTTGGATGGAAGTAGGTGGGGATGGATGAGAATAGAGTAGATGAGAGTAAATGAGAATAGAGTAGATGGGAGTAAATGAGAGTAGAGTAGATAGGAGTAACTCTCATTTACTCTCCCTTGTTTAGCAAATCTAAAATAAATATAGAGTAGACGGGAGTAACTCTTTAAAATTTTAGATTAAATATGGAGTTACTCTCATCTACTATTAAATTGAGAGTAACTTTTTTTAAAGATATAGAATAACTAGTTACTCCTATCTACTCCCATCTATTCTATAATTTTTATAAAACAAACAGAGTAATTGAGGGTGCGTTTACTTACAGAAAATAGTTTTCTGTTTTCTATTTTCTATTTTCTTAGAAAATTGGAGTATTTATTTTCCGTAGAAAATTTAGAAAACACGTTTATTTATCAACAAATGAAAAACTGGAACATTTATTTGTGTGTGTGTGTATACACACATGTATGTATATATATATATACATACATACAGATATTACATGTATATGTATGTGTACATACATATATAGATACATACATACATACATTTATATATGTATGTGTGTATGTATGTACATATGTATATATATATATATATGTATGTGCATACATACATATGTATATGTATATACATATGTATGTGGATATATGCACATACATATACATGTATTTATGAATACATACACATGTACATGTATGTGTATGTATGTGTATATATATATATATATACATATCCATATGTATATATATGTATGTACATACATATATATACATATGTATGTATGTATGTATGTATGTATGTATGTATGTATGTATGTATGCACATACAAATACATGTATATGAATATGTATGTGTGTGTATGTGCATATGTATATATGTATATGTATATGTATATGTATATGCATAAATACATATTTATATGTATATGTATGTATATAGATACATACATAAATACATGATGCATGCATGTTTATATGTATATATATTTGTATATGCATATGTATGTGTATATATGCACATACATATGTATACACATACATATGTATGTATACATATACATATGCATATGTATATATATATATATATATATATATATATATATATATATATATATATATATATATATATATATATATATATATATATATATATATACATATACATATACATGCACATGCATATGCTTATATATGTATGCACATACAAAAATTTACATATGCATGTATATGTATATATATATGTATATGTATGTACATATATATATGTGTATTAATATTATTTAAAAAATTTAAAAAACATCTTTTATTAGTATTTCAGTTTTTTCTTTATTTTGAAAAACTGAAAAATTTATTTTCTGTTTTCTATTTTAGAAAACTGACGAAAATAAACATGATCTCTATTTTTTATTTTCTGTGGAAAATTTTTCTGAAAAATTGAAATAATTTTCTGTAAGTAAACAGTTTCTGAGTTATTCCAATCTACTCTACTTTCACCTACCCGATTTACCTTCATTCAAACATAGGCTTAGAAAATAGAGAAGGTGGGTGCTTTTTTTTTTTTTTATTAATAATAGCAAGCTCAAAAATTTCCATCCCCTTCTTCGAAATTCTCTCTACTGCTAGCATTCATTGTGCTTAACGATGGAGGCAGTGAGGCTCCGTTTAGTATTTGATCATATTTTGTGCACATCCCAGAAGACACAACGCATAAAACGTTGCTGGGTTCTGTTAAAACCCTAACATCAAACCATCTTCGATCTCTCTTCCCATCTTCTTTATGCCTTAAATCTTCAAAAAAGAGAAAGGCATCAAAAGTACTTAAGAGCCCAAAGTATGCGTCTTTATCTACCTTCTAAATATGCATCAACCATTTTTTGCTGCAGCTTAATTTTTTGGACTTATCAACTCGTTTAGGTTTGTTTCTCATTTCTTAAATTCATGTATTGTAGGAAGAAAAAAAAAATCAGCTGGGTTTGAAAAAAGTCCAGATGTTTCAGGTAATAACTTTGAGATTTATGTTAAAAATTGTTGTGGCTCTTTTTTTTAGTTGATGCTTCTCTTTTCCAAAGGGTTCAGTAGTTTAGCTTTCGGTGTTTTTCTGCTTCTTGCCTGTTGTCGATTTTGGTCTGCTTTTGGGTGGGGTTGGTTGTTCCGTAGGAGTGGATATCTCGATTTTTGTTTCTCAGCGGTGGTAGTAGTTCCCTGTGGCTCTGTGTTGTTTAGTTGTTGGGGATTTTGAATCCCTTTTTTGTGTTTGTTAGGCTTGTAATTTGAGTTTTAGATTTTGCGGGTCTTACTTTTTTGGGGTTGTTTTTTGGCCTTTTTTTTGGGTTGTTTTATGCTGCAGTACTGTTCCTTGGTTGGTTTGTTTTGGTGTTTTATTCTCAGGTCTGTTAGTCCTTGCCTTGTTCTCAGCTAGGATGTTTGCTTCACTTCTATCTCATTAAAATTTGCAGCTTATAAAAAAAACTGTTAGCACATCTATACATGTAGCATCATTCAGATTTCTAGGATTGAGTTTTTAAATTAGCATCTTCCATGTAAGTTTGATTGATGGCATGATAGCCTGGTTTTGGTTCTATTTGATATATTAATAAAATTATTTATGATGAAATAACAAATAAGATATATTTGTTATTTTTTACCAAGTGAAAAGCCGTAACAAATAAGATATATTGATCTTATTTGTTCTATTTAATAGTAAAATATACTGATTTGGTAGCATAAAAAGCTTATGGTGAAATTTTTCATTTGCAATAATCATGTGTCAAATAGATATGGGAGATAGATAGGTTTTTATCAAATAGAAATTGATTTGAACTGCTGTTGGTCAATGTCTCTTCAGATGAATGTTTACATTTATAACACACATGCTTCTCTTCAACCTGATCAATGACAAGTGATTGGTATTTTCTATTATAATTAAATTGTTGTTTATGGGGCTTTGTATTTATTCGAATGTTTAACAGAAAGGGAGAGGCATACAATTTGATCAGTTTTTTTTTTTTCAATCAGATATCTTAATTTGTCAATAGAAGTACAGACTTATCATGACTGCAATTTTGAACTAAAATATTTATGTTCAGTAGTTTAAATGCTGGAAGCAGTAGAAGATAAAGTTAAGAATGTGTGCATTAACAAACAACGAGGCATGTCTCTCTGACTAGTTTCAAATCATGTGGTAACAAACAGGTTATAAGATTTATCCATCTTATTTTGAAAACACCAAAATTTTATCAAGTATTTAAGCTGTAAAGATGATTTTTTATAGTTATAGGTTGTTTGAAGCTTGATATTTTCAAAATTAAATGTTGTTTAGTTACCAGGTACCTGCCCTTTGATACACTTGAATTCCCTTATTTGTTTCATGTGCTTAATTTCTCATGAATGTTTCTTTCTTTTATATGATCTGTTGCAGCTGAAGAAGTCTTCATCTATACTTCATATTTGCGTTGTCTTTTTTTTGTTAAAATCAACATATAGTGTACTAAATTTAGGGTTTAATTTGAGACTTAATAATTAGCTACAACATTTATATGGAAGTTGCATATTAATTAAAATTCTTACTTATCTTATAAATATGTCAAACATAATTAATTATTTTATTATTTCCTTTCTGTTTCTCTTTTCAAATTAGATTTCAGATTTGATGATTGTTTTCCTTTAATATTTAGGCTACTTGCTAAGTGGAGTGAGATTTATTATTTTGAAGTTTATTGTTCTTGCATCAAATATTTATGATGTTTTTAATTTTGTAGTTTGTTGTTTAATTGCTTTAGTTCAAATTAATCTTAAGGATTGCTAAGTGTACTTGCCTCAAATTAATTATCAATATCCTTCATATGCTTGATAAAATGCCTAATTTGAAGACAATCTTTGCCTCTGCTGGGTTTTCTCTTGTAACATTTAGCAACTTTAATGAAACTCAAGCAAAATGTGTGATAGAAAGGACTCCAGCAAGGAGATTTCATATGGGGAATCGCTAAGCCTTGCTAGTGCTTTGTTGGCAATATAGAGAGCTTATCTTAGCTAAGGAGTAGCAACTTGACTAGGTGAGGAGGTTGGTTTGTCAATCAACTCACAGTATATTAGATGTTTCAACTTAATCTAGTATTGTTCCTATTCAATAAGTTTTAAAATTGTTGTTAATAATTGATGCCTTCTTCCGGGAATTACTATGAGTTGTCTAGCGTGTCAGCATCCATTTATTTTTTTTTTTTTTGGGTAGCTGAATTTAAACCCTTTGCATTCCATCACTAAACCATGAGAGTTCAAAATTTCTTATCTGGAAATTTTTTATTTATGAACTAAGTCAATGATATAATATTTATACTTTGTTTTAATTCTATCATATGAACTGGATCTCTAATCCTCATGAATATTACAACTTTACTTATTTTATTTCAAACTTCCAAAGATTGAATTGAATTTGAAACTTCTCACACATTTAATTGAACAATGCTTGTGGTTGAAAGGGATTGATATTTGATTAGCTAAGTTTGTGGGAAAACAAAAGACTAATTATGGTTGATGCATGGTTACCTTATGATTGAAAGACTAATTATAAGTTGCAAGGTATATTGGTGTATGCACTGTGATTGTCATTTTGAAAGTGGCAGCTAAAAACTTCTTTTTTCTTTCTCGTTATTATAAGGTGACAATGCAAATTGCAAGGGAAGTAGCATCTATTTGCCGTATTGGGTTAGAGGTACTGCCTAAGCACTTTTCTCAAATTTTATATCCTATCTACTGTTTGCAAATAAAATGATATCTTGTACAAGCTGATACATTTGCTATGTATTACATCTCTCTGTGCATGATTAATACAATTTATAATAATATCCATAATAAGCCATAAAATTTTACCATTTTATTACTGAAGGAATAATCCATGTGGATGGCTTAATATATATATATATATATTAGCCCAAAAAATAAAATTCAAACATAATTAGGCAATAATCAGATACGAAATACACACTTTACTTTTAGTGAGCATTGGATTAATTTTAGTATGTATTAAAAGATATAAAAGATGATGCATGTATGACGATGGTGGGAAATAATATTTTCTCTGAAGCTTCCTTGTAATTACATAATTTTAGTATGTATTATTAGTGTAAACACTCTTCAACAGCTATTAAATTAATGGTGGCAGTGAATTTAATTGTAATTTGTATGGTCAAATCATATAAATAAATTTTTGAGCTTTCATCCAAGAAATTTGAATTTTCTCTTACCTTGAATAAGACCTATCATATTAGTACTTAGCTTATTTTATTAATTAAAATTTTTTGCTCATCTACTCAATTAATTAATTGTATAATCTAATGATCATTAATTTTCACATGATTTAGCTTTAATTTTTGAAATTCTTGCAATGAATTTAAACTTTCAAATTAACTGATGATTTTCCTTTTCTTAATGCAAATCTTCACCAATATATAATATTTACATTTGCCACAAGGAAAACTACCCAAATATCTACTTTCTTACCACATAAATTCTCAAATTGATGTCTGTGAGATTTGCTGCTTGTGGTTATGAACCTTCTGCTTGTGTTTATTTTTTCAGTTTTTTTTCATTCTATAATGTCACGAAGCTCATGAACCCTCAACTCTAGTAAAATAACTTTTCCGTAATTGTGTAAATTGATTTTGGTATTATTTTATGAGTTGTTGAAGCTTACCTTTTCCCTAATTGTAGACTACGTGTTAGCACTATTGACACATCTGGTGTTCCGGTTATAGTTACCTTAACAAAGGTGATTTAGATAGTTTCCTCTTATGTTTCCAGGATCTGCACAATGAATAAGCCACTGACTTCTGCCGATATATAATGTAGTTGGGGAGACACTACATTGTAGATGCTACTTCAGAAGAGGAATCCCAGATGAGCTCTATCATTTTTATTTCTATCAATAGGAATTTATAGATTTAATTTATCATTTGTATTCAACATTTATATATGGAATACTTTTTTAGTTATCTAAAGGTTGCCACTCTAATTGTTATGAGATACAATTGTTTCTTCTTTTCTTCAAGCCATTTAGCTTCAAAGCATTTACATATACAATCCATTTTAAATGGATGGAGCATTTTACTCTCATTATTGGAAAATAATGATCCAAATGTTTTTTGGCTGTAATGTACATGTGATATTATAATTTTTAAATTAATAGTATTGTAGAATTTGTATTTGTATAAATTAAATTATGATTTGCTTATATAATAAATTAATTTAAATGGTGGCTCTGTATATCATATAATAATTTATTGATTATACTGGATGAAAATTAATAAATAAAAAAAATTAAATTATGCTATAATTTAGCGACGAAATCACAGTAACCAATCTATCGCTAATATGTAAAAATAAGAATTTTAAAAATAATTAGGGACTAAAATTTCATCATTAACATTTAGAGGCGGGAGTTACTAGCGACAAACTGTCATTATTAATACGATAATTATTTGTGATGGATGTAGCGATGAAAAATTGTCACTATTAATTATTTTTATTTAGGCGGCTAATTTTAAAAATCAATTAGCGATGGAATATTCTTTTTAGCAACTTGTCAATGAGTATTCTGTTGTTAGTTTCATATTGAATATATTTGATTTTTATAATTAATTAAGAAAAATTTATTTATCAAAAATATGTATTATAATAATATTTTAAAAAGTAATATATTATAATTTTTATAAATTATAAAAATATTAAAAAATATAAGTGTAAAATTTAAAATATAATTTATAAAATTTATATAGATCGGTTAAACGTTAATCATCAGTTAACTGCTGATTTTCAAAAGTAAAAATTGTAAATTTAAATTTTTGGTTTGATTAATTTAAAAATGGATTTGGTTTCAGATTAATTTTTTGTTTAACCAAAATTTGAATTTTTTTTTGGCTCACCCTCGCTATAAATTCACTCCAAAACTTAACGTAAACAGCAAGTTATTAAAAAAATCGTGATTAGCAAAATAAAAATTGCAAGTGAGTGAATGAAAAGTTTGAAAGGAATGAGTGGGTGTAGAGAAAATCTGATGAGTGAATGAAGAAAAAGAAGGAGAATAACTAGCCGTGAGCAAATTTCGGTTCAAATCGAAAAATCGAACTGAAATTAATTAATTTTTTAATTTGATTCAATTTTTCGGTTTAATTTTGAATTTTAAAAAAAATCGATTTTTCAATTCGATTCGGTTTTTGAATGAAAAACCACAGAAAAATCGAACTGAATCGAAATTTTATATAATTATGTATTTTTTTTATTTTTTAATTGAATAATTATTTTGTACATGCAAATTATCTTATTTTGAGTTGTAAATTATATGAGTAAATTTATCAATTATGAATATTTATTTTTTAGGTGATAATTTGAAATTTTGATGATTAAATTGAAAATCGATTAAATAAAAAAATTTATTTAACGGTTTTGTTATATTATTTATTATATATTTTAAGATTGTATCTTTAATTTGAATTTTTATTTTGTATAATTTATATTGTTTTACTTTAGTATATTAAGATTTATAATTTTGTATAATTTTTAGACACAATTTTTTTTTTATTTTTTTCAAAAATAATTTTAATTTTTGATTTTTCGGTTAATCGAATCAAATCAATAAAAAATTTTAGTTCGATTTGAATTCGATTATTCTATAAATTTAGTTCGATTAATTCAAATATTAAAAATATGATTTTTGATTATTTCGATCTGATTATTAAATTGAATCGATCGTTGCACAGTACTAAGCATAACAATAGAATATATATAATATAAATATAATATTAAAAAATTAAAATTGGAACCCTAGACAGTCAAATTGATTTGACTATACAACAGTAATTTTTAAAAAATTTTATAAGAGAAACATGGATTGAAAGTAACCTTTTCAGCTTTTAAAATCGCCACAAATTGAGCAATTTCAAACACCACTACAA
Source organism: Excoecaria agallocha (assembly GCA_037975025.1). Taxonomy (NCBI): domain Eukaryota; kingdom Viridiplantae; phylum Streptophyta; class Magnoliopsida; order Malpighiales; family Euphorbiaceae; genus Excoecaria; species Excoecaria agallocha. The sequence continues at coordinate 31,479,545 of CM075822.1, read as the reverse complement.
TCTGCAGCAATTTTAGATATCGAAAAAGTGATTTTTCAATTTCTATTCCTCTAACACAATTTCGATTGGTTCCACACCTATTTTGACTCCATTTCTATAAATAGTGTGGCATATTCAAATTTTGTAAATTTTTTTAAAAAATGTTATTTAAAAAATTATCAATTTTTTTTAGTTTCATTATTGATTTTCCATGAGGGATATCAGTGCCGCCGTAATCTCAATGCTAAGAGTAACGTGGGAAAAAAAGTCCTTATTCTATAAAATGACAATTTTAAGTCCTTTAAATTAATTAATTTCAATAACAAAAAAAAATAATTAATTTCAATATGACAAGGGCCCACAACCACAAACAAGTAGGGTTAATTAATTAAGGAAATGCTGATCGGCACTTCAAAAGTTAAGGCCTGCGTGCAACCATTGGATCTAAAATTGAATTGTTATAAAAGGAAGGGCTTTTTATAAAAATATACAGAAAAAAATTAAAAATAACAAAAAATACAATCCTATCATAATTTTTTCATTAATACAATTGTTTAAATTTTTAATATCAATTATACAACTTAACTTTTCAAAAATACAACCTTTTACTTTAACTTTCCTAACTTTCTTATCAACTAACAGTGGAGCTTCCATTTTTTCGATCCAAATAAAAGCTCTGCTCCCTATTTTCATTTATACTATCAACCAGTCCCACTGCAGCTTGGATCGGTCTGTGTTTCCATCCATAGGCTCCATGTCTCGGCTTAAACACCAGGTAACTACTGTACACTGTTCTTGTTGACAGCATACAAGTATTGATTTTGCCCCTTGTTTCAAGCCAACAAACACCAAGAAGCTCAGCTCTTTCCCCAAATCTGCATAGGTAGGTTCCATTTCCATATACGATTAAGTGCAAAATTAATTAATTAGATGAAAATTTTTAATTAGTGAACAAACCTTGAGTTTTCGTCGGAATTCCATATCCAATAATCAGGAGTATCGCCCCAAGTAATCTTCAGATCTCTTGCTGAGATCATATAACATTTCTTTCCACTCGGTTTCTCCAATGAAAAGCTCTATATTAATGCCAGAAAAAGAAAAATTAGCGAAATGAATCTAGAAGTAGAGAAAAATGAGAAGCTAAATTTACCATTTTGGCATCTTTGATGAGGATGGGATTGTCGCAGAGGCTTAGATAAAGTTGCTTCTTTGAAGACATAGTGTGAATGAGGAAAGAAGAAGATCAATGGGAAATAATGGAATGATAATCAGGCGGTAAGAATCTCTTCCAAACGGTGTCGGATAAGGCTGCGCTCTTGAAATTTGAAGGAGACCAAGGACAATCTGCCGATCTCTTTTGGATATATAAATGATAAAATATCTGCTATGCAACCTTCAGGTAGCATAAATTTGAATTGCATAAATTATATATAAATTCAATATTGATTTTCTTAAAGCGTTTGTAAATTTGAATTGCCGATTACTTTTTTTTATTTAATTTGTACTATTTATCATTCATAAATATTTAATATAGGAAAAAAGTATCCAATTAAACGAAGAACTTGTTATAATTTTTTTGTAAAAAAAAGAAAAAAAAATCCCAAGTCACAACTGCAATGCAACAAACTTGGCCCAATTTCGCTGTCTTTGATGGACGAGATTGCCAATGATTGAATAGTTTTATGATATCATTATCAATATTACACCAACAACAAAGGTTGGATTTGGTACATTTTAAGAATCCTGGGATTCTTTTTATTGAAATTGCATTATTCAATTGGTGAATTTTTATTTTCATCTTATATAATTTCACATATCATGAAAATAAAATATTCATAAATTTTGAATTGTCATGTTTATAGTTCATCAGTTGGTAGCAAATAATTCAATCATTGGCGTTTTGGTTGTTACATTAAAACTAATATATATATTCAATATTTTTATATATTAAAACTAATCTAGTACACATAGTATGTACATGCTGTACACAATGTCTACATCTAGTACGCACCGTGTGTACATGCTGTACACAGTGTGTATATCATGTACACACCGTGTGTATGTGCTATACACAACGTGTACATCTAGTACACACCGTGTGTACATACTGTACACAGCGTGTACATCTAGTAAACAGTGTATACATCTAGTACACACAGTGTGCACATCCAGTACACATAATATGTACATGCTATAAACAGTGTGTATATCATGTACACACCGTGTGTATGTGCTATACACAGTGTGTACATTTAGTACACACAGTGTGTACATACTATACACAGTGTGTACATCTAGTAAACAGTGTGTACATCTAGTACACATAGTGTGTACATGCTGTACACAATATCTACATCTAGTACGCACCATGTGTACATGCTGTACACAATGTGTATATCATATACACACTGTGTGTATGTGCTATACACAGCGTATACATCTAGTACACACCATGTGTACATCCAGTACACAGTGTGTACATCCAGTACACATAATATGTACATGCTATACACAGTGTGTATATCATGCACACATCGTGTGTATGTGTTATACACAGCGTGTACATCTAGTACACACTATGTGTACATACTGTACACAGTGTGTACATCTAGTACACATAATATGTACATGCTATACATAGTGTGTATATCATGTACACACTATGTGTATGTGCTATACACAGCGTGTACATTTAGTACACACAGTGTGTACATACTGTACACAGTGTGTAGATCTAGTAAACAGTGTGTACATCTAGTACACATAGTATGTACATGCTGTACACAATGTGTATATCATATACACACCGTGTGTATGTGCTATACACAGCGTGTACATCTAGTACAAATCGTGTGTACATACTGTACACAATGCGTATATCATTTTTTCAAAATTATTCCACTGTTTGTTAATTTATCTTGTAATTTTATTTATTCCAGTTGTTTTGTTTTAGAGTGCGTGCATTAAGTTTTGTTTTAGATCATTTTCCGTGCTGATTTATAATGTTAGTTAATTAATTCATAATTCAATGTTAATTAAAAGATCAAATAATACAATTTAATTCAGAATTTATTTTTTACTTATTATTGTGTTGGATTTAATCAGCCGGCCTCCAAGGCACTACTATATTCAATCAAAATCTAAGTACTTGACTTTAGTTTGATTTAGGTTCCTTTTCAATTGCCGTACAAAACCATGTGAAATCAGATTTTTAGGAACATTTTTACTACTGTGTGCTATTGCATATGTGCTCTGTTTGCCCTTTGCTATTGGCACAAAAAATGAAAGAAATATTAGTGAGGCTTGTGTTTGACTGATGAGAACATGAGACACTGATAATTATTGATTAAATGAAGTTCAAGAGATCAACTTTTCAGATACCCAATTGCATACATGGTCATCTTGTTCTTGCCTTCAGTCTGTATCTCTCAGGAACCATTACATACCCTTCAATTCATCTTGTAAACGAGTGACTTTATCCTTCACACCATGAACAAAAACTGCTTCGTCAATAAGTAAGTAATTTTTTCAGTAGCTAGATAAACAAGAGCCTCCGCCATGGAAAAATAAAAAAGCCGAGTATGTTGTTATATTAGGAATAACAGAATTCAGGTTTGGAAATTTGTAGCTTGATCTTTGTAGAAAATAAAAAACTATTAGGCTATAAAAAATATGTAACCCGTTTGATGCTATCATCAACCTAAATTTTTGGTTCAATTTTCATTCTACCTTTTAAAATTTTTTTTTAATAATTGTAATAAGCTCAACTTATTTTTCAATTTTTTTTTAAATTTATGTTAGTGACCATCTATTTTACCCACCCAGATCCAGGGCCGGTACGTTGCCTTTTATGGAATCATGCTAGCCCTTTGTTCACCGGCGACAACTCCTCTGATGATCACACGATCAGAACCCATATATGACTTCAGCGGACAAGTGCTCTATAGTACAGGTAAATTAGAACTTAAGAAAAAGGACATCCACACAGAATCTTCTCGAGCTTAACAGAGAACATCGAGTATTAAATGATGAAAAATTTGGTTATTGATTATACTAAAAATTCTGATCACATTCTACCTAATTCATGAACATTACAACGAATCATGTTACCAATCTCAGCCATTGACAGAGATTTATTATCACTCCTAACAACAACATAAGCACACGCGCCTATCAAAACTGGAAACCAATCACCTTGTCCAAACTAACCTTCGGTGATTTTATCAATCATTGATTTAATTTCTCCAGTTTTTGCTGTACCAAATTCAACTTGAATGCTATATCATCAATAAGCTTATCTGCCTCAAATATTTTCGTGTCCCTGTAATTTAAGATGCTACCAGTACTTGCAGTGCCGACACAAATTAAAATGCCTTCTGGACCATTGACGTTGAAGGAACGAGTCTCGTAGTCGTCGAATTGTTGGATGGTGCCGTATGATTCGCATACACGGCTGCCGGAGACATCGTCGCAGATTAGAGATCGGTGACTGCAACGGTAACAGGGCATAGTGAAAGAGATGCAGGCGTAGCAAAATTGTGTTTAAACGCTGGGAAAAATCAGTGATTTCTGGGAAGATAGTTTACCGAGTATAGAGAGAGAGCAGGAGATATTTCTATACAGAGAATGTTTTCCCATACCTAGAAACCGTCTGGTGAGGTTAAATGAGAAATAGATCGCCAAACGAAGATAAGGAGGAGGAGAAAACTCATGAGACAGTGAAAGGAGGTTTTTGTTTCTTCTAAAAAAAATTGTATTTTTGAAATTAAAAATTTAAAAAGTGAGATTGGGGTAATTTCCTCTAAAAGGAAGAAAGCCAAAAGCCCAACTTTATTTACTACTTCCTCTGATTTATTTTAAAAATTATTTTTTATATTTTATTTTATTTTAAATATTTTTTTAAATTTACAAATAATTAAATAAATATATATATATATATATATTCTTTTTTATTACTTTTTATTTTTAATTAAAATTAAATTAATTTTTTAAAAATATAAAAAAAATTTATTAACAATTAAAATTTTTTTAAATTTAGATATTTTAATTATTTTTTTATTTTTGTAAAAAATAAAAAATTATTTTTTAAAAGGGAACCTACAGAGTATAATTTTTTATTTATCATTTTTAAAGTGTCAAAATTTTATGTGAAATGAAAATTCTATATATATAATTTATTTTCAAATTTAATTTAAATAAATAATTTAAAAATGTAAAATTCGTCAAACGGGGAGAATTAAATTTACTTTCACTCGCAATCCTTAATTTTTACGAAATTAGTTATTTAGCATGAACCCTAACAAAAACCTTACAAAAAATATATGTAAATAAAAAGAATTTCATTTTCCGTTCCTTTTATACACAACCGCGCAGATTCTCTATGAAGAGTAAGCGACGATCAACAACAGCGATGGCAATAACAACACCAGCAGCAGCTACTGAAGATTCATCCATGGCTGACGATTCTACAGTTTCTCTTCTCCGCCATATTGATCTCATCAAAGACATCCTTTCTCGATTACCCATCAAATCAATTAAACGATTCGAATCAGTTTCCAAACTCTTTTACTCTCTAATCAACTCCGATGACTTCATCTCCGCCCATGTCCGCCTCTCCTCTCGCCGTCCCTCACTTCTGATTCACCGTTTCCACAACTCCACCGGCGCCAATTTTTCTCTCTCCTTGATCGACAATCGGACCGGTATTCCTCGTGAAATTCGAATCCCTTTTTTGGGTTCTCTGGTTCGGTTCCCGAAGATTGTTGGGTCTTGCAATGGGATTCTATGTCTCGACATCTCGCCGTGTTACGCCACGGCTTTTGTGCTTTGGAACATATGTACCAAGCAATTTCAGCTCATACCCAGACCTAAAATCAACGAATCGAGGATACTCATTTGGATGGTTTCTACTGGATTTGGGTATAGTCTCCAAACGAATGATTACAAATTGGTAAGGATTGTGAATTTCCATTGTAAATCTAATGATTCCCATACTGTGAGGGCGGAGGTTTTCTCTTGGATTACAGGTTCGTGGCGGCTCATTGATGGAGCAAGGATTGACGAAAAAATTGGTTCTTGTGTGATCAATGAAGGGCAACATGGTGTTCCTGTTAATGGGTCTTTGTGTTGGGTTGCTAATGGGTTTAATGGGAATAGGAGATGTATTGTTTGTTTTGATCTGGGTAATGAAGAATTTAGACGTTTACCAATACCAGATTTTTCAGCTGGGATTTGCTGTAAAGTTGTGAAATTTAAAGAATCAATTGCTTTAGCAGTTTATCCTGCATTGCCTGTTTTTGCTGGATGTGGAAGACCCATCAATCGAATCGAATTGTGGGTATTGGAGGAAAACTGTAGTGCTGATGGGAATAGCAAGTTTTGGAGTAAACTCCATCTAATGGAAGAAGTGAGTTCTTCAGGATTTGGCACCCCGATTGGAGTTTATAATGATACTGAGTTGCTACTGAAGCGAGTGGAGCAGCAGTGCATCACATTATCATTCTTTGATCCTTATAATCACACCGTCAAGAACCTTCCGATTTGCGGTGTTGATTTCACTTGTGAGTTCTATAGCTATGTGGACAGTTTGGTGCCAGTAGCAAGCGGTGCAGGGGGTGAACAAATTGATAGAGAGGCAGAGGCTCAGGGATGAGACTGGAAAAGATTTTGGACTCTTGTTTTGGCTCATACTTTTGGTTAGTGTTGTTAGGAAATTTAGGTCCTTTTTAATATTATATTGTTAGGCTGTTTAGGCGCTAGTGCAACTATCTTACATTACATGTTTATAGTCTGTGAATTTGAACCAATTTGAGTCCATTTCTCAGTTATATTTATGGCGTTAATTGCTTTGAAGCTGGCTTTTGCTTGTTCAGTCATTTTGCTTGTGAAGACTATTAATCAACTAAGAGAGAGAACTTGTAGCTTTTGCCTGCGTGTATATAAAATTCAAAACCTCTAACTAAGATTTGAATTGCAGAACATACAGCTTTGAATTATGAGGCTAGGACCTCATTGATCTTAAGTTCATGTTTAAGTTAGTTATGGATTGAAATATACTATTGAACTAGAGTATTGACTCTTACCTACAATTTGTGCTTATTGTGGATATTCTGTATTTTAAAAAAAGGGAGCCATGTGTTTAGCCTTAGCCTAACTCATAAATACAAAACCTCCTATGCAATCAATATTTATCACTTTCAATGTATATAAAATATGGATATAAATGCATGTATTTATTTATTCTTACAAGTCATTCATCTAGTATCTGAAAATTCACTCACTTGACTAATCAGAATTCATGTAGGAGGACAAAGAACTTTCTTCCAAATATTTGAAGTGCTCCATATTTAGAGGTTTAACCTAAGAACTTCGGTTAAAAAAGAATGAACTGAGATTCAATCTCACCTATTAGGGATTCATGTATTTATCTCTTGAAAACAAATAATGTGAGCAGTTTTAATTTTTGTACGATTTTCTTTTTCCCCTTGTCATTTTCTTTTATATATATATATATATAGTGTTAACCCAGTGCGTGCAAACATATGGTGCATGCATATGAACATCTCTAATCAGATGCCGTGAAAAATATTATAATCCGAAAATATGTGTAACACTCTCTTAAGCTAAAAGTGTTACAATGAGCTTTCTTAAACCTGATTTGGTTCCTTAAGCTATATGAAGATTAAATGGTTAGAAATTTTGCAAAATATGTAGCTTTGTGTTATGTTCGCTTGTAAGATTCTTTACAAACACAAATAAAATCCACCATCAGGGGAACTATTAGAGAAGATGAATCTAAACAATTATTTTTTTAGGGAATTTAAATGTTTACATTATTAAGCTTCTCTAATAAATTCAAAAGTCGCTGAGAAGTGTATTGTAAAAATAAAAAATAAAAAATCATTGAACAAAACAATTCTGCAGACCAGTACCAAACTTTATTGGATGAAGACCATATAAAATCCAACTGCTACTTTCCAAATCTAGCCCAAAAGAAGTCACAGGCCAAATCAAAAGGGTCCAATATTTAAACATATCAATTATCCAAAATTTTCTTTTTCCACTTTTCAGTCTCTTTTATTTTTGTAGAAAAATAGAGTGGTCATAATCGATATTAAACAAATCCTTACAGCACAAAAATTCAAGTTACGCAATTCATACAACAGATTGAAACTTCAGACATTAATGAGTTTCAATTTGGAGATGATCTTGCCATCAAATTTGGAACACTCTCTAAGAATGCGAGCAGATGATGCTCAATGTAATAAATTGCCAAGTCTTTTTGAGGAATTGTAATTTTCTGATAATGATCAAAAGAATGGAAGATTATAAAGAATAGGGCACATATAGCAATTTCACATGTCTAAATTTTTATTTGATTCTGTGTTAAATTTAGGCATATATTACTATAGACAAGGAGTTTACTCTTTTCAAAGTCATGTTATTTGCTTGCTCTTTATATGCCCTAATTAATATATGCTTGTTGAATTTATGTGTAATAGGGTTGAAAGCTTGAGTGTTAATTGAAATAATCAAGTTTTGTACCTATAAATATTTTAGTATTTTTTTTAATTATATGAAAGGAGCATATGGCTTAATTATAAATGTTAAAAAATAACCTCATTTAAAACTAATTTTAATTAAAAAAAAAACCTAGTCTCCTTTTCTCCTTTAATTCAAAGGTTTTTTTTTAATATAATTTTGGGGTTGCCATCAGTTATTTTACGGGCGGTAGCCACTCTCCTCTTTCATCTTGCTCTTTTATCAAATTTATATTTGTATTTTTCAATTTTTTGTATATTTTTTCATTTTTTTTCAAATCTCTTTATAACAATTTTCAGATTGGTATAGATATGAAATTTTATTTTTATTCATTATTTTTTTTACATTTGGTTTTTTTGTGTTTTAGTTTCAATAAACTCATATATGAATTTTTTTTTTATTTTAGATTTGATTTTATTATTTGTTCATATCTTATTTGTATTTTTATAAATCTGGTTCGTTTACTAATGTTGAATGCAATTTAAATTTTTTATCATGAAAGTTTATCCTCCATATTTGGAGGTTATTATCTTCATTTATGGAAAGATATATTCCAATAACTTTATTAGTTGCTTACATCTCATTTACTTTTAAAATTTATAAATTTATTTGTATTTTTCTGATATATTTTTTTATATTATTAATGAAGATTTATTTTGCATTAAAAAAAACTAATTTTAATTGAGTGATGACTATTAAACTGAATTTTAAGGTTAAAATTTTAAACTTTGCTGCATCATTAATTTGAAATCAATTTATTTTTGAAATTAGGGCACCTTGATAGCTAAAGTGATTGACTTTAACCTTTTTTTATTGTCAAAATTTGTGTGTTGGGTGTAAATTTTTAGAAAAATCCAAAATTTTGAAATGCTAAATTAATCATGTAAAATTATAAAAATATTATTTGAATGTGGAAATGTACTTAAATATATTGTTTGTTAAAATTTTAAGCTTGCAGTTTCTTATCTTTCAAATTGATATGCACAAATTTACAAGAGGATGTTATCTCTTTTTTCAGAGAATAGAGTTTAGAAAAAAAAAAGTGTATAATTTAGAGATTGTAAGCCTTTTATACTAGCACATAAGACCTTTATTCCTAATTTATCCATCATAAACTTAAAAATTATATTAAGAGTATCTAAAGATGTAAACCTATACTTTAAAACATGAATTAAACTTACCATAATTTTAGTATTAATTAAACCACATGTATCTAAACATGTAAACCTATACGTTAAAACATAAATTAAGCCTACCATAATTTTAATATAAAATAAATCACATCCAATTATATTATCTTTATTTTTTTTTATTTTTTAGGAAAATATATGCATTAATCAAAGCAAAGCATACAGAAGGGAAAACTCCCAAACAAAAAAGTTTGCATGCAAGATAGAAGCTCTAGCTATGGAATGAGCTTCGACATTAGCACCTCTACTAACCCATCTCAAAGAGGTGTTATTAGAACATGTACATCTATTAAGGAACTTGATAACTATGGAAAATACATCTGCAAAAACCCAATTAAATCGGTCCAACAATACTTGGCAGGGCCTAAAGCCCATAAAAAAGGCAAAACATGAGCTGGAAGACAAGACAGGAAGGCACGATGTCCGATCGGACTGATTGAACAACACGTCCTGCCAGTCCACTGACACAAGCCAACGCCCATACCTTCTACTTGCTCCCTATCACAATGCTGCTCACTGCTCCAACTGCCAGTTATCACTCCTCGAGGTACTCAAATACCCCTCCTTTATCTCCTATAAATAGCCAAAAATGTAAGAGCTCCAGTTATTGAACATCTGAGACTCTCTCTCTCTAAACACTATCTCTAAAAGCTACTAACTTAAGTTTTGAAGTGCTAATGCCCGGTCCGACCAGGCACTCCATCTTGCGGGAGCAAGTCTTTTGATCAGATCGCTCAGCTTCTAACTCTCTTTCTTATAGATAAAGAAAAATCATGCTTTATCATTTGGTGCTTTCATTGAGAGAAAATGGCAGATTCAAGGTCCAATGAACGCACAGCTTCTAGAAAGTATGATCGCAACAGTCAGGGCAGATCTAGACCCTCAGGGAGAATAGAGAGAACTCTCAGATCCCCTATCAGGGGTAACTTCCTCTCAAATTTCAATGATGTAATCATGCGACAATCGAATGATACTCCTGTTACTATCAAGAACATGTGTGCCATTCTTAGTGACTTCACTAAGAGCATAGTCCAAATGCTGAAAAAAGGCAAAATTCCTAGGACTTCTGAAAGAGGATATAAAATGGACTTCATGGCCTAAGACTTCGAAAGAAGAAGGAACATGGGAATTTCCATCAACGATCCAAGAACTCGTGATCGTAGAAGAATAGGGACCAAAACCTTAGGCAGATATGATAAGGGGAAGGGGACAATGTCCTCGAGCAGAGACTCACCATATATCCCCAGCATATCCTCCACCTTATCCATTGAGAATGATTTATCTTTCATGTGCATGCTAAATCGCAGCCGCACGAATGGGCGAAGAGATGAATTCGCCTCAACAGCCATGAGTAGGGAGGACAAATGATTCAAGCAGAAACTCAAGCAGTTTGGCTTGGCAGGTCCCAGAAAATGCATGTTCGAGGAAAACACCTGCAGCAACACAGCCTCCCTATTTTGCAGGGAAATTACAAAGTCAAAACTACCTCCCAGGTGGAGAGACGTGATAATGGATAGGTATATAGGTAAAACTAACCTTGCCACTCATCTTACAGAATATCTAACGAAAATGCAGGTGTACACCTACGACAAAAGGATTGCCTGCAGGATATTTCCTATCACTCTGGGAGGGAATGCCTTTAACTGGTTCCACGAACTTCCCCAGGTGTCAATTACCTCCTTTCGACAACTTAAGCAACTGTTTATCACACAGTTCATTGTGCAGACATGAGCATAAAAATCTGTGAGCGATTTGTGCAACCTCTATTAGAGGAACGACGAAAGTCTTCGAGACTATGTCGACGGGTTCCAAGCCACAATATCGGAGGTGAGAAATGTAAGTGTGAAAATAGCATCCACCGCTCTGGCCAACGACACTGTTGATCAGCCATTGTTTGAGTCAATCACAATAATGCCCCCAGCCAGCTTTTTCGATCTAATGAAAAGAGCTAGGCATCACATTTAGCTAGACGATACCTTGAGGTCCAGCCATGGCAGAAGAAGCAATGTCATGGATAGGCTTTAGCACCTAGACAGACGATCATTTAACTGAGCTCCTATATCCGAATAGATTGCAAGGAGTCCTGAGAGAGCCTCTACTTTAAGAAATCTAAGAAAAAGAAAGGAGGTTGAGTGGTTCAAATCTGATCGGAGGAGTGGCTAGTAAACTCGAACCTTCACTCCACTCAATGCCAACTCAGCATAAGTGTTGATGTGGATCAAGGAAAAGCACCAAAAGGTGAATTAGCCCAAAAAACTGGATGAAAGGTGCAAAAACACTCAGAACCATAACAAGTACTACAAGTTCCACAAGGATGTTGGTCATACAACCGACGACTGTTTCCAGCTGAAGGAAGATATTGAACGACTCCTATAAAGAGGGTACCTCAAAAGGTTTGTAGGTCCGACCAAAGGGGCAAGTCCCTGTAGATAGTCAAACCTTAAGAAGGATGATTCCGATGACGAAGACGACGACAAGCGGAGAAAATCGAAGAATACGGATCCTCATCGACCGTGCGCCAGTGTCATTAACATGATCACTGGTAGGTCATCTTATAAAGAGGACCTCTCCAGAAAAAGAAAGGAGAAAGGTGTCTATATTTCCCAAACAGCCAAACGGCTAGCCCAATCACCATATCCAATGAGGATGCACGAGATGTAATGTTTCCTCATGAAGATGCTCTTGTGGTCAGGATGCGAATTAATAATTTTGATGTAAAGAGGATATTGGTGGATAATGGGAGTGCTATGAATGTGCTCACCCTACAAGCTTACAGAGTCATGGGGTTGTCGATCAAAGAGCTTAAGCCAAACGTCACACCTCTGATCAAACTCAGCAATGCTACCATTCAGGTGGTGGAAACTGTTGAGCTATTTGCCAAGCTTGGCCAAAAAGACCTAGCCCACTCCTGCAAGGTAACTTTTATGGTCATTAATGTGATTTTTGCCTATAATGTCATTTTTGACAGGCCTCTACTTTTTCAAGTTGGAGCTGTCACCAGCTCCGATATATGGTGATGAAGATCCCAACTAGGGGAGGCATCACCATTCTAAGGGGTGACCAAAAAGCATATGAAAAATCCTATATCACCATGATCAAGCACCAAAGAGAGGTCATGATGCTGGAACCAGGGTTAGAGCAACTTGAGCAGGCAAAGGAATAGAGAATGGACCCTGCCGAAGAAGTCAAGATAAGGACACTTGCAAAAAGCAAGACTTTTCAAATAGACACCAGCATGAATACAGAGGTCGAGGAGGCCATCATGCAAATCTTGATGATCAACCAAGCATCCTTTGCTTGAAAGCCAGAAGACATCTCCGGAATCGATCCTAGCATGATCACCCACAAACTTAATGTTGATCTAGCTTACAAGCCGATCAGGCAAAAGTTGCGAAGGCATACTCTCGATCGGAGGAAATTTATTTCTAAGAAAGTGGACAGATTATTGCAAACGGGTACAATCCGAAAGGTTGACTACCTCGAATGGCTCGCCAATGTTGTTTTGATAAAGAAAAAATTAGAAAAGCTGCAGATGTGTATAGACTTCACGGACCTTAACAAAGCATGTCTGAAAGACAGCTATCCCTTACTGAGCATAGACCAACTGGTGGATGCCACCACTGGTCATGCCATTTACTCCCTCATCGATGCGTATGCTGGATACCACCAAATCATGATGTGGTTGTTGGATTAGGAAAAGACTAGTTTCATCACCGATGATGGCACTTTCAGCTACAAAGCAATGCCGTTTGGATTAAAAAATGCAGGTGCAACATATCACTGGTTGATGAACAAAATCTTTAAAGATCAGATTGGGCAGAATGTGGAAGTTTACGTGGATGACATGATCGTCAAAAGAAAAAGCCCCGAAGAACATCTTGTGGATTTGGCAAAGGTCTTTAACATCTCGAATAAATTTTGGATAAAGCTCAATCCTGAGAAGTGCATTTTTGAGGTTCTTTCAGGAAAATTTCTTAGCTTCATGGTCTTCCAAAAGGGCATTGAAGCCAACCTCGATAAAATCAAGGCAATCTTGGAGATGCAACCATTGAGCAGTGTGAATGACGTTCAGAAGCTGAACGACAGAATAACAACCCTTGGAAGGTTAATCTCCTCCTCAGCCAAATGGTGCACCCCCTTCTTCAAGAAATTGAGGAAGAATGAGGTTTTCAATTAAGGTGCCGACTGCCAACAAGCCTTCGATGAATTAAAGAAATTCCTCACTAACCCACTATTACTTAGCCGACCGCTTTCAGGTGAAAGTTTGTACTTATACTTGTCAATTTCTAGTGAAGCTGTTGCAGGTGTTCTAGTTAAAGAAGAAGGAATCTAGCAACTGCCTATCTACTATGTAAGCCAACTGCTTAGGGATCCAGAGTTGAAGACATGTACAGTTGAGCAACTTATCATTGCCCTTATGATGTGTATAAGAAAGCTAAGGCAATATTTCGAAGCACACACAATAGTGGTCCGTTCGGGTCAGTCAATCAAAAAAAATTCTTCAGAACCCAGACCTGGAGGGAAAAATGGTAGGATGGACAATCAAACTTCAGTCATGAGACGTGAGGTATGAATCCAGACAAGCAATAAAGGACCAAACTTTGGCGGACTTTGTCACCGAATTTACTAGCGAAGAAATTACTGATCAGCCCCAATGTGCAAAATGGAAAATGATCATGGATGGAGCTAAAAATGACACCCAAGGAGGCGCATGCATCGTAATAATAGGCTCATTGGGCATTGCTATAAGGTACGCAATAAAACTTAGCTTCAAAATTTTAAATAATATGATAGAGTACGAGGCATTTCTACAAGGGCTAAGGCTACTCCATGCCATCCGAACGAAGTCGATCATCATCAAAAGTGACTTTCAGCTTGTGACGAGCCAAGTCTTAGGCACCTTTGAGGCCAGAGAAGCCAATATGATACAATATCTGGCAAAGGTCAAGATAGCATTCAAGATACTGGAAGAATGTGGATCCGAATGGATCCCACAGAAGGTGCCGAGAGATCAAACTATAGCGGCCGATCGGCTTGCCAAGATGTCCGCTTCCAAACAAGGAACGATGGATGAAAACATAACCATCGTTGAGCAACTGACCTCCTTCTTAGACAAACCAGAAATGATGAAAATTGAGCCAGCTCAAGAAACATGGATGAGCTCTATCAAATGGTACCTACAAATTAGGCAGTTATCCGAAGATAAAGCGAAAGCCCGAAAGGTATCCCGTAAATCCCTGAATTACTCTGTTATTAATGGTGAACTGTTCAAAAAACTTTCAGTCATCCCTGGCTCAAATACGTGATGGAGGAGGAATGAGACTATATTCTAAGAAAAATTCATGAAGGCATTTATGGAGCATAAGAAGCTAGTAGGGCCATGGCAAGGAAAGTACTCCAAACCAGATATTTCTAGCCAAGTATTTTCAAAGATGCTCAGGAAAAAGTAAGAAGGTGCCAGCAATACCAGATCCATGGAAGAGTTATCAGACAACCGGCAGCAGACCAGTAGTCGATCGGTGTATCTTGGTCGTTCGACCAATAGGGGTTGGACATCTTAGGACCCTTTCCCCAAAGAAAAAGGCAAATGAAGTTCCTCCTTGTCACCATCGATCACTTTTTCAAATGGATCGAGACAGAGCCTCTAGTAACAAGCACGGCAGAGAGGGTAAAAATTTTGCATAGAATGACATCATTTGCAGAGCAATGAGATGACCAAGGTCTCCAATCGAACACTCTTAGAAGGCCTAAAGAGACGACTGGGCGAGGCAAAAGGCAACTGGACTAAAGAACTGCAAAGTGTCTTATGGTCTTACACGACCTCTCCAAGAGCCGGCACTCATCAAATGCCTTTCTCTCTTGTCTACGGTTCTGAGGCAATGATACCCCTAGAAATCGGTCTCTTATCCCATTGATCTGCATTCTATTCCGATCGGATGAACATCCTGGATAAATGCCAAGATTTAGACCTGGTTGAGGAGAGGAGAGAAAATGCCTATGCCAAAATTGCTGCCTACAAATAAAGAGTCACCAGATATCACAACACAAAAGTAAGGACAAGAACCTTCAACGTGGATGATCTAGTGCTTAAAAAGGCAGATATAAGCTCAAAAAATGTCAGAGTTAGGAACCTAATGCCAAATTGGGAAGGCCCCTACGAAATCTCCAAGGTTCTAAGCTCCAACACATATAAGCTCAGAACCCTTGAAGGGTTGGACATCCCCAGAAGTTAAAATGTTGAAGTACTCAAAAAGTACCATGTATAATCATATATCAAATTGACATTCAATAAAGAAAATTTTCTCCATCTTTGAAAAAGGCATGTTTTACAACTACTTGTTGTTAGGTTTGACATTTATTTGCAGGTTATTTGTCTTATTCCAATCGATGGAAATCCCGATTGATGAATTTTCTAAATTCGATCAGCATAATCCGATCAAGGTATTATTATAATGCTGATTCGCTAGGCTCGATGCTTATCCCAAGCCGAAAATGCGAAAACTAAAAACTTTTCCTATCTCCACATCTAGTCTCGACTGGTACAGCTCCCTTACTAGGCTCGATGCTCATTCCGAGCCTAAAATGCGAAAGCTTTTCTCCATTATAAGTTCGACTCCCTCGCTAGGCTCAATGCTCATCTTGAGCCCAAAATGCAAAGGCTTTTCTCTATTTCAAATTCGTCTGCTAGGTTCGATGCCATTCCCGAATCAAAGATACAAGATGACTCCATTTAATCTTCACCAACTCACTCGCTAGGTTCAACGTCTATCCCGAACCCAAAATGCAAAAATCTACAATCGAGTATAAAATCACCAAATCTTCAAGTAAACATAAGACCAAAAGTTCATTCGCCATTCATGACTCTCCTATGATAAAGCCGATCTTTATATCCGATCGGATAACACCTTAATTGAAGGAAAGACTGAAAAGTCACTTACTACGCCTGATGTCATGCACCTAAATCCTAAGTCATAACTCATGCTTGAATGAAACGTTTATCTTTTAAATCCGATCAGAATAACCGATCGTTAATCCTAAGAGTTATGTACTACAACGCTTGAAAAGCATCTTAAAATTTAGGAAGTATTCTCCTTATTCGATTTTATATGTTCTCCATGATTGATTTTATATATTCTCTATAGCAGATTTCATACAACCTCCATGGTTGATTCTGTTTATTCTCCTTAGTTAATTTTATGATAAGTCATACTGAAAATTAGAATTGTAGTATGAAGGCATAATTGAGAAACAAATCGAATTTTATTCATATGTACAAGTTACAGAAACGAAGGAGAAAACTACTACAAAGAAAAATATTACAAGAAAATAAAAGCTTAAACCTCTATATCTACAATCTCTACTGTTGTAACACTTTGGTAAGGAACAGGCTCTACAGTAGTTTTAGCAGAAGGTTGGTCATTTTCAGGCTTCGCTGGCACAGGAGCAATAGCTTCAGGCTCTGCTGGTAGAAGGGTAACGACTTCAGGCTCTATAGTTGGAGGAGGAATGACTTCAGGCCCAGTCAGCAAATCGATGCCTGCCTGTGATATTAAAGGCACCTCCTCTGTCGTTTCCTCAGTCTCTCCGATCTAAAGGGCTTCCTCCTCATCATCGCTGGAGGGAGGATCGAAAAGAATCCCTGGATCCTCTATCCAATCAAGATCATCTTTAGGAAAGCGTTACCTGGCTACATAAATTAATCGAGTTAGCAGCCTCCCTTAGGCCTCACCTAGCTAATTAAGGACCTCCTCAATTTGGGCATCCAGCTCTTTCAACAATCTCTCGCCCCAAGCTGCCTCCTTCTCCGCCAGAGCTATCTCCAGGGAATTCCTTTTCGCCCGAAAAAGGTCGCGTTCTGATAGAGCCTTATCTTTATCTGCATTGGCTTTGTCTTTTTCTGTGTTGGCTTTAAGGCAGTTAGTTGTAAGCTGTGAGCACTCACCTCTCAGCCTGCCCACCTCCTCCTCGTACCTTTTGCACAGAGCACTATCAGCAGCAAGGCGCATGACATCTTCTTTCAAATGGTCCATTTCATTCTGCCAAGTCCTAAGGTCTTGGGCTAGCCGGGCTCTTTCCTTCTTCAGCTCCTTCAACTCCGACCTTAAGAGCCCAGCCTCCTTTTTAGCTGTATCACTAACTACTTCTGCCTTCTTCCTCTATCAAGTGGCATCCTCCCACTTTGATCAGGCAAAAGTTGCCATACCGTGCAGGCAAAGTCCTTTTTTTATTAGCTACGAAAATAAGAGAAATATCATTAAAAAAGATAGAAGACGATGCAAATATTACCTCCAGACTTTGTTGCTAAAACAACTTGAACTCTCAGAAGAGTTGGTTGAGCTCCATCATCACCTTAAAGTCACTCTTCTGAGTTAGGCCCTAGTAGAAAAAGGGTGATATACCCTTATTGGTCACCGACCAGTCATCATCAAACTGCTCATTCAGAATGACATCAAGGGAAGGACCTCGCTTTTCTTGAGCTCTCCCTGAAGGCCATTAGATTGGCTCATCTTGGATGACCTATTTGCCCTTTTCTGTGATCCAAGCATCCACAACTGCCATCATTTCAACAACTTTCTTCCTTACCTTTTCCTTAACTCTTTTTTGAGTCATTTCGTCTATCAGTGCCCTCATTTTTTGAGCAGATGATCGAGGGATTAAAGACGGTTGTGGCACTTCCTCGTCAGATTCGTCTCTTAGCTACAGTCACTTGTGACCGGTGTCTAGCAAGTGTACTAGATCGGCTAGTAATATAGGGAAATAAAGATTAAGACCCCAAATATCGTACCCAAGGAAACATGGATTGTCAAGAATAATATCTATGTATGAATTAAATTAATCCGAGATTGTTTCCCAAATGTTTTTGATTCAAAAGCAAAAATTAAACAAAATAAACAATTAAACAAAACAAAAGCTAAAACATAAATTAAAAACAAAGCAATAACTGGAATTCTCTTGCTAAGGAAACTATCCACCTTAACTTTCATTGTAATGACTTAAATTCAAAGAATAACACCAGTGATTATGGAAAAACTAATAATAAAGCAAGATATCTTTATTCAAGTCTATCATTTTTAGTATTAAACTCATAGACAAATCTAATACTTAGCATGCAAATCTAGTTTTAACTTCCTAAATATTCATTGAAGCCTTTCTCAAGTGATTCAATTCCAATTCATTCTTGATTCTTCCTCTCTTAGTATTAACCAACAAAATTCATACATAATTATCTCATATTTCGGATAATAATCATGCATAAACATTAAAGAGTTAACCCAAGAACATGCAAATCATTAACTATGTCAAAACCAATTCTTAGTTATTTATTCAATAAACCAACAACCAATCTCAACACAATCAAAGATTAGAATATGCTTAAAACCAAGAAATAATCAACCGATATTGAAATTAAGCTCAAAATAAAGTCATAATAATGAAAATGTAAGATTTCAAGAATCCATTAGCAAAAGAAGAAAAACTATTTCCTAAACATAATAAAAAAACTAAAACAAAGTTGAAAGATTAAAACAAAATTGAAAGAAAAACTAAAAACAGAAAAACTTAGAAAAAAACAAGTAAAACTAAAACTAAAGCAATTAATCTCTTCTAATCCTTCATTCCTCCTTTCTTTGGTGTTAGAGTTGTCTATTTATAGGCAAAATATGTTGTAGAAGCCTTCTAAACTTTCCAAATTGGAGTAGAAGAAAAATCCTTCTTGAATTGGAAAAATCGGAATCCTTCGCTTCATGGGAGTCTTCATCACGTGGCTATGTGTTCCCTAGTGTTAATTCACACGTGGCCATGTGTTGTTGTTTGAAGAAAATCACGTGGCCATGGGTTTTCTTCTTGCTCTTCTTTATTTCTTCTCACATGGCCACGTCTCTACTAGCTTTGTTCTTCACGTGGCCACGTGTGAGACTCTTCAATGAACTCACGTGGCCACGTGTGAGACTCTTCAATGAACTCACGTGGCCATGTGTTGTTGTTTGAAGAAAATCACGTGGCCATGGGTTTTCTTCTTGCTCTTCTTTATTTCTTCTCACATGGCCACGTCTCTACTAGCTTTGTTCTTCACGTGGCCACATGTGAGACTCTTCAATGAACTCACGTGGTCACGTCTCAGGGCTCTGGCTTGGACGTCAACTTGTCTTACATCAATTCTTCATATTTGCACTTTTGGCCCTAAACTTTGCCCTTTTTACACTTTAAGCCCTTTTATGTCAAATTAACCCTGAAAATCAACCAAAATTTACAATTAACTCCAAAAACATAAAACTAACAAATTAAACTCAAATTAAACCTAATTAACACAAAATTAACCTAATTAAACACCTAAAAACATACTAAAAATACTATATAAATGACTATTATCAACCTGAGTGGATGCTGTCCAGCCACGATCGAAGGGGGAGTTGCTGGTTCCGTAATAGTCAGAAGAGGATGAACGATAAGGACCATTGCGGTAGCAAAAGCTGAAGTTGCTGCAACAACAGTAATAGGAGGTGTATGAACACTTGCTGCACTCTTAGAAGTCTAAACCTCAAAGGCAGGCAAAATCTTCCTCTTTTTGGATCTTCTTTCCTCCTTGGCCAAACGTTCGGCCTCTTTTTTGGCTTTGGCTCAATTGGCAAGTTGCTTCGCATCATCTTTTTCTCTCACCATTTTTCTTGCAGCTGTATCACAGAATCAAACAAGATAACTGCTTTGTTCAAAATAAATATAATAAATGCGCATGCAATGTATGAATCGTTAAAATAAATGCCCTCCCCCTCACTCCTAATAAGATGCTCACGTTCTACATTCTTGCCAACCTTAGAGCTTGAGGATCCCATCAACATCACTAGGAGAAAATTGGAGTCGAAGGGTTGTCCATTCCTCACCACATCATCCATCAATTTTTTGATGTCGGTTTCATATATACATCGATCGACATCATGATCTTTCAAAATTGTGGCCTCTGCCGATCGGATAAGTGGTACTCCAAAACCACCGGCCATCCCTACTAAGAAATATCTCTTCCTGAAATCCTTCATTGAAGATGGGACAGTGAAGAGCTTTCGATATTGTCGGCTAGTGAAGTAATACTTTGACCCATCACTCCAACCGAAAATATAAAAAAAATGAGAAAAGAGATTCAGAGTGGGGGCCACATCTTCTATCTTGCACAGGATCTTGAAGTAGGCCACTGTCCTCCATCCGTTCAAATGCAATTGGTTAGAAGCAATTCCATAATCCCTAAGCATCATTGACTCAAATGCACCGAAGGGAAGCCTCATCCCTGCATCCAAACTCCACAAATGGTATATAAATCATTTGTTTTTTTCATGGTCAAAAGGCCCCTCTGTCACCGCCATGAAATTCGGATAGGCCATCACCGACATTTCTACAGAAAAATGATACTGTGAAGAAATTCTCACCACTTCCTATTCTGTTAATCGCGAAGGATGAGTGACAAGCTCCCGATTCTCGTAATCCTTAAGAAAATTTTTATCTATTGGCTGACTACTGCTTGAAGCCATTTTTGGTGGAGGGGGAGAAATAAAGAGTACATGTGATGAATGAAAAAAAAAATCAAAGGCATGGATTGTTTACTTACTTGGGTAATCTTGCAGAAACTCTGAAAATCTCCAAAATTTGAAGCCCATGAATTGTTGCTAAGGGTTTCAAAAAGTTGTTCGCAAAGAAAATTTGGAAGAGTTTTGCTAAGGATCGTTGAAAAGTGAGGAAAAATTGCCTCAAACTTACCTATTTATAGGCAAAAAGCTTCTAGAATACTCTAAATGCCTCTTCATTGGATGGATTCCATGTGTCTTTAATCCATTACTGCGATTATAGAGAACGAAGCGTCATCCTCGATATGCTCACAAACATTAAATGCATAACGGCTGTCTGAAATGAATGGACGCGACTCATCATTTCGTACCTCCTAAAAATTCAAAAATTTTGCTAAAAAGCTTAAATCGCTCGATTAGACCCTTCGAAGGGGGGACAAGTGATAACTATGGAAAAAACATCTCCAAATGTCCAATTAAGTCGGCCCAACAATACTTGGCAGGGTCCAAAATCCATCAACAAAAAGGCAAAGCATGAGCTGGAAGACAAGATAGGAAGGCACGATGTCCGATCGGACTGATGGGATAATACGTCCTGTCAGTCCATTGACACAAACCAGCGCCCATACCTTCCACTTGCTTCCTGTCAAATCGCCGCTTACTTGTTCCAACTGTCAGTTATCACTCTTCAAGATACTCAAGTATCCCTCCTTTATCTCATATAAATAGCAAAAAATATAAGAGTTTCAAGTATTAAATATCTGAGACTCTATCTCTCTAAATACTCTCACTCTAAAAGCTACTAATTTAAGTTTCGGAGTGCTAATGTCTGGTTCGACCGGACATTTCATCTTGCAAGATCAAGTTTTCCGATCGGATCGTTCAAATTTCAACTCTCAACTCTTTTTTTCGTAGATAAAGATAAATCATGCTTTATCAAGACTAATAGAAGAATCATTAATTTTTGTGCATTATGACATGAATTTTGCTCGCATTTAAAAAGTAAGAAAATTAACTGGTTGTTTATGCAACCGACAAGTTATTGTAATTTTGATATGAATTTTGAAGTAACCCATGTTACTGGGCCCTCTAGAAAGGAAATTTCTAAGCTGTTTCTTTCGCCAATGTCCTTTACTGCCCACCAAATAATGGAGTTTTCAATTGACATCTTTCCCGCATCTCATTTCCTGTCTATTTTTCAAGTTTTTATTTTTTTCCTTTTACATTTCTTGCTCTACGAGTTTTTTTTTTAACTTCTTTAGAAGTGTATTTAATTTTTTTTTATTTTGCAAATCTTTAGAAGTTTATTTAGTTCTCGCTAGTTTTATTAGACCATATATAATTATGTCGAAAGAGAATTCCTCATCAAATATTTAGAGAAATTAGTTAGGATTTATAATAAAATTAACTCTAAAAAGAATTGAGTGATTTTTAAGCAAATGATAGAATCTATGATTATCAAACCCAACACTGAAGGCTTTGCACAAACATCACATTATATATATATATATATATATATATATATATATATAAAGAAGCTAATCGTTGCATGATCTTGCACTCAATGGATGATAGATTTGAAGTCCATCTAAAATTAAGTTCAAATAATTTAAAGTAATATCAAATCTATAATTATCAAAATCTAACTACAATCCTTAAGTTTATAGGCAGTAAGTATATATGCATTTATGTTATATTTCTTAATAGTTGAACCTCAGAAAAGAAAGATTTATCAACCACAAAGACTTGCTAATTTGGGATTTACTGGTACTACAACTAAGTAGAAAAGCTGATGGGTATTGGCTGCATTATTGAACTACAGTTTTACTCTATAATTAGACCTTTTCATGAGTTAGGGATGGCACACTCAATAATTTTGATGCGAATTTCATTTCTATAAAACCAACAACTGATGATATGTGAAAGTTCAACCCCTTAAATTGATTTTGTTCATATTTATTAATTTTACAAATCGAATTTATATATATATATATATATATATATATATATATATATATAACCAATTCTTATTCTATGGGCCCTCTCTATCTCTTCCCTTTAACATTTGTTCAACAAATATTTTATATAGATCTAACCAATAACATAGTAACATGTCTGTCCTATAATTTAAGTGGTAATATTAAACCAATTATAAACAATTTGATTGCTTGTTTGTTCCATGGATATTGTGGTCCATCAATCTTTTGCCTTCCGTTTTCCTTATCATTTACATAAACAATTTGATTGGTAGATTCTAATTATTCATATTTAATTAATTATAAGAGTCAAAATTGTATAAATTATAAACAGATTGGGCCAATAATTTAAACGAGTCAATATTTTTTATCTTTTTAATTTTTTCATTATATATATATATATATATATATATAAGTATAAAGTTATAAAAATATAAGAAATAAGATATGGTTTTTGTGTCTAACAATAGATTGCACGTATTAATTAATCAAGTTATCAATAGAAAATTTGCTGGTCTATTATTTAATGACATTCAGTTTCTGTATTTCTTGCTTTTGTCAAATAAAAATTATGAAAGGTTAGGCCGCACAATTTTTATTTCACTAAAGATATTGAAACATGCAATGAGTACTGGAAGAATTGGCTATGATTTAAATTTAATAGGACAATGACATTTCTTATCTGTACTCAAAAAGAATGAAAATGATAGAAATAATTTAATTATCAGACATTATTATTCGTAACACTGCCAGTGACATTCAGGTTATGACTCCATATAATTTAGGATAATTTTTTTTTGATTTCAAATTATTTCTTTTATTTGGATTAGATCAATTGATTGATCACGGCAATTGGATTAGATCAATTGAATTCGAATTCATATAATTTAGGATAAATTTTGTTTGATTTCAAATTATTTCTTTTATTTGGATGAATTTTGGATCACAGTTAAAACTGGAAAATTATATTGAAATTGAAGATGAAATCCAACCATAATTTTTTATATAAAAATAATTAACTTTGTTGTGATAATTATGAGATATTTGGATGACTATCAAACTCATCATTCTCCCTATTCTAGTAGAAGTCTATCTCTTCTATTTTGTACCTATAAATATTCTATTATAGTTATTCAGTAAATAATAGAAAATTCTCTATTCTACTATTTCTCTCTTTCTTTTAATTAGTTTATAACACGTTATCAGCACGATAGTCTCTATTGATTATTGAAAGTTGGTGTTTTACGACAACCCGGCTCGAATGAATCAAGAATTCTAATTTACAAAATTTAACAGTAAATTATCTTGAAATAATTCCTTTATGATTAGATTGAATTATTTGTTACATTACTTTTTACACAAGTTTGTTTTATTTATATTTTATTTTGGCTAGCATGAATATGAAATCACATCTATAGAGTAGAGTATGCTAAATTTTGTTGCTGATTACAACAATAAAAATTGGGAACGCAGAAAATAAAATTGTAATTTTAACTACCCTTGAAAATTGAAATTCCAATAAATTGATTTAATTGTTATTCAATTATTTCATACGTGAAAGATAATTTGGAAGTTTATTATTTACCTTAATTCAGTTTTTTTTTGTGTGCATAAATTAAGAAAAGGTTTTTTTTGGTACAATAAGACTTTTATAATTTACAACATTAAACGGTAAGTAAATTTAATTAATAAATTTTGAAATATTTTAATTCTCATGAGTTAATGAGATTGATTAAGGATCGATAATTCTACCCTACAATAAATAATTTTAAAAACTTTAATATACGAAAATATTAAGAACTGAGAATAACATTTTCTATTACCAAGGACATTAACATGATTTTAGTGATTTGTTTTGCATAATTACAATTTGATCCTTGCTTAATTATATTTTAATCATTATATTATATATGATGATTTATTTTGCATAATTGCAATTTTATCCTTGCTTAATTATATTTTAATCATTATATTATATATGATAAATATATTTTATGTAAAGCCATATTTGGTTTTCAATTTGCTATATGTATATTGTTGTTATGTGTAATACAATTATTTGAAGGCTCCTGAAGAGTTATAATACAATTACTTGCATACAATTTGTTAGAAAATATATTATTTCTCAAATATGTCCTGCAGACATATATTTTTAAAAAATATTCGCTGAAATGAATATCATTTTGAGAATGAAAGATAAATACTTGAGATCTACTTTGTATAAGATTAGTAATATATTTTTTTCAGATAATTTGATTTTGATACAAATATTAGTAAACTCGAAGTTTGCTAATAAATACAAATTTTAGTAACCTGAAGCTTACTAACAAATATTAATAACCTATTATTTACCAATTATATAAATATCAGTAAACATGAAGTTTATTGATTAATTAATATTAATATCAGTAAACCTGAAGTTTATTGATTATAGTAAACTTAAAAAAATTGATATAAATACTAATAAATATTTATTTTATTATTTGTCACAATATTAGTAAACATAAAGTTTACTAATTGTTATGCAAGTATTAGTAATATGCAGTTGACTAATTATTCAAATATCAATAAACCAAAAGTTTGTTAATTAATCGATACTAATATTGGTAAACTCGAAGTTTATTGATTATAATAAACTTGAAAATTGATACAAATACTAATAAACATATAGTTTATTGACTGTATGTTACAAATATTAGTAAACCTGACGTTTACTAATTGTTTGATATTGATATTAAGAAACTTGATATTTATCAATTGATATAAATATTGATATAATAAAAATAGTAAGCCTGAAGTTTACTAATTAACAATTAATTACTTGGCATGACCGGTTTGACCATTATGGATCGATTATAATACATAAATTATTGAGAATTCATATGTTTATTAGAGAACCAGAAGTTTCTTTAATTCTACTTAAGGAATTCTTATAATCTATTTGTTCTCAAGAAATATTTTATATAATTAACATTAGCTAAAATTAATGTTAATACGATTTTTAGTTCTATAAATGTAATTGAAGGTTATGGAAGAGTCCAAATTATGCTTCCAAATGGAACAAAATTATATATTGATGATGCATTGTATTCAAGTAGATGTCAAAGAAATCTACTAAGTTTTAAAGATATACATCGTAATGTATATCATATTAAAATGACAAATGATGAAAATGTCGAATATCTATATATTACATCCACAAAATTGAATCAGAAGTTCATATTAGAGAAACTTTCAAGTTTCTCAACAGGATTATATTTCACGAAAATAAAAATGGTTGAATCAAATTATATGCACCGAAAGTGCTCAAATCCTAAAATATTCATATTTTGGCATGATCGCCTTGGTCATCCCGGTTCAACCATGATGCGACGTATTATTGAGAATACAAATGGACATGGACTTAAAGATCAAAAGATACTTTTATAAAATGATTATTTTTGTAGTTTTTGTGCTCAAGGTAAATTGATTGTGAAACCCTCACTATTTAAATTACCTTTAGAGTCTTTTATTTTTTAGAAAGAATACAAGGAGATATTTGTAGACCAATTCATCCATCTGGTGGACCATTTTGTTATTTTATGGTTTTGATTGATGCTTTAACTAGATGGTCTCATGTATGTTTACTATCATCCCGTAATGTTGCTTTTGCTAAATTTCTAGCTCAAATTATAAAGCTTAGGTCAAGTTTTCCTAATCATCCCATTAAAACATTCATTTAGATAATGCAGGTGAATTTACTTCAAAAGCATTTTATGATTTTTGTATGTCAATAGAAATTGATGTTCAACATTCCATTGCACATGTTCACACTCAAAATAATTTAGCTGAATCTTTCATTAAATGTTTACAATTAATTGCTAGACCTATGCTCATGAAATCAAAACTTTCTACATCTGCTTGGGGATATGCTATAACTGCTGCATTATTAGTTCATCTTTGACCATCTACATACAATAAGTTTTTACCTTTACAACTTGTTTTTGATCAACAACCTAACATATCTCATCTTAGAACTTTTGGTTGTGCTGTATATGTTCCCATTGCTCCCCCTCAATGAACTAAAATGGGCCCTCAACAACGTTTAGGTATCTATGTAGGTTTTGATTCTCCTTCTATTATCAGATATCTTAAACCTTTAACTGGTGACATTTTTTGAGTAAGATTTTTAGATTGTCAATTTGATGAATTGGTTTTTCCACGATTAGGGGAAGATAAAGAAAAGGGGTCAAAAGCTCAAGAAATCAGTTGGAACATACCAACTTTGTCCAAATTTGATATACGCACAAATCAATGTGAACTTAAAGTTCAAAGAATAATTCATTTACAGAATGCTGCAAATCAGCTACCCGATATCTTTACAGATACCCAAAAGGTCACCAAATTATTCCAGTTGTAAATGCCCCTGCACGATTAAATGTCCTCGTAGGATATCTTGAAGGTATAACAACAAATAAGTCTAGTTCATGGCAGAAGTATGGTAGACCTATGGGTGCAAAAGATATTATTCCTCGAAAGAAGAGAGAAATAAAAAAATCATTCAATTGATCCTTCTGAAGAGGCCAGAAATAACTCAAATACACAACTACATATTTCTAGAGAAATGACCCTAAAAGTGGTTCCAGTACTGACAAATTATGAGATCTCACTGAAAACTGGAAATATATTAGAAAGAGATGAAATTATGTATTTGCATATGCAATTGCTTCTGAAATAGCAAATGATGATGAGCCTGAGCCTAAAACTATAGAAGAATGTCGATAAATACTTGATTAGCCAAAATGAAAAAAGGCAATTTAGGCTGAGCTAGATTCTTTAGCTAAATAAAAAGTAATTGGATCAGTAGTCCTGACACCAGAAGATGTCAAACCAGTTGGATATAAATGTGTCTTTGTACGTAAGAAAAATGAGTTGAATGAAGTTGTAAGATACAAAGCTAGACTTGTGGCTCAAGGTTTCTCACAAAGACCAGGCATAGTTATGAAAAGACTTACTCTCCAGTTATGGATGCAATTACGTTTAGATTTTTTATTAGCTTAGCACTCTCTAAAGGACTTGACATACATCTAATGGATGTAGTTACAACTTATTTATATGGATCGTTAGATAATGACATATATATGAAAATCCCTGAAGGATTCAAAATGCTTGAAGCATATAATTCAAAACCTCGACAAATGTACTTGATTAAACTCCAAAGATCTTTGTATGGATTAAAGCAATCTGGACGCATGTGGTACAATTATCTAAGTGATTACGTAGTGAAAAATGGATATGAGAATAATTCAATTTGTCCATGCATTTTTATTAAGAAGATAAATTTAGGATTTGCTATAGTTGTAGTTTATATTGATGACTTAAACATAGTGAAGACTCCAGAAGAGATCTCTATTACTGCAGAATATTTGAAAAAGGAATTTGAAATGAAAGATCTCAGAAAAACAAAATTTTGTCTTAGGTTTTAAGTTGAATATTTGCCAAAAGGAATTCTTGTACATCAGTCATCTTATATAGAAAAAATCTTGAAACAATTTTATATGGATAAGTCTTATCCATTGAGCATTCCAATGGTTGTTCGCTCTCTTGATGTCAAGAAAGATCTTTTTCGCCCACAAGAAGATAATGAAGAGATTCATCGTCCTGAAATACCATATCTTAGTGCAATAGGTGCACTTTTATATCTTGCAAATAGCACTAGACCAGATATGATTTTTGCAGTTAATTTGCTAGCAAGATTTAGTTCTACACCAACTCGAAGGCACTGGAATGGTATAAAAAATGTTCTACGTTATCTTCGTGGCACTTCTGACATGGGTTTGTTTTTTTCAAAAGGAGTAAATTCAGAATTGACAGGGTATGCTGATGCTGGATACCTATCAAATCCTCATAAAGCTCGATCACAAACAGGTTATGTCTTCATATATGGTGATACTGTTATTTCTTGGCGATCTGTTAAGCAAACAATCACTGCTACTTCCTCAATTCATTCAGAAATATTAGCCATCTATGAAGCAAGTTATGAATATGTGTGGTTGAGAACCATGACTCAACATATTAAGGGAACAAGTGGGTTGGTAGTGGAGAAAAAGCCAACAAAATTGTATGAGGATAATGCAGCATGTATTTCACAACTCAAAGGTGGCTATATCAAAAGAGATAGAGCCAAACATATCTCACCAAAATTCTTCTATACTCATGAACTTATGAAAGAAGGACAGATCGATGTTTGCAAAGTTCGCTCAAGTAATAATCTAGCAGATTTGTTCACAAAGGCCCTACCAAGTTCAATTTTCAAGAAACATGTACACAATATTAGAATGCGCCAATTACAATATTTAGTTTGATTCATTTTATTGTTAAGGGAAAGTACATATGAATATTGTACTCTTTTTTCTTTGCTAAGTTTTTATCCCACTGGATTTTTCTTAGAAAGGTTTTAACGAGGCATATTCATAGTGCGTAGTCATCCACAGGGAAGTGTTGTGATAATTATGAAAATTTTGGATGACTATCAAACTCATCATTTTCCCTATTCTAGTAAAAGTCTACATCTTCTATTTTGTGCCTATAAATACCCTATGTGATTATTTAATATACACAATTAATAATAGAAAATTTTATTCTACTATTTTTGTCTTTCTTTTAATTAGTTTATAACAAACTTTAATTTTTTTATTTTTCTTTTTATTTTTCTACTTTTATGTGGCCTCTCCTTTTCAATCGGTAGAAGAAATAATGAAGTAAACTAATTTTATAACGATAATTAGTATAAAAAGTTTTACAAAAAAAAAAGGAGACATCTCTCTTCCATGTTTCGGATGCATTAATTTGATGAAAAAAATACTCAAAAGAATATGATTGAACAACAGTAACGACGCACAATGGTGGATGAGCTGTGAGTAGGGGAACAATAGGGTATTACAGTATGAAATGAAGAAAGATTAAGAAATGGACTATGCAAAGAATAAAAAAATTTTACTATACGGCACTGAATTATTATTCATTTCGCTTTTTTGTTTTATTTCTTTTTATATTTTGTTGCTCAACTTAAATAATTAGAAAATTTTCTTTTCTTTTGTTTAAATTTAATTTTATATAAAAATTGGAATGAAAATATTAATTAAATGTAGTGTTAATATATATATATATATACACACATACCCCTCGCAAACCGGATTGTCTAAATAGTACTTCTCGGAGGTAAATAATAATATCGGGGTGAGTAATATCATTTGGAATCCACAAATTTTTTTCACCATTAGAAAGTACAGTTCATGATGAGTTTAATGATATAATTGGAGATAAAATTATGGCCAAATAGGCCCTTAAAATGCAATGAAAAAATTTATCCAAACCGTATAAGGTTGACCAAACTTTGATCGACTTGAAAAAAATTATTATGGACCTCATGAAATTATTATGATTACCTGAAACTACTAAAAATAATCTCAATTAATATTTGAAAGTGAAAATATATTTTTAGATAATTTTGAATTTTCAGATTTCGAGCCGATAAATTTTACCTCCAAACTTAAAAGTATAATGAAACGAAGTCGAATTGATCCAAAATTTAAAATACTCTTTAATCAATATTTTTACATATTTTTAAAACTATTTTGGAGGTGATTTTGATAATTAAAACTTGTAACCAATGAGATGATGACAAATAAGGGAGAGCAATGATCGGTTCAATTCAATAATCGAACCGAATCAAAATAACCGAAAATCGAAGTTTTATTATTTTTATCAATCGAACCAAATTTACAGAATAATCGAATTCAAACCGAACCAAAATTTTAGGTCAAGTTGGTTCGGTTAACCAAAAAACCAAAAATTAAAATTATTAAAAAAAAAGATTGTGTCTAAAAATTATAAAAATTATAAATCATAATATACTAAAGTAAATACATCTAAATTGTACAAATAAAAGTTCAAAATAAAGATATAATCCAAAAATATATAATAAATAATACAACAAAACCTTTAAATAAATTTTTTCATTTAATCGATTTTGAATTTAATCGTCAAAATTCTAAATTATCACCTAAAAAATAGTTATTAATAATTGATAAATGTACTCATATAATTTACAACTCAAAATAGGATAATTTACATGTATACAATAATTATTCAATTAAAAATAAAAAAAAAATTATATAGAATTTCGGTTCGATTTTTATGCGATTTTTTTCTTCAAAAATCGAACCAAAAAATCTAACCAAATTAAAAAATCAATCGATTTGATTTAATTTTTTGGTTTGATTTGATTTTTGCTCACCCCTAATGACAAATGGCTTAATATAAGCCCTTTGATTGTATAGTGCTTGATTTAATCCAACCCTTCATTTAAGGTATAAAAAGATAAAAGAAGGAAGTAGAAATTTCTCCAAAAATCAGCCAAGCTCCACCATCTTCTTCCTCCCTTTCCTTGGCCAAATCTTCCTCCATCAATTCTCCTCTATTTTTCTTCCTTCTAACTTCAAATTCCCACTAAATTTTAAACCCTAATTTCACTTAGATTAAGTAATTGTCATCCTCTCCACCTTAGATAAGGAATTGAAGCAAGAAAAAAGTTTGGAAAGTGAATAAATTTAGTGAGAAAAATTCATTCAAGAAAGTAAAATTATGTCATTTAGTTAGAATTAATTGGAGAATTAGGTAGTTTATCATTTTCATGTGATTTTGGATGATAAATTGAAGAGAAACTCACAGTTACTACATATGTTTAATTTGACCTAGGTGAAGAGCAAGAAGAAGAAAAAGAGAAAATGAAGGAAAAAGGAAAAGAAAAGGAAAACTAAAAGAGCAAAGGAGAATTAAGGTATGTGGATACCTAAACTAACTTATTTCATAAAATTTAGGTTATGTAACTTAAGGTTCTTGCACGTAAAGTGTGTCTAAATTCAAATTGATTGTAAATATGTGAAATTTAATGATAAATAATAAAATTGGTGAAGTTAAATGCATGAAAATATTATTAAACATAGGAACATAGAATTGGAATCTATTATATAAGTATAAGTACTTAGTGTTGTGAATGGAATTAAATTAATTAAATGTTAGAATTATGTAGATTATACTTGGAAAATATGTTTGAAATGACTTGTGTGAATTTAACAAAATAATATGTGTAAAGTCTCATTATGGATGAATGGAAGTAAGGTAGATTATGATGAAATAAATGCTAATTATGATGAACTAATGATAGATATAATTGATTCAAGCCTTAAAAACATAATAGGAACTATTCATGGCATGAAAAAGAATATTGATGATTATGAACATAAGGTGGTTGAATGGTGTTAAGTACAATATTGATGTAATCATGATGATTTAATGCATGAAAGTGGTGTGAAATGGTAAATTGATGGAAATAATGTATATTTCATGAAATTCAATTCTTACATAATGTGAAAATATGAGAAAATGTGAAAATAATGCATATTTTTATCTTGATGTTGTGAAAACAATTTTGCTCTTAGTGTCTAGAAGTAAAACTAAATGCATATGGTATAATTGGCAAGCTATAGGGATATTTACCATGATAGCGAGTCACTGCAACACTTAAAAGTGGACCAAAGGTGGATCCACGCTATAAATATGAGAAAACTTGAGAAAAGAAAGAGAGAAACGAGAAATTATGTAGTTTTGGATCTATAGGGTCCACATCCTGTATATCCAGTTCGAGAGTTTTGTTTCCATTAAAAACTACTAGGGGCGAAACTAATACTAAGATGATGAAAGATTGAGAAAATTGGTAAATATCAAATAAAGATAGAAAATAAGAGATAAAATGGAAAGAATATAATAAAATGTGAATTCAGAGGTAAAATAATAAAAAGACAGTGTAAATATAATTTAAAGGTAAAAATGAGATTATGGATTAAATTTGGCAAGAAAATGTTAAAATTATAAATAAGTAAAAAAGTTGTAAATTAGGAACTAAATTGTAATTTTAGTGAAAAAGTGAATTTAAGGACTAAAATGAAAGAAAACGCAACTTAGTATCGAAAATGCAAAAATATGATAAGATTTGCTTAAAAAGGAGAACTTAGGGGTAAAATGATAATTATAGCAAAAGATGGGATTTTAGGAACTAAAATATAATTTTGATAAAAGTTTAGACCATTAAGGGTAAATATGTAAATTTCACTCAATGATAAGGATGATAATGAAAGTTGTGAAGTTAGTGTATTAATAAAGAAATTTAGATAAATAAAAATGTAATTAGAGAAAAATTGAGAAATTGAGAAATTATCAATGGAAATAAAGAAATTTAAGTATAATGAGGAAATATAAAATAAACTAAGTAGTTAAGTATTTATGTTGGGTTAAATGTAAGTTATATGTTTAATAGGTTATAATTTTAGTATGTAATAAATGAAATTTGTTAGTTGGATATCCAACACTAGACTTTATGCAACTGCGCATAGGGATAGGTATTCGATGCTGAAAGCATAAGATGACCTGAAGGAAAAAGATAAATTTTGGAGTAGTTTTAATTATCTTTTTGTGTGTGTAATATTTAAGATGTGATGTATATATATTTACACTTATTATTTATTTGGATCAAGACATGTATATGTAATTAATGTATTGGGAGAATAAGATGTTTATAAGGATATAAATTTATATGTATATGTATGTGATTAATGGGTTATGTTTATGATGATTATGATGAGATTTAGAAGGGTTTGTATTGTTGATTGCAGTATTAGAGTTGTAGGTTGAATATTGTGAGTGTATTTTTGAAAACTTGCAGGAGGTAGGTTAAAATTATAGCTGTTATGTTCCCAAAATTTTTATTAAATGAATAGAAACTTTTGAATGAATGGATAGTGAAATTGCGACAGTAATTAAATTGGTGCATAGCAGATAAATGAATTGGTAATAAGGAACTAATCTCGAAATTTCAAGGCAATGAATTATGAATAAGGTAACAATATTGCATGCAGAAATCTAATTAGAAACTCCATTTATAACTTGACAATACTCGAGTCCAGGAGAGTATACGGTATTACAATATATATATATATATATATATATATATATATAAAATTCAATTGAAAAGAATTGGATTACGAGTTCAAGTCGAACTTCAGGCATTTCTTAGCAGATTTTTTAGGTCACTATTTTTGGATTGAATGCTTGGGTTGGGTAAAAAATTGATAGGTTTACTCCATAGCATCAAGCAATGGTCAAATGACCAATAATTACACAAGCATGGAGTATTATATTACTCCCTTTATTATTTTTTTACAAAACAAAATACTTTATTAAAAAGGAGAATCAGCCGCATAAGTTGTGCACAAAAAGGATGGAGGAGACCCCTTCCGAACTTAATCACTTGACAAAAAATCAACAGCCAAGTTAACTTATGCACTACAAGATTCGTATGACTTCGAACAAAAGAAAAACTAAAATTACATAAATCTTTCTTCAAACTAAGACAATCATCAATAATAAGCTCTAACTCAGTAACACCTTTAAATTTACCATTTAGTCTCAGAACTACAAGTTAAGAATCAAACTCAACAACAATATTTGATAAAATATTCACTTTCACACAACTCAAAGCTTCTTGACTACTAAGAGCTTTCATAATTGCAGGATCCATGGTTCCTTGAAAAAACTTGCAACAAGCAATAACAAAAGAACCCAAATGATAAGGAATAACCTGGATAATGTCATAGTATAAAGAATTTTCAAAAATTGCTGGATTATAATTGACTTTGAGCCACCCTTCATTTATGCGAGCATGTGAGACATTCCTCATAATAGACCTATAATTATCCGTAAGACTAGTATCAACTATCCTTGCATTACACCAATAGTTGAGAAAAGATAACGCTAGGAGACCATATCTCCAACAAATTATGTTTTCCCTCTCCAAATTATCTAATTTATATAATTTCATATTGTCCAAATCACCATAGCCACACGAGTATAGATATTAACATTTAAATTTTTAAACAGATCAACAAAGCTAACAAGTAATCTATGACACGTATTGTTCGGGTAGATCATCTTATCTAGACCAATCTTGCTTTTAGGGATGGCTAGGTGAAAGTCTCCCACCTTTGATGATCTATCATTTTACAATGGTCAAAGAATTTAACTTGACTCAATGAGTCTTAAAACAAACAAAAAATATGAGACAACATTTCAAGGTATTTCTATCCCATTGTTGGCAAACAACCTGAAGATGCATCTTTGGGCACCCCCAAGGTAAGTATGATGGAATCGCCACCCAATAGAATATTAAAAAATGGTATCCAACCTTACGAGGCCAAAACTAAAAAAGGGGTTCGGAACCTCGCTTTTAGTTATACCCTTAGTTAATATGACATAGTTGGACCTTTTAGATTAATGGTTTTACCTCTCACCTCACACATATATATATCATGGAAAAAGAAAATAAAACGCATTTAATCAAACCATAAAGTTGTAAATTATGGCATAGACATCCATAACGAATTAGATAAACATTCATAAGACAGGCTATTTGTTAGATTTATTTGGATAAGGACTTTAGTCCTTTCACACAACTATAAAGAATCCTTTATTATGAGTTTTATTGGTTGAAAGCCAGGACATTGGTCCCAATTTATTATGGATATTCCTAAATTATTTAATTATGTACAAATTCTGTTACATTATTAAAAACTTATCAGTTAAATGTGATTCTTAGTTGCAAAATAGGACGTTGGTCCTATTTTATTAGCAAAAAAACTCAAATTATTCAATATAAATATTTGTGTGACCTTTTCTTTAGGTGGAAGAAATTCCTTTATCATGCTATGTGACAAATGATATAAATTATTTAAAACTACGTCACTATGGCATCCACATAACACGTAAGGGCATGGATTATGTACAAGAAGAAATAAAAAATGCTAGAAATAACCAAAAATAAAATAGAAAAGGATTTGAAAAGAGAAGGAAAATGAAATTTGGGATGTGACTAGTGAGTCATGCCTTAACTTTGAGTTACATTTATGACCTGAAGTCACGGCATGATCGATAACTCACACTTGTGACTAGAAAGTCATAAGTATAAATTAACCAGGTTAAGAATTTGGGGGAAGAAGAACGAGTTGTGGTCATAACTCACCAAGTCACTTTAAAACAAAGATTTTTCTTCTTCCCTCTCAATTTTGCTCACAACCCCTTTTATTGGTTTAAAACCTAAAAAGATGAAATGGAGGAAAGCACCCTCAAAGCCTTTAAACGAAACCTTTTAAATAATTTTTAAGCTAAAACCAACTCAAAATCAATCAAAAATCATACTTTTAAACATCTAACCTATAATACTTAGGCCACATGATATTTACCCACAAGTGGGTTTCATAACCAAAATCTATCTAAAATGAGAGTTTACCATATTCAAAGGTGAATGTATAAACTCATCTGCAAGAAAGGCTATGCCAATAGGAAAAAAAAAGCTTTATAATATTAACTTCAATATATTTTTTTCGTATGAAAAATGAAACTTCAAGCTCTAAGATCTCTCCATGATTGGATGGTTGAAAATCGAAGCTTAAAAGTCACTATTTCGAGTTTAAAAGCTCAAAAAGCTAGAGGGATAGAGGCCAAGGGTTGTAAAAACCAAGATCCAAACCCCTTTTCCACCTTTCTCTTAGCCTTTTATATCTTTTTCTAGGAAAGGGCCAATCATGAGTCATGAGTAACGGTTGTAACTTGGCTTTTGTATGATTTTCCAATTACAAGTGTAAATTTCAATCACGATCATGACTAGAATCCAAACAGTCAAAATTGGGCTCTTTCCTTTACCAAGTGATCTTAAGGGCCTAGAGAGCCAAAATCATGTTAAAACATATAAGAAACATGGAGAGACACTATACCTCTCTATTCATTATCCTTTTAAGAGAAATGCTTTCGTCATTAGATAACTCCAACAAAAGCTATCTTAGGTCTAGTATCTACAAGATTGATTATCCAAAATCAAAAGCAAATTTGTCCGATTCCTACACTCATGTATAAATCTATAATCATAAAGAATATGGTTTATGGACTCTGTATAATAACAACTTCATATTTGTTCCCTTTGAAATATAAATGGTTGTCCTTGGTGACAAATAAATAGGACATCGATGGGGCTCAAAGCACAATCTTCCAACCATGTAAATCATCGTGGGTTTCAAAATGATGGATACACTTGGAGAGACCTTATGCATTTATGATGAACAATTCATCACTAAATCAACCCTATTCTGCGAGAAAAAATGTCTTTTCAGAAAGATTTTTTTAAATAAATATCATTTTAGAAAAAAAATTAATTTTATTTTCAATTTTATCTTTACTTTTAATTTAAGATGTGAAATATTAATTATGGCTTTGACTTGTAATCACAAAAACTTTATCTAAAAGTATGTATTCTTAAATACCCTTATGATTTAAATGTTTTTGATGCATTAACCATAGATAACAATTATCTAAAAATTAGGGAGAGTATGGAACTTGAAAACACTATCTTGATTGAAATATTAAGTAAAAATAACTAGAATCGAACTGTATTATTTGACTTATTGACTATAACTGATTTGTATTGAACTTTAATTTCTATTTGGTATAGTTATGGATCTTTAGCTATGATCGGATCGAAAATTGAACTGAATTGTACCAAACTATGGAAAACTAAATTGAACCAAAAGAACAGAAAGTAGAAATATATTTTATTTTGAATAATATGAGTAGATTAATTCATATATAAAATTTATAACATGTGTTTTATAATTATATCATAGTTTAATTTTTTAAATTTATTTAATTCATATATAGTTATATTAAGCTATCTTATCAATAAATTAATTAGAATTAATTAATTTTATTATTTTCTAATCATTTTTAAAAACTTGAATTTGAAAATTTTTTATCATATTTTTTTCTTTTTTTTTTATTTTTTGGTCTTAATTTTGGGACTTTTTTTAAATAATGTATTTTAAAACTTTATTTTTGAAACTTATTTATGGGTGTTTTAAGTCAAACCCATAGGAAGACCTTACAGAATCAGCAGTAGAGCATGCCGGCCAAGACATGCAAGGGGTAGAGAGCAACTGATTCTGTAGTTGATACTTGCAGGATTAAAAGCTAATCCCGTAGGAGTCAGCTACGGGATCGGAAGAAAGGAGCAGTAAGTTTAATAATGGTTGTTAAACAAGTGCACTAGGATGAATTGGCAAGATTACATTTGACTAAGGCACTTTGGTTTTGGTACTTCTAAGGTTCGTTGGATGGTTGTTAAACATGTGTTCATAATGCAATACATTCTACTGAATACACTGTTGAAAATCATATAATGTTTGAAAAATTTATACTGTCTATCATTATTTTATAACAAATATTTTGTTTAATTTGATTGTTTTAAAATTTATTATTAATAGATAAATTTATTGAATTGCCCTCATTTTTGTAAATATTGGTTTATCAATATATTCTTTTATAATAATAATAATAATAATAATAATAATAATAATAATAACTAATTTAATTAATAATTAAAATTTTAATATTAATTTATTGATGTATTATTGGTAATAATAATAATGGCTTAATTAATAATGAGTGGCAATTTTATCTTTTAGTGAGTGCTAGTTTTATAAATAGATTAAACATTTTCTATAAATAAATGCAAGTGTAAAAGTTGATATTATAACTGGATAATTTAATTTCACCCCAACACACCAAATTTGAAGTCTTGAAGTGACAAAAACTTGGGTTAATTTTTATCTATGGTCACTCAAGTTTGACGATTGTAATGTTATGGTTACTATACTACAATTTGTAATGAAAAAATTACTTAACTTTTATTTTGTAACAAAAAAAATTACAAAGGCCGAAAAATTGAAAATCCAACCATTGGAATCATCGACAAAAGCAAAATTTGTTGACAACAGCAAAAAGTGCACAATCTTATGATCTTGAAATCATTGATAGTATCAAGATTTGTTGGATATCCAATAGGTAAAAGGTATATTTATCTTCATATTTTCTATTTTCGATGGCCAGATTTTAATTTTTTGGCCTTTGTAATTTTTTCGTTATAAAATAAAAGTTGAGTGATTTTTTCATTACAAATGTAATATAATGACCATAACATTACAATCGTCAAATTTGAGTGACCACGGATAAAATTAACCCCCAAAACTATCATAAGTATTAAAATACTAACTACTACTCAAAATATTAACGAAGAGAAATAACGATCTAGTAAGGCAAATTGCAATTGGATATAGTTTGAATATAAAATATTGTAGTTATATCCAGAATATACAATTATTGTTCTATACCCAAAATACATAATGATAAAATTGTTCAATAAATTTTTTGGAATATGAATTTAGGAGCTTCAACTATCTACTATATATAGTCGGTGTTCGATAATTATTTTTCAATTTATGATTGTGGGTTGGAAAGTGAAAAAATTTGCCTAAACCCATGGGACTGATTTGCGAGCTCAGAGCCTTAATTCGTAGCTCAAATCTACGGGATCCAACCCATATAATTTTGCATTTTTATGTGGAGGTGGACTCAATTTCACCATTTCCATTGGAAAGGCCTACCAAATTAGGCATTCCATTATTCATATTTTCTAGGCCCCACGATTAAATTGTAACACCCTTGCTGAACAGTCTAACCGAAACAAGTGATAAGTTGGAAATTTTTTTTGAATCTTAATTATCCCATCGACTTCAGGCTTGTCCAAAAAGAAATACTTATAAATTAAGTAAGCCAATAAAACTATAATTGTCTAAGTGACTAATTACCAAATAAAAATCTGGCAATATAACATCTAAAAACTTATCTAATTCACCTGAAAATCAGATAATTTTCCTCAGCCCTTCATGTAACACCCTTATCAGAACAGTATTTTTTCGATGCAAAACTTAGCGGTAAACGGTAAAATTTTTTTTTCAAACTTTCCATCATGGCCAAACAACTTTGATACAATTTAATATTTTATTCAATTTACGAAATTTCGGCAGCACAATGGCTAGAACTTACTAGCCTCCTGAAAAATTCAAACAATCCACACAGCCTCTTAGAGGCACAACAAATCATATATCAATGATAGTCATTTACAACTCTTTAACTGACATTATCAGAACAGCAACAATATTTATTATTTAACAAAAAGTACCTTTAATACATTTCAATTCTATACTCTCACTGTCTAAGTATATACATGCCACAAATACTAAACATAAAAGTACAACTAACTTTCTTTATCTTCGAATTCTGCTTGTCCATGTGTAGAGCTCCTTCAACCCTTCAAAATCTGCACGCAGTAAACACTACGTGCTGAGCACTAGAAATGCTCAGTGGTGACTACTAATCCTAGAACTTTCCAATTCAACATAGTTACATAAATTGTGCAAACTTCTATTCTTATTTATCAGAAATTTACTTTTAAGTTCTTTCACACTATTTTCATTTTCTACCAACATTTTGTTTTAACCATTTTACTTTGTTCGCATACTTTTCAATATACTTTACACTACTTTCTTTGTGATTCGATTACAAATTGACTTTTTCTTTTACGTTTCTTACTTCTACTTTTAGTTATCTTTTGTCCTATACTTTTACATCACTTGACGTAGTTGTCATTTCATTTAACGAATTACATGAATACTCATGTCTTTAATGGCAAGTTTCCTATTCCTAGTTCCATTAGATAATTCAAATACGATTTCCATTACCTATTCTTATAATTCACTTTAATCTTTAGGCTTATAATCTTTTATTGCAAAGTGATGTAAGTATTTTGGATCACTCTGCATACAAATATTTATTTTCTTTTCTTTTTAAATGAAACTTTTTCATTTTAACTAAACAATCGTTTGTCTTTTGATCATTTTACTTTTCACTTCCTCTTTACTTCCAGTATTTATTATTTAGTCATATGTTTACACTTAAATACAGTATTGTCATGTTTGACTTTAAATACATAATTAGCACCATTTTCGAACTCTTTATTTTCTTAAAATAACAATTGGTACACAAATTATAAATTCAATCTCATGGGTCTTTTCATAAATATTTTATTTTTATAACCATTTTCTTATTATTATTGCTTAGGAATTATAACCTTTGGAAATAATTTCGGTTTTGTCCCAAAATTTTCATTTTCTTTCAATCAAGTTCTTTGTCATTTATAACATTTACATTTAATTACTTTCACACTTTCCCTTTATTCTTTTCAATATGCCCCTAATGCAATATGACAGGACTCTCAAAAAGGATATACGGAACATGGACCCAAAGGTCCCACTAAACAGATAGAGAAATGATCTCGGAAGATCAAGTCTCACAGAACAGAAAACAGATGCACTTTCACTTTCACTTTACACTGAAGCTATAGAGATCAAAGATCCTACCCATAGCTAAGCAAGTCGCCATGACTTGCACCGCGGTACAGAGGTGTCCCTATGGCTAGCCAATTATATCCTGAATAAGAATATCACTACCTGACTATTGCTAAGGGCAAAAACAGTCAAGACCTTTCTAAATGATTTTCAAACATCAATAATTTTTAATTTCTTTTATTTTGCTTACAACAATGCATTTTGTCAATTGCACTCTTTTTAGTGCTATCGACTGTACAATAACTTTTTCGTTTCCTTTCCTTTTTCTTTCCGATAAAATACTTCACTATAAATAATGATTATTCTTTCGATTTTCAATTAATTATTTTCTCGATATATTTTTTTTCCATATTTTATAACTTATGTCAGGATAATTCACTATTTTCTTTCTTGGCACTTATTGAATTATTTCTTTATAATTCAAAAATATACTTTTACAGTCATTTTATTCACTTTTTTTTTGACTCTTAGTCAATCTCTTGCTCTTTCGGTATGAATTTGCAATTATTTGAAAATTGCAATACCTAATACGGGTTGTGAATTATTTATAATAATTCACCATTTTATTCGAATTATGAATTATTTTGTAATCCGTTGGGTACTGTTCATTTATACGGTTACTATTCACTTATATGGTTACTATTCACTCATACGATTACTATTCACAAATCATTTACTATGGTTAATTTATTCACTATACTTTTTATTTTCTGCAAATTTATCATTTAATCTCTTCTTTTTTTTTCTTATACAAAATGTACATTAAATTATCAGCTTTTAATTGTTTATTGAATTATTTCTCAATAATTCAATATTTCAATTACGTATATTCCATATTTATTTCTAAATTAATCCATATACCATACACTTAACAATTCTCTAAATTTTCATAAATTTCATTAAAAATTCATGGCAATTTATTTTATGCTTATTATCATTATATAACATAATCAACAAAAATTCTCTACTTTATCAATTACATTATTCAATACATATTCCAAAATAATTATATAAATTTTTATAAATTCCATAACAATTTATGGATATATATTATTTCATCTTCTATCAATTAGGACTTAATTTGATTAATTTACAACACAATAATTCATTTCTTTAATAAGAAAATTTTTGATTCACAAAGGAAATTTCTCAATAAATTTCCTTAACCCAATTTATACACTATATTAGGCTTAATTAAAATTTAATTGAACAATAATAACATTAATTTCAATATTAATCAATAATTCAATATTTTCCTTAATAAATTTAAAGGAAAATTCAATAAATTAAGGAAAATTAAAAGATTTCGTAGTCACATACCTTAACGGTCGAATTCGCTTCAATTTACTTAATAATTTTCTCACCGGACCGGTCGTCGGAGCGTCGCCGGAATCTCGCCAGTGACAATCCGACACTATCACCTCGTAGGACGGGATCCCCTCTTTCATTTTCCAGTGGTCACGTGTCCAAATTCTTTCTTGGTTGGCCGGAATCTTGACTTGAATCACCCGCCAAACCCATTTCCGATCTACCGATCGCCGGCGTTTGAGGAGCGATGGAATACACTGGAAGACTCACCTCGTCGCCGGGAGTTGATCTGTGGTGGCGGTGTCCTCATCCGATGCCTTGATTCGCCGGAACGAACAAAAAATCCATTTAAACTAAAACTAGAAAAACTCGACGATCGGACCACCACAACGGAGGTCGGACGCCGGTGAGAGGGAGAGGACACGCCGCTCGTCGCCGTGGTGGTGGCCGGCGTGAAGGATGGCCGGTGACCCTCCCTTCTTCTCTTCTTTTCCTTTTTCTTTTTCTTTCTTTTTTTTTCTTGGTGGTCGGCGACCACTGGTTCCCTTATTTCTCTTTTTTTCTTTTTTTTTTCGTCACTTGTTTCTTTTTTTTCTTTTTTTTTCTTTCCTTTCTTTTATAAGATTGTGGCCAGTGGCCACAATCAATTGCCGACCCCCCTATTTGTTTTTTTTTTCTTTGGACCACGTTTTTCTTTTTCTTTTGTTCCTTTTCCTTTATTTCTTATGCCTTTGTTAGATTGTGGCCACTAGGCCACACAATTTGCCGACATTTATT
This sequence comes from Excoecaria agallocha, assembly GCA_037975025.1. NCBI lineage: Eukaryota > Viridiplantae > Streptophyta > Magnoliopsida > Malpighiales > Euphorbiaceae > Excoecaria > Excoecaria agallocha. Next base: position 31,435,839 of record CM075822.1, on the reverse strand, counting down.
TTCATTTCATCTTTTTCTTCTTTTTTTTTATCTATATTTATTTATTTATATTTATTTATTCATAATTTTACTAGTTTGGTACCTAAACCTTTTGCTATTACTTTCAAAGCTCATATTCACATTAAAATCGATTTCATAATTTTTATCACATCAAAAATAGGTGGGACATAAATTTTCAACTCAATCGGAGCCCATTATCGGTCCGATTTAAATTTATCAGTCCAATCCAAAAATATCGGTGTTATAAAAAAATTTACTTTTTACAGTCAAAATAATCTATATATTATTTTAGGCTTAACTGCAATTTTTAGTAATTTTTGGAGTTCGTTTACTATTTTTAAATATTTATATAATATTGAGTCCATTCTCCGATAATAAAAATTGACTCGCTACTTTTTTCATATTTTTGATTTTTCGAGATTCATTTGACCTCGGTTTCACTTCAAATTTCAATCCCGAACTCACCATGACCAATATTTTCCGATGGTCCAATAAAATATTTTTCACTTCCGGGTGCACTTTTCGGTCCGGAAAATACTATTCACTGTCGGAAAATAATGTTCACGGCTAACCCGGTGTTGAGGCCGTTACACTTCAGGGGCAACAATACAAAAATAATTTCAATCTGCATCTCATATATCCATCCTCACTATTAACCACATTTCCTAAGATAAATCAATATTACATATTACACTCTTAAACCACTATAAAATTCTAGAATAAAGAACAATTTACATTTAAATCGCCTCGCTACATCTGTAGATCTCAAAGGTGATCTGCCCCCATTAGATCCCCTCTTCTAATGGTTGAGCCAAAGCAGCTGCCTAACCCGAAACAAGCTTATCATTTTACCTACACAGATAACAAAACCCATGCTAAGCTATAAAGCTTAGTGAGAAACAATAATCTAAAAATAATCTTTTAAACACGTAACATCAATTACACAGGTACAAAGTTAATAATATTCCTAGTTGATACCTTCAATTACCTTAGATCCCAGTTCTTATATTCAACAATAAATCATAAGCATAAGCGACAGAAAATCTTACTCAATTAGGCAACAAAACTTAATAACTCAGAAAATAATGCATCATTAATTATTACCACAAAAGACATTTGGCATAATTATTTCATACATATACATAATTTAAAACATATTATGCATTCAAAATTTACTTTCATGTAATTATTAAATTAATCTTAACAAGGTGAACGATATATTACTTAACACCATAGTGTGCTATATATTATGTACTTGATCGATAACAGAGTGGTATAAATACCTATATATATAGATACATAATGCTTATATAGATTTAAAGAATTACATGCTCCTCAATATTATAACTTTCAATTTATTATCCAGTTGCTGTACATATATAAGAGGATAATTTTTATGCAAATTAGTTCTAAACTATAACATTTCTTATCTTTTACACTTTTTAACTTATTTTTATATTAATGCCCCTAGTACAGTGCCAACAAAAATACTGAGACTGGATACACGGGATGTGGACCCCACAGGACCACAACAGACTAAGAAATGACTCCAATGGACCATTTCTTCATAGAACAGATAACAGATACAGATAATTACTATAGAGATCAATGATCCTACCATAGAAAAGCAAGTTGCCATGACTTGTACCGCAGTATAAATATCCCTATGGCCAGCCAATTATATCCTGAGCTAGTTTTTACTGCCAGACTATTTTCTAAGGGCACAAAATTTCACTTACGGATGACTTGATTTTCATTAATATCTTTATGATGCATGGCATGGCTAGTTGAGACTTTTATGATGAAGCATGTTACACTTCAAGCACACACCTTTTCAATAAGGCACACACACTTAGTTTTTCATTTGCATGATGTACTTAATTCACATAAATTGGCATAGGTTTCACTAGTGTTGAATATAAGTTTGCTTAGAAAGTGATTTTCAGTTATGCATTATATTTACTCTTAGCTACTTATTGTTTGACATTGAACTTCATTGTGGCTTCATATAGGTTAAGTTTGTATTTGAATTGGCTTATTTTCTTTTGTGCTTACCATGACCAATTAAAATCTTTCTTTTCCTTTTATTTCAGCCTAACCATCACCAATTATCTTTACACTTGAGATTATGCATTCATACATTGTCCACCTTGTCACCTATGGATAGTATGCATTGAGCATTTAAGCAAGTTTGGCCTAGTTGCATTTCTTCACTTAGTTACCATGTCTATTAAGTCTTGTTTATGGCACTTTATTGGTTTAAAAGGCATGTTTGCTTGTTAACTCAATTCCATTTATCTCATGCTTTATTTTTGGCTTAATTATGGTTCTAAGTGTGGCGAGCTTACATTTTTCTTGGTCACTAACTTGTTTCTCAAAAAGTGATGAAGTCTGCTGAAATTTTTCATACTTTGCTGAGGACAGCAAGATTTTAAAGAAGGGGATAGAGCTCAGCTGAGCTAGAAATTGAAGATCCAACTAAGGGAGTTTTTCTTACCTTACTCATTTTCTTACTCATGAATTATGTTGTTTTAGTCGGTTTGTTTTAGTTGTTTAGTTTTGTTTTAGTTTGCATGTTTAGTTTTTAGTTTTTTGCATAATTAGTTTAGTTAATTCATTTATCATATATTATACATTTAGCTTAGTTCACCCTAGTTATTCTCAAAAATTGAACATTTTGAACTTGAATTTAGAATGTGCAATGTTTAAAATTCTTGTTTAGCATTAGAACAAGCATGTTGTTTAATGAATTTTTAGCTAGTGTAATATTCAACTTGACTTATAGTTGTTAGTTTCTACATTTTTGAGCACTTAAGACCAGTTTTTGAACTTAAAGAAAATCAATGCATTGAAATGGTTAAGTGATGAATTTTAGAACACTAGAACCTTCCTCATCACCCTTCAAAGCATATAAATAACTTAAAACAACTTGGAAAGTAATCTAGGCAATGTTTTTCTTGTTAAGCCATATTTTAACTTATTTTCCTACCCTATATGCATATTTATCCTTTGTTAACCAATTTTGAGCCTAATGAGGTATGCTTCATGCGTGCCATATTTATTTTTCTTTTTACACTCATTTATTTTACCATATAGCCTAAAAAGCTTTTATCTTTCCTTCTAGAATTGACCACTCTAGGATTGGATGGATTCATGATAATTGAGTATCTTGATGAGTGTAGTAAGATAATTTTGAATTTTATTATAAAAGGCTATTGTTGAAGTCAAAGAAATAGTGAATTGTTACCTTGTTATAACCCATGTTATATTATTGTATTGCCAACATCAAAGCTAGAAAAGGAAAAAAAGTGAAAAAAAGTGAAAAAAAAGAAAAAAAAGAAAAAAAAAAGAAAAGAAAGAAAGCATTAAAAATAAAGCTAGCATGTATGGAAAAATCTTAAGTGTGGGGTAGTTACAAGGAAAAACGGTTATGACTTCTTGAAAAGGGTATAAATGGTGAAATTGAGAGAATTTTAAGATTGTACTTTGAATTGTGAAGAGTTGAGAAATTTTGGCTAAGTTCTTTATTGATTAAGTTAATGGGATGAAATTTGTGAATTGTTAGTCTATTTTATCTTAGAGTGGCTATTCTTATTATTGATCTTTTATCCATTCTTTGATAAACATACCCTTAACCCCATTACAACCTTTAAAAGACCTAAGTGATTCTAAGTTTTGTTTTTGAATTGTTTAGCGGAGATGACCTTCGGGTTCCGATGTTAAAGGAGAGGCTTATGGTATTTCTAGAGTTTCAAGCACGAAACCATGTGTATACTTATGTGTACATTCATTCTAACCTTGACTATGAATTTGTATTGGTGTTTTAGATTTTGAAAATACTTAAAATGTTTTGGTCTTGCACACACAAAAGGAAACTAACTTATATTGTCTTGATTGAATTTATTCTAGTTGAAAATTTTATTAAGTGCTCTTGTTAATTGCTAAGCTTGATTTTGAAATGCATGACTCTTAATTTGAGTTTGATTATTTTGAGGAGTTGGTTTGTTCTAATTTGCTCGAGGGCGAGCAAAGTTTAAGTGTGGGGTATTTGATAATGGTCATTTTTATGATATTTTTAGTATATTTTTAGGTGTTTAATTAGGTTAATTTTGTGATTAATTAGGTTAGATTTGAGTTTAATTTGTTAGTTTTGTGTTTTTTGAGTTAATTGTAAATTTTGGTGTTTTTCAGGGTTATTTTGCAAGAAAAAGGACTTAAGTATAAAAAGTGAAAAGTTTTGGGCCAAAAGTACAAAATTAAAGAAATTAAGCAAGAAAAAGAACGTCCACATGAACTTGAAGATGTCGTGGCCATGTGAGGAAATAAGTAAAGGAAACAAGGAAGACACGTGACCACGTGGATTCCAATGAAGGACCACACGTGGCCACGTGTGGAAGATTGCCTAGAAGTCACGTGGGCACGTGTAGAAATACACAGGGAGGAGCCGTGGCCACGTGATCTGATTCTCCAATTGCGCGAAGGATTTTCGACTTCCTGTTTTGAGCAGAATTCACTTCCTATTTGGTTTCTGCAGTTTTGGAAGAAATCTACCACGTTTTTGCCTATAAATAGAAGGCTTAAACACCAAAGAAAGGATCCAATCTTAGAATCAATGGAGATCAATTAGGGAATTAGGATCCATCTTAGAATTAGGCTTAGTTTATTTTACATTGTTTTTCTGTTTTTCTTTTCAACTTTGTCTTTAGTTTTTAATTATGTTTAGGAAGTAGTTTTTCTTCTTTTGCTAATGGATTCTTGAAAACTTATATTTTCATTATTATGACTTTGTTTTGAGCTTAATTTCAATATCGGTTGATTATTTCTTGGTTTTAAGCATATTCTTGTCTTTGATTAAGTTAAGATTAATTGTTGGTTTATTGAATAAATAACTAAAAATTGATTTTGACATAGTTAATAATTTGCATGTTCTTAGATTGACTCTTTAATGTTTATGGATGATTATTATCCGAAATATGAGATAATTATGTGTGAATTTTATTGATTAATACTAAGAGAGGAGGAACTAAGAATGATTTGGAGTTGAATCACTTGAGAAAGGCTTCAATGAATATTTAGGAAGTTAAAACTAGATTTTCATGCTAAGTATTAGATTTGTCTATGAGTTTAATACTAAGAATGATATACTTGAATAAGAATATCTTGCTTTACTACTAGTTTTTCCATAATCACTGGTGTTTCTATTGAATTTAAGTCATTACAATGAAACTTAAGGTGGATAGTTTCTTTAGCAAGAGAATTCCAGTTATTGTTTTGTTTTTAATTCACGTTTTAGCTTTTATTTTGTTTAATTTTTTATTTTGTTTAATTTTTGCTTTTAAATCAAAAATATTTGGGAAACAATCTCGGATTAATTTAATTCATGCATAGATATTATCCTTAGCAATCCATGTTCCCTTAGGTACGATATTTTGGGGTCTTAATCTATATTTTTCTATATTACTAGCCGATCTAGTACACTTGCTAGACACCGGTCATATATCAATTTAATATCATGCTTATATATGTGACTATATAATCTTAAGTCATATACTAAGGCAACCATGTGTAAAAGCATAAATCTTTTTAACATCAGTTTCTCATACTATCATAAAAGTATAACCATGGCACTATATCCACTCAATTTAGTATAATGATGCTTATAATGATTATTCAAGTACCATATAAGAATATATCAAGAGAGGTAAATGTGTTGCATTTATACCAATAGCTTGTTACTATACTAGTTACATTCTCATTTGCTTTATATTATAACATTATAGTTTTCACCTATAGTTTATCGAATCCCAAATAATCGTCTTTATACTCTATCATGATCTCTTATGTGTCAAATAATTTCTTTGTTTAATACCTTAACAAAATACATCATGAAAGATAATAGCATATATGAAGTTAAAATACTTCATAATCTAATACTTGTACAAGTTTTATAGTAAGAAAAGAGAATAAAACTTTAGTTAACTTTAACTATCTCCAAAGAGTAATCTCTTTTTCCTTTTGACTTGTTCAAATACTGTACATGTAACTAATTTATTTAGACTTTAATCATCATAACCTAGTCACCTTTCTTTTACTACATTAGAAGTTATGAAATGATAGCAACTACGACTATTTGATATAAATTCTTATTATTATAACAGACATATTACTATATTATAAATTTTATCAAACCATATAATTATAAAGTAAATCCATATATCATTATGGCATCATATGTCAAGTTGAACTTATTTAAGAACAATTTTAATAAAATTGATACTTTGGTTAAACTATTTATTACTTTATTTTTAAATAAAGACAGAAATCGACAACAAACACCCGTGGACACTGTACTTTTCAAACTTTCACCTTGTAATCTCCTTAATAACTAAACCATAGGCTTATAATCACTAATAATTCCAAATATATCATATTGCTAGTATACTCAGAAATTTCATCATTATAAGTTAAACAATTAGTTTTTAAAACAAAAACAATTCCATTACCAACAAGGCTTTTTCAATAAACTAAAAGCTATGTTTAAGCCAGTTTTTACATAATTAATAGTGCGAAAGAGTAACTATTAAAAGACAATACATCATTACTTTACTGTTAAACCAATTATGCAACCAAAAGAATATACATACAAAGTCAAGTAATTTACTTTCACTATATTCTTAAGAAAATTAGCCCATTCCTATGATTAACATTGCATGAAATTCCAAATTACACATAGATCTCTCATTCTATCATATGAGACAAGCTTTTAATGCCAAATATAATTAATTCCCTAAATCTATTATTTCATATAACTTTATTTCAAGAAACTCCTATAACAGAGTAACAAAACCCACTCATATCCAATAAAAGATAAGGATTAAAGAATTTATCAGAGTTTCGATATACACATTCAATAAAGACGTCATTTAATTACTATTTTGTTTCCAAGGTATTAACCATGTTGCCATAACCAATCAAAATTGATGAGCTAAACTGATATGGATTTTATGCAATTTAATTCATCTTCACCATGAATAAACCTAAGCCAACCAACAATAGGCAACATCTCGGGTTCCTTCTTTTTATTTTGTCTCTCTAGTTAACTTCCCAGAGACCCACACTTAGTATCAATATAGGCACTTACAGTCATACGATTTTTATTTCATTCCCAAACTAATAATTATGCTGCAAAATATAGTTCAACTAGACAAAATCTATTGATGGGTACTTGTATAATCTCAGTCATACAAACCTAAATTTTTCTGTCCATAATAGCATAAAAATTAACCAAATCTTACTTCAAAATTATACATGAAATCAAATTGTTAACATAGTTAACATAGTTCCCATACCGTAAAGTCAAAGCCTAGAATGCCCTCTCCATTCTGCCTTATCGGAGCCTTATTGAAACCTCACCGAAAAGATACTGAAGCCGTCCACTGGTATATCAAGCCACCGATAACTTTCAGGCGACACTCACATGCCTCTATGCTGCCATCATTCATCGAGATTGGAGATTAAATATCCTGCCTTCACCATCGCCGATCTCCTTGCTGCCGGCGAGTAGGGAGGAGCGGCAGCAACCGGAGGAATTGCCACAGCCTCGGGATCCCATTGGTGCCATCAGCTCCCTCTATCGCCATTGAGAACCATCAAAAAAAGAGAAAGAAGCTACAGTGGTGGTGGGGGAATATCGGAAAGAAAAGGAGCCAAAGAGAAATAGCGCTTATGGGGGAAGAGGTGAACGGAGAACGATGGCGGCAACGAATGGAGCCTCCTCACTGGTGTCGTGAATGGCGGCCAGCCGACGAGACCAAGGCTATCACCGCCTTTGCCCCTTCCTCATCCCTCTCCCTCCCGTTTTCTCTTTCTTTTTAATTGCTTTTACTTCTTTTTTTTATTTCTTTCTTTTTCTCTTTTAAATTTTAACCACACATACAACCTTCTTTTTATTTTATCCCACTATTTCTCTTTTTATTCTTTTTATTCTTTCTAGATAAGCCTTAAAATATCTACCATAACTTCAATTAAAATATGCATTATTATTATTATTATTATTATTATTATTATTATTATTATTATCATCATTTTATATTAATTTTCATAATATGTTTTAATTAACAATTATTAAATTAAAATCCGAAAACAATACTAACTTATATCAGATTCTTAATAATTGATCCTTGCAAACTAGTATCAAAAGGTACTATTTGCCAACTATAATCAATCCGAATTTTTGGGACGTTACATAAATGCTGCAACTCTTCCCTACGAGATCTAAAAGAGCCCAAACCCACTAATTCTAATCAAAACGCACCATTTGTAAATTATCTTTTAAAACACACTAACAATAAAAAAATCCCCTTAATTTTGATATAGGTACATTTTTATACTTGAACATTAATGTCTCATAGTCCATATTTCTTAATAGTCTTTAAATAGGATTTATTTGTTTGATTTTACTTTTACAAATTTAAAGGTGGAGTGTGTGTGTGTGTGTGTATTACATTTTGTTAATATATATGCTACATAATAAATTTGTAATTAATTTTAAAAAATATATTATTTATGTATTATTTAAATTTTTATATCATTTGAATTTAGTATTTTTTTTATTTTTTTTGTATGTCTTAAAATTATTCTTTTTTATTGTACAAATATCAAATTTCAAAATTAGACCGTATTAAATTAAATTTTCCTAAAATGATTGAAATACCGAATCAAATTGGATTGATTTTTCAGTAATATTCAATAAGGATATTGACAACCACACTTCATAAATAGTCCAACCCACCAGACCAAACCACATAGTTTGGATCCAAGAACAAGAGTCAGAATTTGAGCTTCAACGTTACAATCCTTAAGCATCCATAAGTGTTGTAAGAATGAAACTTGTTATACTTTCATAATAGTTCAATGATGAGTTATTAATTTCCTTAGCTTTAATAAGCATTATAGGCCACCAATCCTATAAATAAGCCCAACAACCCACAAGTTTAGGTATGCTTTTTCTCCTAGAATTTAGGGACTTGTTTACTTATAGAAAACTACTCCAATTTTTCAAAAAAAAATTTTACAAAAAAAGAAAATAGAGAACATGTTAATTTTAGTCAATTTTCTAAAATAAAAATAAAAAATGAATTTTTTAGTTTTCTAAAATGAAAAAGAGATTAATAAAATATATTTTCTAAATTTTTTGGATAATTTTAATACATACACACACAGACACGCACGCACGCACATACACACACACACACATATTCTGGGTTTGATTCCTAGTGGAGTCACCACTGTGATGCACGCCGTACCCCCTTATTGCATTGTGGTGAAATTCAGCTTGTTCTCGAAGATTCACTTTTAGGGTCTAAGACGGGACAACGTTAATCAAATTCGTAAGATTGGCCATTTTACAATAGAAAAGGAGTTCAACTCAATTGGTCAAGTTTTGGGTCTTAAAAAGGTATGAAATAGCATTTTAGGATACCCCTAATTCCATTATTGGTGGTTAACCTATATTGTTAATAGATATCATAGAGTTGCCACCCAATAGTACATTGGAAAAGTGATTCTAAATTTGTTGGTTTGAAGGCATATCCAAATTTTAATGATAATCAAATCTTATATAAATTCTCTTGTGAATTTTGTTCTAAGCTATTTCTGTAGGAATTTCTATATATTTTTTTGATGTAAATATCAAAATGAAGATTGTAATACTACAAGAATGGATTCATAAAGACTTAAGTTGAAAAATGCCTTAATATATAGGAAATTAGGACATTAAAATGTAAGATCAAATTAAGGCTTAATTTATGGCTCATATATATATATATTCTAAGTCTTAAAATTACATAGAAACTATTTTAAAGTCATCAAATGAATTTAAGGTCAAAATTGATTTCTTTCAGAAAATGGTTCATCAAAAATTTGTGTCATTAGAAATTAAACCATCGAAAATCTGGTCCGATCTATTAAGGACCTTGCTCCTACATCTGAGATCGAAGTGACAAACACTCCAAATGATGTTATACCAATACTGGAGTTGGCTCTTGAGAAAACCCTACAAGGGTTAAAAGATGATATCCAGAATTTTTGGAAAAAACAAAGAAAGGCAAACAACCTATCTAATCTTGAATTCATGTTGTTCATGCATGAAGCTTTCACAGTGCCAAACAAAGTGGCACTACTGATGAATTTGAACACAACAATTGACTCAACTGTATAAGAAACATCAAGTAGAGGTAATGACTATCCTTGCACTAGTTTCCAAGCTTTATAGTTTTTTTTTTGCTAATTCTAATATTTGTAGGGCTCATTACTTGGTGGATTCATTATAGGAAAAATGAGTAAGCTAATTGCTAAAAGGTTGAAGGAAGAAAAGGTAGTGGTATATCTGCAGAAAAAACTTAGAGAGTTCGAGAAGAGGATTGTTGAATTCATGTGCTCGGCTACTGGAGTGAACTTTGAGAAACTCTAGTTTGAGCTTACAATAGCTAATGATGCATTAAAGAAGATCAATGATGCTCAGACAGAACTAGAGAAGAAAATGGTTGAAATATAAGAAATGTGAGGTGATCTGGCCATTGACCAATGTATTGCCTTTGGCAAAAAACTTGTAAATTATGTAAAGGCAAAATATCCCAATGAAGACTCATTATAGATGGATAAGGTCTATCCTGATGAGGAGTAGTAGTTAGGGTTTCTTTTATCCTTGTAATATTTTTATGTTTGACAATGAAATGAAATTGCATTATCTGACAAACTTTTTTAATTTTAAATGATGAACTTAATTGAACTTGATTAATAATGCTCCTTGAAGGATCTTAGATCATAATATAATAGCTCTAATTGGTGATTTAGCCAAGATAAGTAAAAATAAAAAAAATGAACTTTTTATAATTGAAATACAAGTGCTCAAATGGCGATATAGTCGAAGTGAGCGAATATCAAATCGACCAAAATATGGACAATATAGTTTAAGATTAGAAACATTCCATGAGTGCAAGAACACTTTCCCAAACATGTCTTTTAGCCAATAAGCACCATAGTTAATAAATTCATGTACTTGGTAGGGGCTTTCCTGAGTAGGATTAACCTTGTCGATGCCTGCAGCAATACTTTCTAGAGGATAAGCTTAAATGGAAAGGCCTCAACTTCAACCTCTTATTATAATATGATGTCTTACATTGCTTATAAGCGGCAAACTGTATTTAGGCTCTTGTTATTCTTTTAGTCTGTCTAGGAGATAGAGCAAATAGGCATCATTTTCTTTAGGATTGTATTGGGAAGTGCAAATGCTCGGCATGCCAATCTCACATGGGATAGCTATTTCAACACCATTAGTTAGTGAAAATGGGGTGACACCTATTGCTGCCCATAGGAAAGTTTGATATGTCCATAGTACTTTATTCAACTCATCTACCCAAAAGCTTTTGGAATCATCCACTCACTTCTTTAGACCTAGCAAAATGGTTTGGTTTGTGACCTTAGTCATACCATTGGATTGAGGATGATATATAGAAGTAAAGTTAAGCTAAATATGTAAGTCTAAATATAAATTTATGAATTGTTAGCAGTCGAACTGCTTACTTTGTTAGTAATGATGGTGTACAAAATGCTAAACCTTGTAATGATGGACTTCTATATGAATTTGATGACATTTTCATGTGTTATAGTAGCCAATGATTCGGCTTTAACCCATTTTACGGAATGATCAACTACAACAATAAGGAACTTTTATTATCCGGTGACTTTAGGGAATGGGCCAAAGATATCCACACCACATCAAGCAAAAGGCCAAAGGCTATAGATCGACACTTATTGAACTGATTTTTGATGTAAAATGTTGTCGAACCATTGACAATTGTCCCATTTTTAGACTAAGTCTTTTGCATCATTCTCTATCTAAGGCCAATAGTAGCCTTACAACAGAGCTTTTTAGGCTATTACTTATATGCCTTCATGTTCACCAAATATGCCTTTATGTATTTCTTGAAGAGCATAACTGCCTTCTTTCATGCTTAGGTAGAGTATCCAAAGATGGGAAAAGGAGTTCTTATGGAGCTTATTATCTAGGATAGCATATAAGCTGGATTGTCGGACTATCTTCTAAGATTGTGCTTGATCTTTAGGGAGAAAACCCATGCTCAAATATTAATAGATTGGAATGTGCCAACCATCATTAGGGGTGTGCAAAAATCGATCCGACCCGATCAATCCGAACCAAACCGATACATTCGGGTGGGGTTAATCGGATTATTAGGGTCGGATCGGTTATTGATATGGGTGTTAATCGAATTTCAGGTTGGGTGAAACCCGACTAACCCAAACAACCCGAATTTTTAATATATAAATAAAAAAATATAATTTCTCTACAATATTAATTAATATATAATATATATTTAATGTAATTTTGAAATTGTTAGTTTGTTGTATTTTTAAAATATTTTTATGGTATTTAATATTATTTATTTGTATTAATTTAGGATTTTAATTTAAATATATAAATTAAAAAAATTAATTTCGGATTATTCGGGTCGGGCCCGAAAAATATCAGGTTGTTCGGGTAGGGGTTCGATATTTATGTAGGGTAGGGTCAGGTGAGGAAAATATGTAAATTTTAGATTTTGAGTTAATCGAGTTCGGGTCAAGTTCACCCGAACCCGACTGATGCACACCCCTAAACAAAACAATGAAAAATTCGTAGCCCCGCTACAATAAGACCACCTCTTATTAAAGGTAAACCCCCTTCTGTCAGGTCAACATCAGGAAAATGAAGAAGAAAATACAAACATGTATCTTTTGCTATGATCATACGAAAGTTCAGGGTTGAGAGAAGAAAGCAGCAATAAAAATTGAAAGTCATATAACCTGCTATCGCAAGTCATATGTTGATAGGCAAAGGCCTAGCTCTTCATTCATATTCTTAAAATGGAAAAGAAAAATAAAAGAAATCAAGGAATAATCAAGCGGCTCCATAGTAAATAGTTTCAAGGAAAAAAGAAAAGCTTTAGGGGAATAAGAAAGCATTAGGGAGAAGGCTTCAGGAAGAAGAAGAGAAAAAATGTACCTATTTATAGTGTTTCTCATCTCCAAAAACTAACCGCAAGAAGCCACATAGCTTTTTTATTTAATACAGAAGTAAAGATGCAATAGTAAAAGTGCGAAAGTCAAAGCAACAAAATTTAAATAGGTGCCATTTTTGAATCGATGTTTCTTAAGCGATGTGGAAAAAAAGGTGACGATCTGAATATTCGATGTCAGATGAATAGACAAGTATGGAATGATCAGCAATGCCTTCAGGTAATTTTTCATTTCGTAATAGATATAGTTAACTTGTAAAGATTAAAAAATGTAACAAGGAAGCAAAATGGCCTAAGCCAAAAAGAACAAGCAACCTCAAACAACAAGAGCAACTAAAAAGCATCAAATAATCAGGTCAGAAAAACAAAACTTTGAAAAATAGTTCATGTTTATAAAAATTATCTGTAGGACTGACATCCAATTTTCAGTCTTTCGATTGATGTCCAATTTTTCGATCTATGCATATCCTGATCGAAGTAATCAAAATCCAGTCTCTTGATTGACAACCTACTTTCCCGATCGATGTACATTTCGATCAAAAAAGTTAAAATTTCAGCCTTCGAAATGATGTCACATTCTTCCGATCAATGAAATTCCAGTTTTCCCAATCGAAGCACATTCCAATCTATGTAACTGCAACACTAGTCTCTCGATAGGTGACTCGCTTTCTCAACTTATGACTAATGTGATTAAACTTCAAGCTCAGAGACTAAGGACTTTATCCTTCCAAATAACCATCAAGAGAATACCAAAAACCTCAATCATCGATCTCTCTTAAAAGCAATCGAACAACTTGAAAGAGGGACAAATGATAATATCCTAAAAAGTTATAACAAAGGCCCAAGACATTAAGGAACATCAGAGGTCCATTTTTAAGAAGGCCCATGAATGCCTTTCCAAGCCAGCTGGCTTGAACATGAGAAACAAGACCATTCGATCAGACGTGACCTCCCCCTGCTACGATAAGGCTGCCGGATACATCCTCTATCAAATCATCATTACCTATATAATAGGCCATACTTGTTTCAGAGTATGCCAACTATTCAAGAACACTGTTCAAGCTTCACCGGCTCTATAAATAGCAGGTTTATTCATAAACTCACACACACTCTCTCCCTCTAAGTTTCATCCATATTCTCTCTCTCTATTGCCTTTCTCCTAATTGTTAACTTAAACATTAGAGTGCTAACGCCCGGTATAATCCGGCAAGCACCATTTGTAGGGTTCCTATGCTTTAGTCCGATCAGAATCAACCTCCAAAATCGCATTTCTCTTTTTGGTATTTATCTTTTACTGTTCAAAACTTAAACAATGAAACATTTCTCTTTTTTTTAATTAAATCAAATTTTTATTTAAAAATTGGGATGCATATATGAATAAAATGGTTTAATATATGTGTACGTGTGCGTGTATATATTATAAATAAATATGACATAAATAAATTTAATTTAAAAAATTAGGTCACAAGTTCGAATAAGATTTTAAGTATTTTCGGATGAATTTTTCGAATTTTAGATTCAAGTCGGGTTTAACTTTTCTCTGGGTCACTAAAGTTTTATTAGCATTCAAGTCACTATTCTTGGATGGGTTTGGATCGAGTTTTTGGGTCAAATAAAAAATTGCGAAGTCTAATAATGAATCATGCATTTTTATTGCTTCATATATTGGAACAAATTAGTTAACATAAAATGATACATTCATTGAGTCTTTTATAATATATGTCCATAACGTTCTTCTAATAAAATTATATATTTTTTTAATTTTTTTTTATAAATTTTGATTAAAATTTAACAGTAGTTGAAATATGTTGATATTTAAGAAAAAATAACAGAAAATTAAAATTTGATTTGATAATTTGAAAATCAGTTAATAAGTTTGATGCTACAAAAAATGAATCTAACACGAAAATTCAATCAGAACCCAAAAATTATCTGGTTTGAGGATTGCCTGAAAGTGATCATAATGATCCTTCCAATTTGATATGTTTGACATATTTAATTTTAATCACGCATAAAGGGAATCCATGATATTCAGATACGCTGGATGCACTATATCTTATGCATACAATCGTTAAATGCAAAATAAATAAAATATTATTTTTTAGCCTGCATATTAGCTAAATGCTATGTTTGGTAAAAACAAGTTACTCGGCATCTTTAAAACATGAGATGAGATGGTACAAATTAGAGAAAGTGAATGTGGAGAGACAATAATTAGAAATGATATGGCAAAACATGTAATAGGCAATGGATTCATTGAACTATGTTCCCTACCACAATGGAAGTAAGCACATGCTCATTTATTTGTGTATTCGCTTTTGCATTCATTTTGTGTTCATTTCCCCACCACCCCTCTTTTCTATTATTTCTAATTTGATGAGATTTTTGTGTTCATTAATAAAATCTTGTTAATTTCCTATATATTCATGATTACTGTCTTTTTTTTTTCAAATGTATATATTCTAGCATTGTACTATTTATTCCACAATCAAATTATTTGATAATTAAGTGGGGGTAGAGTGAGTAAATACATGACCATTATTATTATTTTCTTGAAATTATTTGATATTTCAAAACATCTTTTCTTATTTATATGATAAATGCAGAAACTGAGAAAAAACTAATATCCTTATAACCAAACGATTTCTATATATTCTGTTGATTTCTACAATTAATTACTTTCTTATAATTTTATTTCACCAAAACCATAAATAATCATAGAAAAAATTGGCAAGTAAAAAAATCTTAATTTCAACAACTCAATCATAATTCATTGGACTCCTAAATAGTTAGTTTGAAAACTTCTATATCCTTCTACCAAATATAATGTCAGTTCGCTATTCATCTTTGTTTGAAAATGATGTAACATGTATACATTGGTCCATTTTTCATTTTTATTTTCCTGAATTATAAAACGCTATTCACTATTTCTCCAATGATTAAACTCATATATATAGAGAGAGAAATAAATTAACAAAATAAATACGTAATAGAAGGGGAAAAAAAGGGTCACTTTTTATTATATTATTTTTAACTTGACGCTTAATTATATGAATTGGATGGTCAATAATGCATACATGACAGATTGCAAGGACAAACTTATGTTAAGACAGATAGTGACATTAGCATGTGGCATATTAACTATAGATGGACCCAATAATCCCATTTCATTTGGAAAAAGAAAAATGAAAAAGAAAAAAAAATCCAATTTCGTCATGTTAGGTAATGGAGGGCCCTAATTTTGGTAATTTATTAAATGTTTAACAAGGTTGATTTGTCACCATTAATTTCTTTTTGGACGGTGAATATCGCTGATTAGACTATCAGCTTTGTTTGGATCTTCCTTAATTTCAGAGATGAGAGATCTTTGAATTTAAGGATGGAGATTCCATTAATATGTTTTAACCTGGCCAAATACATAAATTGGCACCTGAACTTGGCAACATATTTTATTTTAGCATCTGAATAAGTATTTTGACCAATTAAATACCTGAAAACTCATTGGAGCAGATTTTTAAACCCTTATTTATCAAATAATAGTTATGAGGTTGTGCGTGTACTACAATCGCTCTGATGTGGCATTATGTCCAATTATAAATGTCCACGTGTGAATGATGGCTGAGTTGGAAACAAGAAATTGAGAATCAATTTTATGAGTAAAAAATGGGGAATTTTGGAACTAAAATAGCAGAGGAGAGGAACCCTAAGATTTTTTATTAAGCAATTACAAATAAATGATTAACTTTGAACCGATTTGTTTTCTTCAAAATTAGTACCAGCGATTATAAGAGTAGTGGAGAGTGCATCTAATCGAAGTGGAGACCGATGCATTGAAAGGAGATTAGGGATTGCGCAAACTGCAATTTCCCTTTTGCGATATTGGTGTGGTTTTTCAAATTGGAGAATACACCGAAGCATTTCGAGGAGTCAACTAAAAAGAGAAAGGTATGTATTTTTGCTTCCACTAAGTTGCCTTTTTGTAGTGGTATTTTTGAGATTTCAGTATTGAAATTAGGGCATTTTTTATAATGTAAAAGAATATTCTGTAAATAGTTATACTTTACTCTTTTTTAAGTTGACAGTAACGTGAATTCAGGATAACTTAGGATTATAAATAGAGCATGAGAAATAAAGAGACGAGAGAGATAGAGTATATGGATACAACAATCTATAAAGTTTCGGTTTCATGCTTACATCATCTCCTTAATACTAATTGTTTTAAGAGTTTCTCTAGCAAATTGCTTGTGAATAAGAGTCAAGCTGTTTATAGTGCAATAGCTATCCAAGTCTTTTTTCTAAATAAAAACTTACAAAACTTAGCCATTTTTTTTCCAAATAAAAGAATTTAAACATCTGCTAGTTATTTTATTAGGTTATAACAATCTAAACATCATAATTCTCACAAGAATAATAAAACTTACTGTGTAATTACAAAATAAATTTGTAATCAACTTGAGACGATGTGGTCGTGTATGTTCAAATAAGATGAAAACTTACTCGAAATAATGCTCAAAATAAAATGTGCTTTCAAAAAATCTTATGTATCACACTTAACATGTTAAGTGAAAAATTTTTCTTTTAAAACTTTCCTTTTTTGGAAAATCTTTTGTTTAAGGAAATAAGTCAATTTTGTTTTTGTTAAATAAAATCATGTTTAATTTAGAAAAATCCATGAACGTGTAATGCAGTGATGTGTGTGGATCATCAAGCTTATTTTACAATTATTTTCTATTTAATTTTGATTTTTAAATTCTAAAAAATGCAGTTGATTTGATTTCGTCTAGCAAATAGAGCACAAGTCTGTGCTACTAAGATTTTGCTCTAATTGATTAGTTTTTTTTAATTACGGTTCATCATAGTTATTTAATATAAATTAGACGGTTGGGTAATATAAATTTGCTCTAATTCATCAGAGTTTCTTTTTCTTTTTTCCTGCATTTAGTGAAACATATTTTTACCTGACACGTGGAATAAAAAAAATTAAAAATAATTCTTTTTTATTCTCTACTGTATTCTGACAAGTTGATTTTCTGACAATTGTAATAATCTAAGTGGTAGGGTAAACAGCTTGAATGGCAAAAGAGACAACAACTACAGCAGAACATTGCCCGCTCACTGTTTGCAAATATTGTTGACAATGTCAACAAACGCTTGGATTTTGCCCTTCCGCAACAACATTACAGGCACTATTTTTTTCCTTGTCTCTATTTTTTCTTTATTCATTTTGCCAAACTTAATTCCATTGTCGGTGGATTTTCAATGGACCCTTATTCACTTATTTTATAAACAAAATAAAATGAGATTAAAAAAAAAACTCATGCCCAATTCGACTGCTTTTAACTATGAGGATCAATTAATTTATAATAAAATATTGTGATCCAATTTTTTTTAAACGAATGAGGCCAATTAATTTAAAATATGATATTGACGGACTCGTAATTAAAGGCATCGTTATATAATTAGAGGTGACTAATTCCTAAATATACAAATAGCATCCTTTAAATAAGCTATAAATATCGTCCAATTACATTTGATATTACGGTTCTCACAAGTCATAACGAGAGCAATATCCTATAAATTTAAATAAAAGTCAATGTTAATCAGAACTGATAGAGTCTACAATTTATGAAATGCATTTATTTTCTCGATTCATAATTTTTTCGATCGGAAAATTGTTATTATTTGCTAACTGAATTCAGCTTAAATAATCTTGTTAGGCTTAAAAAAAAATCTGAGATTTTCTTTGGAAAAATTGGTTAGATTGTGAGAAGAAGTATATTGATATAATTTAATTTGAATGATGTACAGACAAATCTAGTTAACAGTTATTTCTTTTTTTTTTTTGCCTTTTTTTAGGTGACTCAAACTGGAGCAAATTATAATTTTGTCTTGCCCCACTAAAATCTGAATAAATCATTACAATTTCTTAAAAAATAAATCATATAGTTGCCTTTTAGACTATTTTCTCTCTCTCTATATATATAAATTATTAATTCTATAGAATATATTTCTAAGGTAGTTCTTATATTTAGAAACAAAAAGTTGGACTAGAAAAAGAGAAATTATTCAGACTTCATATGGAAGGCGAAGCGAATCTAAACCTAACGAATTCTTTTATTTAAATAAGTTTTGTCCACCATATAAAAGTCAAACTTTAAGGGAAGAAAATGAAAAAAAAAAACAAAAACAAAAACAAAATTTATAACAATAAAACTAATATTTTTTATTCGAGCAATAAGAAATTTAAATTCTCTTAAATGAGATTTTATGCAATTATTATTCATGCGTAAAATATATGTTTTATAGATATTATATTCAATTATGAGTACAACAGTAATCGATTTTAAATTAATTGATTCTAAAAAAGTATTAAAATGCCTTTCATATTGTCTCAAAAAAGTTAAAATGCTCTTAAATTTTTTTTGGAACAAAAATATCCCTAATATTCTAAAATCGGTATTAAAGTGCTTTTAATATTCTAAAATCAATACTAAAATACTCTTCTATCAAGTTACCGTCAAATTCAAATTAACGACATTGACATGACATTGACAAATGGCAAAATATGTCACATCAATGTCATATGTATTTTTAGATAAAATATAATCAGTGGCATTTTAACACCATTCAAAAAACTTTCAAAAAACTTTAAGTGTTTTTTAATACTTTGAGAAAGATATTAAGGGCATTATAGTATCTAATAACTCCAAATTTTGTGTTCATTTTCAATGTATTTGTATTCGTATTTTGTGTCTTGTTTTATGTGTTTTATGTAGTTTTTAAGTGTTAATTCTCGTTCTTTGTGCCAAATTGAATTATTTTGAGAATTGTAGTGTCTAGGTGTGATAAATGGTGAATTTTTGTATTTTATGCATGAAAGTTGGCTTGGACTCTCGGCTGAGACAAATGGTCTCACCCATGTGCCATGAAGATCCATAAAAAGCACCATTTCACAAAAGGAATGGTCTCGACTGTGTCCAATGCAGGGTTCAAAGTTTTTCGGTCTAGAATGGTGCACTCGGCTTGTAATGGCCTCAATACCGGGTCAGTCGTGAATAGTGTTTTCCGACAGTAAATAGTATTTTTCGGACCCGAAATGACACCCAAAAGTCAAAAATATTTTATTGGACCATTGGAAAAAAATAGTCATGGTGAGCTTATGGTTGAAATTTGAAGTGAATTTGAGGTCAAATAGATTTCCAAAAGTCAAAAATACGAAAAAGGTAGCGAGTCAATTATCCTAATAGGAAAGGAAACTTGATTTTGCATAAATAATTAAAAATAGTAAACGAACTCTAAATATCGCAAGATTTTGCGTGCCTACATGAATTTTTATGTAGAATATTTTGGTAATGAGAATGGAATTTTTTGGTGACACCGATAATTGTCGAATCGGACCGATAAGTTTGAATCGAACCGATAACGGACTCCGATTGAGCCAAAAATTTATGGACTATCTATTTTTTATGTTTTAAGAATGATAGAATTAAAATTGAACTGATTTGAAGTATGAAAGAGAGAGAAAATGAATTAGGCTTTAAAAAGGCCTAAATGGGCCTTAATGTTTAAGTGGGCAAAGCCCACTCATTTAAGCCTAATTTTGGCCCATCAAGAGAGTATATATAGGGCTAAAAATCTGAAGAATTTCTCCATAAAACTCCAGCCTCTTCTCCCTTTATGGTGGCCGAACCATAATCTCCTTCCCTCCCTCCTTGATTTCTTCTTCTTTCACTCCAAATATCTCATAAACCCCAACACAAAAGATGAAGTTCTCTCTCTCTAGGTCACCCTAGTGGCCTCAATTAAGTTATTTGAGCAAGAAAAGGCAAGGAATCAAGTGAAGAAAGGAAAAGTAGTAAGTGACTACAAAATCTCTTAGTTTCCCTATTAATATGAATTTTTCTTAATTATGTAATTAAGGTAAAAATATGTAAAATTATTAATTGATGTAATTATGTTAGGGTAATTGTAATTGGACTAGAGATAAGCTAAATGAAAAGTGAAAATGAAAGAAATAAAATTTTTAAGAAGAAAAATGTTGGTGACCGAATTATTTAGGTAGAGAAAATAGTGAGAAAAATGCATGAAATTAATGTATGTTAGCTTAAAATAATAATAGACATGATAATTGATGTTTATGAATTTTTAGAGAATATTTGGAATTAATTTGAAAATTTTTAAGATTTCGTATAGTGTATTTATTGAATGAAAATTGTGATTTATAGTGAATTAAGTGACTATTTTGATGAAAAATGATAATGACAATAAAGAATGCATAAATAAATTTTATTGGAATTTATTGAATTTATTGGGATTTTATTGAAATTTTCATGTGAATATGTATAATGAAAATAATTGAAATAGTAATGCATAATTGTATAAAAATAACTAAAGCGATGAATTAATATGAAATTAAATTAATGTCAACGACAAGAAGTAAAAGGTCAACCGATGAATTTTTCGAAATAATTATTAAGTCGTGAAAATAATAAGAATAATGAATTATCAGTAAATAATTCATAAAATGAATGAAAATGATGAAAATAAATTGATAAGTAAATAAAAAGAAAGATAAAATGAAGTTTTAAATGAAAAAATGACTCAAATGAAAGAAAATAAAAATTTTGGGGCAAAATGATAATTTTGCCAAAGTAGGTAATTAATGAATGAAAATAAGTAAGAAATAATTAACAAGGGTAAAATGAAAATTTCGGAGACCTAACTGTGTCAAAAGATAAAGTTTTCATGGTATGGGGACTAAAATGTAATTTTATCCGAAATTGATAAATTAAATAATAAACAATGAATAATGGAAGAAATTGTATAATAAAAATGAAAATAAATGATTATAATGGTAAAATTGTAATTATGTATTTGACATAAATAATTCCATAGAAAAAGTCAAATTATGCATTTTTGAGACATAAAATAATAAATTATATTAATAGAATTCCTAATTGCATAAAAAGTGGTAATATAAAGGTGTGAATAATTTATCAAAATAAATTAGTCAATAAAAAGCAGTAAAAGAGTGAAAGAGTATTAAATTTTTCGCTGACGAAATAAAAGTCGGTTAAGCGAATAATTAAAAAGTTTTGGACAAAAAGAAAAACAAAGTGTAAAAAGATCAAGTTTAGAAGTATTGAAAAATAATTCGCAAAGAATTATACAAAAAGAATAAAAGAAAATTGTGAATTATAATGCCATAATTCATAATTTATAATATGTATAAAAGACTGAAAAGTTTAAGTATCTGAGTGAATTATCGAAGAATAATTCACAAAAGTGACTAGAAAAGAGAAAGTGAATAAAAGGATAAAAGTGTAGTAATAAATAAAAGAAAGAAATTAAAGATTTTTAAATGTTTAAAAATGTTTGCAAATGTGATTGATTATGTTTGCCCTTATCGATAAGCAGATATTATTATTTTTGTTTTGGATATAATTGGCTAGCCATAGGGACACTTCTGTACCGCGGTACAAGTCATGGCAACTTGCTTTGCTATGGGTGGGATCTTTGATCTCCATAGCTTTAGTGAAAGTGAAAGTGTATATGTTTTCTGCTCTGTGAGACTTGATCTTTCGAGATAATTTCTCTATCTGTTTAGTGAGACCTTCGGGTCCAGTCCCGAGTATCCTTTTTGAGAATCATGTTATATTGCACTAGGGGCACATCGAAATAAATAAATAAGTATGTTTAATTGAATTGAATATGAAAAGTTATAAACGAAAAATATTTCGTTTGAAAGAAAAATGCAAAGTTGAAATAAATCTGTAAAGATTTCTGAAAACGCGTAATTAATAAGAAAAAAAAAGAAAGGTTTTATAAGAATAAAATATTAAATCAATGTTTAGTTAAGCTTTTATAAGAATTTAAAATGTATTTTGTTCTACTTGAAAAAAGATAAATTTAATTAATTGGTATTTCTTGTACCAATTACTATTGTGAAAAGTGACAAGTTTAGAAAATAATATTAATTTCCTGCTTAAAGTTAAAAAGTGATGATATTGACATGAAGTGAAACTTAATGCTTAGGTGATGTCTTTCTGAAAGAAAAGCTAATTGAAGAGTAAAACAATAAAAAGTCACAAAATTGACCAATGAGGAAAAAGTAAAAGACATATGTCTCAATAAATATTTGAACATAAGTAATGTATAAATGAAGGAAAGAGAATTTGACTGCAAAATGTCCCGAAATAACTATATCACTTTGCAATACAGCTTAAAAGCCTTTAAATAGTAATGTATTTATTAGTTAAAAGTTAAAGCAAAATAAAAGAATTAATAGCGAGAAGTGTAATTATAATACAGATTGAATAAGCAAACAGTAAATAAAGAATTAAAAATAGTTTATTTTGGTACTAGTAAAAACACGAGTACCAATACACATTATTAAATGAAACGATAATTAAATCACCGTGGCTAAAAGATAAAATGAAAGTAATGATAAAAGTAAAAGTTATAGTAAAGATTAACGTAAAGGTAAAGGTAAATCCGATATCGATCCACCTAAGAAGATACTGTAAAGTAAAGTTAAAAATTTGGAAACAAAAGAACAATGATTATCAAAATACGAGTTAATAACATGATTATTGATAACCGAAATAAAAGAAAATGTTTAATGAAATAAGAATAGTAGTAGCATAAATTACGAAATTATGCTTTATCTTGGAAAATTCTTGGATTAGTAGTCACCATTGGGCATATTTAATGCTCAACACGTAGTGTTTACTACGTGCAGGTTTTGAAGTGTTGTGGGAGCACAGTACACGGTAGATCCAGATCGGAAGAGAAGATTTTTGTATTAGTTGGTGTAAGCTTTTGGCATGTATATACTTAAACTATTAAGGTAAAAGATTGAATTGTATTTTGATTATATTTTTATTTGTCAATGGATGAATGGCTAGTGCAAGTTGTTGGTATGATGTTTGGTAATTGTTTTAATTGTTTATAAGACTGTTCTTTAATTCTGGAATTAATGAAAAAAATATTGTAAGTGTTTCGTATTGTTCAAAAAAAATGTACCGATTTCGGCTAAGTTTCGCTTCAGAAAAGACTGTTCCGAGTAAGGTGTGACACAGCTGAGACACTTTGATCTCAACCATGCCCCATTTCTATAGTGCATTTCAGTTCAATTGGACTCAGCTGAGACCATTGGTCTCCGCCGTATCCATCTGCAAATATCTATAAAAAATAGCATTTCTTTGGTAAAAAAAGGAAATTTTTGGAGCGGAGTAGATTAGATTTATTTCAATGTAAACCTTAGATTAGATTTATTTTCAATGTAAGTTTAGGTTTAGATTTAATTTTCTGCAATTACTTTTAGTTTTGCTCTTCATTTTGCTGGAGATTTGAAGGAGGAGGGTTGGATTTGGATTGGAGCTTAACCGATTGCAAATGGAGTTCTTGGGTTTCCTCTTTCCTTTCTCTTTTACTTTATTTATGTTTAATTTATAGTTTTCTTGCTAGGGGATTTATGAATCCCCATATTTATGTAATAGATTGAGTTTATGTTTGATGTATGTGCTTGAATGTTCTATTATTCATTGTGCTTATTCATTTATCTATTTCGTTGTTGAGCATTTTATCATTTTACTTCATTTGAATGGATGGTTATTGTGCTTGGAATGGAATGGGTATTTGCATGCTCTGTTTTAGCCTTGTATGAGTTGTGAATTGAAGGAGATTGGATTTAGGAATGGAGGCCTTTGGTTCATGATTTGTGCATTGTTAATTCCAAAAATAGTTGAAGGATAGATGGGTATTGAATTAGTAAGTTCCGGAATGGGATATTAATTCGTGCCTAGGTCTTGGGATCCGTGCTTATGCTGGCTATTGGATAAGTTTCGGGATGGGATAATAGATAGTTAGAGTAGTAGTTTCCGGAACGGGATACTAGGGGTTTAGATGGGTTATCCACATTTAAGCCTTATGAATCATGCATGTTTAATCCAAAGGCAAATATGATATGGGGAGGATTAGAGTTTCTTGGCAATATTTTAATTAATATTTTAATATATAATCTAATTAGTTTATTTATTTATTTATTTATTTATTTATTTTTGTTAATTAGATTTAGGATGCTTTTAATCGAAAACTTGAAAATTTATCTCAGATAAATCCTGCTGAACTCTAGATATCTCCCTTAACAATCCTTTATTCCTTGGGTTCGATATTTTGAGATTTTAAATATATTCTTCTATATTACTTGTCGATCTAGTACACTTACTAGGATCGCAACAGTATCCTAATTAAAAATATTAAGGACCTTTTTCTACTCTAGAGGAAACGTTAAAAATCAATATCACTACAAGAAAATCTGAAAATAGCAACGAAATTGATTCCGTTGCTAAATTTGGTTGAATTTTGTTTGGTTAGCAACGGAAAAAAAATGGTGGTAATCCATTGCTAAAAAAAGAGGAAAATTTTAGTGCCAAAATATAGCAACGAAAAGTTATGACCGTTGCTAAATATGGCGGTAATAGATGGTGGAAAAATTTTGGGATGAAATTTAGCAGCGAAAATAAATTTTCGTTGGTATTTAGCAATGGAATAGAAATTTCGTTCCTATTTAGCAACGAAAAGTATCATCCGTTGCAAAAATAGCAACAGAATTTAGTTTCCGTTGCTAAATTAGCAATGGAATTAAGTTTTCGTTGCTATTTAGCAATGGAAACAAAATTCCATTGCTATTTAGCAACGAAATCTAAATTTCGTTGCTATTGCCGTTGGTATTTTGGTTCAAACCAAATGGAAAAATTTCGGGCCAAAATATAACCCCGAAAAATAGCAACGGAATCTAATAACCGTTGCTAAATATGACGGCATTATATGGTGAAAAAATTATGGAACGGAATTTAGCAAAGAAAAAAATAATTTCGTTGCTAAAATAGCAACGAAAAATTATTTCGTTGCTAAAATAGCAACCGAAATAATATTTCGTTTCTAAATTTGCAACAGAAAACTATTCGGTTGCAAATGTGCAACGGTATATTTTAACCATTGCTAAAATATTTTTCTATGAAAAATAGCAACAAATTTTGAGTTTCGGTTGCTAAATTAACAACCTAATTAATATTCTGTTGCTAAATTGTAACGAAAAATAATTCAGTTGCAAATTTGTAAGGGAATTTTAATTCTGTTGCTATTTTTAGTGAGCCCTAGGTATAAATACTGCATCTTTCCCTTTTTTTTTTCCTTTTTGCGCCGCTTGCTTCCCCCCTCTCTCTCTTTGTTGCCCTCTACCCTTTTTTCTCCCCCCTCTCTCTCGCAAATTTTGAAGATTTTCAACTGAAAGATGGTGCATATCTGAGGTGGATTTTCTGCCATATATCAATTTGGTTTGCTGAAGAAACAGAAGAGAAAAGGAGATGGCAATTTCGTGAAGGTATGAAATTTAATTTCTAAGATTTTTGTATTTAGTGTTTTGGTTTATGTTTGAGTTTTGAGATTTTGGTTTGGTAAGAGAAAATGATAAGAGATTGTTTTTGGTCTTTACATTGTTTGGATTTTGAGAAAACGAAAAAGGGATTAATGATATTATTGAAAAGAAAAATGAAAAAAGGGTGTCCTGAAAAGTTAAGGAATTTAGAGAAAGTTGACAATAAAATAATTCTTTTTTTAAAAATAAAATTGCAAATTGAAATTAAAGGAAGAGAAAATTGGTAGCGAATCAACTGAAAATGTGCTTGGCTTCTTTCTTTCTTTGTTCTTTTTTTTAAATAATATATTTAATTTTCGATGGTGGAACAGTAGATCCAATATTGGATCTACTATTTTCATTTACTGATTGTATATTTTGATTGAGAGTACTGTTGGCCATGGAAGGGCTGCTCAGTTTTATCTGCAGTGACATCTATCTTTCTTCTATTTTGTTACTCTGGTGTTCTGATCATTTGTTCATGCTGTGGACTTCTTCGTATGCTCTGTTTTGGTTTTGCTACATTTTTGCCCAGATTTGTGAGCTGTCAAGGATTCTGATTCTTGTGTTTGGTCTTTCATGGGATTATTATTTTGTGACCAATTGCTTGCCACCTTTAGACTATAGGGTGTTATGGAAAATCAGTCTCTTTTGTGCTCATGCCTGTTTTCATTGGGGAGTCTCTAAGCATTTGAGCCTTTTTTTTTGCTGATGGATTTTCTTTGTTATTGGCTTTATTGGCATCTTCTGCAGTCCTCTAACAGTTCTATATCTGGTCTTTTGATGCTTCGGTTTCTTGGCTTTTTTTGGTTTGGTGCAGCCTTTCCTGCTTTCTGCACATTCCTTTTTTTGTAGGAAAGAAGTTCTATTTGTTTTTGTAGATGGATGGTTTTTTAGGCCCTTGCCTGGCTGGATTTATTTTGTGGTCTAGTGTTTTCTTGATTTTTATTCAAGGGATAGGGGTTGTATCAGATTTGGCGAGAGCTTGGCTCCTACAAAGGGTTTATAGATTGTTAGAAGCTATTTTAAATCTTAATTGACCGAATTATGAAGGGACTTTGTTGTTCTTTTGTCTCTTTAGTTCAGTTATATCTTGAATTGTGTTTATTTTCGAATTTGTAATGGGCTCTTGTTTGACATTTTCGAGGTTGTTCCTTTCTTTGTATTGATATTCGCTAGGGGTTGAAAGGTTCTTTAAGATGTAACAAGCCCTGGTATTTGTAATGCTATGTTTCTCTGTTTTTATTTTCTGTTGTTGGGTAGCTGTTCTAGATCCCACTTCATAATTATTAATAAAATTACAGCTTATCAAAAAAAATACCCTTTTACTATTGTTTAATACCCTTTTATGTTCTTATAATTCTTTTTTCCCTTGAACTTTGGCAGGTGCCTAATGCCACTGACTTAGGGCTCAAACCAAGGCAAATTAAAAAGGTTGCTGTATTGCTTGAGGTTTAATAGGTTCTGGCATAGCTACAGCTCTTCTTTTGAGTAACATTCATGTCATTGTCTACAATTGTGATAGCATTTTTAGGAGGTAAAGCTAAGCTAGAATTAATTTGAGTGCAGTTCTCTATGTATCTTGTTCCAACTTCCTTTCCTTTTAAGATCCTTTGTGAGGTTGTCAACATTCATGTTTTTCTTTTAGTTTAAGTGCTTACAGGGTTTAACGTTTAGTTATCTTGATATCTTTTTCATTTATGTTTATTTTTCTGTATATAGTCGGTATCTTGGTGGCTCTTTTTAATATTTTTCTGAGTCCATTGTGCTATTTATGGGTTTTGACTTCTATTTTAGCTATCATTTCTATGTTCAATCTTTTGCCTTAGTTTTTCCTTATCTGTAGTGATATGCACATGAGTACAAATCTTTTGATGCTTTCCATTTGTATTGGTGTTCAAATAAAGATTTGGAGCACTGATTGCTGGATTACAAAGCTTGTTGTGCTTTCGTTGTATCCACAGTTCTCTATATCAACTAGTGGCTCAAGCCTTCATCTCTTAGAAAGTATGTTTCGGTAAGTGTTCTCTTATGTACGATCAATTCTTAGAAAAATAGGAGAGCAAATAGAAGGTGAATGAATAGCTTAAAGTAATGTAGTAAAGGATAATTCTTACCTGGCACATCTCAGTTTACTTCTAAATTGAAAATTGTAAAGTGAATAATTTGAAAGTCTAGCAAAGACCTATTTTTCATTCCTATTCTACATTCTTTGATTTCTGGTTTTGGATGCTCAAGAATGAAACAACTTTTAGATTTTTGTAGAACCACTTCATATTTCTCTTTGCAGTATGTACAAATGTAACAGTCTCTTACTCCTTCATGTTTCCCATCTTCATACATGCTATTCAAATTGTTTGAAGATTAAGTAAGAAAAGCATTATGCATTAACATCATGTAATTCAGATTAACAGCGTTTTTTAGCTATATTTTGTCCTTGTCAAAACCATCAATTCATTTTGTACATCCATTTTGTTGATTTACAGCAAATATGTATTGTTTTTGTATAAATTATTTCCTTTGCTAACAAATACATATATATGTTCTCTACCTACTCAAGTCCTTATTATGTTATTAATAGTTTCTATAAAAATCTGATTCAACCATTGTGAACTAACTTCTATGCCTAGTAAATTTATCCTCAGTAATTGAAGTCACTTGTTTCACAAACTAAGGTCGACATATAGTTCTGTAAGAATAGAGAAACACTCTTTCAATCTCTCTTAAAACTGCATAGTTTCTTATTTATATTAAGACTATATTTATACAAATAATGGAAAAATCCTGTTACGAGATTCTTGATGTTATAAGTAGTAGTACACTTGAAGATCTACATACGATTTTTGAAATTAGAGCTTTTGAAAAAAAAAACAATTTGTTAGCAAGTGTAAAAGGGTATCAATTTGCAGTTGAAAGTTATGAATTATAAGTTATAGTGGAAGTTTGGATTTCGATATTAAATTTTCGACTGTTATTACAATTTTTATGTTTATTATAGATGTGAATGCTTTACTTGATCTTATTTATGAAATTGCAGTTTGATAAATCATATTTATTGAATCATTACTGGGTTAGTAAATATAGTTGAAGATTTTTACTTACTGTATTGCTTTTAAGGTGGAACAACATTTCCTTCAAGGAGGCTGATTCTATTGTATATGCCATACGATTCAGGTATATTATATTCTAGGCATTTTGTCGATTCTTATTTATTTAGAAATAGGAGGCTGATTCTTATTTTTTTAGTAATATATCATTTGACAAGGTGGAATGGCACACTTTACTAAACTTTGTAGCTATCTTGAAAAGATTCTTATTGTTACTATTATAATTAAATTTTATAGCTATCTTGAAATGATATATGCTTACTTAATGTATTGTTCTCAATTCAAATAATATACAGTTTCACTTAATGCTTGGTCTGAATCAAAATTTAATTTCTCAATTTCAATGCAATATGTGTATTTCGGATCTTTATAATTGTAAAATTTGGGAATTGCATTTATAAATTTGCTACCATTGGTTGTGCTGATGAGGATGAGCTTAGGAAAATATAGGAAAATCGGCATGCAGTTAATTTGTACTTTTTATGTTTATAGATAGAAACATCAGTGTTGCTTTTCTTTGAATTGGTGCAAGTCTTTTTGTCATTCTTTCATAATATCTTCTTGCTTTTAATAGGTGATAGGAAATAGTCAAATATTGAGATGTTGTAGCATCTCTCTCAAGTTTCATGCAACTAATAATTTTGTTAATTCTCCAAAAGTGTTGCTGCTTTTCTCAAAGAATTTACTGCATTCTACAGGGCAAGAGGAAGAAAGCTTCAAATGCTGGAATGTTTGACATTGCTAAAATAGCAAATAGACCTATATATGGTACATATTGGGGGATAAAGAATTGGTACTTCCCTAGACTATTTTGCAATTGATGTTATTTATGTGATCTTTAAAATCTAGTGTAGATGGTGATGAGAGCTTTTGGTATCCTTTTTTCAATTGTGATATATATATATAGGAGTAGCTCATGTGCCTGTGGATCTGCTTAAGATGATTAGAACAACAACAATCCCTTGGTCTAAAAGTAGATTATTCTTTTAAAAAAAAAAACAAAACGAGTAATTTATTCTTGGTTCATAAATAAGTAGTAAAGCTCAAATTTAAGACAATTAATTAGATTAATTAATTCAAATGCAAAACTATTAAAATAGCTCATTAAATTTTGATAAATTTTTATCTCCATATTTTACAAATATCAAAATAAAAAACTCTAGAGCTTGTTATATCTTTAATCTTTTTCACTAGTGTAAAGTTGATTGTAGAGCTAAAATATATCCCTAAAGCAACTCAGAGGGAAGAAATTACACACAAAACTTATGTTTTATATCTGTTATAAATTAATGAGGACCATATGGTCTTGTGTGTTGTTTTCTCTTTTATATTGCTCTCGCCTAACTTGCTTAGCTTTGCTGTCTATTTTTTCTTTCTCCAGCTAGCTATTTTGACAAAGGCTGATAGTTGTCTTGGTTTCTGATCTGTGTTGGTGCTCTTTATGGGTTGTTACTATTTGGGGGGTCTCTCTGCTGTCAGGTTTTGGGTTGTTATTTTACTTTGACAGTTTTAAACTTTGTTTATTTTTCTAATCTTGGTGTTGTGCTTATGATCTCGCTTTTTTTGGGACTCAGCCTTTTAGTTCTGTTTTCCTTGATGCAGTTGCCTTGGGTATTTTGCCTTTTTTCAGGTTGTTAGATCCATTTTATTTTTAATTGGGGATCTTTTTTTTGTTGACTGTACTGTTGTTGTTCTCTTCTCATAAATAAAATCAAAAGCAGATAAAAAAAACGTTAAAATGAACATTATCTTATACAAATGCATATTACTTTTTTATCTTTAAAAACTATCTGTGTATGCAAATCCATTATAAAATAACATAAAATACTTCTTTTGTGTCACTGTTGTATCAAGAGACTCTCATTCAATAGCGGCAGAGCTCTGAGAGTGTTGATGAGAGTCAGATTTTTCTTGAAGTAGTTGGTAGTAAAAATAACCATGAGAGGATTTTTGGTTTAGGTTCAATTGCAAACACTTCACATTCGAATTGCTCTACATCATCTATAGCTGCTTGTAGTAAGCGATGTGATTCTTCTAAGCAAGTCATTCAGCTAGAGACTGTACTCACCATGTTGATGGATACTGTAACCCAACTAAAGAATCGAGTAGAAGATTTGAAAACCAAGGGTGCTCAGCAGTTAGATCGTTCTCCTTCACCTCCACCAACTACATAGCTTAAACTTGTATTTTTAGATTGTTATTGATACTGAATTTATGCTGTTTTTGTTATGGTTTTCATGAATTTTTACTTTACAGTAATATAATATATTTTTAGGATTTTAATTTTTGTGCATTACAATTTTAATATTATATTATCAATAGCAATATTTTCTTTTTAACTTCATTATGAATTTGGATTATATTTATTTATAAATAAATAATTTGATTGAACTAAAACATTATACCAAGCTAGCAAAACTAGCATAATTTTACAATTTTTCATGTTATAAATAGCAATCAAGAGAAATTCCATTGCTATTTTTAGCAATGGATTTATTATTCAGTTGCTAAATTTAGCAACCGAATTAGTATTTTCGTTGGTAAATATAGCAATGGATATTAAATTCCATTGGTAATGTTGACCAATTAACCGAAATATATATTGGTTATATATAGCAATGGAATTTAAATTTCGTTGCTAATAAAAATTAGCAACCGAAAATAGCAACGAAAATTCGGTTTGTATTTTTAGCAACCGAATATATTTTCTTTGATAAATTAGCAATAGAAAAAAATCGGTTGGTAGTTTTAGCAACCAAATAGATTTCAGCAACGGAAAAAAATTCATTTGCTAAAAATACCAACTGCCAAAATTGCAACCGAATTTTTCATTGCTATTTTCGGTTGCTAATTTTGATTACCAACGGAAATGCACCAAATTCAGTTGCTAATTTTCGTTGCTATTTCCAAATTTTCTTGTAGTGTATTTATTACATTAGATATTAATCAATATTTATTATATTAATTAATAAATACTCTTTATATAAATTACGAATAAGAAAGAATTATAAATAAATTATTTAACTCAATAATATTTATTAATTAATTTTTAATGAATAAAATATTAAAATTTGACTACAAAAATGCCCCTAATGTTAAGATTTTAGAAAAAATATTCTTAATATTCTTTTTATACTATAAAAATGGCATTAATGTTTTTATTAGGGTACTATAATGCACACACCAGTCAAATTTCAATATTATATTCATTAAAAAATTAGTTAATAAATATTATTGAGTTATATAATTTATTTATAATTTCTTTTCTTATTCGTACATTTATATAAAGAGTATTTATTAATTAATGTAACAAATATTGATTAGAAAAAAGGTACTAAAATATCAATGTTATTAAAACTGGATCGGATTGGCCGATTGAACTAGTTGAACTGCAAACCAGCAGGTCAGCCGGCTGGTTGAGCCTAAAAACCAGGGCCCTGTTTACTTGTAGAAAATAAGGCCTGTTTTCTGGAAAATTTTCCAATAAAAAATAGAAAATTGAGTATTATGTTTATATAGTGAAATTTTTCTAAATGGAAAATTGAAAACAATTTTCCTAATTTCCTAAAATATAAAAGGCTACGGAGAACTACTCTCAGATTTTCTCCAAAATTTTCATTTTCCATGGAAAACACAACATTTTTTTCAGAAACCACGTACGCTCCCATCGTCTTCGTATCCCATCTTATGCTTTAACTACTCTTTTTTTTTCTTATCAATATTATGCTCACTATTGCTTCTCAGTTTTCAAAATCGTTTCTCCTGATTTATCTCAACAAATTTGATTGTTACAATCGAAATCAAATTTGAAACGATTTCCTTGATTCATCTCGCAATTATATCTATTTAAACCTAATTTATGATATTTGGGAGACAAATTCACTTGATATAGAGGCTATTAACAGAGGAGATTTCAGGTTTGTTCTCTTTTTATCTTCTCATTTTAATATTTTTGTGTTAGCAAAGGAGATATTCAACTGGATTTAGCTGAAATTTCAGTTTTGAAGTTTTAATCTAATGTATTGCTATCTCCTATTTTGTGTAGATTTCGTATGCTCTGTATAGTTTGTCACCTAGACTTTGGGATTATTTTCCATTTTTGGCAACCCTAGACTTTCCTTTCTTCAATCTTTTCTCTTTAATTCAGGTAACTTACAATTTTTTCTCTCTCATCGCTTCTTGTTCGGTCAATTGATTGTTTTGTTTAGATCCCAGGAAATCCCCAAGGGAAATAAAAGGACTAGCTATCGATAAAAGGGAATTTTCAAACTTTACTTTCTTTCTTTTGGTTGAATTTTCTTTTTACTGAAATTTAAAAGAAGTGCATGGAATTTTCTTATATTGGTGTGAACAGATATTCAAATATTGCATATTGACTTGCATAGGTGATTTGCAGTGTCTTTAGATTACTTGCATTCCCTTTCTGTTTCGATGCATTATAGTTTAAGAGACTTTTAATTGTCTGTTATTTGCTGAAAGTGAGTGGGAAAAGAGAAACAGAGGGGTTTTTAAAAATATGGAGAACTGATGAGGCAATGGTCAAACATGTTATACAAAATTTTCTTTGTTTTCTATTCAATGGAATAAATTTTTGATACATGTGAAATTGGACAAAAATTACGATTCAGATCAAATGCCATTTTCCACTTGTAGAAAAATTGAATTCTTGAGAACTCTGTAACTTGATGCATTAAAAATTTGCAGCATAGGTTTCTATTCTAATTTGCCCGGCATAAGTCTAGTTAAGTTCTCAAATAATTCTCTTTCTGATATTGTTATTTGTTTTTGGAAAATTTTATCTGTGGATTCTTTATCTCATTTCTGATAATTTGGTTATGTTTTTTTTTTAATGTAAAGATGATTTTTTTCCTGGGAATGTGCTTGTCCTCGATTTTTCTTTTTCAATTGATGAACTAGCTACATGCTTTTTAAGATCTGTTTTTTTTCGTCTGACTTTGGTTTGGGAAAATTTTGGATACTTTTGTTTGCTGGAGGGAGTTGCATATGAAGAATTAGATAATAAGACGATTCATTTTGATCATTTTTTGTCTTATAAAATGGGAATAAAAATCTTTTAAATTTCTATGTATCTGCGGATTTCACTTAAGCTACATCTATGAACGTAAGATAATCGTGCTTTGAAAATTCACAATTTGTTTAGTTAGACTTATTACCTCCTGTAATTTTTCCCTTTTGGCAACAGTAATGAAATATATCTTCTTAAAAAGAACAGCAAATATAAACATACTTGTCCACAATCATTGTTACTTAGATATGGCAAACATAACACCATCTACACCAATTATACTGTCGTGATATTAAATATCTTAATGAAAACATATTTAGTATTAAATGCTTCTGATAAAGAGCTGATGGGTAGGAAGGCATGTTGGAAACAAATTGTATTTTCAGTTGTAGGCTGAAAATGGGAGAGGTAGTGAAGGGTTGTAGCTCTACTCTGCTCTTGGAGTGTCTGTTCCTTATTTTTTGCATTTGCTATTTTTTTGAGATTGTTCATCCAATGTATTGATACTATGGATCATCTTGTATTGGGTTTACTATCAATAAAAATCTCATTGTCCCCTTATTATTTTTCCTTTACTGCTATTTTATTGTGTGAATTTTGTTGAACTCCATCAGCTTCTAGGCAAGGAACTCGAAAACTAATTCTTTACTATGCATTAAGACATGAAGTTAACACTTCCCTTATCATTTTAGAATTGGGATCATTCACAATTTTTTCTCATCTCCTCCCTTTCGTTATCATTTCAGAATCTGCATTGCATGATGCTCCATATTATCATTTCTTTTTAATAGTAACAACAAATTATCTTCAAATTTTTAATTTTTAATAACAAGAAATTCCATTGCTTACTTGCTATCTTAGTTGGAAATTGACTTAGTTGTTAATTGTAACAGATCTGGGTTGAAAGCAGTAGCTCCAAAGGATATATAGGATTTTTATAGCATGGCCTTGAATTCTAAGACAACTGCACAAAAGTAAGCTTCATTTATAGTTCATTCTAAATTTTAAAAGGGATGGAAAAGTCGTATCATGTGAATGTTCAGATACATGCATGTGTGATATTCAAAGAAAGAATACAATTTGGTTTGTAACTCTCTTAATTGGAAATTTGACATTGTATATGTTCATTCTAAATAACAATTGCTTAAAAGATATATGTATATGTACATAAATATTATAAGTTATTAAGGTTAACTCCATTTATGAACATATCTTAAAAGTTGACAATCATTTAGATTTTTCTTAGGTAGGTAAGTGGTGAACAGGGATTTTAAGCTTAAATTCTGTTCTTATAGAATTGATTGATATATTTCTTGTTATTTTTTTAAATTTTCAAATATGTGCTTAAAATATATTTAAAATTTTTTATGCTTCATAAAATTTTATTTTTGTTATATATAGATAATTAGATAGGGGAAAAGAATGGAAATTGTGAAGAATCGAAAGATTGGTCTGACAGTAATGAACTCGCTTTTTTAAATATTTTATACGAAAGAGTTAAAAAGGATCCAAATGGTACTCCATCTTTTAAATCATTAGATTGGCAAGAAATGGATGACGAATTGTATATAACAGTGGGAGAGAGATATGGTATTGAAAAGATAAAGGGAAAATACAATCGTCTTCGAATGAAACATCGACAATTTGCTGAATTATTGGAGCATACCGGGGTAACTTATGATTCGTATTCAAACACCGTATTTGCTGTTGAAGATATTTGGCAAATGTTTTACAAAGTAAGGATATTATTAATTTAACTTTTTATTTATTACTTTCTTACATTAAGGTACATATTACTAATATCAATATTTAAAATATTTTTTTCAATTAAATTATAGAAGCACAAGAATTTCAAATCATTTAAGAAAAATGGATGCAAGCATTATGATCTATTGGGTCAAATTTTCAGTAAATCTACTGCTACTAGGTATCTGCACCATGCTTCTACACAATTACCTTATGATTCAGATGACGAGCATCAAATTGAAGAAGAATTTCTTCAAAGGGGCATTCATCATGGATCAGATGGAGAAAAAAATGGTGCTTCTAGTTCAAAAGATAAACGAAATACTACCTATTACAATCCCAGCTCTAATAGAGCTAAGAAAGAAACCAAATTTGAAAAATTGGATTCACGTTTGGAAATGTGGGCTACTTGTTTAAGTGCTAGAGCTGAAAAGGAATTAACAAAAGCCAAAAGATATAAATTAGAAAGCAATCAAGTTACAAGTACTGAAGCTGATCCATATTCTATAGAGGCATGTGTGGATATTTTGGAAGAAATGGAAGATATTTCTAGTGCTTCTTATAACAAAGCACTGGAAAAGTTTGTCAATGTAGAATGGAGAAAAATGTTTGTCTTAATGCGTAACAATAGAAGAAGAGATTGGATTGAAAGTTTATGTAAATGAACATTCAATATTTTTTTAATTATATTATGTAATATGCCTTAACTTATTAAACTAAATTTTGTTATCTAAATTTTTTGAATAAATATATATAAGTTGTTTGTTTTCATTTTTTATTTGTTTATTTTATTTTTTCCTTAAATTTTATAATTTTTTTCTAAATTGATGCAGGATTTATGAATCAAAATTTGCATCAAAATCAAGTATTAGTATATTCAACTAGTAGTGATAGTTCTAGTAGTGATGAGGATGAAGATATTTTAGATCTACTTTTAGTTAGATTTTTTATGTCTCGGAATTTTATAGAAAGGGTTCCTTGCAGAACTTCAATATTTAGTGGAAAAAATTATATTCTTGAAGTTCTTGTAAGAAATCCATCTAGGTGTTATGAAGGATTTCGTATGGCACCAAATGTGTTTATAAATTTATGTGAAAAATTAAAATTGATGGGTTTATTAAGAGATAAAAGGGATGTTAGCGTAGAAGAAGGAGTGGCGATGGGTTTGTCAGTTTTATGTCATAATCTTCGTCAAAGGGTTATAGCAGAACGGTATCCACATTCACTTGCTACCGTTCATAAATGGTGTAAGATGGTGATTAGAGCATTGGCTACTTTAGGTACTCACTTGATTAAATATGTTAATAGATTTCCTGTGCAGCCAGAAATTCAACATAATCCCAGATGGTATCCATATTTTGAGGTAAGATAATATATTATTAAAATATTATTATTTTATTATTTTATTATTTTAATTATTATATTAACACTACATATATATACAATATTAACTTTAAGTTAAATATTCTTCCTTTGTCTGATTAAGAAATGCATAGGTGCAATAGATGGTACTCATGTGGTAGCTTGGTCAGCGGCTTCTAAACAAAAGACCTTTCGTGGTAGAAAGGCAATACTTGTGACTCAAAATGTTATGGCCGTATGTTCTCACGATATGTTATTTACATTCGTGTACACTGGATGGGAAGGGACGACAAATGATTCTAGAGTATTTCTTAATGCATTGACAAGACAGAAAAATAATTTTCCTCTTCCAAGTGGTGGTAAGAGTGTTTATTATCATTTCTCTCTTAATATTAATTTATATTATTATCATTTGATTAATATAAATATTAATTTGTAGATTATTATTATGTCGTGGATGCTAGTTATCCCAATATACCAAGATTTTTGGCTCCATATCGCGGTGAAAGATATCATTTAAATGAATTTTGTGGGCGAGGAAGAATTACAAGAAAATATGAGTTATTTAATCAGAGGCATTCATCCCTACGTAATGTGATAGAAAGGGCATTTGGAGTGTTAAAAGCTAGATTTTCAATTTTAAAATCAATACGAAACTATCATTTACGTTGACAAAAGTTTATTCCAATTGCATGTTGCACATTGCACAATTTTATCAGAATGGAAGATAGAGCCGATCAACTGTTTACATTATATGGTAGCGAAGATTTGACAATGCCTGAAAAAGTCACCGCTGGAGTGCAACAAGAGGGTATTACTATTGATTTATCCCAACAAATGCAAATAGAAATAGTTAGAGAGACAATTGCTGATTGATTGTGGAACGATTATAATAATAATAGAAATTAGAAATTGATTGCATTTTTTAGTTTACTATCATATTATTTTTAATTCAATGTTCGTTAATTTATAAATATTAAATTTAATTAAATTATTTTAATAAATTTATAATTTAATTATATATACATATTATTTTAATTTTTAAAATTAAATTATATATATATTTTTTTAATAATATAGAATTTAATTTTTTTATTTATATAGCATTTTCTATTTTTAATAAATGAACGCGTTTTCCCATTTTTTCATTTTCTGTTTCCAGAAAAATAATTTTTCATTTGTTGACAGATAAACGCATTTTTCAAATTTTTTATAGAAAATAAATACTCTAATTTTCTAAGAAAATAGAAAATAAAAAACAGAAAACTGTTTTCTATAAGTAAACGTACCCCAGAGAATCGGATAAAACCGAATTTTTGGTTAAAAAGCGTAAAAAATCATATATTTTTTTTGTGTATATTTTCACCCCCCTCACACACACACATATATACATATATATTTATTTATTTATTTGAAAAATTAATATTTTAAATTCTAAATATGTCAATAATTTATCCAATGGCCAACAATCAATAAAAATTACGAGATATATCAAGTCTACAATAAGTAAATACATATTTTTCTTTTAAAGCATATATTTTTCTTTTTATTCTATATATTTTCTGTCCTGATTTTATTTATTTATTTATCATTTTCTCTTTTATTTATCACAACAAAGACAGTATTTGTATTTGTCTACCAGTCAACCCAGTAACAAAAAAATTCACCAGAAAGCAGAAGTAAAATTCCCAAAGTTAAACCACCTCAAATTCAGCCAACCTCAACAACTCTTGATTCTTTATTGCGTAGATTAAGGAACCAATCAACATCCAATTACAAATTTTTTATTGAGAGGCATGGTACAATCGGCTTTGCTCTCGACCATTAATCACTGATTGAGGTGCTGAAAAATGTTGCCTAGAAAAGGTTAGGTATGGTTGTCTGCAAAACCCTTCTTACTAAGTTATGCCCACTTCTACTTTGGCTCATGGTGCGTTTCTTTCTTTTGTCATGGGAGTTAAAAAGACATAACCAATGCAAGAAATTAAAGTGCTTATATATATATATATATATATATATATATATATATATATATATATATATATATATATATATATATATATATATATAATTTTCATTATTTATTTTTAAAAATTAGTATTTTAAATTCTAAAGATGTCACTTAATAATTTAATATACTTATTATCTATTTAAATTTATTGTAATTAAATATAATTATGCTAATATATGCAAGATTAATGTTTTCTATTTCTGCTTCGTTAGTACTCCATCTAAACAAAAAAAAAAATTCATGATATAATTGTATTTTTATATTTTTAACATATGATATTCAAAAATCCATAATTAATCATTTGTAATAATAAAATTGAAATTATATTTTGTAACTTATTATTATGATATTTGTGACATATATTAATGTTTGATGAATATTTTTTTATTTTTATACAATAGTATTTATAAAATTATAATAAATGATAATAATTTAAAAATAAAAAAAATTTGGTTGAATCGGTCGAACCACGAACCCCAGCCTCGCCGGTTTTTTATCCGGTCCAGTTTTAATAACATTGTAAAATAGCCTCCATGTTATCTTCAAGAGACTAAAATACCTTTAAATTTTTTTTGGAATAAAAATGTCACCGATATTTTAAAATCGGTACTAAAATATCCTTAATATTCTAAAATCGATACTAAAATGCCCCTAATTATATTTGGATTAAAAATATACGTGACGCTGACGTGTCCTATTTTACCACGTGTCAATGCTACATCATCGGTATTAATTCGAAGTTGATGGTAACTTGACGAAATGGTATTTTAGTATCGATTTTGGAATATCATAAGCATTTTTATTTCAAAAAAAAAAGACATTTTAGCCCATTTGAGACAACATGAAGGGCATTTTAGTACAATTTTTTCTAATTGATTTTATAAATTTAAAAAAATAAATCGAACAGTGGAGATAATAGAAAAAAAAACTAATTATCAAAAACAATTAAACGAGGAGGGGGAGTTTGCCTCCCATTGTAGAATGTTTTGATTTAAAATATAATTTCTTGCTCTCTCATTCAATGAACTAAAAAAAAAAGCTTTTCAAAAAGAAAACATAAATGTAAATTTTCAAGCATAAAAAAAAATGCTCTTCCTTTTTCTTTTGCTTTCTATCATTAACTTTTCTAGCTCTTTATGAATTTTTTTTTTAAAAAAGGATGCTTTAATATTAGAGTGTAATTTTTAGTATTTTAGAAGTTTGCATATTATGTTTTTTCTTAATTTAAAATTGGAAAGCCTTAGCTTTTAACTTTCAACTTCAACTCGATTAAGCTACCTATTTATCAAATACAAAATGCTACTTATAATAACTTGGCAAAATTTTTTGCTGTGGACTGTAAATTTGAATTAGAAAATAAATCTATGTGCATGTTTTTTTTTTATTAGTTACTTTTGTTATTTTCGTTAGGATTAAGAAATAATAAATAAATTTAAATTTAATATTAAATTATATGATAAAAATTAAATTATTAAATCTGATTGGTTCTGACTTTATTGGGAAAGAAAAATAAATTAAAAAAATAAATTAAATTATATTAAAAGTTTAAAAGTGACAAATAAATAGAATTTTAATTTTAATCTAAAGTGACAGATAAAAAAACGGAGGAAGTAAGATAAGAATGAAATTTGAAAGCTCTAGGTATTTTGCTATTTATTAGTATAATAAATGCTCTTTTTAATAGCTGATAAGCTATATTTTTTATTGAATTAAAATATAGCTTATATAT
Source organism: Excoecaria agallocha (assembly GCA_037975025.1). Lineage (NCBI taxonomy): Eukaryota > Viridiplantae > Streptophyta > Magnoliopsida > Malpighiales > Euphorbiaceae > Excoecaria > Excoecaria agallocha. Next base: position 31,394,362 of record CM075822.1, on the reverse strand, counting down.
GTTGTATTTTTATTTATTTTTTAAAATACTTTTTTTTCTATTTGTTTAATAATTTCCCCTCATCTTATCCTCGGATCCCAAATTCCTTTTCAAAAAATTATTTTCCTGTATAGCAGGGTCCTTTTTGCATGAATTGTGATGGACAAACTCTCAATCCTGAGAAGAATAAAAAAAGAAAAAATACACTACAACACAAACCGACCTTAATAAGAAAAAAGAGGAAAAGGAAAATGATAGAGAAAAGGGAAAGCAAAATTAAAGAGAGCATTGAGGTGGAAAGAATAGCAAGAATCTGAACCCCATTAATACTTCACTAATAACTAACAAAATCATTATAGTTGGAATTCAACTCTCTAATATATATCTTCTTCTTATTATTAATATTATTTGTTGCTATGAATCATTAAAAAGAAGAAGCAAAAATAGGAAAGCTTTATGTGTTTAATAAGTTGCTATAAGCTATTAATTGAATTGTTGGGTCATGCACTAAATCAGTGCTTAGATCACCAACAAATCATTCAATTGATAAAAAGCCCCAGTAACATTTTGGTAGGTATGTGGGCCACCTCTCCTATTTCTTATAATAAAATTTAAGTTTTTAACTGAATTTCTTTTTTTTTTTTTTAATTCCATAACGCTACTTAAAAGATACAACTATACTAATAAAAATAAAAAAAATATTAAAAAAAGAAAAGAGAAAAGATAATTTATTGATTAATCAATTAAATTAAGCACTAAATATATATAATTGTAAAATGCGTTTTGATAACTCGATTAAAAGTGTAAAAAATTTCAATTAAAATTCGGAGGGGAACAAAATATGGAATTCAATAGTTTGATAATAAATGTGAACATAAACATGGACGGAAATAATTTATCTGGTTTTGTCCAATGAAATATTATAATAATAAAATTGATTTCAATATTCCATTAAAAAAATCATTTATGCCCATAGATCAATAGTCAAATAATACGTTACTCGTAACAGGAGACTATATTCACGATCTTGTTTTATTAGCTGACTTGTTATTATATTTTTATTGTTTAATTAGTAATCATATTTTGAGAAAAATAACATGCACAACTAGCATTAAATTATTGTTGTGATTTTGGCGTTAAATCATTGTTATATACTACTCGTTTCATTCTTTTTTATTTGTTATTTTTGAGTAAAATTTAAATTCTATTTATCTGTCACTTTTAAATTTTTAATGTAATTTAATTTGCTTTTTTAATTTATTTTTTTTTAATAAAGTCAGACCAATCAGATTTGATAATTTAGTCTTAATCACGTAATTTAATACTAAATTTAAGTCTATTTATTATTTCTTAATCCTAGTAAAAACAACAAAAGTGATTAATAAAAAAGAACGGAGAGAGTATAAATTAAGCTTAACCACATATATAATGATTCCCAATTCCGATTTTAATTAAAATTTTTTATTTTTTTATTCATCTTCAAAAAATTAAAAATTAATTTGTATCATAATTATAAGAATTAAGTGCTTTTCACAATTAGGTTCAATAAATTCATTCCACTCTTAATTTGTTAAAAAAAATTCCTAATATATTTGAATCTTTTAGGAGTTTAATTTACCACCTAATAGTTTTTATATTCGATAATTTATGATCACTTCCTTCTAGTAGTCTAATTCAACAATTAAACTTTATTTTTCATAATTTACCTCAAAATTTTCGGTAGAAAAATTTAAATTGGTGCCTATAAAGTAATGGAAAATAAAGAAGGTAAATCAAACGCTAGAATTTTTATTTTTTTAAGTGAAAAATTGAGGTTTTAAGCCTCTCAATTACATTAAGAGAGGGGCCAAAAGGGAAAATAGAAAAAAAGAAGAAGATATATATATATACACACACACGGAGGATGTATTATGTAATAATAATAATAATAATAATAATAATAATAATAATAATAATAATAATAATAACAACAAAAGATGTATATAGATAAATATGTTGTGGGGTCCTAGCACTTGAGTGTTCTTTTTGGGTTATAGTTAATTGTGATTGGCACAATCTTAAAAAGATGCATGCCGGCCAGTCCTTAGGATAACTTAAACAGGGGTTTGTTTCCAGCAGGAACTCAACTTTATCAGAATCATATAACCACATTAATAGTAATACCCATCTAATACTATATTTATTTCTCATTATGTCCCTCCCCTCACCATATAGGTTGACCTGAGATACCAATAATTACCACTTTTACAAGTTATTAAAATGTTAATTACACTTTATAACACATGCATTAAACACACATTATTTCATTTACATAATTAGACTTCACATACGTACTCCCATGTTTTCTTATACTCTATATAAAGGTCAAAAGTAGGTGAAAGCTTTTTAATACCAATTTAACCTCCTATTATTTTATTATTAACAATATTCACCTAATATTATTACCAAAATTAACCAATTAACTCATGTGAAAATATGCATATTATTTATTTAAATATTAATAATTGATAATTATCAACTACTTCAAACCAATATATTTTTACAAATTATAATTTTGATAATTAAAGAATTTTATTAAATAGTATTTGCACATAAAGAATGTTTAAATTATTATTATTATTATTATTATTTGATTTAAATTTAAATATAATTTTATAAAAAATATTTATCACCTTCAAAATATGTATATAGAAAGCTAATTATCAAAAAAGTTAAAAGTTTTCTATATAAAAAAATAAATATAATTTAATTTGACAATTTTTAACTTTATAAATAGATCATAAAATTATTAATTAACATAAAATATATAAAATTTTTATTATAATTTACTAAAATATCATTATATCAATTTTTTGTAATTATATATTTTTATTTTAATAATTATCTTATTTTAGTAAATACATAAAAGTAAAATAGAAAAACATTTAATCAATATTTATTAAAATTTAAGAATTATCAATTTAAATGGAATGAAAAAGGAACTCTTAAAAAATTTCAAAGTTAATTGAGAGGATGGAGTAAAAAATAAATTCTGAAACCTATAAAAATAGGTCATTATTATAAACTAGATTTCTAACCAAAAAAAATCGCAGAAGGATCTCAAATATATAAATAAAGCATTTCTACCAAGTAGAATGATTTAAAAAGAAGAAGAAGAAAAAAAAGAATCAACACCAATTTTATGAGTGTATTTATATTTATATAGTACAGAGGCAAAGAATGGACCTTTACGTCATTACATTCAATGGATAATAATACGTACATTAATTTATTTTAATTTTTCTTTTTTCTTTTCTATAAAAATGTAAACCGACAGAGAAGAACCCAGCAGAGCATAGAAAACTAGAAGCCAGAATTAAAGAAAAGAAAGCAAACATGGACAAAATAAGTAGACTAAGCACACTCACACCCACAATCAACAATGCTCTCTCCTTATGCTAATAGAAGCCAGCTATTAAAAAGCTCCTCAAGATATAGACTTCACACCCACCTCCCTCTCTCTCCCCCCTCTCATCCTTAGGCCCACTCACCATCTCCTCCATTCTCTATATATACACACATATATATATATATATTAAATCTCTGCTTTGCATATCTCCAATTTTAGATTTCTTTTTTACTATTCTTTTCATGTTTTTATACATTTCTCAGCTTTAGAACTCCAAAGAGTTGCATACATTTTTACCTGGACATGAAACCAATGGTTTATGGCCGCCTCGGCCCGCCAGAATCCTCCGCTCTCGAAGACCCATCAAATGTTGCCACCTCAGCATCACCCCGTGGGTCTTCATCCAAAAAGAAGATCATTTTCCTTTCCGTTTTCTCCTTGGCTTTAATCGTCGCCTCTGCTGTCTCCGCTACTTTACTCATCGGGCTCCGGACACGGGCCTCGGGCCAATCCGCCCCGCTCGTTGCCCGGAAGCCCACCCGTGCTATATCCAAAACTTGTGGCAAGACTCGGTTCCCGACTCTCTGTGTTAACTCCTTGCTCGACTTTCCTGGCTCCACCACTGCCACTGAGCAAGACCTTGTCCACATTTCCTTTAATATGACGCTTCAGCGCTTTACTAAAGCTCTCTATCTCTCGTCGGCAATTTCTTACCTCCTTATGGATTCACATGTGCGGACGGCCTACGATGACTGCCTCGAGCTTCTCGACGATTCTATCGACGCGCTTTCGCGGTCCTTATCGAGCGTTGCTCCTTCTTCCGGCGGTGGCGCCACTGGCCGCCCGCAGCCGATCGGTTCCACGAACGATGTCGTGACGTGGCTCAGCGCCGCCATGACTAATCAGGACACTTGTAGTGAAGGATTCGCGGAGTTGAGTGGAGACGTGAAGAATCAGATGTCGGAGAAATTGAAGGATTTATCGGAGTTAGTGAGTAACTGCTTGGCGATTTTTTCGTCGAGTGATAGCGACGATTTTTCTGGCGTCCCGATACAGAACAAGAGGAGATTGATGGAGGCAGAGGAATCAGAGGAGTATGCGGATGAATTCCCGAGTTGGTTAGGGAGAAGAGAAAGGAAGTTGTTGAGCATGCCGGTATCAGCGATTCAGGCGGATATAATTGTTTCGAAAGACGGAAACGGTACGTACAAGACGATCACGGAGGCGATTAAGAAGGCGCCGGAGAACAGTAATCGGCGAACTATAATTTACGTGATGGCAGGAAGGTAATTAAAGAATAGCTTAGAACGTTCCAACTTTTTGCTAACTTTTAATTTGTAAGTGGAAAGTTTTTGCCCAACTAAAAATATTTTCAATCAAGTGGTCATTGCTTGAATTGACTTCGTTAAACCAATCACCTAAATAGTAATTCTAAAATATAATTAGATTTTTTTTTTTTTTTTGCATGGTATGTGTCAAAATTACAATTTCTTTTTAAGATATTTATTGAATTTTGAATATAAAAATTCTTTACACAAATACTTTTTGACAAATGACATCTTTGCCTAGGGCGCGCGTGTATATATATATATATATTATAATTACATTTTCTGGGCTGATTTTTAAAATTAAATCTCAATTAATTGAATTCGAAGTCATAATTTATTTTTTTAAAAATTTATTCAATAAATTTATCAACGTATTTTTACGGTTTTTGGATGAGTGTCAAGTTTTTCTTTCATTTGTTTTTTTTATAAAGAAAGAATTGAAGAAAGAATCGGATTCGAAATATTATTTTAAATTTAATAATTTAGATAATAGTCAATTCATGGAGCAATTATAAAAAGTGTTTTAATGTGATGCGGTTATCATTTTTGATTGGATGAAATGGTACAGTTATTTATTTTCGGTAAAACGTATGTTTTCTTTTTTCTTTTTAACTAAATTCAAAAATTATATTGAGACTTTAAATTTTTATTTCTTTTATATATTTAATGGAGTAAAATATAAAACATGAAATTAAATTATGCGTTCTATTTAGTATATTTTTACTATCTATATCAGAATTTTAATTTGATGTGTTGTAATCTATTATTTTTATTAATTTAAAATATCAATTAAAAAATATCATTTAATATATATATATATATATATAAGGGACGCATTAAATTGACAGTAGTAATATAGACTTTAAAAGTAAATATCATTTAATTTAAAATTGATAAAAAAATAGATAAGGACACATTAAATTGAAGTTCTGATATAGATGTTAAAAAATAATTTTATATTTTTTGCCCATTGAAAATTTAAATATAATATAATGAAAATTAAAAAACTCAATACTTCCTTAATAGCAAAAATTTTAAAAATTTCAGAGTTTAAAGATGTGTTTCACCTTTATCTTTTTATTTTGATTCCAACTGGATTAATAGGGGATGTAAATTTCTAAATAGCTTGGCCAGAAAAGGAGTGATAGAGAATAAGGAATCTAAAGGGTAATCTTTTGAATTTTGTTTTGTTTAGAGAAAATGGAGGAATCTAAAGGGTAATCTTTGAATTTTGTTTTGTTTAGAGAAAATGGGTGTGTGTGTATCTTAACCGGTAGTAAGGGGAGATAACACTATAAAAATACTTACATGATTTGTCTTTATGTTAATGGAATAGATTGTAATTTCCGTGAAATTTTGCAGGTACGAAGAGAATAACTTGAAAGTGGGAAGAAAAAGCATAATTTGATGTTCATAGGAGATGGAAAGGGCAAGACGGTCATTTTCGGAAAGAAAAGTGTCTTTGACAAGCTGACAACTTTCCACACAGCATCTTTTGGTAATTCTCTGTTCTTTTAATTTTATTTTTTAAATTTATAAATATGTCCATTTTGCACTTATTTATATATAAACCAAGTATTATTCTAAGCTTAATTTATTAAATAATAACTGCCTTATCATCATATTATGCCTATGACTACGCATGAAAACATACGGTTCAAACTGCACGTGGCCTGCGGTGTGATTCTTTTTTAACACCTAATAAGACGTGGCGTCCCATTCTTGACTGTCATGTCATTGGATTACTCGTATCCTCAATTCTTCTTCTTTAGGAATGCACTTTATCATAATAACTATGGAAAATTTTACCTGAACTGATAATATTGCTATTATTCATATGTGACATATAGATATTAATTCCTTAATTATTCACGAATACAATATTCAATTGATACGTGTGTGCATGCATCTGGTAAATTTGGGTACTTAGCGTAGACTACTGGACTTTAGAAACAGATGGGAATGTTTTCATTCTCTGCGTTACAGTGATTATGCACTTATTCTCAAATAGATCTTGACTTTAAAGTATCATTATTGGTGGTGGTGTGGGTCATAGTCAACGCATGGCTAATAATACACAACATTTGATTAATCAGATCATTGAAAGCTACAGCTCATATTGATCTTAATTGCATGTGATTTCAATTTCCACAGCTGCAACTGGTGCTGGCTTCATTGCACGTGACATGACATTTGAGAACTGGGCCGGCCCGTCCAAGCACCAGGCGGTGGCTCTACGAGTAGGGGCTGATCATGCGGTCGTTTACCGGTGCAATATAATGGATACCAAGACACACTGTACGTGCATTCAAATCGTCAATTCTTTAGAGAATGCGACATTATGGAACAGTTGATTTCATATTCGGCAATGCCGCAGTTGTGTTTCAAAATTGTAGCATTTATGCTCGTAAGCCAATGGCCTTACAAAAAAACACCATCACCGCCCAAAATAGAAAAGACCCTAATCAGAACACGGGCATTTCAATCCATGCCTGTAGAATCCTAGCCACTTCCGATCTCGAGGCGGCCAAAGGTAGCTTCCCGACCTACCTTGGCCGGCCGTGAAGCAATACTCTAGAGTTGTGTACATGTTATCCTACGTGGGTGATCACGTTCATCCCCGAGGATGGCTGGAATGGAATTCAACATTTGCTCTTGACACACTATACTACGGCGAGTACATGAATTACGGACCGGGCGGGGCCGTGGGTCAACGGGTAAAATGGCCAGGGTATCGGGTCATCACATCAACTGTTGAAGCAAGTAAGTTCACAGTAGGTCAGTTTATTTATGGATCATCTTGGTTACCTTCAACCGAGTAGCATTTTTAGCTGGGTTATCTGTTTAAGTAACACTTCTTTCTAGTTGTCCCATACTATATATACTAAGTTTCTACAATGTCTTTAATAATTGTACGCCAAGTATAATTTTTCTATTCTCTTTTTTTACTTTCATAATGTTTTTAAGTAACAATTGTAACAATGATCGTTCCTTTTTTATATACTTGTAACTTAATTGTAACCCATAGGAGATGCAAAAGTAAGGAAATGTTTTGCTTTCTCATTCATTTCTTTCAAATTTGTGTATACATTTGTACGAAATTATACTTGCCAAACTATTAAATAGGATGGATTTGTATTGGGTTCTAAATGGATCAGACTGCAAAATAATGATGATTTAATTAGATTATGTTTAATCACATCAGGTTGTCATTTGATACTATTTTTTCAGTTTTTTATATAAAAAAAATTCGTAATATATATATATATATATATATAAAGATATAAAATTATAAAATAATATAAATGAAAATTAAATGAATCAACTATTTTGTGTGCCATAAATAAAATGTTGATAAATTGAGTTAAATTTGAATCAGTATCGAATATGAATTGGTAGATTTCACGATACAGGAACAAGAGGTGGTGTACATTGGTTTCCTGTGAAATTAGGGCGGGTGGGTGGAGAAACACTCATAATAATAAAATGAAGGCTACTGTATAGTTGATCTAATTTATTTTGGTCGGTAGATTTACCGAGCAGTATTAATGCTGAATCTAACTCAGTGGTTGGTAATTAAGACTAAGCCCAACTGTGGTCAAGTCGGCCAACCCCAAATTTTGGGCAATCCACCGACAAAAAAATGGTGTCCAGCTGGAGGACATTATATAAGATGGGATTCATTCTCCCTCATGGACTACTTTAATTTTTGGGGTTTTTACAAAAATATACAAAAAAAAATAAAAATAAAAATAACAAAAATATAATGTATCTATAATTTTTTTCACTAATACATTTTTTTTTAATTTTTAATAACAAAAATATAATTTATATTTTTACAAAATACAACTTTTCAATTCTTATTATATTTTTTGGCCTCTGTCTTTCCCGCTCTGTCCCAGCTCCTCACTGTCTTCTATGTTAATTGTATTCACACAGGTGGTGGACAACCAAAAAGCTTAAATGACATAGTAGTACCATTTATCTTTTTTTTTTCCCTCGTTAGAATACCGTCTCCCTTCGCAAGAAACCACAGTCCATATGCTAGCTCTCTCTGCGTTAATGGAGCTTTCTAGGCTACGTGAACTCATTTTATTCAATTTCACACAATCCATATGAACAAAGCTATTTGAGTTATGAAGTTTTTATTTTTAATCAGTCTTTTATTCTGAACCTCTAACATAATTCTTAACAGCGATTAATGATGTTCGGGGTTCGGATGCTTTCCTGCCTCTATCCAATATTTTTTTTCCTTTTTTTGGGGTAAAATTTTCCCAAATAAAATATTAACGTGTGATTTGTAGCTAGATTTAATATTATAAAGGCTGGATTTACACACGTAAAATTAAAAAGAAGGGAGGAATGAAGATAAACAAAATCAGTTATATATATATATATATATATGAGTGTAATTAAGAAATTAATTTTTTTCCTATTAAATCATTTAACTTTTATTTGTATTACATTATGACTCTATAAATAGTTATTTTAATGAAATATTGAGTTTAAATTAAGATTTAATAAAAGAAAAATGATAATTAAAAAGTCTTAATATATTATAAAAGAATAATATTATTTTATTTGAACTTTAGTAAAATTAGACCTGAGTGTACCGAAAAATATAATTTTAGTGACTTAATGTAACATAGTGAATTTCAAGAAGCTAATTAAAGTAAAAACTATGTTTTATGCCTTTTTTTTAGTAGCTGAATTATATAAAAAAAGAAGAAGAAGAAGAAGAAGAAGAAGAAGAAGAAAGAAGAAGAAGAAGAAAGGGAAATGGAAGCTCACAAAGATAGAGAGGCCGCGAAAGACATCAAGTGAAAAATTACATTTTTCAAATCATCTGAACATTAAAAAAAAATCAGAATATAAATAAGAAAATAAACTATATTGAATATTCAATTGTTTTTTCATTATAACAATATGATCGTAAACTATACTGAATATTCAATTGTTTTATCATTATAACAATATGATCGTAAGTAAAATCAAATATATATTAATTTGATTGAATTAATTTCGATGCATAAAAAAATGTTGTTAAATAATTTTGCCTATAGATAATATTTTTCTTTTGACAGCCATATCGCAATTTATGCATTGGTTTTCTTTTCTTTTAACATAAGGACGGTTTGTATTGGTTTAAAATTCATGTAATGATTATCCCTGAAATTTAGGGCAATTATCTTTAGGATTATGATAACATACTTTTTTGGGTCCAACACTAATACCGAACCAGGATGATTACATACTAATAGCAATAGATGGTGGCTTTAATTGTGTTTTATAATAGATGGATCAGGATGTCTACATCTAGTACGCACCGTGTGTACATGCTGTACATAGTGTGTATATTATGTACACACCGTGTGTATGTGCTATACACAACGTGTACATCTAGTACACACCGTGTGTACATCTAGTATAAATAATATGTACATGCTATACACAGTGTGTATATCATATACATACCATGTGTATGTGCTATATAAAGCGTGTACATTTAGTACATACCGTGTGTACATGCTGTACACAATGTGTACATTTAGTACATATAGTGTGAACATGCTGTACACAATGTCTACATCTAGTACGCACCGTGTGTACATGCTGTACACAGTGTATATATATCATGTACACACCGTGTGTATGTGTTATACACAGCGTGTACATCTAGTATACACCGTGTGTACATGCTGTACACAGTGTGTACATCTAGTACACATAGTATGTACATGCTGTACATAATATCTACATTTAGTACGCACCATGTGTACATGTTATACACAGTGTGTATATCATGTATACACCGTGTACATCGTACACACTGTGTGTACATGTTGTACACAGTGTGTACATCTAGTACACATAATATGTATATGCTATACACAGTGTGTATATCATATACACACCGTGTGTATGTGCTATACACAGCGTGTACATTTAGTACACACCGTGTGTACATGCTGTACACAGTGGGTACATTTAGTATACACCGTGTGTACATGCTGTACACAATTAATGATTTTTTATTTAATAATACTTGACATATTATTCAAATTCTCCAATAAGTATTTTTTGAAATAATAAATAAATAGTAAATTATAAAACTTATTGGAAAATAGGACTCGGAAGGTAATAAAATTAGCATAATCGCTTGTTGAACTGTTGATTGTTGTTACCAAAAATAAAAAAATAAAAAAAAAGCAGTAGTCATAGTAAGGTGGTTGACTGTTGGTCGTCCCAATAAGAATTTAAAAATCCCTGGCGTACAGGTGAAGCAACCTCTTACATATTGAAACCATGCAATTTTATCGTTTGGATATTGATATTTTTCTAGACAGTAAAATTGAATGAAATGAAAGGGGAATTGATTTTCCAAGTCATTGTAAATTATGTCAACAATTTCCCACCAATAGCGAGAAACAGAGAAAAATGAAAGTGCAATGAAGTTACTTAAATACCCTTAATTATTCATCGTCTCCTTTGTTCCAGCATCATCTGTAAGTATTTTTTCTTTTTCTTTTTCTTTTTTTTTAACTCAAGTAATTGTTTTTTTTTTGTGGAAGATTATTTACAACCAGCCTCTGCATCCATCAGTTTTTGTGGTTGTCAGTGTTTTTGTTAATTGATACTCTTGCATGTGATCTTGTTTGGTTGATGATTAATTTCTGTTTAGGTTTCTGGTTTTACATCTTTTCTAATACTTTTAGTGGCAGCATCCCTTTTTTTTTAATTTCTTACTTGTGTATTCCCCATATTTTGTTAACATTCAGTTATTTACTTTGAAGGATTTTGTTTAACATACATGATTCTTGAAATGAGAATTAAATCTCATTTTTTTATATGTATGGAGTTTATCTGTGTGCATTATATCAGTTCTATTTGTTCTTTCTTCTCATCTCTCACTGTAGCTGCACTTATCTTTTCCTTTTTTAGAATTATTCGTTGAATTTCAATGATAAATTTGGTGAATGCTAATCCATAAAGTTTTTAAAACAGGGAACAGGTGGTAGGATGGCCACCCATTCGATCGAGAAACTGCAACTCCATGCTCATATAAACCCGGATCTGAGACACTAGGAAGGTTGTGAACTCTGTATCTAGCTGCTCCTTCTTTCCCCCGTGAATAATCTTCCCAATCAGATGCTCCAATTAGAACCTGCCATTTGGAGAAATTCGATTCATGCTTGGTTCGCATGTAATCTTCCCTCTTCGAGGCGGAGGAGGAGCGGAGTTTTTGCCGGCTTCCATCTTCGCTAGCCAGCAAGCTGTGATTCCTGATTGCTGATGATAGGACCGTTAACTATGCCATTGTAAAGCCGCTTCAGAATTTAAATGGAAAGGACATACCAGATTAGGTTGAATTTTCTATATAAAAAAAAGTGACGAAAAAGTTATTTAGAAAAAAAAATTGTATTTATGAAAATAAAAATTTAAAAAGTGAGATTTATGAAAAAAAAAGAGTTGCATTTTTTTAAAAAAGGAAAAAAAATTGATAACTGGGGTAATTTCCTCTTAATTTTTCCTTTGAACTATCAATTCTTTATTTTAGAGAGAAAGGGAATGTGAAATATGGTCCAAGTACATTTAGACCATCCAATAGGTGGCATGCAATCTAAGGTCCAAATGACCTGTATTAAATGGACTATTTTTTAATATTTTTTTAATAATAATTAAAATTTATAACATACAATTATAAAAAAATAAATAAATTTTGATTTAATTTTAAATATATAAAATAATTAAAAAAATACAAAATAAATATAATATATTAGCCAAAATTCACGTTCAACAAATTAATAGCTAATATTATAAAGTGATTTTGATGTATATTTATTGTAAATTAACAGGGGTAAGAAAGAAAAATAGAAATTTTCGGTTTCAGTTTACTGTTTGAAAAAACCACCGGTTTTGGTTAACCGATCGGTTAAATTAATTTTTTTAATATATATATATCCCGCATAATTGTAATTGAAAGTATCTATAAATATATATTTCTATAGCAAATGTTTTATAATGTTCCTAAAGTTTCATGAGTTTTATGGTTAGGTGATGGTGTTTTAAATCCATTTCATATGTCTTGTAATTTCTGTTTTTATTGAGTGTGATTGAAAAGGTGTACTCACTGATCCAATCCAATGGGCAGCAGCCTGCAGGATGCAAATTCTAATTCTGTAATCATTTGCTATCTGTGATATAAACCATCCTTTAGTAAGAAAATTTTACCCATTACTTGACCTCATAATTCTACTTAGCTTGTAGCCGTATTGTATTCGATTTTGTAGTTTTAAAGATAATGTTTCAGTATTTTGGTTTGTAATTTTAATATTCAAGTATTTTGAACATTGATTTGTAATTTTAATATTCAATATTAAAGTACTTTGAATATTTTAAGTTTATGTTTGTAATTTGAATATTATATTGAATTATGTTTGGTTTCTAATTTTTATTTTTAAAATACCTTGATTGCAATTTATAATTGTAGTGGTTAACCGAAAAAATTTGGTTAATCAGTTCAAAAAATCAAAATCGATGGATTGGTTAATCGATCATAACGGACTGGTTAATGGTTAGTATTTTGAAAAAATCGATTTTAATAGACTGATTTTTTTTTTTTTTTTGCTCATGAACTGGTTAATTGGTTCATACTCATCCCTATAAATTAGCATGATTAATCATAAGTCAAATAAAAATTTTGTAAAAAATTAAATATTAGAACATAGACTGTAGAACATAAAAAATGCAATTAAATGTTATCAAATAAAATACAATTTTATATTTTGGGAACTAAGAAATTGTGCTTTACAAATTTATGTCCCCGATTGAGTTGGTTGTCTCACCCATAAATGGGTGTAATGCAAAAATTCCCAGCTACACTAAAAGACAGACCTTATGATATTCAAGTGCCTGGAGTTGGCCGTATTACAGTAACCGTGTTGGAATACCACCTAAAAAACTATAAAGATTTTTCGGTCCTCTCGATTTAGCTAGTGGGAAACTAAACTAGAGACTGAACATTCATTATGGCAAACATTAATATTACGCAAAAGTAAAAATTTGCCCATAAATTTACTGCATAACTTTTCACCTTGGTTATACTAATAATATCCGATCACGCAGTATAGGTTGAATCGTTGATGCAGAAGCGCGTGCCAAAATTACAAGCCGAAAGCTTGACATTTCTAACACAAACAAGAAATAATATTAAGAAATACCAAGAGAAAATCCACACAAAATGTAAGAATTACGTGTCATTGTCCACATATTCCAGATTACAATATCTATAGGTCAGTTCTTAAAAGGCCATTCCATTAAAAAGAGGAAAGGACTGAGGCTAGAGCCGAACTTGATAGACGATGTCTCATTTATGATACAAAAGATGGGGTTATAGGCTCACAAATTTCACTAACCAATTCAGATTACAGTGAACCCGAAACCATCTAAACATCGCCGAAAGTGTCATATTCTGTAATCCGTACACGTGCATTATGGCAAATGCACACATGCTAATTATCTACAGAATTTACCGTTGGTTCATTGAGCCAGTTCATCGAGTTGACGGTCCATGATTGATGAGACAGATTCGAGAAATGCCGCCTCACTACTTCCTGGAAGCATAGCATCTTGAGCCTCTTGAACAATCCGCTCAATCACAGATTCCTTTTTCACTGTTTCTCTACACATTATGCTTCCAATGGCGGAGGGAGTAAGCCCCCTTTCTACTCCTTTCTTCAGAAGCATGGTGGAAATGCGCAGGGTGCGCCCACACTCAGGTGGCATGTCCCATCCATAAAACTTCAAAAGGGTAATGTCTCTCTCAGCATCGAGAGATTTAATGTAGTCAATACTGTCTTGGGAATAAGGTTGTTGAGCTTGAGGCCAGTAAAGCCAGTCAAAAGTGCAATCTTCAAACTGCAAAGAGGAAACGAGCAAAGGTTTATAATAAGTTTTGTCAAAAAGCAATATCAAAACGGTCCCACACATTAAAACTACAAAAATGGGCACGATTCTTTTGAAAATATAATGTCAGGGAGAAATGTTGTTAGTTTTTGCTATAAAAAGCAAGAACTCTCATTTTTATAGCTCATTATATAGTTTATTTTCTACAGAAAACTTACGCTCTTAGGCAGGCAGTAACCATGATCAATTGGAATGAGGACGATCTGCTCTTCGTTGACATCTTTTTGGACCAGAATGTTACCAGCATGTCTATCTGCATTTGCCAACCTTATATCCAAGATAGAGATTTTGTGTACCTCATCTACAGGGAAATCACGAGGACCCATATCTTCACAACTTCCATTGTTTTCCACAAACATCTGCAAAGAACCGATCTTTACATTCTTTGGAGAACATTCATAACCTCTTGGATGATTGAAACCTTTGTGTAAGCACTTGACCATTACTGTTGGTGGAACTCCAGCAAAGCCATTCTCATCATTCCAGAAAAAGCGTGGTCCACTCTTAGGGTGATCCAATAAGTACGCTGCAACTTCTCGCAACGCTCCTCCCCCTACTTGCGTGCCTTTCTTCAATCCTTCGCCATTTACTGACACAGGTAGTCCTTGATGGTTATTCACAGCCATTGGCTCCTCATCAATTGGCTTAAAAACAGAAACATATTTCTGCCCAGATGAATCTTGCATGAAATAAGCTCCTCCAGATCCCTCAGAAGACCGAATAGGTTCATTGCCCCTCTCCAATCCTTGGAGTGTAGAGTTGATTAACTCTTTTATCACAAGAGGAAGTTCAAGATTGGAATTAACAATTAAAGGCTCCAAAATAAAGTCTCCCAATGATGGTTTCCTCTCTATAAACTCATTACCCACAGATAATTCCCCCTTCCGATATGCTCTTGAAACATCATTTCCCCCATCACCTAAACCTAGAGCCTCAATTGACAATTCTAAATCTTTCTCAACATGTTTAACTCTTACTTTGGCAGATTTTCGGATAAGCAAGTGAATCACAGCATCATGATCCTTACAGATATCATCAATAAGCCTTTGGTCTTCAAGTTCCTCACCGTCACAAACCAGTTTTTTGTCACTGAGATCAAATGCTCTATCCCTCTTAGCAAGCTGTTGTTTCACATAGCCTACATTTCTACCCCTCTCCACATGAAACTCAAACTCTTCCCCAGACAGAGTCCTAACTGTTATAGATTTGAGATCAGAAAGCCTCGTAACCAAGTGCAACACTTTTCCATTCGCAACACCATAGTCCTGCACACAGGAACTGTTCCGAGACAACTCTCTCCCTTCGAACACCAATTTTTGTTTTTTCACAAAGAAACCTCTGTAAGCCTGAATCCGCAGCTTCACAGAAGCAATAGAATCTGACTCCATAATGCGCATGGGAATCACAGACCCCCCAACAGATAGAAATATCAAAATGGAGTCATTTGAGCATGGATTGTACTTCCTGGTGAAACTGTGATCAAGATTTAAAGGCTCTTCACGCACAGGACTAAGAGCAACTCGAGCCATCAGATTTCCATCTAAGGCTTTAACCAAATATAGGACTTTCTAAGCCTGACTCCTTCACTAATATTGTTCAAAACCAAAATGAAACCTAGAAATCCCAAGCAAAACCTGTGAGGAATCACAACCTTCAAAAGGCAAAAAGATAAACAAATATGAGAACAAAATCATTAATTTCTGCCCACAAAGTGCCATGTCAAATTCAAAGTAATTTTGCAGAGAATATTAGAAATTCAGTGAATGCATGAAATTAATCAGTATTTATATTTCTCTAGAAAGTTGATTCCAGTATAAATATCTTATTAGATATCAAGGCCTGAAACACACAAACCAAAAAAGAAATCTCCAATCAGACAAACAAAATCGCAGCATTTGGTTGTATCTGCAATTGGACGCAACAATCATTTCTAGAATTTAACTAATTACTACAGAAAAATTGAAGGTTACAGACTGAAACCCTAACTCTAAGTTTGATTCAGATCAGAAGAAAACTCAACCAAAAGAACAATGCAGAAAATAAGAATTTTTTTTTTAATTTTTTCTTTACTCGCTTCTTGAAGATGCAAACAACAGAGGAAAAGAAAAACTAATCAGACTCACCTGAAAGGTCACTATATTTCAGTTTAACAAAGCTTAGGCATCTGATTCTTAAGGCGTTTTCTCGATAATCAAGAAAACAAGTACAAGTACAAATACCTTAGAGCAAGATCAAAAGCTGCGATATTTTAGCAATTATTTAAAATATAATTCCAAACTTTTCCATTTCCTTTCCGCTTCACATTTCTCGGCAACCAAACAAGCAGATTATATTTTCTTTTCTTCGAAAGGAAAAAGAAACGACTACCTAGAGCAGAAAGAAACGGAGAAGGCTTGAAGTTGAAGGAAAATGGAAGGGAAAAGATTCGAAACTCCAATAAAATGAACTCATTTTATGTGCGGTAATGAAATTCCTTTGTTTCACTTCAAATTCAAAGTTCAAAAAATGGGAAGTTTAGCCATTCTCCGACACAGAGAGAGAAAGAAAGCGAGAAAATGAAGTGAGAGAGTGACGAGAGACATGAGCAGTGCTGAATCCGGAAATATTGGAAAGTGTTTGACGGAGTTAACTTTATTCTCAAGAAAAAAATTGAATTCCGAGAATTCTAGAATAGATTATAAAATTGTTTTAATTTTTTTACCTATATTGTTTTTTAATATAAATTAGATTTTTATTAATAAATATAAAAAATATATGTAGTTATAAAATTTTAAAATACATAAAATAGGAATTTTTTTAAATATTTTTTTTAAATTCAAAATAAGCGGTGTATCAAGAAATATTTGGAGGAATGGCGATATTTCCGAAAATACAGCAGAAGCCTGCTTTGTAGTGTCAGCAGCTGTCTCTAGGTGAGAGTATTGATTGGTTCGGTTCAATAATCGAATCGAAATTTTATTATTTTTATTAATCGAATCGAAATTTTAAAATAATCGAATTTAAATTAAATCGAAATTTTTGATTGATTTGATTCGATTAACTAAAAAATCAAAATTTAAAATTATTTTTTAAAAAAATAAAAAATATTATATCTAAAAATTATAAATCATAACATACTAAAGTAAAAATATCTAAATTGTTCAAATAAAAATTCAAATTAAAAAAATAATCTCAAAATATATAATAAATAATAAGATAAAATTATTAAATAAATTTTTTTATTTAATTAATTTTAAATTTAATTGTCAAAATTCTAAATTATTATTTAAAAAATATATATTAATAATTGATAAATATACTCATATAATTTACAACTAAAAATAAAATAATTTATATATATATATATATATATAATAATTATTCAATAAAAAAATCAAAAAATATATAATTATATAAATTTTTGTTCGATTTGATTTTTATGCGGTTTTTTTCTTTAAAAATCGAACCGAACTAAAAAATTAATATTTTTTAAAATTAAAAATTAAAAATTAAATAAAAAAATCGAAAAATTAAATTAAAAAATCGATCTATTCGATTTAATTTTTTATATGGTTTGATTTTTGCTCACTCCTAGCTGTCTCTCCATGCCCTGGCCTGCAACCACTAAAGATGCAGCTGGAGATTGTGTTATCCAAGTTGTCGACAGCAAAGTGAACATGCAGCACATGATTACATTATCAAGCAAATCTATCCCGACACGTGAAGCAGTTCGAAACGTCCAGTGATAAATTTAATTTACAATGACGAACAGATAAAAATAAATTAATATAATTTTGAATTATATAAACATTCTGCTCTTCATTCTTTCATTCCCGTTAACAAAATCTTCATGTCCATTTCCTCTCTCTCGTTTAACGCTGTCTTTCATTTCTATTTTACTATTTCTCATTCAAAGAGTGGTCCAATTTATTTATTTATATTTTTCTGCACAAGGTTTTTTAGTGGAACAATCTCATAAACTAAAGGTTAGTACGAGTTATTATAATTTTTTATATAAAATTTTTAAATATTTTATTGTTTTATCATTTTATGATTTATAGGTATTTTTTGTTGATTAATTTGGAAACGTGAAAAAAAAAAGACAAATTATCACTTTTATTGTTATGCAATGATATACAATATTTTATAATATTAAATGTTAGTATAATAGTTTTATATACTACGAATAAATAATTGTTATATATATTACAAAAAATTTTATATTAGTGTTAATTAAAAATTTATTAAGCAGTTATATTATATTATAAATTCCCATATGAAAATAAGGGTATAATTTATAAGGATGCACTTTATTTTTATAATTTATTTATTTATTTATTCATTTATTTATACTTATTTTTATTGAAGTTAAAAAAAATAAATGCATTATTATTCATTAAATTTGTGTAGAAGTTGTCAAAATATTATTTTTTTACTATTTGTAATTGTGTTATTATAAATTTATAATTCTATTTTAGTAATTATATTTGTGACTAGGAAAAAAAGGCTCATTTTTTTATTTATTTTATGTTGGAAATGAAATCAAATAGTGCAAATTATTATGTGATAAAATAATATATAAGAATGATTTAATTAATATAAATTGAAATCTTAATTTTATTTACATATATATCGTTGCATTTCACACATATTTATACTAAAGTACAAAATGTTCACGTGTCATAAGAATATGTCATTGACATATTTTTTATTTGTGAAATATGTATTTATCTTTATAGTAAATTTATATTATTAAATGATACATACTTTTATTTGTTAATCCAATATGTATTAAATTAATTAATTATTTGTTTGTTTAATTTATAAAAAGCATGCATGCATGCATTTAGCTTATATATAACATTAATTGTCAAAATAATATTATAATTAGAAAGTAAAACTATATTTATGTGGACTAATTTAATTATTATAGTGCATCAGACCGCATAACTGATTTTTTGGGTAATGTTTGAAAAATTTGCATATTGTTATAAAAAAATTAGTGTAAAAAAGTGAATATTTTATAATTTAAATATTAAATTTAAAAAATAATAATAGTATATTTGGTGTTTTTGCATATAAGTTATTAAAAAATAATAAATTTTAAATTTATAGTTAATTAGTAATAATTTCCTCTTATGTGCACACATAACACATGTTGGTGTTTTTGCATATAAGTTATTAAAAAAAAATAAAATCTTTTAGAAGAGAAGAATTTATTAATCCAGGATCTTACGTTGATGAACTTCTAACTTTAAATGGCAAGCACCGAGTCGATACGGTTTGGAGCGAAACTATAATTATATTTTCACTTTATTATTAAATATTAAATAATATTAAATTATATATTATATATATTTGTCTGATAATTTTATTTATTTCAGGTTAAACACAATATTTTGTTTGCAATAAGAGCTAGTGTTAAGAGTCAATATAGGAATATCGATGAAAGAATCATACCTTACCTTCATTTATCAAGATTTTATAGGGTGTCACAGATCGCTGTAATGAACATTAATGCTAACTTGATAACTGCTATTGTCGAGAGATGGATGGCAGAGATACATATTTTTCACCTTCTAGTTGGTGAAACTACAATTACTTTGGAAGATATACAGATACTCACCGGGTTACCTATGGAAAGATGTGTTGTTACGGGATATTTTTAGCATGACTGGCAAGATCTTTGTGCTCGGCTATTAGGGATTTTTCCCCCAATAGAAATCATTAGAGGACTAAAAATAAAAATGACATGACTAAAAATAAAAATGACATGGTTGAGTCAACATTTTAGTCACTTACCAGCTGATGCGACTGGCTATCATATATAATATTTTGCCCGTGCATGGATCATGCATTGTATTGGTGGACTACTATATCCTAGTCAAGTTAATAATTACATACATTTGATGCAGCTTTTATTTTTGGAGAATTTAGCTAAACCTAGTGAATATAGCTAGGGATTAGCAGTTTTGGCATGACTATATAGGTAGTTATGTCGTGTGACCTGACCAAGTGTAAATGGATTTGCTGGATATCATCAATTAATCCAAATGTGGACATGGAAAAGACTATCTCTATTTCGGCCGCTCTTTATCCACAGATCTATTGTAATGACTATACTAGATAATCCTGATTACTGTTATTAATTACATTCATTAATCCCATTAATACTATGACTTATCTGTTAATGATGCATACATACATTCATACTGTCATATGTTGATAATTATTCTTTACATAACTTTATAATTACATGTCTTTAAATACAAATACATTGGATGTAACCAAAAGAGATGCAAAAGTTATCTCATACATCAAAATGCTACTTCTAATCTGATGTTGGCTTGGGAGATTGTTGGCTTTGTCCCTGAACAAAGTTTCTACCCTGCGAACCTATACGGATGTATGAGATAACTTTTGCATCTCTTTTGGTTACATCCAATGTATTTGTATTTAAAGGCATGTAATTATAAAGTTATGTAAAGAATGATTATCAACGTATGACAGTATGAATGTATGTATGCATCATTAACAGATAAGTCATAGTATTAATGGGATTAATGAATGTAATTAGTAACAGTAATCAGGATTATCTAGTATAGTCATTACATTTATTCTAGATCAGGCTAGGCCATATGATTATAGGTAAATTTTATTTTTTATATTTCACATTGAGATATTTTTAGTTTTATTTGTTAAAATAATATAATGACAAGTTGATGGTTTATTATGTAACAGGTGGTGATCCCTTTTGGGTTTAAGAAATAATAATAATAAAGATGTTAATAAGTACCGAGAGGAATTGAATTTTCAACGCAATAATCAGGTTTATATTTATTTTTAAAGTCATGATAAATTATTTAATATCGATAATAAAAAATAATTATTTTGTAACAATATTTTGGTGATTATTATAAAAATTTTTGTAGATGGATTGGAAGCCGTATAAGAATGTGTTGCACTTGTTGCCACTTTTTTATACCAATGAACGTGTGAGTTGGAGATCTATAGTGCCACTAATGTGTTTTCATATTATTAAGTGGCACCAACTAGATAGATATCTAAGATAATTTGGTATCGACTGATAGATTACATCCCCTTCGTAGAATAATGATTCGATGTATTTTATTGACTTAAGAGAGCACGCAAATCAAAATTGGAAAATGAAATTTTTTAATTTTATTTTTGAGTGGCACAATAGACATAATCGAATTATTACAGGTTAATTTCTAACTTCACAATTGCATTCATGATCGCAATATATGCAATGGTATATAGTGCGAACAAAAAGGTGGATAACGTTGGTCGAAGCAACAATGGGGGCATCAGTATATAGTATTATTATTACTATATTTTTTTTATAAATATTATTGACGGTTTTTAATAAATTTTTTTATTTGCATATAGGCTGATGCTACTAAAAGAATATTCCACAGCAACATTGATTCATCATCTTATGAAGGCGATAATATTCGTGTGGCATCAGAAGGCCTTTTAGGTGTTGCTGGTGCATAAGATAGGATGTCTATTGATTATTTTCGTCATCCTATTCCTGATCCTGCAGATATTTCACCACTAACCATAACATATGAAGATTTTTAATGTTCTAGATGTAATAGAAGAGGTATGGCAGAAAGAAGGACAACAATTACTTCTATTTGTATTCATCCTAGTGTGCAACATGTACCCCAACCAGTGCCATAGCCATATATTCATGAAGATACTTCCAGCTTCTTCAGTATACCTTCATTCCATCAGCCTTGGCAGTATGATGCTGTAGCTGGTCCATCTAGATGTTATGATTATGAAGTTGGGCCATCTGGAACTGGTATATTTGGTCATTTGTTATCATATATGTATTTTAATTAATTTTCATCAATTAAATTTCATAACAAGTCATGCATTTTACTTTATTAAATTTTTTAAAACACAACATTTTACTAAATATATTAAATTTATTAAAGCACAAATTACTAAATATATTAAATTTATTAATGCACAACATATTACAAAAATATATTAAATTTATTAAAACAAAACATATTAGTAAATACATTGTTCCGATTTTCAACCTCTAAAACAGTTAAGTGGATGGTCCAACATTACTTCTACATATTTTTTTTATTATGACCAACATTTTCACATTTGCTGCAATGCATTGCATAATCCTGTTCATGCCCATCCATCTCATTACAAATGCGAGTTATTCTTAGTTGAACTTTCTTCCTCACCAATTTCATATTAGGTTTAATTATTAGACAATAATATTGTGGCCAATATGCTTTTTGTGCCATTGGTCGGAATTCACCCTCATAGCATTTAAGTAACCTGGTTATGCTATAACAGTTGTCAATAAATTAGAACATAGCAATATGCCTGTTCACACATGCTGCGATGGCATGTAAATAAGGCATTTTAGTTCTTTAAAACTTACCGCACTCACATTCATGCTTTTCAAGATTCAATACATACGTGTTCAACTCAACATTGACCTGTGGTGCTCTACCAACTATCACCTTGAACAATTTATAGCGACTATCGTAGCAGACAACAATATGTCATCTAGCCTTGTTAGCCCGTTTGATCATAATTTCAATGCATTTAGGAGTGAAGCATAATCCTTGGGCCATTTTGATCATGTAGGAAACCTTCCTATTTTTAAAATATTTTACCAAATGAGCAAAAGTATGCTTAACGATGGCAGTGATTTGCATCATACGAACACCTTTCAAAGTGTTGTTAACACTTTAATAATATTTGTCATCGTATGGCCATATCTATATCCACCATCCTTGAATAATGTCTATTTGTCTAACAATATCATCATTGCCTAGTTGTAGGAGTTTTGGTCAATATCCTTAATTTCATCCATTTTCTACTGGAACTTGCACAATGTTATGGGTAAACATTATATTATCATATAATAAATTTAAATGAATAAATAATAGTTAAGATTTTTTAACTTACCAATCTTGTAAATCAAATCCTTTATTGTTGAATTCCAGTGGTATGTGTTATAATTGCTGACAAAATGGCACAAATAGAATCTATGAAACCTCAGAGGTTTTTTTTTTCATCCACTCCTTTTATCCTGGAACAATGTCATTATACTAGCATGTTGGTTTGATATGATGGTAATGCCCCAGCTTGATTTATTCTCAAAGTCTACAATCGTAAATGCAATTAGAAATAACATGTCATTACCGTCAACAGAGCTGGCTATCATAAGAGTCTGTTGGAAGTTTCCTATAAAAAATGTGTCATCGATTAAAATAATTGGCTTACACTGAGCCAACCCATCAATGGAGGGTTTTAAACTCTAAAAAACTCTTTGGAATTGCTTGACAGTTTGGTCTTGGGTGTCCTATAAAACAAACTCATAGATAGTCTTGGGATTGTACTCTTGTAAAGAAAATAAAAAAGCCAACAACCTCTAAAAGAATTCAACATATCCACCAAAAATAGGCTCTAGGGCTCTCATCTTTCCATACCATGCCTTACTATACAATGCCTTAAACTGAAATTGTTGCTTAATAACAACAACAACAACATCAACGAAAAGGGTTGGTTTTTTACTTACCATGCCCATTATGCAATTTCAAATCATTTTTTAGCTTAATTATCTGTAATCCATTGAAAGATTGCTATTTAGGCATGAATGTGGCCTTCTAAACCTTATGATAATCCACAGTGGACTTATTCCTTTTTTTATTGCTTTTAATCTGCATACACACCCACTGTCAGCCTGTGCGCACCTAACAATCTAGTAGTTTGGCTTCGATTCAACCACTCTGAAGTCATTATTCATTATTGAGTACTTTTTTATTGAAGATTTAACTTCATCCTTACTATTGAAAACCAAACCAGTTGATAACTCATAGACACCATCCCAAGTTTGAAAGTTAACACTTTTCAATATATCAACTTAGGATGCTTCGAAGTTAATATTCGTATAATGCTCTAATGGAAATATAAAATTAATTTCACCTGACTCACCACTTGGATGTATTAATGCTAATAGATTGGCATGTTGTGTATGTTCGAACCCATCACCATCACCAAATTTAGAGCTATTACTTCCTACACTTATGTCTGCATTTTTGGCTTTAGGATCGTCGTTAGACGATAGGTGATAATTGTTAAGTGCAATATTTTTGAAATCATTCTTGTCACCTAAATTAATTATCGATTCATTTCCACAATCTGCACCAGTGTTGCTAGATATACAATCTCCAAATAAATCACCATCTCATCTATAGATAGACTATCAAGGCTGACTAGGAACATCATTTGCTATTTGGGACACAGAATGATGTTGATCGACAACTTGGAGATACGAACTTGAACTTTTATATATGACATCTAGGACATAGGAAATATAACTTCTCTATCTGACTTCTGGGATATGAGATACAAAATGTCATTGATTGATGTGTTTAATGCTTTGACTTTGTTTATCTTATGTACCCATTGCAAAATTTTAGTCCGTTGAACAACTAAAGATAGATTTACTAAAAAAATTACCAACCCTTCGACTTAACGATGACGTTGGTTAACTCGTATAAGTAGCATGAATCTGGCTTATTGATGTGCGTATATGACCATGCTCTGAATCAACAGAAGCCTTCCTTCCAATCAAGTCACCATCCCATTATCTGACAGATTATCTTAGCTGACTGAGACCAGTGTCTCCCCTAAATTGGAAAAATATTTTAACATCTTGTCGACTTACAAACTATCTCGACTGATTAGGACCAATGTCATTTATGCATAATTGTTGAGATGCCCCGATGTTTTCCATTTGAAAACCTTCATTTGTAAACTGATAATCATGAGGATATGTAGGTGGATTGGATCCTCCAACACCCTTTCCAACTACAATGATTAATTCTACCAGGTTATAATGTTCATATCTTCTTAAATTATCATATATTACATTTACGTCATCATCATCTGCTAAATCGATCGTCATTTAAAATAACGATCCTTTGTTGTATAATGAACTCTTGTATAGAATTCTAAAAACCATGTCATTCATATCTAAGCCCATTATAATGTGGATTTTATGATGCAATTCAGGAAGAGTTGGCTTATTTTTAAGTCCAATCTCTTTGTGATGATATTCGAGGTAGATATATCATATTCAAAGACTGCCGCTCCATAACTTATTTTTCCTCTTGTGTACAAATACAAATTCAATTTATATTGACATCATTCAACTACCTATCAGTCAAAATAAAATTATCATAATTTTCATAAACCATGATGTTCGAAATTATATATTTCATACATAAAATTATTTTTGGCAATTAGATGTAATAAAATACTAATATTATTATTATAGAAACATATGCTTAATTTATAATATTTTGTTACACTTCACTATTACACAAGGATAAATTATATAATATTACAACATAATATTTTTGCATAACATTTATTTTTTATGTTCTAATAAACATAATGTTTAGGCCATTTATTGTAATTGTATCACTTATAATAAGTTTTTTGATCTATTGACATAATATCTCTAATTTTTAAAAAATCTTCATCACTAACTTCAATTACATCTTTTACAAATATTATAACCAATTCCTCATACTTTTTACATGCTTCATATTCCAAATTTCTATTATAGACTTCAAATAAATAATTGGTAATGTCAAGCAAAGAGTGTCCACCATTTTTGCTTCTATCATCCAATATCCCCTCATTATAATATCTTGCAACTTTTAATTTATTACAATAATATATTTAGATATTGTTGTGCCATTTTCGATTCTATAGTTGTACAAATCTTTCTATTTTTTGGACATGATATTTCTTGCAATACCACTCATCATAACTCTTAGAGCTAAATGTGTGTGCACCATATATATCATATGAAAATAATAAAAATAAATATTATATTATATTATAATTCAATTCATATATTTTTTAATTTTTTAATTTATTTTTTCCAAATAAAACAAAAAATATTATTTTTAAAATTTAATATAAATATTACGAAAATTACACTATAAAAAATAAAAAAATATATTTAAAAAATACATTCACGTTTAAATTTTAATAATAAACCAATATTGTCACTAACAAAATTTATTGTCACATCAAATTTATTAATAAATATATTGTTGATATTTTATAGCAATAATAATTAGTTATTCAAATTTATCAATTATTATGTAAATATATATGACGATAAAAGAATATAATAATATTAATAAAATACCTATTTTCAGTAACTAGTTTAACTTTATCCTTGTTACTTTCGAATTCACAACTTATTTATGCTTTTAAATAAATACAATAAAAAATAAATTAATGTCATTACATCACACATATAATTAATAGATTAAATTATAAATAATCGAATGAAAATTATACCTATTTTAAATGATAATATTGATAATAATATTGTTACAAATAATATTTTTACGAGTGAATATATTATTCGGACATTCAGTTTGCTCAATTCCTTTGGATGCAAATGAAATTTTTCATCCATTTATATAGGCACTCAAAAAATTATTTCTTGACCAAGTCATGAAACGAATTATTTTTCGATCGAGTCATGATGAAAATATTGAATATTGAAAAATGCAACCCTAGGTTGCATGATTGTTGGGGCTAGGTCTAATAACGCAGTACCTAGTTGTGTCTTCATAAAAGGTGGGCCAACTGATAATGCAGGTGTCATCTGCATCTTCATGTTTGTCTGGCAGGGGACAGCAAATGCAGATAACGCAACATTTTTTGCATTTTAATAAAAAAACCAATCCCTCCAAATATTTTCTGACAAACACCATCAACCGAATTTAAAAAAAA
The DNA here is from genome assembly GCA_037975025.1 of Excoecaria agallocha. NCBI lineage: Eukaryota > Viridiplantae > Streptophyta > Magnoliopsida > Malpighiales > Euphorbiaceae > Excoecaria > Excoecaria agallocha. Next base: position 31,366,891 of record CM075822.1, on the reverse strand, counting down.
ACATTATTTAAAAAAATTCTCATTAAAATGTACAAAATTAATAAAATTACTAAGATGATTAATGAATTTTTTTGACGAAAATAATTAGTGACATGAGTAATGTAACTTTTAGTGAAAAATCCAATCCATTCATTGTTTGTAAAAAAAAAAATTTCTAAAACGTACTCCATATAAAAAATACATATTCCATCCAAGGAGGACAAATTTTTTATTGGGGAAGGGAACAACCTCTAAATTTAGCATGGTGTCAGCAATTTGACTTTTAAAAAAAATTCAATTTATCTTTTTAAACTCAATTTATTATTATTATTTTTTAAATTTGAAACAAGGTCCAAATATTATATTATATTATATTATATTATATTATATTATATTATATTATATTATATTATATTATATTATATTATATTATATTATATTATATTATATTATATTATATTATATTATATTATATAAGGTGAAAATATTTTTAAACTAAATTCATCCTTTCTTGTTTTCTTATTAGATTTAAAAGAGCATGTGATAATATTATACAATATGAATATTATATTTAGTTAATTTTTTTTAGAAAATAATATAGAAATAATATAAACCATAATGATATCATTATTGTTAATATACCGAATAAAATAACACACCACTAATTGTTCAATTTGTGTAATGTGGTAAACATGGTATTAAATTGCATTAATTTATACCGTTGCCACTACCACCACCATATTGGCACTCCGGCTCCAATCGTCGCCGCCAACACACCACCACACACACCATGCTATCGCCGTTGCCACCACTTTCATTTTCATCTAATGATGTTATACCCTTATCAATTCAATAGTGGTAATTGCTATAATATATATAATGCAAAAAATATATATGATACAATTTTCAAATATATATGTATAATTAATAAATATGATACAATTTTTAAATATATAAAATAGTTTTCTATAAAATAAATAATAAAAATTGAAAAAAGTTTTTGGATTTTAAAAATAAAAAAATAAAAACCTACAAGTTTACCAAAAGCATTCTAAGTTATTTACTTGATTGTTAATTTATCTACTAACATATATTTATGTTTTATAAAATGTGGATGTTTTAAAAAAAACAAAATTGATGTATGAAAACTTGTATTCTATAATTAATTTTTGTGTCTAAATTAGCAAAATTTAAGATTTAATTTTACATTTTTTATTTTTTTAAAATAATACATTATATTATATATTTTTTTGAGAAAATAATACATTATATTATTATGTACCAAATATAATATAAAATATTACATGTTAATATAGATTTATCCCAAATAATGTATACTATAAAATACAATCTAATACTGTATAGACTAATGCCATACAGGCTAACACTATATGGAGAAATATAATATAATAAACCAAACATGCCTAAAAGAACCTTATTCTTAGCAAATTTGATTCTTATAATTAAATTTGAAAAATTGTATCAAAATTAAGTTATACATTAAGTCCACTTTTTTTAATGGTCCACATAATATTTCATCACATTTGGCATATTAAAATAATAATGCTACATTTCACCATGTATGCAGATTGCATATTAAAATAATAATGCTATGTGTTTTTTGTACTTCTTTCGTAAATCTTTTTTGACTAATATAATTCTTAATTTTTAATTCTATTTCTAAAGTTATTTTTTTCAAATATCTAAAATTTTATGTACATGTGAAAAATAATTAAAATCCACTAAATTTTATGTAGAAAAATAATGTGTGTAATATGTACGTACATATCTTCACATGGATCCCTTTGTCATAGAATTTTCTTTTGTAATGGCCCAAATATTGGGTTAGTCGGAAATAGTATTTTCCGATGGTGAATAATGACATAGAGGTAAATATTATTTCTCGAAGTTGAAAAATATTTTATTTGATAATTGAAAAGAGCATATCAGCAGGAGTCCAATTCAAATTTGGAATCAAAAGGAGATCAAATGAGTTTTCAAAAGCTGAAAATAAGAAAATTTCATGGTTTCAGTTCAAATAGTGCCTAGGTTGATTAAGGTTTGACCAAAACTTTAAAAATAGCAAATAATCTCTAAAATTACCAAAATTTTCAAATCTACATTAAATGAGATGTAAAATTATATGATAATAAAAAATTAATTTTTTGGTGATTTTAAAAAATTAGGTTATCAGACTGGTAAAAGTGAACCAATCCGAGAAATAGTCTCTAATTGATTAAAAAATATTTGTGAAGCCTAATGAATATATTTTGAGAATCATAAAAGTATTTTTAGGAATGTTTAAACACAAGAAGTAAGAAAAATAATAATTTTGGTTTAAATAGTAATCGGTTAATCGTAGATTTGATCGAGGCTTTAAAAATAACAAAGGATGTCTAAAAATTTTAGAAAGTTCTAGTTGGACTCTAATTAGTATTTAGAATTATTGGATAGTGAAAAAGTAATTTACGGTAACACCAAAAATTTGATAATCGGATCGATTTGAGTAAATTGGATCAGAAATGGACTTCGATTAAGCTAAAATTTTGTATGAAGGCTTAATTTATTATATTAAGAATTAAAAAATTGATTTTGAGTGGATTTGAGCTTGGCAAGAGAGAAATAATTTGGATTGCATTAAATGGTCTTAAAATCAATTTTGGGCTTAAATTAGGTCCAACCACTTTGGTTGAATCGATCCAGCCTATTAAACCAAGGTATATAAAGCTAAAATATTAGAAAGTACTAGAGGGACCACAAAATTTTTGCTTTCTTCTTCTTTCTGAAACTAAATTCTTCTTCTTACTCTATAACCTCTATTTTCTTCATCTTTCTTTTCAAAATCAAGCCTCTTAAATTAATTTTAGCCTCTCTATCATATTACAACAGCCTTTAATCTCTAATTTGAGGAGTAAAAGTGAGAGAAATCAAGAAATGAAGTTTATGTATAAAAAATAAGGTATGAGAAATCAAGCTCTCTAATTTAATTTAAGGATTTATATAGATAAATTAAGGCATTTAGAGCTCATTTGTGATCGTAGATTTAATTTTAGAGAAAATAAAATGATGGTTTTATACCTTAATATAATTGGCCATTTAGGATTTTTAAAGCAAATGATGATGATTGATCGAGTAAAGCTAAAAAGAAGGAGATTTAAGTGAGAAGTAAGTGAATCTAAGGTAAGTGGATACAATATCCCTTAATTTTCAATGATTTTGTTTGATTTGTTATTATATATGTTAAACATATATATGATTAATGCATGAATAATTGAAATAGTTGTTATAAAAATTGTTAAAAGGATTAAAGATGATGTTTTGATTAATTAGAAATGAAAGACAATAAACTTAAGGTAGAAAACTTATGATGGCTGAATATGTATATAAGTATACTTAATGTATATTTTAATTAAAAATATATATTAAGTGTATAATATTGATTATTGGTATGTATTAAAGTTGAACTAATGAAATAAGAAATTAAAATAAAAAAGGAAATTTAAATAAAAGAAATTGAAAGTTTAAAGGTAAATGGTAATTTTACAAAACATTGAGGAAAAAGGATAAAATAGTATTTTAATTGTTCTAGAAAATAAATTGTAGCTCCATCAAAGTATAATGAATTAAAAATATAAAGTGTAAAATCGATGACAATTTTGCAAATAAGAGTGAATTAGAGGTAAAAAACTTTAAAACAATGAAGTTCAGAGGCTAAACAGTAATTTTCTCTTATTTAAAAATTTAAGTGTGAGAAAGAAAGAAATAAATGTAAAAATGAGTGAAAAAATGCAAAAGAAAAAGTAAAAATGAAGTTTAGAATGAAAAGGACCTAATTGAAAAGAAACGATAAGTTTAGGGGTAAAAAGGTAATTTTTCCAAATATTGAGATTAATGAGTAAATTGATAAAGTAATGACTAAGAAGGGTAAAATGGTAACTTGGTGAACAAACAACCTAAAAAAATGAACTTATGTGAAGTAAAAGGACTAAAATGAAATTTTGCATGAAAAAGTCAAAATAAGGATCAATTGATAATTTTCTAAGATAGTAAATGAATGTGAAGTGAAAATAAGAAAACTAGTGGCAATTCTGTTATTAAAGTGTAAATAGGGCAATTTTGCAATTAAATGAAAAAATTAAGGACTAGATTAAAAAGTATACCAAAGTAATGGTATTAATTGGTATGAAATTTATATAAATATTTTTAATAATTAAATTATATTACGTTTGAAACAAATTGTTGAATTATGGTGAAATAATTCATAAATGAGTAAAAATAATGAACTATAATGAGACAATTCATAAATGAGTAAAAATAATAAACTATAATGAGATAATTCATAATATGTGTAAAAGTGATAGAAAAATCAATTGGTAAGTGAATGAAATGTAAAAGTACGTGAAAGTTTTAAAAATGTGAAAGTGAATTTAAGAAAAGTAAATCGTTCATGAAATGGGTGAGAATTAAACATGTCAAGTGATTAATGTACTAAAATGCAAAAACAAGTAAAAAAGTCAGATGTGTAAAAGCAATAAAGACTTGAATTGAAAGAAAGCATTGTGTGGATAATGTACTGAAATGTCAGAACAAATTGAAATGTCATACCGTATGCCATATATTTGGTTCCTTATTTAATGTCACATTTCATTTTATAAAATTGGGTTTTCATCATGTTATTATATTTTGGCATGTTAGAATATAATAATGTTTATAAATAACAATTCAATGTTATTTTTGGCTATCCCTAATCATTTATCATTAAAAGAAATAATGATAAATAAAGACTAAAACAAGTTTGATTGATAATCATAGGATGATTGTATATAGTGATATAAATCAAACTTATAGGTACTTGTTGGAGAATAGGATATTGGATAGATCCGTTATGAGATACTACATGGGTTAATATCATTAGTGATCATATAATAGTTATGTTATCGATCTTTAGACATAAGATTATCATAGTATCCTACATGAGGAATAATATGTTTTGACATAATTAAATATTATCTTTAATTGGATAATAATAAAGGTTATGATTGGACATGTTAAAAATCATGTAGAGGATAGTGAATAATCAAGATGAAATTTGTCCCTCTTTTATGAGAGAGATATCTATTGGGCCCTTCAATAAGTAGGACTGAGAAATGCATGGTCGTCCTCAAAAGAATTGATGGAGCAATCAATGTCATTTGATATTATCAGTCTACTTAATGATCGAGAAATTATATATTTGAACTATATAAGTTTGACATGGACCATGACTTATGTTCAAACAAGATATCATGTGACAAAGGGATTATAACATATTCTATTAGGTTAAAATCGAATTATCGATATTCATGTTATTTGGATAGTCATAATATCTTGCTAGGGATCGCTTATGACTTGTGGGCCTGTGATAGGATTGGGGTCCATGGCCAATATAATATGAACCTATTGGATCACATACATAGAATGTGGTGAATGGACTAAGGGTTAATTCAGGCATTTAAAATTTTATTTTGTGACAAATTAAAATTCAAAATAAATAAAAAAAAGTAAATAAATAAAAAAAATTAAGATTAATATTATAATTCTTATTTTAAATAAGAAATAAAGTATTTCTTATTTTAATAAGAAATGTGGGCCCAAAATTCTCTCTCTCTTAATTAGGGTTGGGTCACCTATATATATATAATATGTATGGTTTAAAAACCCTAAAAAGACATACTAAAAGGGTGAGCCATCATCCTTGAGAGAGTGAAAAAAGAAAATCATTTTTCTTTGTTAAAACGAGAACTGATTGATAATTTGTATGCAAAATAATGGATTTAAAATTAAAACAAGTAAACTGATAGCAAAATTGTAAATAGAATGTAAAATGACAGTTTTGGAAACAATTGAAAAATTAAAAAATCTGCATATAATTTTCCATAAAATGATATATTTGAAATGAAATGATAAGTTACATGTCAAATAAGCAAATTAGTGTGAAGTAAAGATAAGTAGTGATATTAGTGTAAATAAATGATAAAAGAAAGTGCCACTATAATTTAACGAAAGTGCAGGGACTAATTTGTAATTTAACAAATAGAATATTAATTGAAAAATGAAATGTAAATGAACCCTAGTATGTGGTAAGGTAGGGATAAAAAGTAAAATTTTTACACCTAAGTGAAAATAGGGAATAAATTAAAATTGTTCATGCCATAACATGTATTAAAAATGAAAGAAAGTAAAAATTAAACCTTAAGAGCATATATGACTGAAATAAGAAGATCCCTTTTAAGATAAGTAATTGGATAAATGTCTAAATTTATGGATGAATGAATGTATACCTGAATGATCAAATGATTGTGTAAGGAATAAAAAAATGAAGATAAATTCCCAAGTGAAGGCAGAATGTGAGTAAACGTATCTATAAAGAGTGAAAAGAAATGGTATTAAAATGTAAAATGATAAGAAAATAGTATAGTAAGAATAAAAAATTTGTAAACTGCATAATGAGTAGAAAATGAAATGTATAAATAAGTTCAGATATTAATATTTAAGTAATTAATTATAATTAAAAGTTAATATGGTAAATGACTAAAAGATAAGCATAAAAATAAAAATAACAATTGTATCCTTCTGAATGATCAGAACAGTTTTCCACAATTGAATGCATGCGTGCATGAGTGTATGATAAACATGAAAATGAGGAAACAAATAATTAATGTTAAAGAATGCTTATGGAAGCATGCATGTGTGTATATATGTGTGTATGCATGCATGTATGTGTATGTGTAAATGATACCTTTGTGGAAAGTTTGGGATATGTATCCACCACTGGGCATTTCGTTGCTCAGCGATGCTACAATGTTGATCAAGTTCAAACGAAATTCAAGGATGATTGTGTTAGTGTAAGCCCTAGCCCCAATGCATTGTAACGAAACACTTGAAATTAATAAAATGAGGCATTAGTTTTATCTTTTGTATTCCTGTGCATATCAATTGATAAAACTATCCAAGAATGTCGTTTCGGTTTAAGTTATCATGTGTGAGGCACATGGATTGTAAGACCTTGAAACAAATGAGACTTCATTCTAAATATCCCTAGTTAGTCATTGTTATGGGAATAACAAATGAATTAAGACTAGTATGCTCTTTCTGATATTATGAGTTCTGTCTTACGGATCATTAGGACAAGAGTATCAATCAGAGATCACAGATACATGTTAAAGAACATGGTATCTGGATTCGATCCGCTCATGAGAACACTACATGGTATAAGTCATAAGTGTTTCTCATATGCAAGTTTTGTATCGAAGTTCTTAGACCTGAAATCTCTATGAAACTCTTTATGAATTACTGTGTACTTTGACATACACCTAACGTGCTCGTAACAGAGTGACAAGTACGGGTATGATTGGGTATGCATTAATTCATGTTAGAGAGCATGAGAGAAGTGAAGGGATTACCCCTCTCAATAAGAGAGAAAATATCATCGGCCACTTGATCAGTGAACTGAGAAGTGTATGGCCATACCGAGATGAAATAATGAGTAATCATTATTTATCTGAGAGTTCAGTGTCACTGGAATATCAAGAAAGGAATTAATATATATAAGGATGACTAGTTCCATGCCTTATATTAATTCTGATATTTAAGGATAAGGGACTATGCAAAATTGCATTAGGTCACTAAATGTCATATGCATTTTCATTTAATTTGGAATGCTATAATATCTTGCTAGAGAATATATATAGCCTTTGAATTAATTTATTAATTCATTGCCAACATTAAATGGACCTATAGGATCGCACACAAAGCATTGGGCTTAAAATATTTAAATTAAGTATTGGGCATTAACTTGGGCTTTTAATTAAAGTCAAATTAATGTATGTAATGGGTTATAAAATTGCTATTGGGCCTTGGTCCATGAGAGAGAGAAATTCAGCCCACAAGGTTTAATTTCAATTAATTAAATATCATGAATTAATTTAATTAATTGAGTATTAAAGCCTGAAGACATATTTATCTAATTAAATCATCTAAATTGTATTTAATTTGGCCGAAATTCCTAGAGAAATCACAAGGAATTTCGGCACATGTATAGTATATTATTTAAGTGATTTATTAGATTTAAATGTCTTATCTTTTATCCTAAAAATAAGTGATATTATTTGATTAAATAACTTTTGATTTTATCTTGGATAAATTAAAAGAGTTTTTATCAATAATTATTACTAATTTTAATTAAGTGATAAATGCAAATATTATTTATCTTGAGCTAATAATAATTATCTTAAGGTAGTATATTTGGCATATATCACTCAAAAGGATAAAAGGAGATAGATTGTTTTTAGAAGAGTTGGCGCAAAACCTAGGGTTTTTCTATGAAAATTGCGTGACCTTCATCTCTCTCTCTCTCAATTCTTTTGGCCCAATTTTTCACAAGGAGAAAGGATAGTTCCTCATTCTCTTGTGTTCTTGGGTAGTAATAGCAACCTAAGAGAAGTACAAAATCAAATTTTGTAGCTTCAAACTATAACCATTACACAATACCGAAAAGGAGAGCTAGCAATCTCGATTTTAAGCCGTCGGTGCAAGTGTGTGTGTGAGAATAGAGGGAGTGGCGCAAAAGGCTGTTCCTTGGCATTGGTGATCGAGAACTAAGGTGGATAAAGGCATCTTGGTTGCTGGACATCACAAAATCAAAGAATAAAAGGCATCATCTATTGTAAGTTTCAAAACCCTAAAATTGCATGTTTTCGTTCCTAGTTTTGGATATGTATGGTATGCATGATAAAATTTTTGTTTTTTCGCTGTGCTATCATGATTATCATACCATGTCATATTCCATCAGTGGTATCAGAGCCTAGACATGCTTATTTTAGTGCTTTAGATGCATGAAAAAATTAATTAAAAATCGTTATTTTGAAAACATGCAAATCTGAAATTTTCTGTTATGAGTTTTTTGCATTGTTTTGGTGTAAAAACGATTTTAATTGATTAGATAGGTATTATAATTAATATGACATGTTAATATACTGTCCTAAGATGTTATTAGGGCTGGTAATGGTCGGATTTAATTATTTATACCTGATGGTATATGTTAATTATGAAACTAGGTGCTAGTTGGCATGTAAATTGCTAGTTTAACAACTAGTTTTCAAAATTAAATGTAAAATTGATTTTGGCATGTTTGTAAGTGATTTTTAAAGATTAAATATCAGGTCTGGACATATTTTAAATTTGGTTTTAATTCTGGTCCATGACAATTTAATTGATTAATTTTAAAATCACTTAAAACAATGACTAGTTTGTGTTTGTTACATGTTTAATCAACATTGTTTGCTTTGTTTTGATTAAAATGGTAAAAACACATTTAGATTAAAATGGTACAGAATATTAAATTAATGTTTATGGAATTATTTAGATTATTAAATGACTCATAAAATTGATTTAAATGTTTGTGCATTTTATGGCATTACATAAGCATTAAACAACTAGTTTTTGTTGTTTGTTTGTTTTTGCATGAATGCCGTGTACTATATATGTGTTCTTCATGATTTTATTTTTAATTCATATTAGCACATATTATATGCATTTTTAATGTTTATGGGCTGTATGACATAAAATTAAAAATGGCAAAATTGGAAATTATACTAGAGTTGATTTATAGCACAAATCTAACTAGTTTGTGTTTTGGACTTTTAAGAGAACTTATTCAATAAAAGGATTTAGTCCATTGGGCTTCGGCCCAGGCCCATCACAGGGTCATCTCTTAAAGGTTCAAGTACACAATTTCCATTAATGGGCTTGGCTAAATCTAATTAAAATTGGACTTTGTTTGATCCATGAATGCTATGTATATTTATTTGCTTGTTTGGTGTGATGAATGGATATGCATGGTGCATTCATGGGCCCTGGGTTTTTGTAATTAAATATGGCCTGCGAGCCATTGTGTTTTATTGTAAAAGTTTCATTTATTTCTTAGAATAGAATATACTTGAAGACTTTGTAAATCAAGACGAAGCCCACCGGAGTGGAGAAGCCCAACTCGAAGATTCTTATGTAATAGTATAGAATCTTAGTTGTAGGTTTTTGGGCCCATGTTTGTCACGCTTTACTTTATGCAATTATATATATATGCATGCTATGTATGGATGACAAAGCGTATGCCATATAAGCCGTAATAAAATGAATCCCTAAAAATAGTAAGTCACAAAGTTGCCTTCCTAATTCGAAACATGTCAAGGCATCGATCATCGGTCACGTAGACTAGGAGTCCTAGATGCGCCCGATTATCTTTGTGAGGCATGGGTTGTGAATGTAGGTTGGACTTATCATGGAAAGGGATGCCCGGACCTAGGCAACTAATAAATGGATTGTGCTATAACATCCTAAGATGTTAGCCCATTTGATCCAAGAGTCATGTACGAGACATGATTGGAGTTTTCCTACCTAAGTAACTTAACTTGTTAGGTGTACAAGCTCAGCTTGACTAATAAGTTGTTGTGAAAAGTGGAACTTGGCCCACATTAAATCACTAACGCGAATTATTTAAAGGGATATTAATTCGGTTTGTGGGATCATTAATAAGACCTCATTTAATCTTGCTAAATTTTATTGTAGATTGAAAATGGCATCTTCAAACAACAATTTCTCATTGCGATCGGTCCTTGAAAAGGACAAATTGAATGGCACCAATTTCATAGACTGGTCTCGAAACTTAAGAATAGTTCTTAAGCAAGAGAAGAAGTCGTATGTTTTGGATGCACCCTTGCCTGATGAACCAGGAAGGAACGCCTCTGCGGTTCAAAAGGAAACTTTTGAGACCAAAAAGAGCGACTCCAATGATGTGACCTGTCTGATGCTGGCCACTATGGTGCCTGAATTGCAAAAGCAATTTATGGACCAAGAGGCCTATGCGATCATGGTGCACCTCAAGGAGATGTTCCAAGAGCAAGCTCGTCACGAGAGGTTCGTGACAACAAAGGCTTTAATTTCTTGCAAGATGGCTGAGGGTACTCCTGTTAGTACCCATGTACTCAAGATGAAAGGGTATCTTGATACTCTTGAGAAGCTTGAGGTACTAGTGCCAAAGGAATTGGCCACTGACTTGATCTTAGGATCATTGCCTGCTGCTTATGATCCATTTGTGATGAATTATAACATGCATGCAATGAACAAGTCAGTCACTGAGCTTCATGGGATGCTTAAGAATACTGAAGAAAACATTCGAAAGACCAATCCCGTACTAATGGTTCAAAAGGGAATTAAGAAAGGGAAAGGGAAAACCCAAATCAGTTGGGAGTGCACCTCAGGCCCAATCCAAGCCCAAGGCATCAAAACTCAAAGAGAGTGAGAGCACTTGCTTCCATTGCAACAAGATAGGGCATTGGAGGAAGAATTGCGCTCTCTTTAAGGAAGAACAAAAGAAGAATGGAGCCAAGGCGTCCAGTTCTGGTATTTTTGTTGTTGAAATTAACCTTTCTATTTCTACCACTTGGGTATTGGATACCGGTTGTGGTTCTCACATTTGTTCAAATGTGCAGGGGTTAAGAAATAGGCGGTTACTTGGGAAGAATGAAGTGGACCTCCGTGTGGGGAATGGAGCACGAGTTGCTGCCATGGAGATAGGCGATTATCACCTCACTTTACCTTCCGAACTTTGTATTGTTTTGAATAATTGTTATTATGTGCCTGCTATGAGCAGAAACATTATTTCAGTTTCATGTTTGGATAATGATGAATTTGATTTTGTTATTAAAAATGGCAATGCTCATATTCGTCGCCAAGGCATTTCTTATGGCAATGCCATGTTGCAAAATGGCCTTTATATCCTTGATTTACAAAACAAAGAGTCCATATACAACATTAATACAAAGAGGGTTAAATCAAACGAATTGAACCCTACTTACTTCTGGCATTGTCGCTTAGGACATGCAAACGAAAAACGCATTTCAAGACTCTACAAAACTGGAGTGCTTGGGTCATTCGACTTAGAGTCTTATGATACATGCGAGCCATGTTTGCATGGAAAAATGACAAAGAGTCCTTTTAATAAAAAAGGCAAAAGGACTAATGGCTTATTGGAACTAATACATACCGATGTATGTGGACCTTTAAGTACACATGCTAGAGGTGGTTTTAGCTACTTCGTGACATTCACAGATGACTTCAGTAGATATGGCTATGTCTATCTAATGAAGTACAAGTCTGAAACTTTTGAGAAATTCAAAGAGTTTAAGAATGAAGTAGAAAACCAACTTGGCAAAAGTATAAAAGCCATTCGATCAGATAGAGGTGGCGAATACTTAAGCCAAGAGTTTGACAGTCATCTAAAGGAGTGTGGTATTATATCATAGCTCACTCCTCCTGGAACACCTCAATGGAATGGTGTGTCTGAAAGGAGAAATCGAACTCTGTTGGACATGGTTCGATCTATGATGAGTCAAGCTAATCTTCCTATCTCTTTTTGGGGTTATGCATTAGAAACTGCTGCGTTTCTATTGAACCGTACTCCAACTAAAGCTGTTGAGAAGACACCATACGAGGTATGGACTGGGAAAGAACCCAATATGTCTTTTCTCAGGATTTGGGGCTGTGAAGCACATGTTAAGAAATTAACATCTGACAAACTAGAGTCCAAATCCAGTGTCTGCTTGTTTGTGGGTTATCCTAAAGAAACAAAGGGATACTACTTTTACTCACAAGCCGAGAACAAAGTATTTGTTGCTCACAAGGCTGTTTTCTTGGAAAAGGAGTTCCTTCTCAAGAAAGACAGTGGGAATAAAGTAGAACTTGGAGAAATTCAAGCACCACAAACTCCTATAGAGGATGGTTTGGAAATGGGATCAAGTTCACAACCAGTTGTGGAACAAGAACCCATTACACAAGAACCTAGAAGGTCCGGTAGGGTACGTCAGGAGATTGAGAGATATGGATTTCTAATCACTGACAGTGACACTATTGAGTTAGTAGATCGTAAGGATCCTACTACCTACCGAGAAGCTATTGAGAGCCCAGACTCGGAAAATTGGCTTGAAGCCATGAAATCCGAGATGCAATCAATGTACGATAACCAGGTTTGGACCTTGGTTGATCCATCGGAAGGTGCTAAGGTAATTGAGTGCAAGTGGCTATTCAAACTCAAAGCTGATAAGACCTACAAAGGTAGACTAGTAGCAAAAGGTTTTCGACAAACTCATGGTGTAGACTATGACGAGACCTTTTCGCCTGTAGTCATGCTCAAATCCATTAGGATCTTGCTTGCCATAGCTGCATATCATGATTATGAGATATGGCAAATGGATGTCAAAACTGCTTTCCTCAACGGAAATTTACTTGAGGATGTGTATATGACACAGCCTGAAGGTTTTGTCAATCCCAAGCATCCTAAAAAGGTTTGCAAGCTTCAAAAATCCATTTATGGATTAAAGCAAGCATCCCGAAGTTGGAATCTTCGTTTTGATGAGGCAGTCAAAGAATTTGACTTCATCAAGAACGAAGATGAGCCTTGTATGTACAAGAAGGTTAGTGGGAGCATAGTAGTATTTCTAGTCCTATATGTGGACGACATCCTTCTCATTGGGAATGACATTCCAACATTGCAAAAGGTTAAGCAATGGTTGGGAAAATGTTTCTCAATGAAAGACTTAGGTGAAGCCGAGACAATACTTGGTATTTGAATCTATAGAGATAGATCGAATCGGCTTTTGGGACTAAGTTAAGAAAAGTACATAGACAAAGTACTAAAGCGTTTTAGTATGGGAGACTCAAAGAAAGGGTACATACCTTTGGCTTTGGGAGTTCCTTTGACTAAAGAACATTGCCCTAAAACTAAAGAGGAAAGGGACAACATGAGTAGAATCCTATATGCATCTGCTATTGGATCTATCATGTACGCTATGTTATGTACTAGATTGGATGTTGCTCATGCACTGAGTATAACCAGTAGGTTTCAGCAAGACCCTGGTGAGAAGCACTGGTCTGCTGTAAAAGGGATTCTGAAGTACCTGCGAAGGACTAAGGATCACTTCTTGGTGTATGGTGGTCAAGAAGAGCTCGTCATACAAGGTTATGCCGATGCTGCTTTTCAGACTAGCACTCAGGATTCTAGATCGCAATTTGGGTTTGTTTTTGTTTTGAACGGTGGTGCTGTCAGCTGGAAAAGCTCGAAGCAAGAAACCGTTGCCGACTCAACTACAAAATATGAGTATATTGCAGCAAGTGAGGCTGCAAAAGAGGCTGTTTGGATTAAAAATTTCATTACTGGATTAGGAGTGGTCCCAAGCATCCTAGATCCTTTAAAAATTTTCTGTGACAATAACGGGGCCATTGCACAGGCCAAGGAGCCCCGGTCACACCAGAAATCCAAACACATACTCAGGAGGTACCACTTGATCAGAGAAATCATTGATCGTGGGGACGTCAAGGTTAGCAAGATATCAAGTGAAGACAATGTAGCAGATCCTTTGACGAAACAGTTACGTCCAAATCTGCACGAAACTCATTTGAGAGCGTTCGGTCTTAGGGCTATGCCCAATTGGGACTAGTGCTAGTGGGAGATTGTTAGTGTAAGCCCTAGCCCAATGCATTGTAACGAAACACTTGAAATTAATAAAATGAGGCATTAGTTTTATCTTTTGTATTCCTGTGCATATCAATTGATAAAACTATCCGAGAATGTCGTTTCGGTTTAAGTTATCATGTGTGAGGCACATGGATTGTAAGACCTTGAAACAAATGAGACTTTATTCTAAATATCCCTAGTCAGTCATTGTTATGGGAATAACAAATGAATTAAGACTAGTATGCTCTCTCTGATATTATGAGTTCTATCTTACGGATCATTAGGACAAGAGTGTCAATCAGAGATCATAGATACATGTTAAAGAACATGGTATCTGGATTCGATCCGCTCATGAGAACACTACATGGTACAAGTCATAAGTGTTTCTCATATGCAAGTTTTGTATCGGAGTTCTTAGACCTGAAATCTCTATGAAACTCTTTATGAATTACTGTGTACTTTGACATACACCTAACGTGCTCGTAACAGAGTGACAAGTACGGGTATGATTGGGTATGCATTAATTCATGTTAGAGAGCATGAGAGAAGTGAAGGGATTACCCCTCTCAATAAGAGAGAAAATATCATCGGCCACTTGATCAGTGAACTGAGAAGTGTATGGCCATACCGAGATGAAATAATGAGTAATCATTATTTATCTGAGAGTTCAGTGTCACTGGAATATCAAGAAAGGAATTAATATATATAAGGATGACTAGTTCCATGCCTTATATTAATTCTGATATTTAAGGGTAAGGGACTATGCAAAATTGCATTAGGTCACTAAATGCCATATGCATTTTCATTTAATTTGGAATGCTATAATATCTTGCTAGAGAATATATATAGCCTTTGAATTAATTTATTAATTCATTGCCAACATTAAATGGACCTATAGGATCGCACACAAAGCATTGGGCTTAAAATGTTTAAATTAAGTATTGGGCATTAACTTGGGTTTTTAATTAAAGTCAAATTAATATATGTAATGGGTTATAAAATTGCTATTGGGCCTTGGTCCATAAGAGAGAGAAATTCAGCCCACAAGGTTTAATTTCAATTAATTAAATGTCATGAATTAATTTAATTAATTGAGTATTAAAGCCTGAAGACATATTTATCTAATTAAATCATCTAAATTGTATTTAATGTGGCCGAAATTCCTAGAGAAATCACAAGGAATTTCGGCACATGTATAGTATATTATTTAAGTGATTTATTAGATTTAAATGTCTTATCTTTTATCCTAAAAATAAGTGATATTATTTGATTAAATAACTTTTGATTTTATCTTGGATAAATTAAAAGAGTTTTTATCAATAATTATTACTAATTTTAATTAAGTGATAAATGCAAATATTATTTATCTTGAGCTAATAATAATTATCTTAAGGTAGTATATTTGGCATATATCACTCAAAAGGATAAAAGGAGATAGATTGATTTTAGAAGAGTTGGCGCAAAACCTAGGGTTTTTCTATGAAAATTGCGTGACCTTCATCTCTCTCTCTCTCAATTCTTTTGGCCCAATTTTTCACAAGGAGAAAGGATAGTTCCTCATTCTCTTGTGTTCTTGGGTAGTAATAGCAACCTAAGAGAAGTACAAAATCAAATTTTGTAGCTTCAAACTATAACCATTACACAATACCGAAAAGGAGAGCTAGCAATCTCGATTTTAAGCCGTCGGTACAAGTGTGTGTGTGAGAATAGAGGGAGTGGCGCAAAAGGCTGTTCCTTGGCATTGGTGATCGAGAACTAAGGTGGATAAAGGCATCTTGGTTGCTGGACATCACAAAATCAAAGAATAAAAGGCATCATCTATTGTAAGTTTCAAAACCCTAAAATTGCATGTTTTCGTTCCTAGTTTTGGATATGTATGGTATGCATGATAAAATTTTTATTTTTTCGCTGTGCTATCATGATTATCATACCATGTCATATTCCATCAGATTGTTGGCATGGCATGTATATATGTGTATATGGAAGGTGTAAAGTGTGAACTATACTTATGTAATATTTTTATTATTAGTATTATTTACCAGATGGATCTATTGTATGATACGAATGTATTTGTGATAACAAAATTTTAGCGGACTATTTAGTATAGTCATTTTCGTTATCACTTTTGGTTGTGACATCCAATCACTGTACGTTCAGTACAGTGGTATAAGGGTATTACACCTTTTGCCTGATTGCATCTCACCCCATTTTTAATTTTATACTTGTTATCTTCCCTATTTTGTCACCATTTTAAGTGCTTAACAGCAGCCTGCTTTCTTTTATGCCTTTCCTTTCCTTTTTCTTTTATGCAACATGCAACTTAGTTTTGAGTTCATATTTAAAGATTTTAATATAATATATTGTTTATACAAAATAAATTAATTTGCACAATTGTATTTAGAAAATTAAGAATTAAAAATTTTACTCTACAATTTACTATATTATTTGTTCAATTCATAAATTAATACTTGATTTTTATGTTTACAAGATAAACATTAAATTTTATCCCTTTGCCTGGATTTTTCTGTATTATTTGTTCAATTCATAAATTTTGCGTGCCTTTATTTTTTTATATGCTTTTAGTTTTTTCATTCTTTTTTATTTTTCATCGGGAAAGCAAATAATAAGAGCCATGTTGTAAAATAATTTTATATACCTTTTTTTTCATTCTGTTTTTATTTTTTGCCATTACTATTTAGGTTTTTCTATGGAAATTGGAAACTTATTTATTATATCTTTCGTCGCAGAATTAGGCATAATGTATTTGTCATTCATTTACTATAAGGTAGCCATCAGCTTTCCTTGTATTCTTTTGTTTTGTCCAATCATATAGTGCATGTAAGAAGTGTCTTCAAACCTATCATTACTTTTATTAAAATGCCTTAAGTTGTTCACTCAGGTGCTGACCTTGAATCTGCCATTGAAAGTTGTTTTGAGTCTTTCTTGCAAGTCAATTTTGTATTTTATTGTTTCATTAAGAGAATTATATTTACATTTTTTTAGAACTTTGGATTTAACAGTTAAAACAACAATGGAGAGGGCACTAAAAGATCATAACTTTAACCAACTACTAGTAAATGTAACAATTATATTGCCTATTTATTTTTTTTGGTGCAATATTGCTTTTAATATTTATCGAAAAAGAAGCATGTATGCACTATGCAAGAAAGAAAAAGATTCAATTTTGCTTTTTTTTTTTGATTAAATTGTGTATATGATACCATGTTATTAATTTCCCTAGTGCTTGAAAATATATATTTGCCGGCAGTCAACAATGAAGACATCATTTAGTGCACAAAGGTATGCATTTTCTTCAGCTTTAATGCTTTGACCTGTTCTTATTTGTACTTTTATTGAATTAAGGTATAGTTAATTGCTCTAAATCCAACTTTTCTTGAAATCTATTTCATTATCGTTCAATTGGTTTAGTATTGTGGAGTTGTTTACATCTAATATTGGTGTTGCCGGTTTTGAAGGATTGGTACCACGTCTGTGAATCATATAAGGGCAGTGATGTTTAGTGAGAATTACAAGCAAAAGCTGGTCTATATCGACTCCAGTTAATACCTAATACTTGGTAATAGGTCTCAGGATTACCATAAAAAAATATAGCCCAGTGTTATGATACCGATATTGGTATTGCTTGCATAGCAATTAGAATTAGATAATTTTGTACAATATTGCAAAATATTGTGCATAATATTAATATTATTTGCACAGTAGTTATGATATATATACTAATTTTTTAGATATTAAAATTTTTAATTAATATATATTTTTAATTTAAATTTCAGACTTTTTGTATTGAATTTATTATGTTTATTTTTTCTTTTGCAAACAGAAAATATATAATTTTTGCAAAAAAATTTAAAAAATAAATAATAAATAATTCAATTTTACCGATAAAATACCTACGAATATATCCTTCAATTTTTTTCTAAAATAAATTAACATTTTTTATTAATTAAATTTACCAATGGATTATCGACATAATATACATCGGTAAAAAGCTGAAACGATGAAATATCAGAGGAATTTTTTAACAAAACTAAAGACATAATTTTTTTATATTTTCGTTGGTAAAATCTATTGATAACTCTTTTCTCTGGATTTTTTTTCCGGTAAATTTTTACCTACTCTTCCGTCGGTAATCCGTTGAAAAATCGTTAGTAATGGCTTTTCCCATCAGTAAAATGTAAAATTTCGTTGGTAAAATTAATTTTTTTGTAGTGTGATCCGATTATCTTTCCCCATACCTACCAATCACCTTCACTTGTAGGCAACAAGGAGATCGGCGATGTAGAGGTTGAGAGTTTCTTATGTGGATTCCAACCAAACTGTGGTTCTTTAAAGCGTATGACCACTAGTAATGAGTTCCAGTGCTCTGAGCTTCACGATGGTAGTGGCAGTGTCTAATGAGGCTTCGACAATGATGATCGGCGGACACTGATATGAGTCTAACTAGGGAAAAATTGAATCAAAATTTTTAGAATTAAACTCTAACTAGTAAGTACTCCACTAAACTTGCTTTTTTTTTTTACTATTTTTTCTTGAAATATAAGCATGTTAGGAGTAAGGAGAAATTATGAACTAAATACTATTTTGGTGAAAATAAGCTAGAATCACCAAATTTAATATTACATGGGTTAAATTGCATATTTAATTGGCCTATTGAACTAGTAAAATTTACTTTCATAACTTGAATACATTATGTTTAATGGCAAAGTTGGGGAAAAACTTGATTAATTGGCTAATTAATACAATAAACATGATTCTAAAGTTATAATAAGATAAATGAAATGTTTGATTGAATAAAAATTGGGAATTTGTGATGAAATTACACTTTTGGGTAAATTTTGCAAGAATCTTTGCAAAGTATTTTAATTCGACAATTTTTGTTACATTGTTAAAGATGATATATAGTGTTGAAAGGTAAAATGTTTGTAGCGTTTATTGTGAAAACTGCTTTATGGATGTTAGGGGAAAGAAAAAAAGTGGGATGTATTGTGTACGTGCTGTTTGATTCTAAAATGATACTTTATGATGCATGTTTAAATGAGAAAATAATTGTTAAATTTTGTAGAATGCCAATTTGTTATTGGCTACATTGAGTTGTACATTGACAGTCATTTATGAACTTGTGTGTGCTTTAGCAGTAATTCTATATACTTGGATGGAATTTGTGCATTTTCAATTGCCAGCTTCACTTAAGCACATATTGGTATTTTTATGCTGCTGATGCATATAATACTCTTTATTTAGGTTGATTATGGATAATATAAAAATTGTTATGTAATATATAATTGATTGGGAGATTGTGTGTGGTTTGAAGAACTCAATAAAAATGGCATAAATGAGACTAATTAAACATGCTATGGTGATTGTAAATGAGATGAGATTTTGCCAAGTATGATTGAAAATAGAGTGAATGTTTAAATTTACTTGCATAAAGCAAAACAAAAAAGAGTATAGATTATATGCATATAAATGTATGTCACTATGTTAAGTATGAATAAATAAACTAGATTATGCTTTAATGTGATAATGTACATGACTGAAAAAGAAAATAAACATATCACAAATGTTTTATTAAATTTATGGAATAAATACGATATAATATTTTTATATAGATATTAAATGAGTAAATTACAATGATGCATGATAGTCTGGAGTATATTTAATTAGGTAGAAAGTAAAATGATAAATGACATGCAAATTACACTTATATGTGTTTAATTATGTATATGGTGGAAGTTGAATTAAGAAAGTGAAATTGATTGATAATCACATGCTAACAAGGAATGGTTCATAGGCTTGAATGTGCCACTGCTTATGTGAGTGTTGATCAAAATGACGTTGATTGATGCAAAGTAATGAAAAATGGGCATTAAGTTGTGTACTAATGTACAGTGAAAAATCATGAAAGGGAAATGGAAATATGACATGAAGTAGTGAAATGTAATGATGATATATATTGTTTTGCCCTTAGTGACTAGTGATTAAACCAGAAATATAGGATGTAATTGACTAGCCATAGGGACATTCACTGGAGTAGCAAGTCATGACGCCTTATATTACTTGACCAATGGTGGATCTAATAATCACATTCTAACAAGGAATGGTTCATAGGCCTGAATGTGCCACTGCTTATGTGAGTGTTGATCAAGATGACGTTGATTGATGCAAAGTAATGAAAAATGGGCATTAAGTTGTGTACTATTGTACAGTGCAAAATCATGAAAGGGAAATGAAATTATGACATGAAGTAGTGAAATGGAATGATGATATATATTGTTTTGCCCTTAGTGACTAATGATTAAACCATAAATATAGTATGTAATTGGCTAGCCATAGGGACATTCACTAGAGTAGCGAGTCATGTCGCCTTATATTACTTGACCAATGGTGGATCTACACCGATATATGAGATACATGTGATATAGTAGAAAAAAAGAGAAAAATATAGTGAAAAAAATATATAATTATATAGAGTTTCTACTGGAAACCACTGGAGGCGAACTGGAATAAAATGAGTAAAATGGTTAAAATAAGGATAAAACTGTAATTATGGATTAAAATAAAGAATTAATGGCAAAACTATAATTATGGCATTAGACAATAATAGATGAATTTTCAAACTTTATGAACCTAAATAATCGATGTGGTAAATTTTCAATAAATTGATATAAGGGTTTAATGTGTGGTTAATTTGAGTTTTAAACCCATATTTTGGTTACTTTAAATTTTGCCTATATTTTTAATAACCTTGAATTATAATATCCACGTTTAATTAGGATTCAATTTGATCCATGGTCACTGGACTTACGACTTATCATCCGAAAGTAATTAACTTTTTTGTGACTTAAAAGTCACAGAACTTATTTATATTTTGTATAAAAGTCATGTTTACTGGTTTTTAATGAGGACCTACTGGATTGATGATATGGCATATCACATCATATGCCTAGACACATGTGGCATATCCCATGTTTGGATCAATTTCACCCACGGTCACTGAACTTACGACTTATCACCCAAAAGTAACTGACTTATTTTTCGTGACTTAAATGCCACTGAACTTATCATCTTTTTACAGAAAAAATATCTTGATCGGACACACATAGAGATGAATTTATTGCCATATCATCAAGTATGATATATTAGCTATAGATGTCATCATCTATGAACACACATCGATTGCTGACATGTAAAATATGACACATTAGTTGATGACGATGATTTGGCTGCTGACGTACCAAATATGACACATTAGCTGATGATGTGGCAATAAATTCATCTCCATATGTGTCCAATCAAGATGGCTTTTCTACAAAAGGTAATAAGTTCAATGACATTTAAGTCACGAAAAATAAATTAGTTACTTTTGGGTGATAAGTTGCAAGTCTAGTGACCGTGGATGAAATTGACCCAAACATGAGACATGCCACGTGTGTCCAGGCATATGATGTGGCATGCCATGTCATCAATCCGATAAGGGTCATTTTCAAAAATCGGTGAACATTACTTTTATGCAAAAATATGATATGTTCAGTGACTTTTAAATCACAAAAAAATGTCAGTTACTTTCGGGTGATAAGTCATAAGTCCAGTAACCGTGGGTAAAATTGACCCTTTTAATTAGTTATTACTAATAAGTAGTTATGTGAACTTTGGGAAAATAGAAAACAAATGGAAACGATCATAAAGGTTACATTAGTTCGATTGTACTAAAGATAAAGTTGACTAGGAGTTCTTGTCTCATATTATAAAATGGACTTGTGTGTATTTTTTTTTTATATAAGAAGTTACTATAACTCTAAATATTATGTTATAAAAGAAAAAGATATATATATATATATATATATATATATATATATATATATATATATATATATATATATATATATATATATATATATATATATATATATATATATATATATATATAATGGTTATACCATCATATGTGCATAAATTGTTTATATAAATTTCATTGCTGTTGTAATACTTATAACCTATTATGTGAGTTATTTGTATTAGACCAAAATATGTTTATGGAAAAGTAAATTTTGTGGAGTACTTTCACTAAGCTGTAGCTTAGTGCGTGATTGTTTTCTGCACGTAAGTTAAGAAAAGTATATTTGAGACTAAGGAAAAAGTCTGACAGTCTTGCTAATACTTGAAGAATATTTGAGTTGAGACAAGGAAGTTACAAGAAGATACTATTGTTATGTATTTTAGGCATGTTCACTTTATAAATAATTTTGGAGAATTGTTGTAAAATGAGTTTTGTATCAAATAGTTGTAATTAAGTTATAAGTTCTGATGGTTTAATGTTGCATATGCAGATAACCTTTGTCTTATATGGATTTATTTAGCAATAAGTGCATTATGTTACAATGAGATATAAAGTTTTAATTGACGTTTATATATATATGCAATTGGAATAAGCATAGAATGCTAATAGATATATGAATTGATTTGAAATATTTGGTTGATGTACCTTGGAGGATGGGAAAAACTTGTATTGGAGTTTGTTTTAGAGCTAAAGGGTTAGTTAAGTGATTTTTAAAAGAGTAAATATGATTTTTTATTTGCATGAGAATAAGCAATATTACAGGGAGACTCTGTCAAAACTTTGTAAAAATGAATAGTAACAATTTGGGATATTTTTAATTTGAAAATAAATTTTATTTCTCGTATATTTATGGTTCATAAGATAGTTCTAACATTCTTATTTGGTTCTTTTAATGGACCGAATGTAGGGTGATACAAATTTTTAACACTCCCAATTATCATACATCCATTTCAACCCCCATCATCATCTTCACGTACATCTTAATGTCTACAAGCATCATCCATGGAAATGCATCAACCATGTAATTTTCTTTTCAATCATATATATAGTATCTTTAATGATGTAAGTTCACAATTATATACATGACCAATCCATAATTTACACAGAAAAAATTAAGGGTTAATTACAAAAAAAGGTCCCAACTATAAGATACTTTTCAATGTTTGTGCTAAACTTCGTTTTATTACAATTCGAGTACTAAACTTTCAAATACTTTTCAATGTTGGAATTCTGTTAATATTTTTGTTAGTTTAAACGAGACCACCTGATATGGACCCCACGTAGAATTAGTGATGGAAATTTACGTCGCTATTCCTTTGTAAAAATAATAAAGCTGCCACACTAGGTTTGTGTCTCCCAGCAAATAATTTCCGTCGCTATTCCATCTCTAAAAATATTTAATTAATTAAATTTATAATTATAATTTATAAATAAATTAAATTATTTAATATTATCTTTATTTATATTTTATTAAAAATTAATTATAAATATTTTTTATTTTTCATCATCTTTATAATTAATTTTTAAGAAAATATAAATAAAGATAATATTAAATAATTAAAAAAATTAATTACAGCTCTTGTAATTTTCCTTGTCACAAAATTTTTGTTACCATGAAGAGGATGTAACATTAACAAAATTCCACATATTTCACTTAATTATGCAAAGTACATTTCAAAAAATGATTAAAATAAATTAAAAGAAAAAATTTAATATAAAAATATATAAATTTTTAAGAAAATAAAAAATAAAAAAAATTTAAGTCATAAAATAAAATGTAATATAAAATATATATATAAAAAAAATTTGATCTTATTATTACTTAACATTTAACAGCAATTTATTTTAAAAAAACAGCAATTTACAAATTGAAAATATAACAAAAAATTGTAATTAATGTATCTATTAATCGAAAATTTTAGTTAGATTTTCACTATATAAGGATTAATTTTACCTTTCACAGCATAGACACCATTCTTCTCGATGAGGTCTACAATCTCGCTACTCAATCTCACGTTGCTGTTTCCTTTGAAGTTCCTGATTACACTGCTGATGTGGTGGCTACTGGCACTCTCCGTATCCTTAAAGCTATCAAATCTCATATCGCCGCCTCCGGGAGAACCATATCCGATATTATCAAGCCGTTTCTTCTAAAATGTTCGGATCCACACCTCCTCCCCTATCCGAATCTTCCCTATTTGACCCTAGATCCCTATATGCTGCATCAAAATGAGCGGCTCATTGGTACATGGTTAATTTACCGTGGAACATACGGATTGTTTGCTTGTAATGGAATATTGTTCAATCATGAATTGCCAAGGTGTAGGAAAAATTTTGTGACAAGGAAAATTACAAGAGCTGTAATTAAATTATTTAATATTATAAATATTTTTTTCTGCTTTTCATCATCTTTATAATTAATTTTTTAAGAAAATATAAATAAATATAATATTAAATAATTTAATTTATTTATAAATTATCATTAAAAATTAATTATAAATTTAATTAATTAAATCATAAAAAAATTAAATATTTTTAGCGATGGTATAGTGACGAAAATTTTCGTCGCTAAGTCCATGCGGGCGTCAACTTCAGCTGTTCCGTTTAAACTAACAGAAATATTGACGGAGTTCCAACATTGAAAAATATTTGAAAGTATAGTACTCGAATTGTAACGAAATGAAGTTTAATACAAATATTGAAAAGTACCCTGTAATTTGGGCTTTTTTTTTAATTAACGCAAAAATTAAATACATACACATGTCATATATCATTACAAAATTTCTTTCTTTAAGCATTATGGCTCGAAATGCTTCTTCATATTGTCTTGTCCTTTTCCTGTGCTCCTGTATCTACGTGCAACAAGAACTACAAGCTAAATATAAAATGTTTAGTGGTGTATATATAACTAATATATTCCAAAAAAAAAATTCACACAAGCATGCAATTGCTTTATTATCTTATCTTAATTAAATAATATTAACTACTTAATTTTGTACATGTTTTCCTTAATTCTTATATACATAATAATTTTTACACAGTTACTTATTTATATACTTATAATTTTATTTTCCATAATTTTCCTCCTAGTATATATATATTTTTTTTAACTTTTTCCACATTATATTTACCTTATGCCACATTTATAATTTTCCCTTTTAAATTACGATTTTGTCTCGATTCTAATATATTCTTTTTCAACAAAATTACCATTTTAGCCTTAAAAATTACACTTTATTATAAAATTACCATTTTATCCTTGGAATCCCATCTTTACTTTAAAATTACCATTTTGCCCTCAATTTGTCATTTTTATCATGGAATGACAATTTTACCCTTGTAATACCAATTTTAACATGTAATTTTGATTTTGCCCTCAAAATGCCTATTTAATCAAATAATTATCCCTTTACCACTATAATGACAATTTCATCTCATAATTAAGATTTTTGCTACTATTATGCCAATTTTACCTTATAGTTACAATTTTGCCAGTAAATCTTAAATTTATCACATAATCACTATTTTGCTCCCAGTAATTTCTAGTATAAACTTTCGAACTGGATATACGGGGTAAAGACCCCAAAGGTCCAAAATTTGTTGAAATGACCACTTAAGGGTCATCGTTTTGACAACAACATAATACTAACTGTTTGACTATGTATACCGCCATTGGCCTATAAATGCTAGTTGCCATGACTCAGTACCGTTATGTATGTCCCTATTCCTAGCTAATTACATTTTGTACTTTTGGTTTCACTGCTAGTTACTAAGGGCAAAATATTTTATCATTCAATTTCTTTATTTTATGCTATAATTCCATTTCTTTTTCATGATTTCACATTGTCCAATAGTGCATAACTCATGTATTAAATTTAATGCTCTTCATTCAACATTTTTCATTACACGATGTCATTTCCATCAATTTGCACACATGATTTCCACATACACAATTTGGTCAAAATAAGTTTTCCATTCAAGCTTGTTCTTTGTCTTCTGTTACTTGTTTCAATCATATTTCGTAGGCATATATAATATATTACTACATTAATTCATCAAAATTTCATATGCAAACACAAATTTTCACACTTACATAATGTGCACAAGTTAGGGTTTCACCATTTAAAGTTTCCAACCATCAATTTAACCTTACAAATTATCTTAACCTCTAATTCAACTTTTATATCCTTATTTTGGATTATACCCATCGTACATGCAAGTTCATGTACATAGATATTCATATTAAATTTTAAATACACTAGTTTAAATAGCCACTAACCTTTTCTCCTTTACTCCCAAGCTAGGATTCCCTCTATTTCCTTTCCTTTCCTTTTCTTTTCTTCTTTACCTAATTCCTCACCCAATCAAATTCAAGGAGGGAAATTTCATTAAATTTTCTTTCAATTTTCAACACTTTAACATGCATATTAACCATATTCACTAATTCTAATCTTAATCTATAAAAATTCTAACATATACTTACTTGATAGGATTTCCCTCTTCACAATTTTCTTCAAAATTCTTTCACTTTTTCTTCACTAATTACTTGTATTAGGTAGGGTAGGTAGGATGAATAATGATAGATTTATGTAATAATCAAGTTAGTTTAAATGAGAGAGAAGATAAAAATGGAGGATTTTTATGGAGGTAGAATTCAACCAAGAAGGATAAGGAAGAAGATAAAATGGTGTCTTAAATTTCTATAATATTCTATTCTTATATATATCCCCAAATGAATGACCAAGATTAAACCAAACATTATTTAAATTAAGGGTTGTTATTATGCCATTTGTCATCCTTCTATTGGTTTCATATTTTTTTTTGTAAAAATTTCCATGAAAATATATAAATAAATATGAAAAAATATTCCTTAAGTGTGTATAAAATTTTGGATCAAAACTGCATCATTTGGTGAATTTTTAGATCCAGCAGTGATCTTACTAATCCAATAATTCACTTTTCTATCTTAACTTTATTTCTATTTTTTACTTCTAAAAATTTCATTTTACCCTTTATAATAATTCACTAGGGTCAAATTAATTTTTAGAAGTCCTAAATATTTTTTTTACCTTTTATCAAAACCCAGGTCAACACTTTATTTATGTCGAATCCGCTACTTATTTTTATTTTCGACTTTTGAAGTACTATTTGACCGTAATTTTTTATCAAATTACATCCTCGAATTCTTCATAAATGTACACCTTAGTACTTAAAAAAATTGCATCACGATTTTGGGTGGTACTATTAACCCTAGCTGGCACTATTCATGGGTCAGTAAGTATAATTCACGTAACCAAAATTTTTGCAACGTTACAATGTAGCTCAGACACTATGTTTTTTAAGTAGGTTCGAGCTTTAATTGAACAATATTTTCTAAGGAATTATTAGATAGAGCCTTTCTAATTAACTGAAAGAGAGTTTTACTGTAAATTCTTAACCTATATCTCTTAGCTGGCAATTCACCCCTTCATCTCCACTTTCTTCACAATTATCCTCATTTCTAGGATTCGAACTATCAAAATACTTTTCATCACCTCCTAACTTGCTCTCATATTGTTTGCTTCTATCATTGTATATATCCTCAAATCCAACATCAATACTAGCTAGTCTTAGTTGTATCTTCTCTAAATTTCCTCTAGCTGCCTATTTCTTATTCTTTTTGTTATCCCTTTTAACCTTTCTTGTAACACCCTAATCCCCAAGACATGGAGAATCATCAATACCAATATAAACCTAGTAAAGATCAGGTAATAATAATAATAATAATAATAATAATAATAATAATACAGACCTTAATTACATGCCATAACATAACCAAATCAAACTTCAAAATAAGGAGACATAACATAAATGGCCTTTAATACATTATGAAAACCTCAAGGACAACTGCAACCTACCATATCTTATCTTCAATACGGGTCAAGTCACTACAACTATCGATCCAAAGTGGAGCTTATCCTAAGACCTACACGGATAAACAAACTGTGTTAAGCTATAAAGCTTAGTGGGGAAACACAAATGGTATGGATAACTCTTTCAAAACATCATCAAATCATGGCAGTACTCATAACTAACAAAAACATGAGTCCTCAACTTTAACAGGAAATACCATGCTTATAATAATCTATCAGCTTAGGTGAATTCATCGAGTAATTCCTGTAGACTTTTCAAATCACTTGCATTATTAAACCCTTTTTCTTATTAGACTAGTATAATTCATGCCCCTCACAATGCATTGATTATGAATCTAGACATCATGATTATTGATAGTACAAAACTTCAATCATATGTATTTAATCACATTGGTTACATAAAATATGCATTTAAGGTTTAATCAAAGTATAAGGGAGGACATATGTCATGTAACATCTATAAAGGATACTGTTAGGCATAATTACTTCATATATATCACACAATCTTAAGTATATAATACATTCATAATTCACATTCTTGTTCATAATCATGTATTCCTTAATGCTATCTTAGCATGGCAAACTAAATATCATACAACATCATATTATGTCATACATTGTCCTTTGGAATATGTCTGAGTTATCAGTATGCACATATATGTGTAAATATTTATATATACAGACTAACATATTTGCATGTGATTACAGAGAATAGGTATTACATATCATGATTACCCGATAAAGTCCCAATATCACATGTGTACATTTCATAAAATTCAAAGCACATGAAACTCATTGAGTATGTTATAGCCCGTATAGCTACTAGTACAATATTGTATGCTTTGGGGGCCCATCTATTCACTATGAAACCCATCGGTGGAATCAACTCACATCAGTACTCACATGGGAACCTTAACCCCTCATGGTTGTTGTGATACATCACAATTATATAGTACAGAACATAGATTTTCATTTCATTGAAATAATTTATAGCCAAAAGGAATTTAAGATAAAACAATATAATAGGCCATTCATCATGCTTATATTACATAAGTGAAGCAATCGATACATGTATTTCTTTATTTCATGCACATTTCATAATCTTTAATAGCCTGCCTAAGTACTAGTTCAAAGATAGATAACGGGAGCAATGGATACCAATTGGTATTGACGATGGATACCCGAAGGTATCAAACAATGGATATTCGAAGATATCAAATGATGGATATCCAAAGATATCAAACGATGGATCCAAAAGGACCAAGCTATGGTTCCATTAAAGGAACAAATAATAGATCCAAATGGGCTCAACTATGGCAGCTGTAATTGTATCCCTCTAGGCATGCCTATATAATCCATAACTGAACTAAGTCCCGCAGGCTTTACCATTTTTAAGAACATTTTTATTCACCATATTCCTCTTTACTTAGTACAACATTTTGCTTAAAGCCACAATTTATATAAGAATACACATTATTTTTATCAGGGATCAATATTAAGCTTTAGGCTTCGGTACACATGGATGCCGATCATATGATCATATAGTTGCATCAATATTCATTCATCCATATCGTAGTAGTTGCATGATTATGCAAACAATAATAAAGTATAATCTCTCATTGATCTATCTTTTCATAATTAACATTATGCATAATTCCAATAAGGCAATATGAAAGTGTAGTTCTTGCTACTAAAAGTCTTCCAAAGGTTATATATATATATATATGCAACTTGAATCATGGCAATACATGCTTTTCTTACTCATATCGAGTTAGACTACTTATCATAGCATAGTTACATTAACGATAAGATATTGAACTTACGTAACTCATTGATAGTTCTCAATGACTTACCTTGTTGCTGTTTGCCGTGAGTAGCTTCCATACAATATCATAATTATTCACATCAATACATAATCACTTTTAACAATACTTAAGCATCTATGATCAATATAATAATATGAATAAGTTATTTTCATCCTAAGGTCAACACTTGTTCCTATTTAACCCCCCTTAGTTCACTTTTATAGTTTATTAGATTGTAGACAACATGTTATATACAATAACATGATCATATATGCATCAATAATCTTACTTGTACTTTTCATCTTATAACATTTTATACCCAAGTAAGTTTATGTAAGATTATTCCATCTCAAATGTTAGCACACTACTTGTGAGTATGTGTTTTACATAATAGGATATAGGGCATGAGCAAGCAGGTAAGCATGTTCCTTTACATCTAAGCTAATCATTACTCTCCATTATGACTTGAAGCATAACCAAATTTCTATAGTCTCATGACTAAGCATAAAATGTAATGTCCCATCTCTTTTAACTTAAACATGTAACATTGCAACTATCCTCTTATTGACACTAGGCTACATCATAGTATTTTCATGCCATTGTAAAGACACATCAGTGCATAGTATTTGGGCAAAACAATTTATTTGACAGAGTACATACCTTATACCAACTTTATAGGACACATTAAATAGCATATAATTTTAAGTTTACTATTTTGCCTCTTACTCTCCATGGTTCTGTGCTCGATATGCATCAAAATAATACATTCTAGGAAAATGATTCATATTAGCATTGCCATATGCAAGTCCCTCTAAATCAGCTTTCAAGTGACCCTCATAGCTTACCTCAGTAGGTTTTATTACTCTAAAATTTCTCCCTCTTTCTATATACATATATGTATACACAGGGATTTTCCAATTAAGTGACCATGCCATATACAACATATTGGTGGCTTTAGATGACTCAAATCTTAATTTAATCTACTCCCTCTTATAATAACATTTATGTCATTCAAATTTCGATAATACCTCATCTTATAGTCATACCTTTCTAACTATATCTTTCTAAACTTTAGTATTAGGAAGACTTCACAAATCTATTAGCCCACCAATAATCAAATAACATAACAACTGACACTTTAATATACAATCATCATCAACATTACTCATTGCTAGCTTAATTCATCCCAATATGTGGCTATCTTCATAAGCATATAGACTATACAATACTGTGTTTATAATTTATAAGTAATCTATTATTTGGGTGAATGAATACAGATAAAGGGAGGAAATATAGATGGCCGTGCACTGGAAGAGGAAAGGTCATACTTGGTCGTGAATCAAAACAATAGGCTATACTTGGCCGTGCATCACAAGGAGAAAGCCACTTGGCCATGCATTACAAGAAGAGAATGGCCACTTGGCCGTGCATAGGAAGAACAAAGGCCATGCTTGGCCGTGTATAGTGAAGAACATAAGGCCGCTTGGCCTTGCACGAGAAGAACAAAGGCCATGCTTGGCCGTGCATAGCAAGAAGAGAATGGCCACTTGGCCATGCATGGGAAGAACAAAGGCCATGCACAGTGAAGAACATAAGGCCACTTGGTCGTGCATGGGAAGAACAAAGGCCATGTACAGTGAAGAATATAAGGCCATTTGACCATGCATGGGAAGAACAAAGGCCATGCTTGGCCGTGCAAGAGAAAAAGAAGAACGATGCGCAGCCGTGTAAGAGAAGAAAAAAAGCTATGCACGACCGTGCAAGAGAAGAAAAAGAACCATATGCAGCCGTGTAAGAGAAGAAGAGCTATACGTGGTCGTGCAAGAGAAGAAGAAATGCCATGTGCGGCCGTGCACTCAGTCTTAGCAAGCATTTTGCTAACAATCTAGATTATGCAAGTCAAGCACTTAAATTTCAGATCTCAACCTAACAACTTACAGTAATGTTCATTAAACCTTTAAATCTTTCAAAACTCATCTACATTGCTTGATTTAGCCTTTAACCTCATCAAAGAGGGCACACATATAAGAAGAGAGGGAAGTTCCCATAACAAACTTATGTGAATAGTATAGTAAGCCTAATTCCTATACCTGTTATTGAAGCTTCATCTCCTCTAGCTCTTTTGTTTTGATTTCTTCCTTCCCTACTCTTGATCCGACTTCTTATCTTTCTTTCCTTACATAATAGAGATAACAAGCATGATTATCATCTCCCTAAATCCCTAATACCAAAAATAAATTCGAGAAAAAAAAAGAAAGATCTATAATAGGAGGAATCATTACCTTTAAGATGCTAACTCACAAAGCCTAAGCTTTCACCTTCTTCAATCCGTAATCCGTAACTAGAGAGAGAGAGAACGAGAGAGAGAGAAATAATGAAAGAAGTTAGATTTGCCCTTCTTTTTCCTTTCCTACTATCTCTACAACTCAAATCCCATAAGGTCTCTTCTTCAAGAAGCTATTGAAAGAGTTAGTGGGGTAAATATCTCACTAAGGGAATTTCCAAAATTACCCTTATACATTTTAACCCCTAATAACTTATATTTCCTACACTTTAACCCAAAACTTCTAATTTAATTCAATTGCATCATTCCTTATAATTTAACTATACTCTATTATATATGTGTACAATTACCAAAATACCTCTCATGGAACTTAACTTCAGTGAATGCAAAATAATATAATTTATCTTATTCAACCATAATCCTCATTAATCTTTCATAATTCGATTAGGGCCAAGGTTGGGGCCTCACATTTCTAATAACCAATAATAGCATATAGTCTTTTTAATATGTGTCGTCTTTTTATTAGTCAATACAAAAGGCCTTTTATTTTTGGAATTATAACTTATATTACATAGGGGGGTAGGAAAAAAACTAAAAAAAAACCACTAAATGCGTGGTCAAAACCAATTTCAGATCAGTCTGTACGATTAAAAAGTTTGATTGGACGCGAATGCTGACTTTAATTGTTAGGGATTGTAGTTAATGGATTTGGATTTGAATTTTAATGTACGATTAACCATTCTATAACATTCATCTCATGCATGTACAATTCAAACTTGTGAATAAGCTTTGCTTTTCAGGTCACCTCTCTTGATATTTCCTCTATCTGAGCACTTTTGGGCTCGCTTAACTTTAGAGAAGTTTGACCATTTCTACTAAAAGCTTAATCTATCAATTAAAATGCACACATTTCCTAATGACTTGGCTATAGGCTGAAACTAACTAGGTTTTTAAATTTTTTCCTTATTCAACCCTGAACCAAGTCAAAATAGATGCAAGTTATGCTCAAATTGGTATTAGACTAGACCAAAAAAGTATTTAAATAAAAAATGATTTTAATTTATAAAATGAGAAAGGAAAATCTATGTAGTATCAGAGAGAATTTTAGTGATGGACAATCCCTCGCAAATTATGTTGCTAGAGATAATCCCTTTCAAATTTAGGGAGGGAAGTTTCCTTTGCTAATTTTTTACATAGTTTATAGATTTAGAAGGAATAATCCATTACAATACCGGGGGATAACTATTTCACCATTTTTTGCAAAGTTTAGCGAGAGAAGCTTCTCTTGCTAATTTTTCACATTTATAAATTTAGCAAATAACAATCTATCACAATACCACGGTCAAGCCAATTTACAAGGTAGTTACCCAAGTCTTTTTTCCTTGGTAAAAAATATGAAAGGTAGTTACCCAAGTCTTTTTTCCTTGGTAAAAAACTTTCATATTTTTAACCTTTTTTTTTTCAAAGTAAAAGAGGTTAAACACTTGCTATTTATTTCCTTAAACTCTAGCCACGTAACATATCTTTCCTCACAGGTATTTAAACCTCACTATGTGATTACAATTCAACCTATGTGCGGACGTGTATAACTCAAAATGAGATGAAAAATTTAAAAACAAACAATAATATTTTATTTTAGGAAAACTTTTTAATTCAATCAATGTGTTGTGAGTGAGTATCCTCAAATATAATTTTACAATAATTTTCTAATGTATTTTAATTTTCACTAGTTCAGAAAACTAATTAGCCGATATGATAATAACTTCAAGTAGAACACAAATCTATATAAATCTGCACAAATTTTCTTCTAATTAGAGCAAGATTTTCATATTTGATTAATTTTAATCTATACGTATAATTAGTCAAGGCTCAAAATTTGTTTATTTACATTTTTTTGTTATCCATTAAAATTAAAATGGGCTAAGCATAGTTTTTTGAGGTATAAATGAAAGAATTAATTATAGAAACTATTAGTTTCTAAGTATAAAAATTATTAAATTATAACCTAATTAAATTTATTTGAAATCTAAAATCCTCCAAGAATTTGTTAAGACCACCTTTTCTTGCCACCATTATGACCAAAAATGGCATCCAAAAATAACGCCACCTATAAATTCTGAAAAGGAAATGTAATTTTGACTATTTGACATTTTTTTAATTAAAAAAAGGAATAAGTATGAGGATGATCAATATTTTAGGACCCTATGGATCCGTAGCATCTCTCCTATAATTGGCAAAATATCAATCATAAATTTGCAGAAGTTCAATTTAATTTTTACTTACCAAATTGTTAACCTCTCTATTATATACATATTGAAAGAAAAGATTGAAAATGGCAAATTCCTTTAACAAGTTGACAATTTGTGTCATTGTTATGATTTTGGTAAGTCAAATTTTATGCATGGCTTTAGCAATTAATCCAACGCCCAGAGATCCAAATGATGGAAAACCTGCCTTACCAAAAGATTCTTCTATCGTGGATCCATACACAGTATGGTGAGCTTCGATTATATATATATATATATATATATATATATATATATATATATATATATATATATATATATATATATATATATATATATATAATAGCCATGTAAATCATGAAATTTATTTGTATTTTGAAATATTCATTAAGGGAGGATTATTTTTTATTCTTTTAAATTTTTCTACACATATGTAGGTGATGTACATTTGTGTATCATTGTATGTATCTACCCTTTGAATGCAATATTTTTATTTTTCATATAAGGTTTGGAATGTTGATGACAAATTTATGGATACAACCATTCATTATCTATATGATTATCTTGTTATGATAACTGAATTTATCCTTGAAAGTTCCTACACATAATGGTCAACCGCATTGTATTTCCTAAAAAAAAAAAATCACGTTGATATCTTTAAAGAAATAATTTCAATAAAAAATATCAAACTAATATCCACAAAATTTACAACTCAAAACACATCCTACAGAATAATTAAATTGACAAAATCTACATTAGTCAATAACATTGTCTAGTAGGGTGAGCACAATCCAGTCCCATCCGAAAATTGCAAAATTTTCAAAACTGTATTAAACTTGTTCTTAAAAAAATTGAAAGACCAGAAGCATTTTAAAAATTAAATATTCTCATATTAAATTGTATTGAAAAATCAATTCAATTTGGTCCGGTAAGGATAGAATAATTTAATTCAATATAGTTCAATTTTAAATTCCAAAATTTTAAAAGAACAATTTTAAGATATAAAAGAAAAATAAAATAAATTTACTAAATTTTATTAATATAAAAATTGAAGTAGTATCTAAATATTAAAGTTTTTTAAATTAATTACAAATTTCTACTTAAAGAATATATAAAGATTGTGAGAGTCATTTTCCTGAGCATGATTTTCTATTTCTTGAAGACCCTAGTGTTTTTTTTACCCTTCCTCTGTCTTTGGAAACTTCTAAAGGAGATCGGGAGATCGGCAGAGGGTGCCTATCCACCAACTAGTCCTTCAAATAGAGACGATGCTGCAGCTTGGTTTTCGTAGTTTTAATTATAAAGAGATTATCTTTTTGTAATTTTTTATTTTGAAAACCATGTAATTTCCTTTTTGTTATATGTATAGAAGACTTA
Source organism: Excoecaria agallocha (assembly GCA_037975025.1). Lineage (NCBI taxonomy): Eukaryota > Viridiplantae > Streptophyta > Magnoliopsida > Malpighiales > Euphorbiaceae > Excoecaria > Excoecaria agallocha. The sequence continues at coordinate 31,330,885 of CM075822.1, read as the reverse complement.
TCTTTGTTATAAATAAATTAATTTATAAATGTCCATAAGTTTAACAAGTTTAAATTCTTAATATATAACTTCAAACTCCCACTTTATTAATAGCTCAAATATTTATGTTTATTAATTTATTTTTACTCATGAAATCTATATTCAAACTTTTCAAAATATTCGATTGATGCCTTTGAAGCCAAAAGTGTAGCCAATTTTAACCAATTTTGACAACAAATAAGAACTTCGACTATAATCGAACTTAAAGAACTTCTAAATTTATCTAAAATCCTTCCTCCAGTGTTAAAAGTTGATTCAGAAGCTACAGTCGAGCAATTAACAACCAAGAAATCTCCAATAACTTTAGCCAAAATTGGATAATTTGGCTCATTTATCTTCCACCAACTTAAAATATTAAAATCAGGATAATTTTTTACTAGTTTATTAGTCAAATAAGCATTCAAATCTTCTTGAGACACAACTTGTTCCTTATCCTCATTTTTCAAAAATCACGCATCAATTTCATCATAATTTAGTGATGGATCTACAATTTTATCAGCATTAACTTCTTTCATTTTTTTTATGTTCTTCTATCAATTCATTCAAACAAGTTGTCACTTTAGAAACTAATTTTTCAAATTCAAGCTTACCATAAAAAGTTGTGTACTTTAAAATTAGAAATTTCATTTTAAATCTAGGATCCCAAACACAACTATAAAAATAATAACAGTCATCTTGTTAATTGAACCCCAATACTTATCAATTTCAACTGTATTTGTTTCTTCATTTCCATTAAAAAAACAAAAACCAAAATTCTAAATTTTATACCTGAATCGTTGCTATAAACCTCAACCCAACAACCAGAATTCACTCTCTTCTTCAATTTGGGTATGGAATGTGAAAAAATAATCAAACTGAAGAGAGGCGAGGGAGGGGAGATTTATAAAGAAAGCAAAAAGCATATAGAAAAATCAATGAGGTGTAACACTCTACATTCATTCATAATTTCCATATACTATACTTAATCAATATACAGGCATCCACATAATATTTCCATGCACATATGCTAGTTCTCATAATATTAATTACTTATACAATAATAACCATAATTATTACATATCAGATACCAAATACAAATCGAACTGCCTCAACTTATACGGTCCCAACAGTCTTTATGTACATGCCCTATCGGTCTTTCTTATTCACATCCCCAAATTTTCTGTTCCTGCACGCAATCAACAACCCGCACGCTAAATAATATTATTACCTAGTGGTGGATACAACTATACAAAATATCATCTAAATAAATTTATTTATTTTCATTTATATTCCGGTTAAATGGATTTCCTTATTTGACTCATATCTATATAGTTATATTATTTGTATTACCACTTAATCCATGTCATTTATATACTCGTACATGTTTTGTTTTCTTTTTCCTTTCTTTTCTGTTACTTGATCTTTGGTATTGTTACGGTTCCACATTTAATTCTTTTATACGAATATACTTTTACTTAACTTCTTACAAATTCCTATTTAGTCATTAACATAACTATTTTATTGACGTTCCTTCAATTCAATTTATAATTTCGTCTTGTTGCACATTTTTAATTATAACATTTAACTTCCGCAATTATATGGAATCTTTTTCTTCGTTAATTATTCATTACCTGAGTATTTTTAAATTTCTAAAATTTTTCATAACTCTTCCTTTCCTTACGTTGTCTTGTTTTCCTTTAACTTTTTAGATAATCTTTAAATTATTTTCGGTTCTAGTCTAATTAATCCTTTTATCATCTTTTCTCTTATATTTACTATTTTCATTCAAGTTCTTACTTTTTAACAGTTCTTTCATGAAAATTTCATTTCATTTCTTTTTGTCCCTCAACAAATTTCAATTCTATCCTTAATTTTCTTAGCTTTTGATCAACTTACAATTTATTTCATTTGTAGTAAATTTACTCAAATTCCTCTTTTTAGCCCCTTTCGGTCCAATTCTAATTTTAATTTCTATCAACCGATTTATCTTTAATTTTTTTATTATATTTTATACTTTATTTTACAATTAAGTTCTTCCCATTATTCTTTTATCCAAAATATTCGATTTTATTTCCTCAATTTTACTATTTGGTCCTTGAACTTGTAATTTATTCCGAATCACTGTTATTTAAATTCTAGCTCCTTTATTAAATTTCATATTCAATCTTTGCTTACTAATTTCTTACATAATTTCTACTTGAATGAAAAATTACAATTAAGCCCCTAAACTTTTATTTTTCAAATTTAACTTTATTTATTTTGCACTTTTGATTTAATTTCCTTCATACATATTTTCTTCAATTAATCTCACTTATTTCTACACTTTGATGGAAAAAAGTTCAATTTGGTCCCTATAATTTCTTTTTGCTTTATTTTATGATAAATAACTTCAATTTTGACCAAATCGATTTCTTTCTACCTCTAATTCTATTTAATTGGTAAACTTTCATTTCGGTCCCTAGAATTTGACTTTTATTTTAATTTGACCAAATTGATCTCAATTTTGACTAATTTGACTTCCTTTGACTTTTAATTTAATTTAAGTGTAGAAAATATATTTTGGTCCCTCTAAATTTTCTCAGGATGGCAAATTACAGTTTAGTCCCTTAACTTGTATTTGCTTACGATTTTACCCCTTTTCACCCATTTACTCAATTCAATTTCTTTAACCACTATATTAGTGGCACAATTATAGTTTTGCCCCTGTTCTATTACGTAATCACCTTTTACTAAACTAATTAACTATATGATATTCTTTTTACTTGTTCTTCATTTCAAATTCTCATTTTCTTAAAATTACAACTTTGCCCCTAGTGGTGGGAAACCATAAACTGGATAAGCGAAATAGTAAATCCAAAAAACAGGAGGGATCGTACCGCTAGGGTACTATACCATTCTCCAGTACAATCATATGATAAGCCAGCTAAATAATATTTTCAGTATAATAACAATCAGAACGCAATAATTCCAAGGGATAAGTGCCCCTATGGCTAGCCATAATATCTTAAAGTCCTAGATCACCCACTGAACACTTGTAACACCCTTACTGAAATAGTTTTTTTTCGATTTACATGATTGGCCAAATTTTTTTTTGTTTTTTACATCAATTATTTAACCACACAATTTGTGGACTGTCAAAACTTATCCATAATTGAAAATCATAAACTAAAATTTGACAACTTATAAATGTCTAACAAAATACTATTCATTTAGTCAAAAATCCGACGGCATAACAGCTATATACTTATTAGCCCCTTGAAAAATCAAACAAACCACAACCTCTCAGAGGCACAACAATCTATAATAAAACAAAAATGCATTTCAGACATCATTCATATATCAAACACATCCATTTAAAATCACTTTCTGGCAAATCACACATTTACAGACATAACTATTTACTAATCAAATACTGTCCAATCTTTTACTTTAAATATATAAATATATATATGCCAAAATATAAAATAATTATAACTGTCTTTTTTCTCTTCAATCTTTGTTCCGCTGTGTACCATGCTCCAGCTACTCTTCAGAATCTGCATGAAGTAAACACTACATGCAAAGCACTAAACATGTCCAGTGGTGACTATGAATCGAAGAATTTCCCAACTAAGCATAATTACATTAATTATGTCAAATTTTACCATTGTCTTATCAAAAAGTATTTTTTCAATATTTTTAACAGTATTTTCAATTCAATACTTAATTTTGGCCAGCTTCTCACTTTGGCGTTAAACTTTTCAATTTATTACAAAAATACCCTTTTTGCAATTTTAATTACAAAATTATCATTATTTTTCTTATTCTCACCTTATAATTAACTTTTGTCGAAAAGAATAATTAATTGCATTTGACTTTGACTTTTTATGCAGAATTTCTCATTTAATCAGTCAGGTATGATTGTCAGTTCCTTTGACATTTTACCCTGTTAACTGCCACTATTATAGCAACTTCCAATTAATTCTCAATTTTCACTTAATTACATAATTATCCCTTTTACACTTTAATCACGGTTTGCCATTGGTTCATTTATTTTCACTTTCACTTTTTAATTATTTATCCAAATACAATTATTAATGCTTTTAATATTCAATACCCTTTGGTAAATATTGCAATTAAGTATTTGATTTTTTAATTTATTACAAAAATGTCCTTTTTACACATTATTTACAAAATTGCCACTTTTATATATTAATTTCAAAATTTCCATTAGTCGACTCATTTTTACTTTTCATTTGACTTTCGGCTTACAAAATTTCTATCCTGTCATTGTTTGAATTTTTCATACAATATTTCATTTTTGGTGCATAATTTCTCAATTAATTACAAATTGCCATTTTTGGACTTTAATTACAATATTGGTATTATTTCACTAATTTTTCATTTTCAAGTCATTAATTGACACATATTATACCAATTAGTCATCATTTTGACTCTTTCATGTAAAATTATATTTTAGTCCTTTTTCTTTACAAAAATTTATTGTTGAACTGTTTGGTCACTAAATTACCATTTTACTGTTGTAAATCATTTTCTTATCACTTTTGCTCATTAAATGTAATTTTGGAAAAATTGAAATTTTGCCCCTAAACTTTTTATTTCTTTCAATTAGGTCCTTTTTTTTCTTTTGACTCGCTTTTAGCTTTCTTTTTGCATTTTTAACTTGTTCTTATTATAATACCTCTAGTACAATCCTGACAGAATTTATCAAATAGGATATACGAGACGTGAACTCCATAAGACCACATTGAGAAATGATCCTGAAGGACCAAGTTTCACAGAGCAGATATCAGTACAGTACAGATACTATGGTGATCAGAGATCCTACCATAGCAAAGCAAGTCGCCATGACTTGCACAGCGGTATAGGATGTCCATATGGCTAGCCAATCATATTCTGAGCAAGACTTTTACTGCCTCACTATTACTAAGGGCAAAATCACTTACTTTCCAAACACTTTTCAAATTTTTAGCAATTAATATTTTTTCAAGATAATACATTTTGTCAATCAATCTTTTTCAGTACTTTTAACTATTCATTAGCTTTTTCTTTTCAGTCACTTTTTCAGTATCTTTTATACAGTTTGTGAATTATATCATCATAATTCACCATGGTCACTTTACACATTATACTTTTCATGGTCTTTTTATTTCACTACTCTAGGCAGTTATTCTTTCAGTACTTTTTTTATATACTCTCTGTGAATTGTATCATTATAATTCATCATTTCTTATCAATTTATGAATTATTTCTTAATAATTCAATAGTTTCACTTTACAATTCATTTGACCTTTTTAGAATTTTAATAGTTTTCTTACTTTTTCTATCTAATAATACTATTGTTCAAAATGTTCAATGCTTTTATATGGTTTGTGAATTATTTTATAATAATTCACCATTTTATTATCGATTTATGAATGTTTTCGCAATAATTTATCATGGTCACTATACAAACTATACTTTTTATTATTTTTTATTTTAATACATTGGTCAGTCAATTATATCATTCCCTTTGGGTAGTTAATGACTTATATCGATATAATTCATTATTTTTCTCTTGAATTATAATTTATAACTCAATAATTCAATAAATTTATTTTGTACATATTTAAACATTTTCTCTAAAATATTCAAATGAATTCTATAAAAATTCATAGGTACATTATTTACTCATTTCATGCATTATTTCACAAAAATTTCTTATTTTCTCTCATTACATAATCAATTAATTATTCTAAAATTATTCAAATAAATTTTATAAATTCTCTAAAAATTCATGGACAATTTATTTCATGTCTATCATCAATTAAAGGCTTAATTCATCAAAATATACTTAGGTTTTCTTTAAACAAAATTTCGACCACACAAGAATTTTTCTATACAAAATTATTTCATTCAAATTAAGCTTATAATTAGGCTTAATTAAGGTTTAATTACACTTTTATAACATTAATTTCAATTATACACATTTCTATTAAATTTTTCTTATAAAACCTAAAGAAAAATCATGCAATTTATAGGGAAATAAAATGATTTGATAGTCACTAACAATTTTCACTTGATTCACCTTTCTTAGGCTTACTTTTCCTTGCTTTAACCCAAAGAAATCATTCACCACTCAAGACACCCAATGGAGGCCGAAATCCCTATCAAAGAAAACCTTATGAAATTGATATCTTTTGCTGAAATTAACATTATAATTGAATTCTAGGCACCAAAAGCTAGTAATAAGCACCTTAGAACAAAATTAAAACCAAGAAATTCTCTTACCCTTAATTGACACCTTAACTTTCTCACTTGATTTTCCTTGTTTATCTTCTTCTAATCACTAGTTTAAGGATAGATCAAGCAACTATAGAGGTTGAAGATTATTTTTAGTGCTTTAATCAAGAGAGAATGAAGAAAATTTTGAAGAAAAATGGTGGAACTTTGGTTATGGTGGTTCAGTTAGGGAGAGGAAGAAGGAGCTGGCGAGAATGGCTGGAAAATCTTGGATTTTCTGCCTTTTATACCTCTCATAAGTGGGCTTGGGCTTAGGCAAAATCATGGGCTTAATCCAATTAAACCAAAATCCATTAATTACCTAATAAATAATTTTAATTAATTTCTCCCACTTTGCAACTTCAAACCACTTCAAAACAAATTCCATCATTCTAATCACTTCAAAAATAGGCTGTACATAAAATTTCAGCCCATTCGAAGTTCATTATCGTTTCGATTCAATTAAATCGATTCGATTAAAAAATACTGGTGTTATCGAAAAATTTACTTTTTGCAGCCAAAATAATCTACACATTATTTTAGGAACATCTGTAATTTTTGACAATTTTAAGAATTCATTTGCTATTTTCAACGGCTAGATCAAACCCTGATCAAACTAGTTAACGTAAAATCGAACTGATTTGTTTTTCATATTTTTAACTTTTGGAGGCCTATTTGACCTCAATTTCACTTTAAATTTTAACATGCACTGCCCATGATCCATATTTTTCGATGGTCCAATAAAATATTTTTTTCTTTCGGATGTACTTTTTCAGTCCGGATGCATTATTATTATCGAAAAATACTATTCACAGCAGACCCAGCATTTATGCCATTACAATTCTTCCATATTAAAAGAAATTTCATTCTCAAAATTTACTTGTATCGAAGAGTAAAAGATACTATATTGTTGTTTTATCAAAACTGATTTCACGTTGTGATGGTTCCTAAACATCTTCACTAATGGAACCTGCTTATTCTCGGGTTGTCTGATCTTTATATCAAAAATCTGTACCAGTCTTTCTTCACAGGTCATATCAACCTGCATTAGGATCTCTTCTTAGTTACAAATCAAATCAGATCTTATCAACTTCTTTGCACTCATATATGCTCTACATAAAGGAATTCTATATTTTCTTTCAGACAATGTCTCAAAAGAGCCTTCTTTCTGTTGAACTGATAGCTATTGTCGTAAGCAGACTCTGCTAAGAATAAGTACTTTTCCAATCTATTATCAAATTCAAATACGCAGTATCACTACAAATCTTCTCATATCTAAATCACCCGCTCAGACTGACCATCAGTCTGAGGGTGGAATATTGTACTAAAGTGGAGAATATCAATAATCTTCCATATAGTATCTTATTGTCTTTGAAGCATAGAAAATCCAATAACAAAATCCATGATCACTCTGTCTCATTTCCACTCCAGTATCAATATAAGTCGAAGCAGTTTCAAATGAACCTGATGCTTTGCTTTTGCTTACATTTCAGCTTACAATGTTCCATTTGGAGCCAAACTTAAACTAACATTCATAGCCCAAAGAGCTGCAAACACTATCATTAACTATTTACACTTTTCCATCACTTAAACACATTCATTTAGCCAGAATTCAAATTTGCTAAACTTTGTAGACGGTTGCTTTTCTTTCAATACTTACAGAGCAATCCTCAAATACTTGTCATGCTCTTTCGGTGTCTTAAAATACATCAAAATATAATCAATAAAGACTACCATAAACAAATCCAAATAAGAGTGGAAACCTCACTTTCACCATTCCCCACATCTGACAGTCTCAGTCAAATAACAACTTTTGCACTTTAAAATAAAAGAGAGCAAGTACACCTTAGACTCCTAACACTTTTCCACTTACAATTGGCATGTATATATAGATAAACCAATTACTTATCCCAATGCAAACTTAAAACCGCTTAAACATTTGCTCTGATACCATAAAATGTAACACCCTTACTGAAATAGTCTTTTTTGATTTAAGCGATTGGCCGGAAAATTTTCTTTTTTTTACATCAATTACTTAACCACACAATTGTCAAAACTTGTCCATAATCCAAAATCATTAACTAATTTGACAACTTATACCTGTCTAACAAAATACTATTCATTTTCTCAAAAATCCGACAGTATAATGGGTATATACTTACTAGCCCCCTGAAAAATCAAACAAATCACAGCCTCTCAAAGGCACAACAATCTATAATAGAACAAAAATGCATTTCAGACATCATTCACATATCAAACACATCCATTCAAAATCACTTTCTGGCAAATCACACACTTACAGACATAATAATTTGCTGATCAAATACAATCCAGTCTTTTACTTTAAATATCTAAAAATATAAAATAATTATAACTATCTTTTTTTCTCTTTAATTTTTGCTCCACTGTGTACCATGCTCCAGCTACTCTTCAGAACCTGCATGCAGTAAATACTACTTGTTGAGTACTAAACATGCTCAATATTTTTAACAGTATTTTCAATTCAATACTTAATTTTGGCAAACTTCTCACTTTGGAATTAAACTTTTCAATTTATTGCAAAAATACCCTTTTGCAGTTTTAATTAGAAAATTATCATTATTTTTCTTATTCTCACTTTATAATTAACTTTTGTCGAAAAGAATAATTAATTGCGTCTGACTTTGACTTTTTATGTAGAATTTTTTATTTAATCAGTCAGGTACAATTGTTAGTTCCTTTGATATTTTACACTATTAATTACCACTATTATTCAACTTCCAATTAATTCTCAATTTTTACTTAATTACAGAATTATCCATTTTGCACTTTAATCATAGTTTTGCCATTTGTTCATTTATTTTCACTTTGACTTTTTAATTATTTATCCAAATACAATTATTAATGCTTTTAATATTCAATACCGTTACTTTGGTAAACTTTGCAATTAAGTCTTTGAGTTTTCAATTTATTATAAAAATATCCTTTTTACACATTATTTACAAAATTGCCATTTTACATCTTAATTGCAAAATTTACATTGGTTGACTCATTTTTACTTTTTGTTTGACTTTTGGCTTACAAAATTTCTATCAGGTCCTTATTTGAATTTTTCATATAATATTTCATTTTTTGGACCATAATTTCTCAGTTAATTACGATATTGCCATTTTTGGACTTTAATTACAATATTGGCATTATTTCACTAATTTTTTATTTTCAAGTCATTAGTTGACACATATTATACCAATTAGCCATCATTTTAACTCTTTCATGCAAAATTATATTTTAGTCATATTTCTTCACAAAAATTCATTGTTAGACTGTTTGGTCATTAAATTACCATTTTATCCTTGTAAATCATTTTCTTAACACTTTTGCTCATTAAATGTAAGTTTTGAAAAAATTACAATTTTACCCCTAAACATTTTATTTCTTTCAATTGGGTTTTTTTGGCTTTTGACTTTGACTTTTAGCTTTCTTTTTTTATTTTTAATTTATTCTTATTATAATGCCCCTAGTACAATCCCGACAGAATTTCTCATATAGGATATACGGGATGTGGATCCGACAGGACCACATACAGAACAATATTGAGAAATGATCCCGAAGGAGCAAGTCTCATAGAGCAGATATTAGTATAATACAGATATTATGGTGATCAGAGATCCTACCATAGCAAAGCAAGTCGCCATGACTTGCATTGCGATATAGGGTATCCTTATGGATAGCCAATCATATCCTGAGCAAGACTTTTACTGCCTGACTATTGTTAAGGGCAAAATCACTTACTTTCCAAACACTTTTCAAATTTTTAACAATTGCAAATACTTTTTCAAAATAGTATATTTTGTCAATCAATCTTTTTCAGTACTTTTAACTATTCATTAGCTCTTTCTTTTCAGTCATTTTTTAGTATCTTTTATACAGTTTGTGAATTATGTCATCATAATTCACCACGGTCACTTTACACATTATGCTTTTCAGGATCTTTTCATTTCACTACTCTAGCCAATTATTCTTTCAGTGCTATTTTTTATATACTATGTGAATTATATCATTATAATTCATAATTTTTTTGTCAATTTATGAATTATTTCTTAATAATTCAACAGTTTTACTTTACAATTCATTTTACCTTTTTAGACTTTTAATAGTTTTTTTTTTACTTTTTCTGTCCAATAATACTATTGTTCAAAATGTTCAATGCTTTTATATGGTTTGTGAATTATTTTATAATAATTCATCATTTTATTATCAATTTATGAATTATTTCGCAATAATTTATCATGATCACTATACACACTGTACTTTCTATTATTTTTTTTTATTTTAATACATTGTTCAGTCAATTATATCATCTCCTTTGGGAAGTTAATGACTTATATAAGTATAATTCATTATTTTTTCCTTGAATTAGAATTTATAACTCAATAATTCAATAAATTTATTTTGTACATATTTAAACATTTTCTCTAAAATATTCAAATAAATTCTATAAAAATTCATAGGTACATTATTTACTCATTTCATGCATTATTTCACAAAAAATTCTTTATTTTGTCTCATTACATAATCAATTCATTATTTTAAAAATATTCAAATAAATTTCATAAATTCTCTAAAAATTCATGGATAATTTATTTCATGTCTATCATCAATTAAAGGCTTAATTAGTCAAAAATAACAAAAATATATTGAGGTTTTCTTTAAATAAAATTTTGGCCACACAAGAATTTTTCTATGCAAAATTATTTCATTCAAATTAAGCTTATAATTAGGCTTAATTAAGGTCTAATTACAGTTTTATAACATTAATTTCAATTATACACATTTCTATTAAATTTTTCTTATAAAACCTAAACTAAAATCATGTAATTTATAGGGAAATAAAAGGATTTGATAGTCACTAACCTTTTTCACTTGATTCACCTTCCCTGGGCTTCCTTTTTCTTGCTTTAAACCAAAGAAATCATTCATTATTCAAGAGACCTAATGGAGGCCGAAATCCCTATCAAAGAAAACCTTATGAAATTGATCTCTTTTGCTAAAATTAACATCATAATTAAATTCTAGGCACCAAAAGCTAGTAGTAGACACCTTAAAAAAAATTAAAATCAAGAAATTCTCTTACCTTCAATTGACACTTTAACTTTCTCACTTGATTTTTCTTGTCCTCTAATCAATGATTTGAGGATAGATCGAGCAACTAGAGAGGCTGAAGATTATTTTTAGTGCTTTAATCAAGAGAGAAAATGAAGGAAATTTTGAAGAAAAATGGTGGAACTTTGGTTATGGTGGTTTGATTAGGGAGAGGAAGAAGGAGCTGGCGAGAATGGTTGGAAAATCTCAGATTTTTCTGCCTTTTATACCTCTCATAAGTGGGCTTAGGCTTAGGCAAAATCATGGGCTTGATCCAATTAAACCAAAGCTTATTAACTACCCAATAATTAATTCTAATTAGTTTCTCTCACTTTCCAACTCCAAACTACTTCAAAACTGATTTCATCATTCTAAACACATCAAAAATAGGTTGTACACAAAATTTCAAACCAATTCGATTTCGTTACCAGTCTGATTAAATTAAATCGATCCGATTCAAAAATACTAGTGTTATAAAAAATTTTACATTTTGCAGCCAAAATAATCTACACATTATTGCAGCCAAAATAATCTACACATTATTTTAGGTACATCTGTAATTTTTGACAATTTTTAAATTTTATTTGCTATTTTCAATGGCTCGGTCAAACCTTCATTAAACTAGTTAACCTAAAATCGATCAGCTTCGTTTTTCGTATTTTTGTATTTTGGAGGCCTATTTGACCTCAATTTTACTTTAAATTTTAATCCTGCACTACCCATGACCCATATTTTTCGATGGTCTAATAAAATATATTTCATCTTCGGATGTAATTTTCAGCTCGAAAACCTTATTCATTATCGAAAAATACTAGTCACAGCTGATCTGACGTTTAGGCCATGACACTAAGAGCATTATTCAATTTCATATCACATAACATTTTTATCATATCATTTATTCTTATCATATTATGTTAACCACATTATACTTTCAAGTGCATTCACAGGAACTCATTAATCATGGATTCCACACATATATGTTTATAGCTAATACAATATGGCTAACTCATATCATCCATAATAAATATACCATTCGGCCACCAAGTAAAATCACATTTCTAAAATATTTCTTTCTCGAATTTCATACTATACGTAGTTTTATATCCATTTTAAGCCATAATGTAATGAATATGCCAAATTCACATAGAAATTGTTAAGTTCCATTTCTTTTCACTATTATGTAACTATTACATAATTAGGTATATTCTTTAAGCCTTGATTTATCTAATTCTTACTAATCCACCATAAATTTTCAAATTCCACTATATTAAGTCTAGGAATGTGATTCGGCCTCCATGACATCTCCCATTCCAATTGGTTTTCTTTACTTAATTGTAATCATATTATGTTAATTCATTATTTTATTAAGTTATATCAACTTATCTCACAATTTTGCACAATTATATAACTAGTTCCAAAATGTTATCCCATCATGTTTCCATAATAAATATCATGCGCCTATACTTGTTCGAACCCAAATCATACAAATTTTGTTCCTTAAATTTTATGTAATACGTTTTGTACCTAACCACTGATTAACATCCATTAGCCCTTTTTCGTCCCATTATACAAAATTCAACCAACGTAAAATTCTTACAATCATAAATCTTTTTATGCTTTAATTTGTGCTATCTATATTTCTAATATTAATTTATAATAACAAATGTTAATTAACACTTATTTTACCTTAAGATCTTTATTTATCCATGGGTATATTATTATATCTTATACACAATTATACATATATTCATCATTTATGTTAGGAATGAGCACGGTTAACCGAAATTTCGGTGAACCGAAAAGTCGATCCGAAACAGAACTGATTTTTAGGTTAACCGAACCAAAATTTTAGATTTATGAGTTTTATTTTAAAAATCGATGGTTAACCGATCCGAAACCAAAATCTAATATATATATATATATTATGAATTATATTTTAAATTTTACACTTATATTTTTCAATTTTTGTGTAATTTATAAATATTATGATATATAATTTTGTAAAATATATATTTTTATTAAATAAACATGAAAACTATGTATATAACTATCGTTCTGTTGTTAGTTTTATATTGAATATTTTTAATTTTTATAATTAATTATAAAAATTTTATTTTGTTTTGATTATTTTAATATATGGATATTATATTTAATTAGTATTTTTTCATTTTTAAAGCATTTTTAACTATTAAAAATAATATTATAAATTTTATTATTTATTAAATTTATATATTAAAATTTTTTAATGGTTAACAGATAAATCGATTCGAAAAATCGAGTTAAAAATAGAAATTGATATAGCAATTAACCGATAGTAATGGACTGGTTTAAGAAAATTGTTAATGAATCGGTTAACCGGTTCATGCTCATCCCTAATTTATGTATCATTTTCATCAATTAACAATTTAAGTATTGTTGTAGTATTAAAATTTCATTTGATATCTTATTAATAATAAAAACATTTATTTCTCTTAAAACACTATTCGTCCACTATTAGTGCTCCCTTTAATTATATCGTTTTTCTTAAATTCCAAGCTTATTTCATATTACTTCATCATACTATCGAGTTTACTTTAGGAAATTTTCATTATATCTTAATTACTTCTAATTACATAATGTAAATTCAACGAAAAGTTTAGCATTTAAATGAAATTAAGTATAGTAGAAGTATTCACTAACCTTTTTATGTCCTAAATTCATCCATTCTTTCCTTCCTCTCCTTTCTCCTCATTGTTTTTCTCTTTTTTCTTGGATTTTTCTCCTTGGCCAAAATTTCCATGATGAATTTTCTTTAATTCCTTTCATCCTTTATGCAAAATAACCTCATAAATATTCTTTATATATCCTAATTTATCTATTAGAACCATTAAATTAATTTAAAAGCCTCACTTTCTCTTACCTTATTTTTGATACCTAACCTTTGTTTCTTGATTTCTATCACTTCCTCCACTTGAATTGAGCTCTTGAGACCATCATCAATGGAAAGAGGGGTTGGAATTTATTTGGGTAGATTGAATTTTGGGGAAACCATAGAAGAAAACAAGAAAAGGTTTGAGAGCATTTGAGAGAAGGCCAATTCGACCATTAGAGGAAGAAGGAGAGCTGTAGAAAATTATGGATCTCTACAGAATTCTCTAGCCCTTTTATAGCTCTCATAATAAGTTGGGCCTGATCCAACCAAGAGGTCCAACCCAAGCCCAAGCCTAGTCTCATTATTTGGCCTATTTATACCTCAAAATTATTTCTCTCACTTTTCATATTCAAATTAATTTCCAATTAGTTCCATCGCACTTAAAATAATAAATTAGGCCTCCATATAAATTTTTATCCCAATTAGAGTTTGTTTTTAGTCTGATTCACCAATGGCAATCCGATAAGAAAAATTTCAATGTTACTAAAAAATTTATTTTTTTGCACCAATATATTCTAAATATAATTTCATGTAGAACTAAAAATTTTGGTGATTTTTAGAGATCATTTACTATTTTTAAATTCCCACTGAAACCTTGATTAGCCATTTTCCTTTGTTTCTAATCATTTTTCTGAAACTAATGTTCCTATAGTCATAAGGCTTCAAAAATTTACCCACATGTACTAACATGCTTAGGAACATATGGTCAAAATTTTGGCTAATTCTGATATCGTTTTGATATATTTTTGGCTTCGACAGTCTGGATAGCCGATCCAAAATTTGAAATCTCAAAACTGACAAAATATTTATTTTCCACTTCCAATAAGTCATTTAGGTTATTATTAACATATTTATGCAATTGAAATAATTTTTGGAGGTCGGTACAATAATTTTGAATCCGATTAAATTTTTAGTCAACCCTTTTTAAGGTACTGAGGAAGAACTTTTATGTCCTATTTAAGGGTCGATCTAATATTGTTTTCTTCTCAAATTGTACCTCTAGACTTCATTTAACACCTACTTGCATTAATTAATCTTAGGTCAAATTGCCCGTTAGATCACTCATCATCGGATTACCTTGGCCCTGAGTACATTTAACCATTATACACATTTAAATTTTTCTGTCCTACTCAACTCCGATTACTTCAAAAACTTTCATATGGCTACTTTTCATGCTTTAAAATATACCAGACATGTTAGACGCCAGTTTCGAAGTGTTACAGTTCTCCCCCTTTAATAAAAATTTCATCCTCGAAATTTACTCAAATAGTAAAGCAACACACACTGCTAGCTTATGATTCCCTTAAATTTCCAAGTTTTCCCTTCCACGTCATGACGTGTTCCGAATACTCGATGAGTAATATTTGTCTGCTATATATAGCATCCTTTCTATTATAGGCGATTATTTTGCATAACAGAGGATTTACCATAATTTTCCAATTGTAATTAATAAATAAGAGAGTCAAATATTCTTTATGTCTTTATGAGTCTTTTGATTGCTATAACTGGCTAAACCTATACTATATGTCAATTTTAATTATCATATCCTGAACTATAATCAACCTTGTACTTATTAGCACTAAGGTCCTTAATCTTGATCTTTTATCTTTTTATGACCTTTACTCGCTGTATCTGGGTCGAGTCTAAATCATGTTTCAATTGTGAATTCTATTTCTTGGGCTATAGTTATTAGTATGCCTATAAGAAAGCCGGGCCCAAAACTACTGGTGTAGCAAACTTGCATCGTCCTAGAAAATGCAGAGGGTGTAATTGTATGACTACCCGGATAGTTAGTGCATGAATGTACTGTATCATATATATATCAGTATAAGTATACTGTATAACTATTTGACTGACTGCATGTATAGACGGTATATCCGTGTGTATGTACCATGAGATGCAAATGCATATGCAACCAATCTAAATATTAGGCTGGCGACAACGTATGCTGACGGGATCAACGAGATTAACCAATGAGAGTCATCATGTTAATTGTCGGACTAGCTGGGCCCCGCTTCTACTACTATTATTTTGCATTCTTCTCGTTCTCACCGAATTTGATAGCCATAACAAAACTGTCACTTGAAATATTAGAAGGGGACAGGTAACCTCAAATTTTAAGTTCACCTTTTCCTTATGGCATGTACATAAGCTACTTTTAACAATCCTTTACACCTATACACCCACTTCGATCTTAGAATCGCCTAAACCTTGCTCTGATACCATTAAATGTAACACTCTACATTCATTCATAATTTTCATATACTATACAGAATCAATATACATTCATCCATATAATATTCCCATGCACATATGCTAGTACTCATAATATTAATTACTTATACAATAATAACCATAATTATTACATATCAGATACCAAATACAAATCGAATTGCCTCAACTTATGCTATCCCAATAGTCTTTATATACATGCCCTATCGATCTTCCTTCTTCACGTCCTCAAATTTCTTGTTCATGCACGCAGTCAACAATTCGTAAGCTAAGCAATATTGTTGCCTAGTAGTGGATACAACTACACAAAATTTCATCTAAAAAAATTTATTTATTTTTATTTATATTTCGATTGAATTGATTTCTTTATTTGACTTATATCTATATAATTATATTATTTGTATTACCACTTAATCCATGTCATTTATATACTCATACATGTTTTGTTTTCTTTTTACTTTCTCTTTTGTTACTTGATCTTTGGTACTGTTACGGTTCTACATTTAATCCTTTTATACGAACGTACTTTTACTTAATTTCTTACAAATTTCTATTTAGTTATTAATATAACTATTTTATTGACGTTTATTCAAAACAATTTATAATTTCATCTTGTTGTACATTTTTAATTATAACATTTATCTTCCGCAATTATATGGAATATCTTTCTTCATTAATTGTTCATTACCTGAGTATTTTTAAATTTCTAAAATTTTTCATAACTCTTTGTTTTCTTGCATTGCCTTATTTTCCTTTAACTTTTTAGATAATCTTTAAATTATTTTCGGTTCCAGTCTAATTAATCCTTTTGTCTTCTTTTCTCTCATATTTACTATTTCCATTCAATTTCTTACTTTTTAATAGTTCTTTCATGAAAATTTCATTTCATTTCTTTCTGATCCTCAACAAATTTCAATTCTATCCTTAATTTTCTTAGCTTTTGATCAACTTACTATTTATTTCATTTGTACTAAATTTACTCAAATTCCTCTTTTCGGCCCCTTTCGGTCCAATTCTAATTTTAATTTCTATCAATTGATTTATCTTTAATTTCTTTATTATATTTTATACTTTATTTTACAATTAAGTTCTTCCTATTATTCTTTTATTCAAAATAAATTATGAATTTATTTTCTCGTTTCGATTTTATTTTCTTAAATTTACTATTTGGCCCCTGAACTTGTAATTTATTTCGAATCACTGTTATTTAAATTCTAGCTCATTTTCTTTATTGAATTTCATATTCAATCTTTTCTTACTAAATTCTTACATAATTTCTATTTGAATGAAAAATTACAATTAAACCCCTAAATTTTTATTCGTCACATTTAACTTTATTTATTTTGCACTTTTGATGTAATTTCCTTCATACGTATTTTTCTTTAGTTAATCTCACTTATTTCTACACTTTGATGGAAAAGTTCAATTTGGTCCCTATAATTTTTTTTGCTTTATTTTATGATAATTAACTTCAATTTTGACCAAATCGATTTCTTTCTACCTCTAATTCTATTTAATTGGTAAAATTTCATTTCGGTCCCTAGAATTTGACTTTTATTTTAATTTGACAAAATTGATCTCAATTTTAACTAATTTGACTTCTTTAGACTTTTAATTTAATTTAAGTGCATAAATTACATTTTGATCCCTCTAAATTTTCTCAGGATGGCAAATTACAGTTTAGTCCCTTAACTTGTATTTGTTTACAATTTTACCCTTTTTCACCCATTTGCTCAATTCAATTTCTTTAACCACTATATTAGTGGCATAATTATAGTTTTACCCCTGCTCTATCACGTAATCACATTTTTCTAAACCAATTAACTATATGATATTCTTTTTACTTGTTTTTCATTTCAAATTCTCATTTTCTTAATTTATTACCATTTTGGGCACACATGTAAAATTACAACTTTGCCCCTAGTGGTGGGAAACCATAAATTGGATAAGCGAAACAGCAAATTCAGTACACTGGAGGGATCGTACCGTTGGGGTCCTATACCATTCTCCAGTACAGTTATATAATAAGCCGGTTAAATAATATTTTTAGTACAATGACAGTCACAATACAGTAATTTCATGGGGTAAGTGCCCCTATGGCTAGCCATACTATCCTAAAGTCCCGGATCACCCACTGAACACTAAAAGCATTATTCAATTTTATATCACATAACATTTTTATCACATCATTTATTCTTATCATATTATGTTAATCACATTGTACTTTCAAGTGCATTCATATGAACTCATTAATCATGGATTCCACACATATATGTTTATAGCAAATACAATATGGCTAACTCATGTCATCCACAATACATATACCATTCGGCCACCAAGTAAAATCACATTTCTAAAATATTTCTTTCTCGAATTTCATACAAGACATAGTTTTATATCCATTTTAAGCCATAATGTAATGAATATGCCAAATTCACATAGAAATTGTTAAGTTCCATTTCTTTTCTCTATTATGTAACTATTACATAATTAGGTACATTTCTCATTTCTCATTTTAATTAATATTATTGTATTTCTAAAGCCTTGATTTATCTAATTCTTACTAATCCACCACAAATTTTCAAATTCCACTATATTAAGTCTAGGGATGTGATTCGGCCTCAATGACATCTCCCATTCCAATTGGTTTTCTTTACTTAATTGTAATCATATTATGTTAATTCATTATTTTATTAAGTTATATCAACTTATTTCACAATTTTGCATAATTATATAACTAGTTCCAAAATGTTATCCCATCATGTTTCCATAATAAATATCATACGCCTATACTTGTTCGAACCTAAATCATACAAATTTTGTTCCTTAAATTTTATGTAATACGTTTTGTACCTAACCACTGATTAACATCCATTAGCCCTTTTTCATCCCATTATACAAAATTCGGCCAATATAAAATTCTTACAATCATAAATCTTTTTATGCTTTAATTTGTGCTATCTACATTTCTAATATTAATTTATAATAACACATGTTAATTAACACTTATTTTACCTTAATATCTTTAATTTATCCATGGGTATATTATTATGTCTTATACACAATTATACAAATATTCATCATTTATGTATCATTTTCATCAATTAACAATTTAAGTATTGTTGTAGTATTAAAATTTCATTTTATATCATATTAATAATAAAAACAACATTTATTTCCCTTAAAATACTATTCGGCCACCATTAGTGCTCCCTCTAATTATATCATTTTTCTTAAATTCCAAGCTTATTTCATGTTACTTCATCATACTACCTAGTTTACTTTAGGGAATTTTTATTATATCTTAATTACTTCTAATTACATAATGTAAATTCAATGAAAAGTTTAGCATTTAAATGAAATTAAGTGTAGTAGAAGTATTCACTAACCCTTTTATAGCCTAAATTCATTCATTCTTTCCTTTCTCTCCTTTCTCCTCATTGTCTTTCTCTTTTTCCTTAGATTTTTCTCCTTGGCCAAAATTTTCATGATGGATTTTCTTTAATTCCTTTCTTCCTTTATGCAAAATAACCATATAAATATTCTCTATGTATCCTAATTCATCTATTAGAACCATTTAATTAAATTAAAAGCCTCATTTTCTCTTACCTTATTTTTGATACCTAACCTTTATTTCTTGATTTCTATCACTTCCTCCACTTGAATTGAGCTCTTGAGACTATCATCAATGGAAAGAGGGGCTAGAATTTATTCGGGGAGGTTGAATTTTGGGGAAACCATGGAAGAAAACAAGAAAAGGTTTGATAGCATTTGAAGGAAGGCCAATTTGGCCACTAGAGGAAGGAGGGGGGCTGTAGAAAATTTTGGATCTCTATAGAATTATCCAGCCCTTTTATAGCCCTCTTAATGGGTTGGGCTTGGTCCAACCCAGGCCCTAGCTCAATGTCATTATTTGGCCTATTTATACCTCAAAATTATTTCTCTCACTTTTCATATTCAAATTAATTTTCAATTAGTTCCATCACACTTAAAATAATAAATTAGGCTTCAACATAAATTTTCAGCCCAATTAGAGTCCGTTTTCAGTTCGATTCACCCATGGCAATTCGGTAAGTAACATTTTGATGTTACCGAAAAATTTATTTTTTTGTACTAATATATTATAAATATAATTTCATGTATAATTGCAAATTTTGGTGATTTTTAGAGAATATTTACTATTTTTAAATTTCCACTGAAATTTTGATCAGCCCATTTTCTCAGTTTCTGACCATTTTTCTGCAACTAATATTTCCATTGTTAGAATGCTTCAAAAATTTACCCCACATGCACTAACATGCTCTGGAACACATGGTTAAAATTTTGGCTAATTTTGATATCATTTCGATATACTTTTGGCTTCGACGGTTTGGGTAGTTGGTTTGAAATCTGAAACCTTGAAACTGCCAAAACATTTATTTTCCACTTCCAATAAGTCATTTAGGTTATTATTAACATATTTAAGCAATCAGAATAATTTTTAGAGGTCGGTACAATAATTCTGAACCCGGTTAATCTTTTAATCAATCATTTTTATGTTACCAAGGAAGAAATTTTTGATCTCGTTTAAGAGTCAATCTAATCTTATTTTCTTCTTAAATTGTACCTTTGGACTCCATTTAATACTTGCTTTCATAAATTACTCTTAGATCAAACTGCTCGTCGGATCACCCATCCTCGGATTACCCTGGTCCGAGCACGTTTAACCATTATACACCTTTAAATTTTTATGTCATACTCAACTCCGATTACTCTGAAAACTATCCTATGACTACTTTTCGTGCTCTAAAATATACCAGACATGTTCAACGTTAGTTTCGGGGCATTACATGAGGAAAGTTGAAATTTAATTTTTTTTCTTATTATTTAAATATACAACTAAAATTTCATTTTCTATGATAACTATATATAATTATATTATTAATTTACGTATTCATATACATATTGTGTCAATACTTGATTGAGTTGGTAAATTTCATTATATATAATAATTGTATATAATTATATTATTGATTTACATATTCAATTACTCATATATGTATTGTACAAAAATACATAAATATTAGTTGAGTGGTATAAAAAATAAATGAAATTAAATGGTAAAATGTTTATATACTCCTATAATTACATCAATTGGTTAAAATTTTGGTATATATAATAACTATATATAATTACGTTATTATTTTGCATACTCATATAGTTATTGTGGTAAAACCAGATGAATATTAGTTGATTGATACTAAAAATAAATTAAATTAATTAATATGATTATTATATACTTATATAACTATATAAATTTCATTATATATAATAATTGTATATAATTACATTATTAATATTCATACTCAATTACTCATATAGCTATTGTGAAAAAAAATAAATGAGTAATAGTTGAGTGAAACTAAAAGTAAATAAAATTATTGAAAAATAAATATATATTCATATATTTATATTAATTGGTAAAATTTCATTATAAATAATAATTGTATACAATTACATTTTTAATTTAAATACTCAAATAATTATTGCACCAAAAATAGATAACTACTAGTTGAGTAACATTAAAAATAAATAAAATTAATTTATAAATTACTTGTGTGATAAATTACTTATCTATATAAATATTTGTATAAAAAGAACAAATTAAGCAGTAGTTGAGTAAAATTAAAGGTAAATTAAATTAAAAATAAATTATTTTAGATCCATATTCATATTCATAAATATAGAATAATTATTATAATAATTAAATTTATCTTATTAATAATTAAAATGTTTAGTTTAATTTATTAACTAATTATTATTTTAATTTTGTGCATTAAGATATATAATGCAAATAATTATAAAGTTAAATTTATATAGTACATATAAAATAGAAATTATAAATAATATTTATATATAAATTATTAATATTATATATAATAATTAATAAATATCGGTTCTTTTGGTTTCAAAACAGTTCGATAAAGTTTAATACGGTTCTTGATTCGGTTTTAGATAAAATATCAAGATCTGTTCTAAATAAAGTCAATGGTACAGTTCGATTCGATTCTAATAAAAAAATTAATATTACAGTTCGATTTGATTCTAATTTAAAAATTAATAAAATAGTTCAAAGTACAAAAAAATTATTTAGAATTGTATATACCCTCCACCTAATTATGAAATTGAAAGATAAAATTTGGACCAAAGTCAATAGCTGGAGCAAGTCTCTTTTGTCAAAAGACTGAAGGAAGGATTTGTTGAAAACGGTTGCCCAATCGCTTCCTAGTAATTGATATGGCAAGCAGGGACGTGCAAATTCCGATTCGATCCGAACAAAATATTTTGATAGAATTATTTTGGTCGGATGAAATTGAAGATTTTTGGTTTTTCGGATTCTGAGTTGGATTAAAACCCTTGTAAAACCAATCCGTCCAAACAACCCTATATATGTATATATATAAAGGAAAAATTCACCTTCTGCCATTCACTTCACTCAAATCCTAGATCTAAAATCCACAACCGAGCTCCCCTCTCCCCCTTGCCTGTCGCCGCCTTTTGTTGTGTTCAACCTCTGCCTGTCGCCACCCTTGCCCCGTGTCGTCGAGGGCATCTGCCTCTTCAACCACTGTAAGTTATCCAACCCAAATTTAGTTCATTGGTAGTGGTGGTAATCATGGACAGTGGATCGGGGATTTTAGAAGCAGGTTTTGTACACTGTTTTTAATTATTTAGAGCTTTCTTCAGCAAGAGAAGAAGCTTATTGTTTGTATATTTTCCATGATAATTATTCTTGTCTCCATTTTTTGTGGGGTCGAATTGTATTTGTAGATTTTAGAAATAAAAGGGGTTTAAATGGGGAAAGAAAATGATAAATAAGTAGTTTAGTTTCAGTCAATTCTACTCCACGTTCGCTCTACTATTTGGTTATAAATCTAGATTATACTTATTTATGATACAGCTCAATGCACATCAAGTGAGGACTAAACCATAAAGGCATTGATTCAGAACCGAAAAATAGAAGAAAATTAAATTTTACAGCAGATGGGTTATTAAGCCGTCTCAAAAGGGGACTGCAGGGAAGGATTCTGATGTTTTCAGTTGGCAAAAAACATAAGTTATTTATAGATTATATCAGTTATTCCAACGTAAAAAACAAATTATTTGTCCAAGCTAAACGCTTTGGATGTTTGGAGGGAACAGCATAATTTATGTCGCTGTCAAAGTTATTAGGTTTGATTAGGTTAATAGATTTGATTCAAGATCGTAAGGAGCATGCCACTATCAATTAAAGATTATGTTGGTTGGCTCATCATGTATACAATGTCTATTTATTGATTTATCTAAATCAATTGTTCGTCTTTGTTTGTTCTTTTTTTTTTTTTCATTATTTCTTGGAGCTTTCATTAATCTCTTGATAAATGGGTATGGAAGCTGCTGAAGGCAAATTGATGAATTTGTTCTAATTTGAGGTTAATCGATAATGGTTTAAACCAGCTGAAAAGAATTAACTAAGAGAATATTATTGGATTTAATATATTAGTCTTGCTGTTTTGATTGTGGAAATTGCCATTATGCATCTTGACCAAATTTCCATGCCTTTTTCTTTGGCTTTGGTTATTGTGTTTAGTTGCAGGAAAACTGTGGAAAAGGAAGGAAATTGCTGGTTTGATCATTGCAAAAGTTTCCTTATTGATTGGATGACCATATATTGGCTTGTTAATTGGTTTGCTCAGATATGATAATCTTTGATTTGTTCTAGAATATGCAAATCAGGACACAGACTCTTCAAATAATCATGCGCTTCCTGCTCATGGTTACATGTCATATTTATAAATAAATTTATTTTCTAATAAAAACAAGAACTTGTTGAACCCGGTTGAACCGGTTGGCATGCCGATTCAACATCCACTCCAGTTATGAAAGCATTGCAAAATATCTTTTGTGCAAAATAGTAAAATACATTCAACTTATATCTCTCTGTAATTGCTTTTCCTTTTCTTTTTTTTCCCCTTCCGATCTGTATTTATTTTTGGTCCCAGTTTTTGTGTTAGTGGTTTGCTTGAGTTTTTGATTTTCAGTTTAACTTGGTTTAGTTTTTTATTGGAGATGCCATGACTAATTCTTGTTACATATCAATAATGTAGCTTTCCGGTGATCTTTATATATAGAAGCTTCTCATTTTGCAGCTGTTGAAAAACTTTAATATATATAGGTATATATACACACTTTTATCAATGCTTCAGTGTTCATAACTTGTATCAAGTTTAATATGTGTAGTGTAATGCTGCAGGGGGAATCACAAACAGGCAGAAACATGGCAAAGAAGCTTCACAGGTGCTTTTACACTTATATATTCGTTTACTTGATATTTTTTGATGACTCGAGATTGTCGAAAATTCTTTTTATGGTTAGTTAGTAGCTTGTGTCTGAACTTAAATTCTAATTATTATATAATTTGTTTCAGAATTCGAAAAAGAAAAACTGGGAGGGAGTTATTACGGCCCTGTTCTATAAAAGGGTCTGATTTGAAAAATAGGAATGAAGAAATCATTAGAGAAGGTGAAGAGGAGGCAAAGAAGACGATTGAGTTGGTAAAAGAATGCAGTGAAGTAGAAGATGATAATAGAATGACGGAGTTGCCTGGGATCCCATTAGCTCCTTGTGTAGAAAAAACTAAATTTGGAGTAATCTTTGTTCTTGAGAAAGCTTCTTTGACACTTGCTTATGTTGGAAGAGTAAGTATGTCTCTGTATTGACATTGTACAGTGTTAGATGATATAATCATACTTTTTTTCTTTTATTAAATTTATATTTTGGATACCTAAGATAGTTGGTTTTTATGCCTGTTCATTGCTGAATTTCCTAATGTGATTACCAATACACTTTTTTTTTTTTCCTCTGTTCAGAAGTTCCAGATTCTAAATCCAGATGAGCATGCTAGTTTTATGCATAAAAAGAATATGAATCCCTATAATTATAGGCCTGACATTGTGCACGAGGTTAGTAGTCTTCTGATGATACTTATGCTGGTGATCCTATTTTCAAGAAGCTTGTAATGTGAGGATGATGATCTATTGAAATTCTGAGAGCTGCCTTGAGAATTGTTGTCTGTTACTTCTTGATAATTAACTTTAGTTTATTTATTGGAATCTGAAAGAACGGTTAGGAAGTCATGGATGGGCCTGCTGTGCATAAAAAATTATGAAAAGGTTGCTATTCAGGATGCTAGGAAGTTGAATTGTTGTGCTTCCCGCTGATTTGAGAGGAAAGAAATATGGTTCTATCTGTCAATCATTAATTGTTTGGGCTTGAATATGGTCCTGCTTTGTGTGTTTTTGCTGTTGTCTCAGGCATCTTTTCCTTTGCTGGCAAAACATTAAAAAGAAAAAAAGTCACGGTCCTTGTTTTGATGGTGCAATTACACTCTTCAGGAAATATTTGTGTAAAAGTTGTCCTCTTTGTTGTACTCTGTTTTGCAAAAGTTCAACTAACAGCTTTTAGACAATAACCATAATTCTTGTTGTTGGAATTTCGCTATCTCCAGGCACTTTGTGAAATTATGGATAGCCGACTTCGAATGGCTGGTAGGCTCAAGGCTGTATATATAAGGACTGATGAAGGCATTTTGATTAAAGTTGAACCAAATGCTCTAATACCAAGGACCTTGGGAAGGTTTTGTAGTATGATGGGTGAGTTTGTTTCTTTTGTTGTAATAGTTTCATTTTTCACTTGAGCAAGAAAGCCCATATCATATCAGATTCATTGTACATGGGTGTGATATTTCGACTCTTGAACACTTCTGTATGAGTGGAAAAACAATCATTATATCTATTGCTAAAATGAAATAATATGTTCCTCTTTTTTAAGCTCGCATAACAGGGATGATGAGTGATAATATATTCTTCCTTCTATGATGTCTATAAAGATGGGAGAGCAGTTTCATATAAAAATTATTAAGCATCATGTGCAATGCATAACACAAAGTTAGCTTCAAAGAATAGTTGACCCCATCTTGATACCAATGATCGTTGAATAGGCTGTATCTATGTTTCATCAATTTTAAGTTTATTATCTTCCTATCTTAGGGAGTTTTGTTGTGACTCTTAAATAAATTTGCAGCTGAATTATTGCAAAAGTTGAGTATTAAAGCTAAGGGTAGGGGTGTAAAGCTATTGCGATTGGTTGAGAACCCGGTGACTCAATATTTACCTGTCAAATCCCGCAAAATTGGTGAGCCTTTTATGATTTGCATCTAGAAGTGCATTGGAGTTCTGTTTCATTTATCTGAGAAAAAAAAAATTTCTGGTTACTTAGGACTTTCATATAGTTCAGAGAAGGCAGTTGAATTACGAGATTATGTGAGTGGTGTCGACCATGAAGAAGACCTCGTTTTTGTGGTATGCTTCTTTCCGATCTCTTTTCATTTTCTTTTCTTTTGCTTTTTCTTTTCTCTTTTTTCTTTTTTCCTCCTCCCCTCCCCTGGCTATCCTTATGTATATATTGTTAGCATGACATTAAGATCTATGTGCTCAGGTTGGAGCAATGGCCCATGGTAAAATTGATAGCGATTATACTGATGATCTTATATCAGGTTATATGTCTTTCTACCTAATGCTGGTTTTGAATGCTTCCTTGAAAAGGCAAATAATGTATAAATCTCTACTCTGTTATTGTGTATGCAGTTTCTGACCTTCCATTGAGTGCTGGAATTTGTTTGAGACGCATACGTTCTGCATTGGAGAAACGATGGAACATTTTGTGAACCTCAACCAAGTGGAGATATGCCTGTTTGGTAGGCTTTTGATAATGCAATGGAAATTAGAAATATAACCTCTTATAAAGCAGGGATTAAAAAGTGAGAGATGGTTGATGGTCTTACTTTAATATAAGGTTTCTGCTAATTTATGTTAGTTTATGAATATGAAGCCAGTACTTCTCAAATTATATGATTTGTCTTTTTCCCCCTTACAAGCGCATGTTTCCTCTCGGTATTGGATTCATTGGTAAATTCGAAGTGTACATATGATTTATTATAATGGAAAATAAGTGAAGAAACATCCTCTATATTTTATTCAACATCTTTAATTCCAGGTTTTTCACAAAGGTCTATTAGGCTATCAAAGTTGATGTTTTGGGAGCAACAAGCATTATTTATCTTTTTTTTTTTTTTTTCCTTTACTTTTGCTTGCTTTGAGCTTTGCATGCATACGGATTGTGTGATTGATGACGCATTATCAATCAGGGTCCAAATGCGCATGCAATGGACTGCCACTCTTTTGTTTTATTATTGTTATTTATCCTCTTTTTTTTTTTTTTTTTTCATGTCTCCTGCTTTAATTGCCCCGGTACCTTGTACAAAATTGAGATTATAACCTTGGCTTGAGCAAAGATAGAACTGTTTTGAGTTATTCAACCAATTCCCAATATTTTCTTATTTTAGTCATTGTTGAAAATGATATCGGATTAATGTGCAATTTTGCCCCTTAATGTTTACCAAAAAAATGCAATTTTGCTCTTGAAGTTTACATTCGCGCAATGTTCTCCTTGATGTTTGAAAAAATGTGCAATTTTAATTCTTTGCTAATGTTGTCATTAGATTGATCGAAAATCGTTAGTTGATCGTCTATTGTGTACATGTAGGATGACAAGTGATCCACATGCGACATGTAGGATGACACATGGCGAACGCTTGCCTTGCATGTGACCCATGTTTTATCCAATTTCATCCTTCTGCTTCCTTATCTTTCGATCAAAACCAGCTTTTCCTTATGTTCTTCTTTTCTTTCATTCATTTCTTAGTTGCCAAACACATTTTTTGAGTTTTTGGGTTAATGCCTTATTTTTCCTATATTATGATGTATTTTCTCAACTTCTTCTATTTATTATCTTCTCTCTCTTTCCACACTCTTCAAAAGCGGAGCAACAAATTCCATTGTACAAAGCCTAAAGCAGAGAAGGAAGAAGATAAAGGAGAGAAACTTTCCACTGCTAATGAAAAATGCCGTCGCCACATCCACCACAATCACAACAACTTGCACCAAGCACCGATTTGGTGTTTGGCATTTGTTCTTCGTGAGAGAGAGACGCATTGTCAACTAATATCATTTTTTTTATCGCAAGACCACGGCCAAAGGTTATGTAAAATCAACATGCCTCATCTTTGAGTCCATTATATTCTGAATGTAATTACTTGCAGCGAATATTGAAATCAATCTGCCTATTTTAATCCTAGATGAAAAACACCTTTAATTTACATACAAATAGATCAAAAAACAAATAGATTAAACTAAAATAAATGAATAAGCTCCAATGGTTAGATCTCAATTATGGCATGCTTAAGGTAGATTGCAACTGTTCTAGATTTGCACAAGCACAATCAAGGGCAAGAATTAAAAAGGCTTTCATTTGCAGCTCTTTTCTTCAATTGCAGGCCTCCAAAATGGAACTTTTCTTCAATCGCTCGTAACTTCAATAATTTTTGCCTACAGAAAAAAAGTATGTATATATATATATGTTGAAGAGAAGCTAACAAGTGATCACATGCAAAGGCATATAACAAGCTTTTTCTTTTTTTTGGTATTTGGTAATTTGAATTCAGTATCTGAATTTTTTTTTATGAAAATGTGGGATTGGTGCAGCTGCTATGGAGAGGAAATAAAAGTGGAAGAGATAGAAGTAGATCCACCCAAATCGTCATAAATAAGAATTAAATTGCTTTATGCTAGTTTTCGTCTCTCCTTTATTTTGTTCTTTCTCTACATTAGGCTTTATACAGTGAAATTTGTTGCTTTGCTTTTGAAGAAAGTGGAAAGAGAGAGAGAGAGGAGAAAAAAAAGGAGAAGTTGAGAAAATACATCATAATATAGGAAAAATAAGGCATTAACCCAAAAACTCAAGAAATGTGTTTGGCAACTAAGAAATGAATGAAAGAAAAGAAAAATAGAAGGAAAAGGTGGTTTTGATTGAAAGAGAGGGCAACAAAAGGATGAAATTGGGTAAAATACAGGTCACGTGCAAGGCATGTGTTCGCCACGTGTCATTCTATGTGTGCACACATAGGCGGTCAATAGAAGATTTTCAATCAATTTGATGGTAACGTTAGTGCAGGGTTAAAATTGCATTTTTTTTAAACATCAGGAGGAACATTGTATGAAAGTAAACTTTAAAGGGGCAATATTGCTCTTTTCTTGTAAACATCAGGGGCAAAATTGCACATTAGGCCAAATGATATCATATTTAAATTTTATATAATATAATAAGATAATTTTTTACAAATAATGTTTTTTGAAAAGTTATTTTGCAAATTGGGGTGTTTTGAGGAATATTTGGGAAAATAAGGTTTATTTAGATTTTGCAACATGTTGTGGAATTAGAGAGGAGGGGTCCACTTGCTATAGAAAAATAAAGCTAAAGCCGCAACAGTTGGTTGCAGGATCAATGTTAGCATCAGACATGACTTTGCAACATTGTGTCGTGGATTCAGGTTTGAAGCTAATATTGAATTTGCAGCGATAGGTCTGTCACTTCTACTTCCTTTCCAAAAATTATGAAACATGTTGATATATATATATATATATATATAAATTGCCGTAGATAAATGCAGATTTATGTCAACTTGTGGTGGGTTTTTTAGTACCTAAACATGGTTTTCTAGAATTATGGTATTCTGTAAATTTGTTAAAAGAAAAAGAGAATATGCCTATGCAATGGTTATGAACATATAGCTTAAATATACATATGATATAAATGCCTGTTGTTTGGACTTAATTGATTGTATTTTAATGTGTTAATTGCTTTGAATAGAATGGTTGCATTTCAATTGATACATAACATGCTTATGTGAGGATGATATTGAATTGATTGATGACATAGTGGAAATACAAGATATGTATACATGAATGTGTATATGATTCTATATGTATAAGTGTGTACATATGATTGAGCTAAAGAAGTATACATTTGAAAAGAGTTATTGACGTAACCTCAGCAAGTGTACTGAATCGGCAAGTAATATAGGGTGTTAAAATTTAAGATCCACGAATATCGTATTCAAGAGATTGTAGATGCAAGTAATAAAAATTAAGTGTATGCTAAAGAATTTCCAAATTTTTGTATGATAAGTTGTCTAAACTACAAAGATTGTATAAAAAGGAACAATTAAAATAAAACTAGCTGAAATCAAATAAAAACGTAAGCAAAACAAAGCAGATATAAGATGAAAATTACTAAACTAATATTGTTGCTTTGGTTCACTCATCCTCCTCATATCCAAATATGAATTTTATTAATCTTAAGTTATATAGATTGAATCGGAAAAATCCTCTATACCCAAGCATCCCATACTGGAGCAAGCTATTTTAATTACAAAATGCTTTGTCTCGGAGCAAGTCTCATGATTAGCTTCTACATGGGTCTAACATCTTAGGTCTGGTTTGCTTTCCTATTCCGGAGTGAAACAACCCGAGGTCCCATTCATTTTACTCCAAACTCTAATCTTAATATCATAAAACCTACAACTCATCAAGTCCTATCCTAGAGCAATCTCAAAGTTACAGAAATTAGATAAAACTCTAAAATCAAATACCCAATCTAGATAACATGATCCATCAACATTAGATAAAATAATTAAAACATAAAAACCCATGAAAGAACATTGAAGTACCAATAAAATGAACCATCCATCTATATATAAATTCAAATAAGTTCAATATTCACATTGGGTATTAAGGATTCAAAGAACCCCTAAACAACTAAGTGACTACTCATAATCCAATACAAAAGAGAAAGGAAAAAGGAAAGAGTAAACCTAGAAATTCATTGTTGATGAAAAGATGAGTTCCAAAATGAAAATTGGAAATCTAATATCTATACTTGTGTAAATCTATTCTATTTGCAAGTATAGATCTATAGAAAATGTATAAAAAAAACTAAGGAATGAAAGAACAAATGAAAAGAAAGACAACTAGATATGAAAATTCATGATTTTTCCAAACAAAAAAAAAATTCCCTTTTATAATCCCGCAGGGGTCATGGTCACCATGAATTCTTAGTGATCATGAGGTATTTAAAAACCCATTTTGGATTGCATAGGTCACGATCACCATTGATTTCTGCTGATTGTGAGATACTCTTCAAATCCATTTGGTACTGAAAATGAGTGCCTCACGGTGTCAATCAATTCTTGCTGACCGTGAGGTGCTGTTCAATTGCATTCTACCTCTAAAATGAATACCTCACGGTGGCAACCAATTCTTACTGACCTTGAGGTGCTTCTCATCTCGGTTTTGTACTGAAGTGCACTAAGTCATGATGGAAATGAATTCCTGCTGACCATAAGGTCATGAAAATCTGTGTTTTTCAAAAAATTCACTAATGGTCATAACCAATTGGTTGTGACCATAAGGTACCTAAAAAATCTAAAATTAAGCATAAATCACCATTAAATGAACTTGATAGACAATTGGTTGTGACCATAAGGTACCTAAAAAATCTAAAATTAAGCATAAATCACCATTAAATGCTTTCCAATAGGTATAAAAGGTAGAATTTACTGAACTTGATAGAACTTATTGAAAACAATTGAAACAAAGTAGCAAATACATAAAAGACTTAAAACTAGACTGAAAAAGACTAAAAACTAAACATTAAATTGGAGTTATCAAAATACCCCACTTTTAAACTTTGCTTGCTCTTAAGTAAATGAATCATTCACATTCTTGAAAATTCAAACATTAACTCAGAACAAGAAAGTTCAAATGAACTAAAATAACATTTGGTAAAAGAAACTTAACCAAAAAATTCAACCAAAGAGACTCAGACTAATCTATATCGATCAATTTCCTTGTGCGTGTGTACTAGGCTAAAACAATTTTGTCACTTTTCCAAAAACCACCAATGAATTTCAACAATTAAGCAAAAAGAAAAATATGAAAAACTTTTGCAAAACAGTTTCACACTTGAAACTCAGGATAGCTATAGGTGTTACACCCTTTACGGAATAGTATTTTTCGAAGCAAAGATAGTACTAAACGGTAAATTTTTTTTTCTATTCACTCAGTCATTTTAACAATTAATTATACACTAATAAAATTCATGCAAACATTTTCATCGACACTCACCCATCAATAATCATAATAACAAAAATCAAAATACAGTTTAATATTTTACCTTAACTGTCTACGTATATACATGCCATAATACAACTCAAAATAGCTCTATTCCTTCTTTTCCGATCCTGCTCCACTATGTATTATGCTCCCGCAACACATCATAATCTGCACGCAGTAAACACTACGTGCTGAGTACTAGACATGCTCAGTGGTAACTACTAATCCTAGAATTTTCCAATTAAAGTATAATTATATAGATTATGCCACTTTTATTCTTATTTTATTAAACATTTGCTTTTACTTCTGTTAATATTAATTTCATTATTTACCCACATTTTTTGTAATCATTTTGCTTTGACTTTAAATCTTGCAATTTGCTTTACACTATTTTCTTATGTGAATCGATTTTATATTAACTTTTACTTTTACGTTTCTTCTTTACTCTAACTTTTACTTTTACTTAACTTTGGTTTTATATTTTTAGTCACATCGATTTAATTTTCTTTTCATTTAACGGTTTATATTGATACTCATGTCTTCAAATGGTACCATATCTATATACTATTTTATTTCTCAATTGATTATTCAGTTATCCAATATGTGCTATAACTACAATTCTCGCTATTATTTATTCTTTTATTTTACTTTAACTTTTAAACTAGTTAACCATTATTATTTTCAAGTCTTCTAAGCTTTAAATGCAAAGTGATACAATTATTTTGGAATATTTTGCATACAAATCTTTATTTCATTCTTTTTACATTTAAATATGTTCAAGTACTTATTTAGAACTTTGTATCTTTTTCTTTTTCCTAATTGAATAATTATGTGCCTTTTTATCATTTTACTTTTCATTTAACTTTTTTTTCAAGAATTCATTACTTAGGCATAAATTTTTATTTAAGGACAGTGTTTTCACTTTTTTGACTTTAAATAGGAAATTAGCATTATTTTTCAAACTTGTTATTTTTCAAAATAATAATTGGTACATAAAATACCAACTAATTTTAATTTATCATTTATCTTTTAAAAATTTATTTTAAACCTTTATTTTTTTCTTTACAAAAGCTTAATTTAATCTTCATTTAACATTTTATTCTTATAAAATATTTTTTTCTTCATTTTTGCTTATTAATCACAATTTTTGGGAAAAATTACAGCTTTATCTCAACTTTTCATTTTCTTTCAAACAAATCATTTTTCATTATAAACTTTACATTCAATTCATTTAGACAATACTGATTTATTCATTACGATACGCCCCTAATGCAATAAGACAGGATTCTTAAAAGGGATATGCGGAACATGGACTCAAAGGTCCCACTGAGAGAGAAATGATCCCCAAGGGATCATTTTTCGAAAAATATTTTACTCACTTTCACTTAAAACACTGAAGCTATGGAGGTCAGAGATCCTATCCATAGCAAAGCAAGTCGCCATGACTTGCATCGCGGTATAGGGTGTCCCTATAGTTAGCCAATTATATCCTAAACAAGAATATCATTACCTGAATATTTCTAAGGACAAAACCATCAATTATATTCAAAATAATTTTTAAACATTTAAAAGTCTTTAGTTTCTTCATTTATTTCTTGATACAATACATTTTTGTCAATCACACTATTCTTCTTTTTTTTTTTTTTGCTTTTGACTATTCAATAGCTTTTTTCCTTTCCGTTACTTTCTTTCACTTTATCTTTTTAAAACACTTTTGTGAATTACTTTTTAATAATTCACTCCGATACTTAAAATTTTTTAGGCTTTTATACACTTTATGAATTATAACATTATAATTCACATTTTTTTATTCTTTTTGTGTAATCCTTTGTGAATTATTTTCTAATAATTCAATAATTGACTTTTTTCGATTTTTTCTTTTCTTTTTCTATCCAAAATATTAGTCATTCGATATGCCAACTTTTATTCATTTGGTGAATTATTTTATAATATTTTACTCTTTTAATACTTTTTTTATTGATTAATTTATTTTGATAAATTAGTCATATGTTTATTACATAACTTTTTGAACAATTATGAATTATATTAATATAATCCACTATTTTATTTTCCGAAAATGCATAAATTGAATTTTTCATTTCTTTTTATACGGAAGTAATTTACTTCACATTAATTTATCATCATATATTTGTTTATTGAATTATTTCTCAATAATTCAATATTTTTAATTAAATATAATCAATGTTTTATTTCAAAAATATTCTAATAATTCATATAACTTCTACAAAAATTCATATGCATATTATTTTATAATTTCTATAATTTTTACTCACTTTATGAATTATTTCACTATAATTTGATTATTCTCATTCATTGCTTAATTCAATAATTATTATCAAAAAATTCAAATAATTTTCATAAATTCTCTAAAAATTTATGGACAATTCATTTTAGGCTTATTATTATTTCATAATATTTTATAACATAATTATCAAAATTTTACTATTTTTATCAATTATATTATTCCATAAGTATTCTAAAAATACTCATATAATTTCTATAAATTCCATAAAAATTTAAGGACACATTATTTCACACTTACTACCATTTTTACTTATTTAATGAATTATTCTACAATAATTCATTATTTTTACCATATACATACACATTAAATCATCTTAAAAATTCCAAATAAATTTTAAATATTCTTTAAAAATTCATGGATACTAATTATTATTTCTATAATTAATTTAGGCTATTAAACATTAAATACATGCAAAATTTCACATTTCTTCCTTAGTGAACAATTCGGCCACCTATAATAAACCCTTCTAAAAATATTCTTTCTTCTATTTTAACTTTCATTTAGTCTCTTTTATGGTTCAATTTCATTTATCCCTAACTAATTTCATCATTTAAGAACTTTAACAATTTTTACCATAATTACATAAAAGAAATTAATTCACAATAATGGAAAATCAAAGGATTTTGTAGCCACTTACATTTTTCTCTTGCTTATGGGTGCCTAAGCCTCATTTTTCTTACTTTAAGCCATGAAAATTTCTTCCTCTTCATTTAATCCCACCATGGCCGACCAAACAACCTCATTAAATCCTATTTTTTTCGTCCTCAAATGAAAAATTTAAGCTCATAATTAGTTTCTAAACCTCAAAAACTATGAGAAAACACTAAAAAATTAATTAAAATCAATTAATTTCTTAAATTCTATCTTACCCATTTTTCTTTTTCAACTTGATTTCTTGCCTTCCTTTACTCAAATCACTTGGTTGAGGCCACTAGAGTGACCTAGAGAGATGAAACTTCACCTTGTATGTTGGAATTTATGGGAGATTTGGAGTAATAAGGAAATAAATCAAGAAGAGAGAGAGAGGAGATGATTTCGGCCTTGGAGAAGAAGGAGGATGGCTGGAGATTTTTTTGGAGTTATCTCCAAATTTTTAGCCTTCTTATACCACTCTCATGGGCCCAAAATTGGGCTTGATGAGTGGGCTTTGCCCACTTAAACATTAAGGCCCATTTTAAGCTCATTAAGGCCCAATTCAATTTTTCTCTCTTTCTCACTTTAAATCACTCCAAAAATAATTCCAACATTTTTATTACATCAAAAATAGATAGTACACAAATTTTAGGCTCAATCGGAGTCTGTTATCGATCCGATTCAAACTTATCAGTCCAATTCGATAACTGACGGTATCACTAAAAAATTCAATTCTCATAACCAAAATATTCTACATAAAAATTCATGTAGACATGCAAAATTTGGCAATTTTCGGAGTTGATTTGCTATTTTTAAAAATTTATGCAAAATCAAATCTCATTTCCTACAAGGAAAATTGACTCGCTACATTTTTCATATTTTTGACTTTTGGAGGTCTATTTGATACCAGTTTCACTTCAAATTTCAACCCCGAACTCACCATGACCCATACTTTCCGATGGTCCAATAAAATATTTTTGACTTTCGGGTGTCATTTCGAATCCGAAAAATACTATTCACTATCGGAAAGTACTGTTCACGGCTAACCTGGTGGTTAAGCCATTACAATAGGCATCTTTTTTAGCACTAGAATCACATGATTCATCTCCACTAAACAACTCAG
Source organism: Excoecaria agallocha (assembly GCA_037975025.1). Lineage (NCBI taxonomy): Eukaryota > Viridiplantae > Streptophyta > Magnoliopsida > Malpighiales > Euphorbiaceae > Excoecaria > Excoecaria agallocha. The sequence goes on along the minus strand of CM075822.1, from coordinate 31,294,172 downwards.
AGCAAAAATATAATCACCAAAACTTACTTTAAGGTTGTAATGTAAGGTTAAGGTATTGGCTCCAAAGAAAAGATAAAATTGACAAAATAAGACCGGCCACACTATCCAAGAATTCCACCTAACTTTCTGAAAATAAACAACCCATTTTTACATTTGCTACCTTCATTAACAATGCTAAAGATGAATCTCCGAAGACATTAACCAAATTTCATAAGTGCAAAGGAAGTAAGAGCTAAAATTTTCTTTCTCGTGAACTAGCTCACTAAATAAGACTTCCTCTCAAATGCTAGATACCCCAAACTTATTTTTTGCAATAATAAACTAAATAAAATTTATGAACCAGAACTTTTAGTCTACTGGTTTTTTTTTTCAAAATGAACCAAAAAGGGCATCAACAAACTCTTCCTTAATTTCCCAATTTAGCAATGTCTCGAGATTTACCAATTCTCAGATCACACTTAAGAATTTTCATCACTTTTCGACACTCTTGAATAATTAGGCACAACACATTTCAATTACTCACAAAGCATAATACTACCCAACCTAGAATGGCCAAACTTAATATAGAGGAGGTAAAAACATTTAATTTATATGGTTAAAAATACAGTGTAACAAGAAAAATTCATCAAATAGTATGCTTTTAGTGATGGATTATGACATGGCATTTATATGATGATCATGCAGCGAAAAATTAATAAATTCAATCATACATGCCACTCAATCCATAAACAAGAATCGAAAACATGCAATTTTAGGGTTTTAAAACTTACAACTTTAGATGCACTTCATGATTTGATTTTGATGATGACCAGTAACCAAGAAGGATTTGTTTGCCTTAGATCTTCACCACCAATGCCAAAGGAACAGCCTTTACGCCACTCCTCTCTATGTTCACACACACAATTGTAATGACGGCTTAAAATCGAGATTGCTAGCTCTCAATTTAAATATTGTGTAATGACAAAGGATTGAAGCTACAAGATTTGATCTTGCACTTCTTTTAGTTACTATTGCTGTCCAAGAACATAAGAGAACAAGGAACATTCCTTTTCTCCTTGTGAATTCGGCCAAGAAAATTTTGTGAGAGAGAGAGACAAGTTCACGCCTTAGGGTTTTTAATGATTCTTATTCAATATATATCACTTATTTTCTTAAGTGATAATGCCGAAATCCTCATCCATTTAGGTAGTGAATTTATTTTTAATCACTTCCTTAAAATAAGTAATATATATTGATTCAAACTCTTTTGAATTAATTTGAAACAAATATAAGACATTTAATCAAGATAAATCACTTAATTTAGAAATAAGCATGTGCCGAAATTCCCTTAATTTTTATCTTGGAATTTCGGTCACCTCATCTCTTATTTAAGTGGTTTAATTTGATTTAAATTCTTTTAGGCTTTAATACTCAATTAATTAAATTAATACAAGATAATCAATTAATTGAAATTAAACCTTGTTGGGCCGAATCTCTCTCTCTAATGGATCAAGGTTCATTTAGCAATTGTAATGCCCATTACATACATTAATTTGACTTTAATTAAAAGCCCAAATTAATGCCCAATACTTTATTTAAATATTTTAAGCCCAATGCTTTGTGTGCGATCCTATAAGTCCATTTAATGTTGGCAATGAATTAATGAATTAATTCAAAGGCTATATATATTCTCTAGCAAGATATTATAGCATTCCAAATTAAATGAAAATGCAAATGGCATTTAGTGACCTAATGCAATTTTGCATAGTCCCTTACCCATAAATATCATAATTAATATAAGCCATGAAGCTAGTCATCCTTATATATATTAATTCCTTTCTTGATATTCCAGTGACACTGAACTCTCAGATAAATAATGATTACTCATTATTTCATCTTGGTATGGCCATACACTTCTCAGTTTATTGATCAAGTGGCCGATGATATTTTCTCTCTTATTGAGAGGGGTAATCCCTTCACTTCTCTCATGCTCTCTAACATGAATCAATATATACCCAAGCATACCCATACTTGTCACTCTATTACGAGCACGTTAGGTGTATGTCAAAGTACACACTAATTCATAAAGAGTTTCATAGAGATTTTAGGTCTAAGAACTCCGATGCAAAACTTGCACATGAGAAACACTTATGACTTGTACCATGTAGTGTTCTCATGAACAGATCGAATCCAGATACCATGTTCTAAACATGTATCTATGATCTTTGATTGACACTCTAGTCCTTATGATCCGTAAGACAGAACTCAACTTATCAGAGAGAGCATACTAGTCTTAATTCATTGTTATTCTCATAACAATGACTAACTAGGGATATTTAGAATGAAGTCTCTATTGTTTCAAGGTCTTACAACCATATGCCTCACACATGATAACTTAAGCTGCAACAACATTCTTGGATAGTTCTATCAATTGATATGCACAGGAATACAATAGATAAAACAAATGCCTCATTTATTAACTAAAGTATTTTATTACAATGTATTGGGGCTAGGGCTTACACTAACATTTAGCACATGAAATTGGCTCAATGGGGCTAGCAATGGTAAAAATAAACAAAGGTACGATAAAAGTTATTTCAACGTGACTTCCGAAGAAAGGTTACCTATGTCATATCTTAATTTTGCCCGAGTTAAAAATTCATTTCAAAGGGTGATGAGGAAGGTTCTAGCTATCTTAGAATTCCTTCATTCAACTGCTCTCACACATTGGTTTTTCGATATTTTCACAAAATAGCCTAATGTGCATAATGAAGTAGAAATCAAACGATATATGACTAATTGAGACTAATTCGGAGAAAAATCTCGCTAAAGCATGTAACTACTCTCTTACTAAAATAGATTCTCTAAACAAACCATTCACAAATCAAAGTTCAAATTAATTCAATTCAAGAATAACTAAAGGCAAACTAGACTAAATGCAAAGATAAAAACAACTCAGCAGAAAATCAAACAACAAAATTCAAGAATTGAAATAAAAGATAATTAAAACAATTAAAGTAAAGACTAAGAACAAAACTACTAAAAGTAAAGATAAAAGATAAGATAAGGCAATAAATAAATTTAAACTAAAATAAACTACTTAAACTAAAAGAAACTGAAATTTAAAATTTAAACTAAACACTTTAACTAGATAATCTAATAACAACAAAAACTTATTATTTAAACTAAGACAACTTATAAACTTTAACACTAAAGATAATGGATTTGTGGTTTAAAAGACTTCATAAGTTTTAAGCACTTGAAGTAAATCTTCAATTTCAACAAAAGCTTTAGAAAATCCCAAAAAGCTTCAAAGAATATCTTCATCAAAATTAGCATAAATATTTACAAAATCAGAAATCAACAAAATCTTCATCTTCAATATTCACAAAATATATCTTTAACTCAAAAAGTAACTTCTCCCCCACCCCACACTTAAAACCTTACTGCCCTTAGCAAGTCAATTAAAATTAAACACAAAAATATTGAGATAGGGGAGTCTCTATAATCAGGACTCTAGTGGTGGTAGAGGTGGGAATTATGCATTAAAATGTGATGTAAGACTAGTAATACAAATTATCACTTGATAGAGCTTGTCCTGGAATGCAGTTTACTGTGCTGCTAAAGCATCCACCTTTTCAACCAAAGCAGCATACTAAGGAGAAGATAATGTCACAACTCCTTGATCCGGAGCACTAGATAATCCACTCAAACACCTCACAATCTTCTCCAAATATCCTCCCTCTAATTCAACCTAAAATGACACTCCACTGTATCATCATTAGTGACTACCTTTATATTATTCAGTAGTTTCTTGCCAATGTACTCCACTGAGGGTAGCATTTTACATTTCTTTAGTGGGTGCTTAACATCCTTGGCCAAAAGAGTAACCCAACCTCCCAGAGAAATCTTCTTAAACTTTTTTTTTGGGTACCACTACATCTCTTGTAACTTGTGCCACCAGCTTGTAGCACCATTTTAAAGCCTCGAAGCATACAAGCAAGAAAGAGTGCTTCAGGGAGGTTGACTTGCCCAACAGATTTGACATGGCACATGGAGAAGAATCTATGGATGATCCTGAGGGTGTGATCTCTTAGATGATGCACCTTGGTTTTCCCTAACTTGTACAGAGTGTCTGCGATAGCGTCTTTGATTTCTTCCCAAACACTATCATTGCCATAGTTAAGAAAAACATTTGGAGCATAAGTAGGGAATCCTAGTACCTCTACAAATCTCACAAAAGTCATTTCATAAAATTTACCCTTTAAGTAAATACTAACTAAACCTAAATTTATTTGACTATGCCTCCCTATTCTGCATCGTATTGTAGACACAAAGTCCCTTGTTAGAACATAGTAGACTAGCTCTTGGCATGAGAAAAATTATTCCCAACCTATATTAGTAATAAGCCTCTGCACTTCTTCCTTAATTTCTAACTTTTCAAGCAGCTCCATATCGAGGTAGGCAGTTGGAATATACTTGCACTTTGTGAAAAGATCATAATTCACTTTCTGATCATCTGGTACCCAACCCGGCACCTTGGATATTTTGAATTTTGGTTTGCTTGGGGGCTGCCTAAATGAACCAAGTGCATCATTGTTACAAGCTCTTTTTGGTGCCATTGCAAAGAAAAACAATAGCAAAATTAAACTCTTCACAAGAAGTAAGCAATCTCAGTTAATAAAACAAACCAATCTCAATCAATAGCAAACATACTGTGTCAACCATTTAGAAATTTAAGCACAGGAAGTAGACAATTTATACATAGAAACAATGCATGTAGGCACACAATGACAATTTGTATACATAAAATTTCATCACAACAAGTGTTCCCTGTAAGATTAATAATTTCAAAATGCACAATTGCCTAAAATTCCAACGGTATGTGAATCATAGAAAATGCAGTTAATAGAGTTAAGAAAAGATTTAAACCGTTTTAGAAACATGTGTAGTGTAGGGATCATAAAAGAAAATAAACCACAGGCATAAGCCCTTTAACCAACAGATGTAAGAAGTATTCCCAAGCCATCATGAAAATGAGCAGCCAAAATGAAATTTCCCCATCAATTTTAAATACAATGCACATGTAAAGCATGGCAGGCACAAATCAATAAGCTTAACAAAAATCGTAGCCATCAAATGTAATTACAACAGAAAATCAGTAAAGTGTGGGTAGAGTTACTGTTTGAAGAAATTTATCAATAAATAGCAAGCAAAGCATTGTGCTCAATCAAATTGGGTATTCAAAGATGAAAATTAAATTAAGATCAATAAAAATAAATTGCCAACCGCTCCAACTCCATAATTCTGCTGGGACAACCACAATTTAGAAAGCCAAATGCCCAAATGTTCATGCTTAAAACCCACAACCCACATGCATAGCCATTACACTGACAAATTCATTAATTACATCTAGTCTTGCCTACCTTTGCTCAAACCATTATATCAAACACTATTCATCAACATAGGGGTAGACAAATAACATATTAAGCCAAACACTCATCAACATTCATCAGGAAGTTATACACACCAAATTATATGCCAGATAATAGCAAAATAGTGTACCTTTCGAAGGGATAGTATGCAAAATAGTGAATCTCTAGCATCTTTCACAAATTCAAGTAATAGGTAACTCTTTAAACATGATAACCAAAGAACATTTTGCCAAATAGAACTAAAATTTGCAAGCATTTACAAACAAAGCAATAGAGGCAAAAATAGAGCATCTCTCAATGTCAATCCCACAATTCCACATTTATGAGCAAGAAATAAGCCAACTTCCTCAAGTCCTACATATCCTTTTACAACAGCCACTAGCAGCAACCAAAATAACAAAATGGAAGGAAAATAACAACTATAATCGTAGGGCTTAAACATTTTCCATTCATAGAGTGGGTGTTGGTAGCAAACCAATATGCATGTGCAAGATATGCAAATTCAAAATTAAGCATTGAAATCAATGTGTATTTCTAACAATGCCAATCAATTGGGATAAGGGTGAAGCAAAGGGTTCAGAATCACTACCAAAGTCCATGATTTGCAAGTCGCTTTCACAAGAGAAAAGCTAAAATCTAAGAAAAAGAACTCATTTAGGCAATTGTTCAAACAGTTGGTAGACATATTTCAAACTCAAGGAAATTTGACATTGACGAAATATTTAGAATTTCCAGTTGAAAATTAGGTTAATAAAAAGAAAAATAAAGGCTACAATATCAAAATTTTCATCAATGTTCACTAAATCAAGATTAAATCAATGCCCCAAATTAAAACTCTATGAACCCTAACCCTAATTATCATGCATTTTTGTTCAACCAAATAAAATTATTTTGGCAATCAATTGAAAATTACAAGAAATTAAAATGAATAAAGTGCAATGATTGATATACCATAAGAATTCTCAAGATTTGTGCAGAGAAGACAATGAACAAGAAGAACACTAAGTAAAGCACTTACGAGAAAAATAAGAAGAAAAAGAAAACGAAAAAGATAAAGAGGAAATGTAAATAGAAAACTAAAAAATAGAGCAATAATTAATCTAAGCAAGATGTCTAAACACGTAACAAATCTTCGACAAAAAACCATAAAAATTAATAATAAAAGAGGGAAGTCTAAGAACTCGCACTTGTTAAATCTCCTCTAACCATGATATTTCAATCAAAACGTAGTAAGAATATAAATATTTGATGAATAACAAGAAGGATAAATCAAACATGGATTAAAAATCATAATAATTGATAAAAAATATTATCATGGGGGTTTAAATCGATTGCATAGTGAAGAAAATGAAGAAGAAACAAAGATAAAATAAAGAAAAAAATAAAACAAAGAAGATTAAAAATGAAAGCAAAATAAAAATAAAACAAAATAATAAACAAAAATAAAACAAAATAAAGAAGATTAAAGAAAAGAAAAAAGAGAAGAATATTACTTTTTGTAGTCATAACAAAAGTAAAATGGGTTTATGCTAGTAAAATTGTTGAAGTTCACAGAGGAAATTGTAGCCAAAAAGTGAGAAGAAACTCGGAGAAAGCAAAGAAAATACAAAGAAATGAACAGACACATTGTAAAATTTTGATTTTTAAGATAGGGTTTTAGGGGGGTCACGGTCACTACCTAAAGGTAATTACCATGAAGTAAAACCGATTTCGCTTCTGAACTAAAAAATTAATGAACTGCCACAGTAATTATAAAAGCTTTGCCACCATGAGGTAAATAATTTCAGTACAAAATGTAAAATTACCCTATGTCACGGTGACAACAAAAAGCTAGGCACTGTGACCAACAACCCTTTAGTTATAGAATCGAAATTTCACCTATATCACAATAACAACCAAAACCTAGCCACCGTGACCCCTAAAAATTTTCCAAAAATTTTTACTTTCCAAACAAAAAAAAACTTTAGGCCACAAAAACTAACTTTAAAAACTACTTCAATAAGCAAATTTTCAAATAATGGTCTATGAACCCAAAACTTTTGAACCAAAACCCAACACAAATAACAACCTACAAAAATAAAAGAAATTCTTATAAAAGTGAGGGTTAGAATTAGTTCATAATTTACCAAGTCTACAATTGGACTTTCATGTACTGTCAAGGTGACAATCACTGAAGCATCGTTAAATCTCGATTCAAAATATGGTTTCAAACGATGTTTGTTCACCTTGAACTCCTTTTCATCTCTTGAGTTCTTTACTGTCACCACTCCAAATTGATTTGCTTTCATAACTTCAAAAGGTCCTTTCCACCTCAACCTTAATTTTCCAAGGAATAATCTTCAAGCAACTATTGTACAATGGCACTTTCATCCCGAGTACGAACTCCTTCCTTACCAACTTTTGCTCATACCACTTCTCGGTTTTATCCTTATAACCCTTCGCATTGTTGTATGCCCATAAAAGAAACTCATCCAGTTCATTTGCCTGCAAAAGATATTTTTTCTAGCACTTTTTAGATCAAAATTTAAAAATTTGGTTCCTAAAAAGCCTTATGCTATAGTTTCACAGGTAAATGACATGATTTTCCATATATAAGCCTAAATAGAGACATTCTGATTAGAGTTTTAAAAGCCATTCTATAGGCCCACAATAACTCATCTAGCCTTAAAGACCAGTCTTTGCTGGACTTATTAATGATTTTTTTTCCAAGATGGCTTTTAACTCCCTATTGGAGACTTCTACCTATCAATTGGATTGAGGGTGATAAGGTATTGTGATTTTGTACCTAACACTGAAATTTCTCAAGAATGCCTTAAATTGGTGGTTCATGAAGTATTTCCCATCATTTTTAATCATAGCTCAGTGTTCCAAATCTATTGAAAACATTTCTACATAAAAATTCTAGCACAACCTTTAAATCGTAACTTCTAGTAGCTATGGCCTCTACCCATTTACTAACATATTTAATAGCTACTAGAATATATTCAAACCCAAAGAAAATAAAAAATGGCCCAATGAAATCTATGCCTCACACTCTATGATATTGTTTAAAGGCATTTCATCTCTTTTAGAAATATTTCTCACTCTTTGGCATTTATCACAAATTAGCGTAAAAAATTTCACATCCTCAAACATGGCTGGCTAATAAAAATATAATTGTGGAATCTTTAAAACTGTCTGATTAGCACCATGATGTTCTCCAGCTTCTCGTCCATGGCAATCTTACATAATTGGTCCTTGCTTCTCATTGGGGACACACCTTCTAAGTATTTGATCTGCACATAGTTTAAACAATTATGGATCATCCTAAATATATAATCTTGCATTCAATTTCAATTTCTTCCATTATTTCCATGTTAATTCCCTCAGAATAAAATCTCCTGCAAGATAATTCGCTATGTTAGTAAACCAAGGAATATCAACATCACATGAATAAAGAGCATAAATAAACTCATTAGGGAAGAAATCATTTATCTCCCTTTTCTTAATATGCTAATGTTCCAAGTGAGATAGATGGTTTGCCACAAAGTTCTTGGCACCATTCTTGTCCTTGATCTCCAAATTGAATTCTTGTAGCAATAACAACCACCGAATTAACCTTGGTTTTGACTCTTTCTTTGCAAACAAGTGCTATAAAGCTATATGATAAGACCAAACAATTACTTTAGAGCCAAGAAGATAAGAGCAAAATTTTTTGAAAGCAAACATAATAGCGAGCAACTCATTTTTGGTGGTATTGTAGTTGACTTGGGCTTTTGTCAACATATGGTTGGCATAACAAATAGCATGAAATATTTTATCATGCCTCTGCCCTACCACTGCTCCTAGTGTAATGTCACTGGCATCACACATCAACTCAATTGGTAAGCTATAATTCGGAGAAACAATCATCAGAGGTAAGATTAAACTTTTCTATAATGTGTTAAATGCCTATAAACACTCGTTATAAAAATGAAATGTAGCATCTTTGACAAGCAAATTAGATGGTGGTTTATCAAATTTTGAAAAAACTTTAATAAAGCACTTATAAAACCCAGCATGTCCTAAAAAACTTCTAATCCCTTTGATATTAGTGGGAGGTGGTAACTTTTCAATAACATCAATTTTAGCTTTGTCCACATTTATCCCTTTTTCAAGCACTTTATGCCCTAACACTATCCTCTCCCTAACCATAAAATGGCACTTCTTCCAATTAAAAACTAGATTAGTTTCCTTACAACTTCCCACCACCAATTCTAGGTTAGCTAAATAACTCTCAAAATCTTTCCCATAGATGGTAAAGTCATCCATAAAAACTTTCATGAAATGCTTAATGAATTCATGGATAATGGACACCATTCACTACTGAAATGTAGCCGATGCATTATAAAGGCCAAAGGGTATGCATCTATACACGAATGTACCATAATGATAAGTAAAGGTAGTATTTTCTTAATCCTTAAGGGTAATTGGTATTTGTAAGTGCCTTGAATACCCATCTAGAAATCAAGAAAACTTTTTACCCGCTAACCTCTCTAACATTTGATCGATAAATGGTAAGGGGAAATGGTTTTTTTGGGTGGTAACATTAAGTCTCTTAAAACCTATGCAAACTCTCTAACCCATAATTGTACAAGTTAGAATAAGCTCATTCTGCTCATTTTGTATTACTATAATTCCCCCTTTCTTTTGAACACATTGCATAGGACTCACCTAGTTACTATTGGAGATAAGATAAATTATACCTAAGTTAAGGAGCTTGAGTACCACTTTCTTTACCACCTCTTGCATCGTTGGATTAAGTCATCTTTAGGGTTAAACTATCGGCTTAAATTCTTCTTCCATGGAAATCTGATGCATGAAATAGCTTGGATTAATCCCCTTTAAGTTTGATATCTTCCATCTAATTGCCTTCTTGTGTTTCTTTAGTATAATAATTAATAGCTCCTCCTCCAAACGTATGAAAGAAGAAGATATAATTACTGGTTTATCATTGTCTTCCAAAAGCACATACTTTAAGTGAGAAGGTAAAGTTTTCAATTGAGCCTGTGTCTCATTTTAAGGAATATCTAGAATTTCCTCGTCCTTCACATCTTCCTCACTCTCCTTATCTATGGCCGTACTATCTCTCTCTTTACTCCATCTGACTCTTTATCCTTCAAAGAATGCATCAATATCTATGGCAGCTACCATCTCTCTCTTTACTCCATCTGACCCTTTATCCTTCAAAGAATGCATCAAACATAAATTTAGTGGATCATCTAATAAAATCCTCATTTGATTTTCCTCTACACACTTTTGCACCTTATCCATAAAATAAATGGACTCTTTTAAATCACTTGATGGGTACTTTGTAGCTTTGTTAATGTCTACTAGCAACTCTTTATTATTGAATCGTATGGTAACCGTTTGACTATGTACATTAATTAAAGCTTTTACTATATTAAAAAATGGCCTCCCTATAATGAGTGACACTTTTCTATCCTCTTCTATCTCTATCATTATAAAATCTATAGGAAAAATAAAATTTTCCATTTTCACCAATAAGTCCTTTATCACCCCCTTAGATTTCCTTACTGATTTATCAGCCAATTAGAGCCTTATACCTATCTCCTTAAGAGCACCAAGGTTCAATTTTCTGCACATTGAGTATGGCATCAAATTAATGCTAGCTCTCAGGTCACATAAGGCATTACCAATAAAATTTTCATCAATTTCATAGGGCAAAATCTTCCAATTTCTTAGGAATCTTATTCATTATAATGGCACTATAATTCTTTGTAAGTTGTACAGTTCCACACCCTTCCAGTTTCTTTTTATTAGAACAAAGTTTTTTTTTTTCATAAATTTAACATAGTTATCTAAAGCTTCAACAAAAGGAAAATTGATTTGCAATTTCTTAAACATTTTTAAGAATTTAGTCAATTGCTCATTTTTCTTTTCCTTCCTAGCTATAGCAAGAAATGACAACCTATTTATATCAAGATCCTCTACATTGGAATTCACTATATTTTTACCCTTGTCAATGATAGGAGTATCTACATTCACCTCTGCCCTTACGTTAGAGTCACTTACCTTTCATGTCGGCTTCTCCATATTTGATAACGATGATGAAGACAACTTACCTTGCTCTTCCCCTTGTGTTACCTCCTTACCACTCCATAGTGCGATTGCTTTGGGCTCCTCATTGGGATTTCTATCAACATTGGATCAAAAAGTGCTCGTTTGTCTATTGGATATTGAATTGGGAAGTTGGACTAGTTATGTCTCTATAATTCCATTGATCTTGCAACTTCCTCCATATCTTTTAAGTAGACATGAACTGCTGTTGACTATTCATGAAGCTCATAAGCATATCTTCAAGGTTTGGCTTTTTATCTTGCACATGTAGTCTTGCCTGAAATCCAAGTGGATGATATACTTGCTGTTGGTTTTGATTTGAACTTTGACTTTGATGTTATGGTGGTAGGTATGGTGTTTGGTAATGTTTGGTCACTTAAGGATGGTAAAACTGGCTATGTTTATAGGTGACATTTTGGTTGAAGGGAGCTTTTGGTTGTGTTTGAAAAGATGAAGCCATATGATTTTCCTCTCTATAAGAAAAATTCAGGTGATTCCTCCAACCTGAATTGTAGGTATTGCTGTAAGGATCATTTCTTCTAAAGTTTCCTACTGCATTCACATCCCCTATAACTCAACTATCTTGAGCACATTGTCCTCTATCATATAATCCATAGTCTTGGGAAACATAAGCTACATTTTGCACTTTTAATTAGCTTAATTCTTTCCTCATCAACTCTAACTTCATCAACATTATGTACACCCTACCTTTTGGAACTACTCTTGGGGTTGCCCATTGTGAATCATTTGCCACCATCTCATCTAACAAATGAAAAGCATCTTCCGACAACTTATTCATGAATGACCCACCCAATGCAGCATCTAAAAGTGATATTGTAGGTGTTGTAACTCCCAAATAAAAGATGGTCATTACCTAGTAAAATACTATATCATGATATGGATAGCTCTTTAATAGCCTTCTAAATCTTTCCAATGCTTCGTGGAAAGGCTCTCTATTCATTTGATGAAAGCTGATGATATTATTGCGAATGCTAGCTATCTTTATTGGAGGAAAGAATTCCATTAAAAATTTCTTCTGCAATTGTTCCCATATCTAAATTGATTGGCTTGGTAACATCTAAAGCCATTCTCTTGCTTTTCATTAAGTGTGAAGGGAAAAAATTTTAACCAAATTGCATTAGTAAAAATACTCGAAATCTGAACTATGTTGCTAACCTCCAAAAATATGTCAAGATGTTGGGTAGGATCTTCTAACTTCGAACCAGAGAATTGATTTCTTTGAACCATTATAATGGTAGCTGGTTTTAACTCAAACTGTATAGCTCTTGGCAATATAATATTATGATGTTCTTCATTCCACCTAAGCATAACATAATTCCTTATTATTGTTTATATAGGCATCTTTTTTCTTAGCCTAGCAGGAACTTTATGTTATGCTTTTGGCATTTTTTCATTCTTAGAAGGAATCTTATCAATAGAAGGATCCGAATTCATGTTGTTCTCTCGATTAACTCTCCTTATTTGATGTAAAGTCCTCTTGATTTTAGGGTTATAAGGTGCTAGTTATTCTTGCTTCAATCTATGCATGTACTATGAATCACTTGAAAAGAATTAAAAAAATAAAATAAGAAAAAGAAAACACATATAAATAATAATCAAAACTCACAAACACGTGAATCCCCAATAACGGTGCCAAAAACTTAATGTGACCTCAACTAGTGTACTGAATCGACAAGTAATATAGGGTGCTAAAATTTAAGATCCACAGGATAAGTGCAAGCAATGAAATTAAGTGTATGCTAAAAAATTCCCAGATTTTTATATGATAAGTTATCTAAACTATAAAGATTGTATAAAAAGGAATAATTAAAATAAAACTAGCTGAAATCAAATAAAAACTTGAGCAAAACAAAGTAGATATAAGATGAAAATTAGTAAACTAGCAGTGTTGGTTAGGTTCACTCATCCTCCCTATACCTAAATATGAATTTTATTAATCTTAAGTTATATAGATTGAATTGGGATAACCCTCTATACCCAAGCATCCCATACTAGAGCAGGCTATTCTAATCACAAAGTGTCCCATCTAGAAGCAAGTCTCAAGATTAGCTTATGCATAGGTCTAACATCCTAGGTTCGATTTTCGTTCCCATCCTGGAGCCAAATAACCCAAGGTCCCATTCATTTTACTCCAAACTCTACTCTTAATATCATAAAACTTGCAACTCATCGAGTCCCATACTAGAGCAATCTCAAAGTTATAGAAATCACAATAAAAAATAGAGCATAGATGCATTCATGGCATTTAAAAGTTAAAATCAAATACCCAATCTAGATAACATGATACAATGATCCATCAACAACAGATAAAATAATTAAAATATCAAAACCCATAAAATAACACTGAAGAACCAATAAAATGAACCATCTATCTATATATAAAATCAAATAATTTCAATATTCACATTGGGTATTAGGGATTTAATGATCCCCTAAACAACTAAGTGACTACTCATAATCCATTACAAAAGAAAAAGGAAAAAGGAAAGAGTAAACCCATAAATTCATTACTGATGATGACCACCCAGTTGAATCCAAGCTTCTTCGATCTTCTTCTCCAAGCCTCCAATGAAAGATGAGTTCCAAAATGAGAATAGGAAATCTAATCTCTATATTTGTGTAAATCTATTCTATTTGCAAGTATAAATCAATAGAAAATGTATAAAAAACTAAGGAATGAAAGAACGAATGAAAAGAAAGAAAACTATATCTGAAAATTCATGATTTTTCCAAACAAAAAAAATTCCCTTTTATAATCCCGCAAGGGTCACGGTCACCATGAATTCTTAGTGATCATGAGGTATTTAAAAACCCATTTTGGACTGCATAGGTCATGATCACCATAGATTTCTGCTAATTTTGAGATACTTCTCAAATCCATTTTGTACTAAAAATGAATACCTTACAGTGGCAATCAATTTTTGCTGATAGTGAGGTGCTACTCAATTGCATTTTGCCTCTAAAACAAATACCTCATGATGGAAACCAATTCTTGCTGATCGTGAGGTGCTTTTCATCCTAGTTCTATAATAAAGTGCACTAAGTCACGATGGGAATGAATTCCTGTTCGTGAGGTGATGAAACTCTATGTTTTGCCAAAAATTCACCAGGTCGTGGTCACAACCAATTTTTTTTATCACTGTGAGGTACCTAAAAAATTTGAAATTAAGTACAAATCACCATTAAATGCTCTCCAATAGATATAAAAGGTAGAATTTATTAAAACTGAAAGAACTTATTGAAAATAACCAAAATAAAGCAATAAATATAGAAGACACTTAGAACTAGACTGAAAAAGACTAAAAACTAAACACTAAATTGGAGTTATCAGTTATAAAAATCAAAGGAAAGGAATTACAGATGCCTGCATCTGAGTCTAGGTTATAGATAGATAGGTATGCCTAGAAAGGTATATTGCAGCTGGTATAGTTCCGACCCCATTTGGGTTGTAATACAATGTTGGCCTTATTTGGGTCGCTTAGCCGACCCCCTTTGGGTTTGCATGACTGTAGACATTGGGCCTGAGTCAGCCTCTATCAGGGTTACCTAATGAGGATAATTCTATTTTAGAAACAACCAGGAAGTAGTGGCACTCTATTTCACTTCAGTATCGAGTTTTTAAAAATATTCCATCACAAGTTTGGAGGGTCAAAAAATAGTGTTTTATTAACATGCATATGTTTCTCTCTCTGGGATGGGTTAAATGAGCACATCTGTAGGCTTTGGTTTGACTCAAAAATGAGTCATGACCTTGACTTACGAGGTTAAAATTGTTACTCACTTTTGAGTCACAGCCTAAAGGGGTGACTCACTTCCCCTTCATTTGGATCGTGATTTAAGTCATTGGATTTAACTCTTATAAGTCCCAGGTCAAGATCGCAACTCACCTATTTTTTTCCATTAAGTTGATTTTTTGGACTTTTCTGAGGGTTTCACATATGAGTCAAAGTCGTGACTGGGTTTTTTCCATAAAAAATTCTAGGTTTTCTTGCAAAATAGAGGATTATTCTTAAGATAAAAATATTCTACCTTTTTTAGTCTTAATCTAAGGCATTTAAAGGTAATGATTTCTCTTGAATGAAAGTAACAAATTTCTTTGAAAAAATACCAAAAAACTCTAGAGAGAGAAAATAAGGAAAAACTCTCTATTTTCATATGGTTTTCTAAACAAACGAAAGAAGCAAGAAGGGGAAAAGGAGGTGCTCTCACTGGATTGTTAAAGTACCTCAGCTAAAGGTAATGTAAAAGGCAAACTCATAATTCTTGTTTAGATCTTGGACTTTTGTTCTTGTAAATTATAATTTTCAGCATTTTATACATTCTCCATGCTATGTTTTTGTTGTTTCTTCTCTATATAATGAGTGATTTTTGACGATCTTTGCAAATAATGTTCTATAAGTATGTTTGTGTGTAATATTATGTTTTATGCATGAATATCTTATTTATATGTGAGTTTAACTAAATTTGATGCTTGTTGGTTGTCATTTTCTCTCTCTAAAGTATGTTTTGCTCACATGGTATTTTTTGTGTAATTTATTTTATTTTGTGCTTTTAAAGTGGTTTTGAGCATATGAGTTGATTTTCTAAAGTTAGAAGTGTTTTCATGTGTTTTGGGGAATTATATGGTAATTTGGATGTTTAAATTTCGATTATGGCATCATTCCAGTAGCTATTGGACATTCCAGAGGTGACTCATGGCCTTGAGTCGTGAGGCTATAATTTCACGCTGACTCATCATGACTCATTCTAGAATGGGCCGTGACTCACTTAGTAGGCTGTGACTCGGCCCACTCAAGGCTGTGACTCACTTCTTTAGGGCCATGACTCACCCTTTACCTCTAGAGTGAGTTTATGACTCACTCTTGGCCTTTTTCCTTTGATTTTTATTTGTCTTTTCTCATTTCTTATTTTGATTTCTTATTATTTTCTATTTATTCTTTTTTCATTGGTTTTTTTACTGTAATTAGTTTATTTTTTTTCTTTCTATTAATTTTTTTACGATGATTAATTTCTCTTTTTTTAAAATTTAGATTTATTGTCCAACTAATGTTATTTTATTTTGATTTTGCCTTGGGTAAAATAAGTTACGAGTTTGCATGAAAATTTGGGAGTTAAAGATTGAGCTCATTCAGCTCAATATTGAGTTTTTAGATTTGTTCAATTATTTATTCATTTATTTTTTATTTTATTATTTACTTATTTTGCTTGATAATTTGTAATAGCTAGTAAAAAATGGGCATTTTTGGCACAAAAATTAAGTGAAAATTCACACTAAGTGTTTTCTACTTAATTAATTAATATTTAACAAAACAAACCAATGTCCATCCTTTATTACCTCACAGTCATATACATATTTATAAAATATGCATGAGGAATCAAAATTTCCAAAATGATTAATAGCCTAATTTATGCATATTTCTTTATTGCTTTTATATTATTTTGTCAAATTATTCTTGCATGATTAACTTAAAAACTCATTAAATGATTTTATACCAGTTTGAGTGGGATTTTCTCGATAATAAAAGGGACTAATGTTCATATTTCTACTCACAAAATAACATGTAAATTAAGGATTTATTTCTTTCATACAAAATGATTTTTACCTTAAAATTGATTAATACAATTGTTTTCCAAAAGCCATATGGGTCCAATGCCCTATTTTTTTTATCCAAAATATACTCAAAATGCTGACCATTATTTTTTAAAATATGCATGCAAGGACCAATGTCCTCATCAAAGAAAGACTACTAAATTCCATGATTTATGTATGGTTAATGTTTATACAATTTATCGCTTTTTATGTGCTTATATTACGTTATTTAATTCTTTACCTTGTAATGCATGAGAAGAGGATTGAAATAATTAACTATAAGCAATCATTTATGTAAGCATCAACCAAGTATGTAAATAAGAGTGAAGTTCGAACTATCTCTGGTTTTGGCTTCATAAGGTAAAAACTCACTTTTCCAATATTTTATTGGATAGCAACTCCATAATACCTACCTTGTGGTGCCCAATAAATACCTTGTATGGTAGTCACCAACAAATGAATGGGGATACCCTGAGAAAATATCTTATGCCTTTTTAAAACCTAAGACATCGCGGATTAGTTTGAATCCTTATCTATTATGAAATAATTGACTTTCGCGACTTAAATGAGCTTTGGTCCAATTTTGAGCCCTAAAAATGGGTTTTCAAGAACAAATTGGATGCCTACAAGGTGTGGCACATGTCACAGCGGCAACTCCATTAGGGATTGTTAGATTTTACTCTAAAAGTTACTTGGTTGATTTAATATAAATGACTTCTTATGGTTAATTATGTCAATTTTATTTAAGTTAGGTTGCATTAGAACATACTACGACCTTAAAATTAGGTTAGGCATCCTCATTTGACTAATGGTGCATTCTTGAAGCATAATTCTATGTTTACTCAATATAGGGAATTGTTAGCGAATAATCACCATCCCAAGCCTCGTACCATATGGTATATTAAATGGTGAACCAATTGATCATTACACTCATAATGAGCTAGACCCATTGGTAAGGACCAAGTTTAGGTAGCCCTAAGGTTGTACTACCATACCAAAGCCTCATGTAATGGCATAAATACTTTTCCAACACCATTCTTGCTATTTGGATACCTATATACTCTATCAGATTTTGATAAATTAAGAAGGGTGCTAATCAAAGGCTATCATGCCCCGGTGGGCCTACTTTATTTATCTGAATTCGTAAATATACAGTTATCAATAATGCATTTGCTTACGCTTTAAGTAAAAAGAGGTTATGTTGCTAGTTTTCTAACGTGCACCATGCATGTTCATTGGGGTTCTCTGTTAGCCTATAGGCTGATTTCACCTAGGAAAGAGACTATATAAGCCCCTGTATGAGAGAGATAAGTTTGGAAGGTTTGGTTTTGATTTGCACATGTGTTTTGAAAAATGATGCATAATATGCCCATGTATTACATGCATAATCATGCATCATGCTAACAAATTCTTTTTTTCCAGCCATGATATAGTCCATCTAAATGGTTTAGGGATTCAACTTGTGATGGAAAGATGAGTGTTCATTGAATAAGTTTCTATCTTGAGTTTCTATGGGAATTCACTTTGGGTGAAGCTATAATGGCCCTGATGGAAATGTACTAGTAGGAGCTAAATCTTTTGGTTAAACTGGAAGACTAGAGTCTTACTTGAGGATTTTAGATTATTGCAGCCACCATAGAGTCAACAGGGTGGTTCAAGAGTTCAAATGGGTCTCTAGTTAGGAGGCCTTTATTAAAGTCATTGGACTTAGCATCAAAAATTGATTTCAGTTTGGCTAAAGTCTTTAAGCGAGCTTTAGAACGTACAACCATGGTAGATCCAACATAGACTAGGGCTATTGATAGTTAAGAACTAGATAGGAGATTAGATGAGTTTGAAAGAAGAATAAGGGCTATAATTACTGATATGATGAGTTCCCTAGCATAGCTTGCTAGTCAACAAACTTTGGTAGCCATTATTGCACGTGTAAAGCCTATTATCACTGTAGGCAGTTCAATTATTGCCACTGCAGGGCCTTCTTTGATGACTGAATCAAAAGGTACTGGGTTAAGAGCATCATTTATTAAACAACAAAAGAATAAGGGTATTGCTACTGAGGAATATTTTATTCTTGATGAGGAAAAAGAACTAGTTGTAACACAAACCTCGAAGGGGAAGCTCCCTAGCATAAAGGATGCAATTCTTAGGAAATGGAAAAAAAGATAAAAGTGATGGCTCAAGTCTTATCGGCTGGGAAGAGGGTTATTCCAGAGGATAGGGATTTGGAAAGTGAAGATGTGCTTCCTCAATAGTCTAAGATGCTTGATTTGCCTAAGTTCGACGGCACTTTTGACCTTTCTACCCATATCAAGCAGTATATCCTGGTCATAAAAGGCACCACTCTTACTAAAAGGCAAAAGGTTAAATATTTCAACCTTAGTCTTACAAGCCCTATTATCAACTAGTATTACAGCTTATATATACATACCAAGGAAGATTGGGATAGGTTGACAAAAGGGCATTTAAGGTAATATGATTGTAGCATGTGGATGAAGGTTACTTTGAAATATCTTAAGCTGCTGCAATAGAAGCAAGATGAGTCCTTCTGCTAGTTTTTGACAAGGTGGAGGAATAAAGTAATGGAGATGAAAAGAAAGCCTGACACCACCGATCAAATTAGGCTTTTCATTAGAAATGCTAGCCCTTATATGAGAGAAGGCTTAAAGATGAAGGGGTTAAAGATTGTAAGTCCTTAAAGGATATTGCCATTGAAGCTGAAGATAAATACTTGGGTAAGAAAGCAAGCGCTATAGGTAGTACGAGTTTTAGCTATAGTCACTAAGGGTATAAAAGTGCAGATGGTAAAGCTAGTGGCACAGGTGTTACTTGAAAGACAACCAATATGTTTGCTGTTGAGAACACTTAAAGGTATTATTCAAACCTAGACAGATCTTTGTCATGGGTACTTGATTGGTTGATAAAGGAAAAAAAATTATAGCCATTACAAGTTAAGCCTGCTAGAAGTCATGGTTAGCCTAATCATCGAGCTGATCAATACTATGAATATCATCAACACACAAGCCATCTTGCAAATCACTACAGGACTTTG
The DNA here is from genome assembly GCA_037975025.1 of Excoecaria agallocha. Classification (NCBI taxonomy): domain Eukaryota; kingdom Viridiplantae; phylum Streptophyta; class Magnoliopsida; order Malpighiales; family Euphorbiaceae; genus Excoecaria; species Excoecaria agallocha. The sequence goes on along the minus strand of CM075822.1, from coordinate 31,273,999 downwards.
AGGGATAAGATCCAAGATCTTATTGATAGCAAATAAATTACAAAGAAAAAAGGGAATTATAATATGGTCTTGCCTCCTGTATCGATGATTGGTTCAGGTATGCCAGAGTGGTGTGTGTTATATGACTTGTATGGTAATGAATACCTAGCCATTACTTGCTCTAAGTGGTTAAAAGAAAGAGAGGAGAATAAGCTGGGGGTATGTGTGATTAACTGTTGGAGTCACCCAATGAAAATGAAGACGATATCGATCCTATAGATTTATGGGATTCTTAGAATGAGGAAGAAGGAAAAAAGGTAAAGTTAATTACTCAAAGTGGCAGGGTGGTGCCAGAGGTAAAGAGATAACCAGATCCATAGCCATTGCCTATGGAAAGGGAATAGGAGGTGAATCGGATCCTCAAATAGCTAAAGAAAACTCTTACTTATATTTCAATCTGGGACTTGCTTAGTTGCTCTCCCATAGGTAAAAAGTAGTAGAGGCCTTGTGTGAGTCCATTATGGCTACAACTATTTTGCCCTTAGAGCTACTAGACTTGGTCAGAAGAAGTGCCGAGAAAAATATTATGTATAATAATGGGGATTTTCCCATTAAATATCGAAAGGACAATCATCCTTTGTAAATAAAGGCCCAAGTTAATGGAAATCATACAACATATGTGATGGTGGATGACGGATCCTCTATCAATGTGTGTCGACTGGTAGCACTTTCAATGTTTAGGTTAAATGAGTCTATGTTGAGTAAGTCTGACCTAGTGGTCATAGCCTACGATAATTCTCGAAGGCAAGTGATGGATACTTTTAAGGTTGATGAGAAGAGTGGGTCAATCAACACCGAGATAAAATTTGTAGTAGTGCCAATACCTACTAACTTTTTTATGTTGTTAGGAAGACCTTAGTTTCATAAAGTGGGGGTAGTTTTATCAACTCTTCACCAGATGGTTAAGATTCCCCATGAAGGTAAAGTGGTTACCATAAAGGTTGCCAAGGAAAACTAGGTTTATGTATTGGGGATAGCAAATCAACCATTTAGTGGATTTCATGTAACTACCATTAGTGCAGATGATGGAAGTGAGCAACAGTCTACCCCTCAATTGGTGAATATGATGAAGAACATGAATTTTTTGCTAGAAGTTGGGTTAGGTAAATATTCCCAAGGTCCTTCTAAAGCTATTACTACAACAAGATAGATCAGTCGGAAGGGATTACCACACATTCTTTATAGCTTTATGCCTACCTCTATTGTATCTCAATATTGTCGTAAGATTGAGCCTATGCTGATTGAAAGGAAGGTTATTCTTGGGTTTGAAATATTCAATGATGTTTTTAACTGGATCAGTGAAACCATCAAACCTGCTAGAGGGTTTTGGAATGAATAAATTATGATCAAGTTATCTGAATGGGATGATGTTCCTGAGGAGATCATAACTCCAGAATTATTACCTTCCAAGGTTAAGGGGAAGGAAAAAGTTAAATTTGAAATTCTTGTTCTTGGGTTGAGAGAGGATATTGAATAAGCTATCATAGAAGTAGATCAAGAGGCTCTATCGAAGGCAGGAGATGGAGCAGGCTTGTCCAAGGCATCAAACTCACCAGATGTAGATGAGGATGTTTTTATAGATATGCTTTTTGTACTTGAATTTTTTAACGATGATGTATATGGCTCCTCGTATGTTAATAATATAAATAAAATTGCTTACTTGTGTGATGTATCGCATAATTTCATTTCACATGATCATGATTATAAAGCATCTATATTCAATTTTAATTTAATAAGTACTACTCCATTCAATCTTAGTACTCATACAAACCCAAAAAGAATCTTGATAGCAAGTAACGTTGCTCCTGAAGAGAGAAAAAAATTTACGAGAATATTGAAAAAATATGAAAAAGTCTTTGTCTAGACATATAAAAACATTTTAGGAATTGATCATGTAGTCGCTGAGCATGCCATCCTTACCTATCCTGGGTATAAGCCTGTTAAGCAAAATCTTAGGAGGCTCAGGTCAGAATAGGTAGAGAAAGTCAAAGAAGAAGTAAAAAAGCAAATAGAGGCTAAGTTTCTGGTAGAATTCTAGTAACCTACTTAGTTGGAAAATGTAGGTCTAGTGGCTAAGAAAGATGAAAGGGTTTGAGTCTATATGGACTATAGGGATATGAACAAGGCCTATCCAATGATGATTTTTCGCTTCCTCACATAGATGTCTTTGTAGACGGTGTAGCTACCTGTGCAATGTATAATTTTGTGGATGGATATGTTGGATACAATCAAATTTTGAATAAGATTTTGGATAGGATTAAGATGACATTCATTACTAAATAGGGCACATACGCTTACAGAGTCATGCCATTTGGGTTGAAGAATGCAGGTACAACTTATAAGAGAATGGTTATAAAGATTCTAGATGATTTGATCCATAAAGAAGTAAAAATATACATAGATGATATGATGATCAAATCGGTAACTCGAGAAGGCCACTTTAAAGCTTCGGAAAAGTTCTTTCAAAGGATTGATAGCTATAACCTTCATATGAACCTAAAGAAATACATGTTCGAGATAAAGTCAGGGAAGCTCTTAGGATATGTTGTGAGCTAGAGAGGGATAGAAGCAAATCTTGATAAAGTAAAGGCCATCAGAAAGATGCCCGTACCATAAAAGGAAAAAAGTTAGAAGATTTTTGGGTAGTCGATTCATAGATAAGTTGACTTCCATCTATGACCCTATCTTCAAGTAGCTTTAAAAAGATCAATCGGTGGTATGGAATGAAGATTGTGAAATAGGTTTTGAAACTATAAAAAAATCTCTTACATCCACTAGTATTGAGGCTGCCACAAGCCAAAAAGCCTTTGATTTTGTATGTTGCTCTAGAAGATAGTTCAGTAGGAGTTATGATGGCTCAAGAAGATGATTTTGGGATTAAATATGTTGTATATTATCTCAACAAGATGTTCCTACCATATGAAACTAAGTATGTGAAGGTAAAGAAGCTTTTTTTTATCGATCATCTAAGCTTTTAATAAATTAAGGTAGTATTTTCATTCGTACATGGTGTAAGTAGTAGACAAGTAGAATCATATTAAATACTTGCAAGAAGCACCCTCACTGTTGGGAAAAATGGGAAGGTGGCTGATCTTTTTGTAAGAGTTTGATATTGAGTATATTAATAAAAAAACCATCAAGGTAAGAGATATAGTAGAATTTCTAGTAGACAATCGTTAAAAGGGAAAGAGATATCTTATAAATTCCCTTATAAGAACATTACAACTATAACAGTTTGAGGATGGCAAATATTCATTGATGGAGTCGTGAATAATAAAGGCACAAGAATAGGAGTAATTCTAGTAACCCCTGAGGAAAGCAAGCTGTCTTTAGCCAAACAAATCAAATATAAGGTCACAAATAATGAGGTTAAGTATAAGGCATGCATATTTGGATTGGAAGCTTTACTGGCCTTGGGGGCAAGAAGTGTAGAAGTTTAGGGTGATTCATCTTTGGTGGTTTACCAAGTAAAGGGTAAATGGTATGTGAAAGAAGAATAATTGATGCCTTACGCAAAATATTTGAAGGCTTTAGGTAGTCAATTTGAGGTTTGTACTTTTGAGTATGTTCCTCAGGATGAAAATCAATTAGTTGGTGGCCTACAATTAAGATGTATAGATGAGAAAGAAGCTAAGAAAGTTATGAACAAGTACACGCTAGAGTTTGTGGTGTTCACATGAATGGGCTAGCTTTGGCCAAAATGATAATACGCCAGGGATTTTTTTGGCTTACTATGGATACAAATTTTTCCAGATATGTAAAAGAATATTAGCTATGCCAGCAATATGCTGATTTGAGACATGTGCTCATGTCATAATTGTGTAACCTTACCTGACCCTGGCCCTTTACTACTTGGGGCATTGATATCATAAGGATGATTTATCCACCAATGTCAAATAGATACATGTTCATTGTAGTGGCTATTGATTACTTCTTAAAGTGGGTGGAAGCAAAATTATTCAAGAATTTAGGTGCAAGAGAAATGGAAAGATTCATTGAAAAGAAATTAATATATAGATATAGGCTTCCACATCATATTGTGTTTGATAATGGGTCCTATTTTTTAGGAAAAACTAAATGAATGCTCAGAAGATATGGGGTTTAGCATCATAATTCCTCACCGTATTGTCTTCAAGCGAATGGAGCAATTAAGGCAGCAAATAAAAACGTTGAGAGAATTAGGCTAAAAAATTACATTCGCATTATGGGGATATAGAACCACAGCCAGGACTTCAACTGGAGCCAATCTTTTTATGCTTGTTTACAAAATAAAAGTTATGCTACAAGTCAAGATAAAGCATCAGTTGTTATGGGTAGTTTTGAAAGATGAATTGCCAAAAATGGAATGGGCTAGGCAGAGGTTGCTTCAGTATTGGACAGAGATAGGATGTGAGCCTATTATCATAACCATATTTATCAAAAAAGGCTAGTACGATCTTTTAGAAATAAATTTAGGAAGTATCCCCTAAAGGGAGGAGATATGGTTTTCAAGCAGATAAATCTAGGTATTTCCGACATCAAAGGTAAGTTCAGACCAATATAGGAAGGCCCATTTATATTAAAGAAGTTATTGTCCAAAAGAGTTGCAATACTGAGCGATAGTGATAGAAAATAGTTTAATAAACTGGTTAACATCAATAGGATTAAGAGGTTCTATGGCTAAATTCAGAAAAATAACAAAAGAGAAAAAGAAGAGAATATATCCCTGCAGGTCAAAAATCAAAAAATGACAGCCTTGATACAATTAGGTGCCTTGCCAAGGTAAAAACAAAAAAAAGGCATCTTGAGCAAAATTAAAGGTAAAGTGAAAATGTTCAATCAACAAAACCTGATAGGGCTGATTGATAATTGGGGAAAGATACTTTTATGGTTTAATCCTTTGAGTGAGTAGAGCTCTATACTTTTAAACCTAATGTTAGAGTAGTGATCATGTGGAGGGAAAATGTGTGGAAATATTCTCATATTTAATGCAAACTTGTACATTAATATAAATAAGAGTAGTCCATTACACATACTCTGAGTTATCTTGTTTGATACAAAATGTAGTACATATTTTTTTACATTACATGTTTAAATCTAAAAAACACCCTCTATTGCTCTTGCCTGAGTTATGTCTTAGCTAGTGTGCTTTATTATCAACTGCAAGATCAGATACCTATCTTTTATGTGTAGTAGAAGTGGTAAAATCACAGTCAGTTAGGCTTCGAATATCAGCTTTTGCATACAATTGAGCCCAAAGGTGATGGTAACAAAAAATGGAAGTGACAAATAAGGTACCTCCATGAAATGATAATAGGCATCTTATGGTATCTTCTCATTCCTGCAAATTATCGGGCGCAACTAGAGACTACACAAAAGGTGGCTCTGTATAGGCCATATAGTGGTACACATCTAGAATGTCCATCCTGAGTTACATAGTCAGGTACTAGCCATACGCATATAAAGTTGATGTCACTATCATCTACTGTTGCCAACCATACAAAGCCTTCCTATGGTGAGTTAAAATTGTAAAGTCATTTTCTAGGAAGGTAGTCCCTCAAAGAGTATATGCTGATTACCTTAGGAGAAGGTTTTTCAAGTAGCTTTAGTTTCTCCTGTAGCCATAGCTGGAAAAAAAGAAGAAAAGAAGAAGGAAAAATAAATAATAATAAAAATTAAATAAAAAAGAAATGATGAAATAAAAGCTACAAGGATGAGTTGGATTCATCTTTGGAAAAAGTAAGGCATAGGGTTACGTGAAAATTTGAAAGGACGTATTTTTTGCTAAAAAAAGCTAGTGTGAAAACCCACAAGAGGTGCACTACCTTCCAAAATAATGACTATACCTAGAGTAATAAAGGACTCCCAAAAAAAGCCATAGCAAGATCAGCATAAATAGTATCTAGACCAAAGCTGGTTTCTGCTAAAATAATAGGAAAGGGAGTCAACCTTCGATAATACCGAGCAATCGATAATCATTGATGGGTTCCCCTGAGTTCACTGTTAAATATAGAGTAAGACAAATCAGTAGAATAACATTAACATAAAGAGAATGTATTTTGGAGAAGTCATTTAGTGTATCAAACAATGGTTCCAAAGGATAAATCTTTGTTGAGGCACCAATCTGACAGTCTTAGGAGGAAGGACTCCTAAGACTCAACTTGCATCTCTTGGATAATATGATACATAATTTGGAATGGATGGTAAGGTTCCAGGAATGAAGTTCACATTGATAATTTTAGAGAGTTCTTCAGGTAAAGGACATAGCTCCTAATGGGTAAACCCGAAGACGTGGAATTTAGGGTCCCAGTATCGAATAGCTGCTAGTAAGAGACTCGTGTCAAGTTAGATTCTCCTAAAAAATGTTAAGATGGAATATGGAGCTAAGATTGGATTTTCCCAGATTCTAGGGGCATCGAGCAGCTTGTGCACCTTAGTGAGGAAAGTGGTGGCCATGCATGCAAATGAAATATGTGAAAAGGAAAATATATAAGCAATAAAAAATATATTATTGAATGAGGTACAGTGGGGCTAGTGTTTTTACAAGAAATCTCTAGCCAACCTTCCTGCAAAAGATTTTTTCTTAACATCAAGTATGCTGATACTAGATAAAAATATTAAGTTAACTCCAACAATTTCTTTGTCCTTAATCTCTAGGAATTAGTCACTTTATATAGTATGATAGTATGCTCGGGTCTAATCTTTTTTTGTTTTACGCCCCCTAACTCTTTCTCAGCCAGGCTTGAGCAGAATAGCAGAGCAAGTACAAGTATTAGTAGCATAGCAAAAATGTGTTCTTCGTCATTAATATGTTTGCTCGCGGTAATTGTGGCCTCTCGAAAGAATCGATGACTGCATCTTTGATGCACTTGCTAGTATTAGTACATCTGAAAATTCTTAATTGGCTAGTTGTAAATAGCCCCAGGTAATAATTAATTTGCAGATAATAAAATTGTATGGTAAAATGTGTAAGTATATGAAATAATAACTAAGGTAATAAGCCAAGCATATATAAAAATAATTATGATAAGACAAATAAATATAATAAATAATAACAAATAATGATAATATCAATAACAAAGAAGAGTGATAGCACTAAAATATAAATAAAAATAAAAAAATGAAAAATGGAAGGTGGAAAAAAATTGAAATGGAAAAGAAAAAATGAAGTGGAAAAAATAAAAGTGCAAAAAGGAAGATGAAAGAGCAAAAAAAAGAAAAAAAGGATAAATAATAATAATAATAATAATAACAATAAAAATAAAATAAAAAATAAAGAAAAAGAAGAGAGCACTTACCTGAAAAAAAAGCCTACTCGAAGGAGTCTAACAAGCAAATGAGGAAGTCTGAAGGGTATTTATAGGCCAAGGGTGAGTCACTCCCTTAACTCATTTGACTCACATCCCTAGGCTTTGAGTCATCCTTAAACCACTTAGGTGATGAATTTTGCATGGGACATGTATGTTTTCTAACTTATTTTGTAAGCTTCTTAAATTTTGCAGGAAAATTTCGCAAAACGTTGCACAGGAAATTGAGAATGCTGTTTTAATTTAGAGAGTGAATTAGTAATATTGTGTATGTGTTAATAAATATAAATTAATAATAATAATAATAGTGGTAATGATTAATAAGTGTAGTAGTAGTAGGAGTAGCAGTAGCAGCAGTAACAACAACAATACAAAACAACAACAACAACAACAACAACAACAACAACAACAACAACAACAATAATAATAATAATAATAATAATAATAATAATTGTAACACCCTAATCTATAAGACATACAGAACCACTTGTACAGATATTAAACCTGCGATAATCATATAAACAATAATGCTTAAAGCCATAATTACATATAAACTTCTTAGCCGATACAATACTCTAAAATTCATAAAGCATTATATATAACACCTTCATCACAAAAAGGGAACCCAAGAATGAAAAATGCACACTTTTAGCTCTCCTCTTCTGTGCTGGTCAAGCCACCATAGCTATTTATCCATAATGAAGCTTAACTCGATACCTACATGGATAATAAAACCCATGCTAAGTTATAAAGCTTAGTGGGAAACAAAATCCTATAGACAAACTCATACAAGATCTGCCACATCATAGGCAAGTGATAAAAAATTAAACAATAAATGTGTACATTAACCACGTTGATAACATATACTATGCTTATGGAACTTCAGGTTTTAAGTAAACTTATCCAACTCCTGATAACAATATTTAATCCCTTAGTTAAAAGTCATTGCTTCATTTAATAATTAGCAATATAGCATACAATTCAAGTTTATTTTTCCATTCACTACAAGAAAATTAGCAAATAGTAACGGAAATTAGAACCTGAATTTGTTGAATTTCCATTGCTATTAAAAATTAGCAACGGAAAAAAGTAACGGAACATTCAGTTGCAAATTTGACGGTTGGTATTTTTTGTAATGGAAATTATTTTCCATTGCTAAATTTAGTAACGGATTTTAATTTCCGTTGCTATTTGTACCAACGGATTATAATTTTCGTTGCTATATTTAGCAACAGAAAAGAAATTCGTTGCTATTTATAGCAACCAAAATCAATTTCCATTGCTATTTCTAGCAACCGAATTAAAGTTTTCGTTGTTAAATTAAGCCAGTATTATAAAAATATTGTAACGAAATTATCGTCGCTATTCCGTCACTAAATTATTGTGAATTTTTCACACAAAATTTATGCAAAAACCTACGGGTAACATGATTAAAGTTCATCCCTCATCCTCACATGAGAGGGAGAAAAGGGAGCAGCAAAAGAAATAAATGATAAAAAAGCAGTTGAAGGAAACTGAATATACAGAAGGCAAACATATTAAATAGTTTCTGTTAGATTTAAAAATAAATGTTCATGAAATTAGAAACTATGCAGCAAGATATCTTCCCAATTGTACCTTCAATGTGTTCCACAGATTTCTTTTGATGATGTTCTACATTATCAACTGCAATTTATATATTTTTTATTTATATAATTGAAAACACAATGCAAACATTAACATAATTGGAGCTCCAATGTGTCTATAAGAGATTGCCTTCAATAAAAAAATGTATGATCTACAACAGAGTGCACCTTGGATGAAGAGAATAAAGCAAAAAATTTGAATAACAAGCAAGAGAAACACATTCAGAGTACCTGAAACAATGAACAAGATGATCAATGGTGAAACCAGCAGCTTGCATGAATGAGTAAATTATCACCAGCCCCACCAATCTGAATCCTCTTTTCAGTAAATCTTTGCTCATTGCCTCTGCCTTTGGCGACCTCAAAGGAACATTTCTTGCATGTCTGAACTTATTTATTGCTGGTTTATAATTCACATATCCCCACATGAAGCTACTAAATGATCCATATTCCCTTTCCATCTGTAATCATTTCATCATGTTATTATCATTTTTATTTCTATTTTTTCAATTTCATTTTCAAATATCATTTTAGCTAAGAAGTTTTTTTTTAAAAAAATAGTACTTGCCTTGATTATGCACTTGGCATTCTCTACAATGCATCTTACTCTGCACTCAACCAACATGATTGCCTTATTCGAAGCTATCTTTGTAATTTCTTTTTCTCCCATTTTTGCTACTATTTTTGGATCAAATCCACCAAACGCTTCTCTATACAATTTATTAGTTTTAAGATCAAATATAATTGTGTCGTACTAATTGATAATTAATTAGTCCAAAATTAATTAATTACCTAAATAGTTCTCTTCTTTTTAAATCTTCAGTCCAATTGTAGTCCATCAACATACCAGATAAGGAGAGCAGCTCGAACAATTGGCTGTTTTTTTGTATTTTTGTGATTAATAATCTCTTAATGAATATAATTTGGTACACCAATTCCATTAATGATAATTGGTAAAAGCAAGGCTAACATTGATGATATTTAAATATTTAAATTAATATACACTTACTTATCATCGTACACTGGAACCCCTCATCATTCATCATGAAATGCCACGTAGACTTTATCTGTGTACATAAATCTTTTTTTAGTCAAATATACATATATTAAACAGTACTGTATATTTATATATATGGTAGGTACAAAATTGGAATCCATTAATAGACATATGCTGCCTGCTTTTAGAAAATGTTAATTAAATAGGTAATGCTAATTATTGTGTTCAATTTAATTTCAAAATCAAAGGGTGAATTTATAGGTATTCTATAATTTACATTGTAAATTTTGTAAAAAAAACTCTTAATTTACAGAAACAATTACGAAAACGGCTCAAGATAAATGTTCTTTTTTAATCGAATGCTATCCAACAGATTTCACTATCATGGAGATTTTACATTTTAACCATGCAGAAATGTCAAAATCTTTTTTTTAACATTTTCTAATGTCATCTATAATTTTCCTCTTTGAATTCTAAATCTCAATCAAAATAAATTCTTTTAACTTATAAACACTTGATAATATTGAAATAATATATGAAATAAATTTTCTTAATTTTTGGTGCATAAATACATAATAATTAAATACTGCATGAACTTACCACTATTCTTAGTGATCCAATTACACCTTGTAGGCTTTCCACCATCAAACTCTGGAGCTTGGTGGTGATGTTGCGGTGGTTGAGCAATCTTGGGCTGCTGAAAGTTTCTTGGTGGAGGAGAGAGATTAACCGGAGAACTAAAGAAATCTTATGATCAAGTGGAGTATTAGAATAATCTGTAAGAGAAGAATCATTAGAATTCTGAGATAATGATAGAGATGATAAAGATAGTGAAGAATTGGTTCTATGAAGGCCAATTAGATAAATTTTCTTCAAATTTTAAGAAAAAAAATCCTTGGTTACTAATAATTGAAAACACAATTATACTACTGAAAATTCTAATAAAAATTAGAGAGAAATTTACATGGGATTATAAAAATTAGAGATAAATTTGAGATCTGTTTGTAATTTGAAGCCAACCTCTACCGTTATTCATGAATCTATCAACATTTGTAACCTTTGGCCACTTTGCTTTTTTTTTTTGGCCAAATAAACCCCACCACTGACATTTCTTTTATTTTATATACTCCTATCCTATACTAACAACATACATTTTATCTAAACCACCAAGCATTTTCATTACAAGCAGTATTTGCAATAATTCCACTAAACCACTAAGCATTTGTCAAGTATAAATTTGCAACCAAGTGAAGTAAAAGTACGGGACATGCCTTTTGAATTCAATAGTATAGAACCATCACATCCCTTCATTAAAAAGGTTCACTTTTACTCTGCTCTATCGTAATTTTTAGCAAATCAAACAAAGCTGAAACTATAAAGAGGACAAAAAGCATAATTTTTTCAAAAACAAAAAAAAGGAGGTGAAATACAGATGAAAACAGAACTGTGGAAATAGTAGTGAAGCTAGTGCCATTAGTACCTTGAACGACATGCTCGGTAGTGAACAAGCTAAAACTGGGTGGCTATTTCCACACAAAAATCCACATTTTTTGTAACTCCCTAACCTTAACCTAATGTGAAGGGATCAAGGTTTCACATAAAAAAATGGAAAAAAAAAGCTAAAAAGAGTATTCCATAAGGTTACTCACCATTGAAAATAAAGGAGAGCTTTGTCTTCGAACCTCCTGTCTCAGAGAATTCATGGAAATCTACAACTATTTTCGACAAATAAAGCGATGAAAACTCCTTTTGAGCAGTACTATGTTTAGCATCAGTAAGCCTACCAGAATAGCTTTCACTGATGCCCCTTCGTAGGGCAGCAATTTTTGATGATTCAGTCTTCAACCTCAATTCAGAGATCTCTTTTTCAAGCTTCTGAATGTCTTCTTTGTACTTTTGCAGATTCTTTTCTGCTTTCATTTTCATCATATTCTCCTTTGCTTTAGCTGCAACATCAATATGTTCTCTTTCTTTTCTTATTGCCTTGGACTGCAAAAGTAGTTCTTCTTTTTCCTTCTCTTCTTGTTTCCATCTAGCCTATAATGCATACATATATGTATTTTCTACCTGAGTGACCTCTTAAACCTCGTATAAGAAGTGCATTTCAAAATTGCACAACTTAAGCTTAATTATACCATGTATTTAACAACCAAGATCATTCTTGAAACAAATTAGGAAACTCTTCCACTCACTATCATATAATATATATAATAATGCCCTTTCTTGTATTTAAGATGACAAAGCAAACGAAATAGTGTAAACAAATCAAAATAAGTTAAATACAAAGTGCATTTCAAGACTAAGCAAAGTTAGAGCCAAGGAGCCTTATTCTTTCACCTTTTTTACATTTTTCAATAAGCACCTAAAAAATTTGGAAAAGCATATGCAGTCGTAGATAAAAGACTTAAAGAGAGGAATACAACTAAATAAAATACTTTAATGAACAAACGAGTTAAAAAAGAAATAGAGGCATATAGTGCAATATAATCCCAGAATGCATAAGCTTATTTGCATTTGATCCGCACTGCACCTATGACATGCCAATGCTGGAAACAAAATATGCCACTTCTTACTAGCAAATGCACATACTATCCTACGTGAGCATACAACATTATTAACTCCACATTCGTCTGCTTACTATAGCTATATAGTCCCAGAAAGGAGAATGTTGTACGCTTTTGTTTATAGCACATGGAAAGCAATAATAATTTTAATCCAATTTCACAAACTCCTAACAGGTGTGGATAGTGGGATGATGTTATATACTATATCTAAATAATTCTATTTTACAGCAAAGCTACAACTCCCATTAACTAGCTCAACAAAGAAAAACAGTCACCACTCTACCAATCCAATGGCTCACGTCAGTGGTAGAGAATTGTTCAAACATATACTGCATGCAACATCTAAAGCCAGATAGAATAAAGGAAACTGGAATTGACTGGGCAAATGCATACCTCAAGTCGTTCTTGTAGTTGTTTAGCCTATTCTACATCCTGTAGTAACTGTGTAACTTGGCATCTGTCAATTGTAAGCTCTTTTTGTAAAAGGGCTTTTTGCGTCTACCATGATTGAAACTTCATCGGTGTCTTCTTCTCCCTTTTTGTAACTTCCTGACAGCTTGTAGCTAACTCTATAGCACGCAATTTAGCAGCTTCAATCTCTTGCCTCAGTGTAGCTTTTTCCACCTCAAGCAGCTGGTTTTTGCTCTTCTAAAGAGACGTAGCAAAAGGAGGGAGAGGGGTTGCTGCTCCCTTACTGTGCGCACTGGAGGAGAGAGAATCGGAGGTGATCGGTGGTTGCTGCTGACGAGAAAGGGGAGAGGAGCGGCGGAGGAGGGTGGTGGTTGAGATGGGAGATCGGGAATGGAAAAAGAAAATGGAGGATAAGGTCACGAAAAAAAAGGGACAAGATTAGGGAAAGGGACACAGAGTTAAGGAAGTATATATACCTAGGGCAAAAATAGCAACCAAATTGTTTTCAGTTGCTAAAATTGCAACCGAATTGCTTTTCAGTTGCAATTTTAGCAACGAAAATTAAATTCCGTTGCTATTTTTAAACATAAATTTTTTCTCCTTCAGTTTCAAAAATACCAATGAAATCTAAATTCCGTTGCTAAATTTGAAACTGAATTTATATAAATAGCAACGAAAAAATAATCCATTGCTAAAATAGCAACGGATTCAAATTCGGTTGCAATTTTAACAACGGAAAAAATTTCGTTGGTATTATAGGTTATCAAAAACATATATGTTTATCACACTAATGATAGGTACAAGGTTTACTGTGATTTAAGACTTGATGTGCACTCATCTAGCCTTAGAAAACCTTTCAAATCATTTTTCCATATGCATATAATTCAACTTTAGTTAACTATAATACTAATTCTCATGTTTTATAAACAATGTGTATAGTGATACAATATGAAATGGTCTATTATTTAGTGTATATTTTCTTTAATTCAGGTAGTTAAGTATATTTAGACATTTATATTTTATGTGATTTTGTCTATTTTATGTGTTTATTTGCATTGTAAGGTAATTTGGGTGCAAGAAGGAAGAAGGAGCAAACAAGTCGTGAAGTAGTGCACGACTCATGAAGAGGTGCGCAAGTATAATAGAAGGAAATAGTTCATGACTCACAAAGTAGAGCACGACTAGTGAAGAGGTTCACGAGTCAGTCACTAGAAGAACTAAAGAGAGCATGAGTCGTGAAGTGCTGCACGAGTGACATAGAGGTTGACGGATCACAACTCATGCTGGCCTTCACGACCCAGTATAGGCACCTGTTCCCAAATGACATAACTTTTCAACTTGCTTTTTTTCAACCAACAAGTGTTTTCATTGGGCCTTTTTCATGACAACCTTTCTTCTTCACACCTAATCTGAAAAGGCATGATTAAAGAGCAATTCTTTCTATAAATAAGGATCCAAGATGCTGAGGTGGAAATGAATGAGTTTTAAAGATATACATTTTTTGTTTTGGATAAATAGTTTTACTTAGTTTTTATTAGATAATGATAAAGAAACAAAGCCAAAGGAATAAGAGATATATCAGAAGATCTAAATAGAAAGTAAAACTCTGGGAAGTGTTTAAGTTTCTTTTGTCTTGTTCATTTTTAATTCAAGTGTGTATATTTTGGCTAGTTTCCTTTGTACATTACAAATATGCAGTAGTATTTATTTAAGAACATGATTATTATTATTATTATTATTATTATTATTATGAATGAAGTATGATTTAAATCCATTTGTGTGCATTGATTTGCTATGTATGCTTGGTCACGATATTTGGCATGTTCGTCAATTTATTCGCAACGAGAGTTGGAATTTATTGATGGAAAAACAAATGAATTTACTTAAAGTGTTAAATTCACTTAGAGATAATGAATTCTCTTTAAAGGATTAAAGAATTGGCATTGAGCTTCATAATTTTTGTTTATCTCTATAATGAAATGAGAGTGTTTATAGACTGTAAATGAGAAAATCTTTAATGATAATGAGAATTTCTTTAAAGAATCTTGCCTAAACTCTCCAGTCACTTTATTTATACAATTATCTGTACTTGTTCTTAAATGAATTGCTCCTTTTATTTTTAATGTATATTCATACTATCATTTAAGTCATCTTTAATCCAATTTAATTTAATCTATGCAAGGTAGTTTAGATATTTAATTAAATACTTAAACTTCATTTTATTTGTTACCTATCCATATCCTCTTTGTGGTTTCCATACAAAATTTATCCCGTTCCCTTAGGAACGATACCCTACTCATTCTATACAGTCTGTGAGACTAAGGTTACAGATAATCCTTTATCAGATTTAGGCGCCATTGCCGGGGAACGGTTTAAATGAATTTTTATTGATTAAAATAAAGTAGTAGATGTTTTATGACTATAAGTTATTAGTTATTTGTTTTTGCATATGAATTTTTATTTTTCATTTTATTCTTTGAAAAAACATTAGAATTTTTGGTATGATAACTTGGATATTATGATCCTATACTAATGAAAATTTCTTTAGGTTTTGTGTAGGGAACTTAGGAGAAAACAAGAAGAAAAACTCAGATTGTTTTTAGAAGAAGTACAAATAGCCAAATTGGAGGAATATCAAAATATTAAAAATATGGCAAACTAAGACGGAGAACCCTTGGATATTTTTCCATGCCTAATATTTCTAAAAGTTTTGGAGGTATAGTGGCGCCAGCCATTGCCAATAATAACTTTGAGATCAAACCTGCTGTCATACAAATATTTCAAAATAACTAATTTGGAGGTTTGCAAGGGGAAGACCCTTATGCTCATATTCTTGCATTTCTTAATGTTTGTACTACATTTAAAATTAATGGAGTATTTTCTTTGAAAGATAAAGCACAAATTTGGCTTGCTACCATACCTAGTGAGACAATAATAACTTGGGATCAACTTAAACAAGCTTTTCTTCATAAATATTTTCCAACCTATAAAATAGATAAATTTAGAAATCAAATAACTACTTTTAAGCAATTTCCAAATGAAACAATTTATTCATCTTGGGAAAGGTTTAAGGAACTTTAAAGGCAATGTCCTCACCATGGCTTGCCGAATTAGATAATTTCTCAAATCTTTTACAATGGTTTAATGGAAGAAAATAGGAATATTGTAAATGCTGCTTCAGGTGGAAAGTGGATGGAGAAAACAACCAAGGAAGTAAAAACTTTGTTAGAGGAATTAGCTTCACAAGGTTACATGGGAGTGGACCCAACAATGGCTAGTGCTAAAGGATTTTTGGAATTAGATTCCATTAATTTATTGATAGCCAAAGTTGAAGGCTTAACCAAGTTGGTAAGTAATTCTCAATCTAATCTTGAAAATGTGTGTCAAGTATGTGAAAAATGTGATGGACCTCATGTATATGCTAATTGTAATGAAAGGTCTAATGAGGATGTGAATTTTGTCCAAGGTAATTGTAATCAAAGGATGGGTCAAAATTCAAATTACGCTAATCCTCAATGGAGGAGCCATCCTAGTTTTTCTTGGTCTAACCCAAATGCCCAATTGAACCCTTCAAATAACCCTATCACCAAAATACCTAACCCTTCCATTTTTCCAATTAAACCTCCTTTTAACCCCCAACAACCCAAATTCCACCTTGAGAATTTGATAGAGTAGTATATTAATCATTAAATGACTACCAATAAACAAAATAAGGATAAGTTCAAATAGATAAATACAAAGATCGACCAACTTGTTACCCATAACAAAATTCTTGAAATCCAGTTGGCACAACAAGCCATTTCTAATGCTAAAATGTTAGGCAAACTCCCAAGCTAACCAAAATTTTTATCTCAAGAGTCTGTCCAATCTATTATGTTAAGAAGTGGGAAGAAGCTTGAGAGTGAAATTAGGGGTAAAGATGTTATTGTTGTGGATGATGAGTATGCTATTGAAGTTAAGAAAAATAATGATGATGTGAAAAAGCAATCTAATAAATCTAAGGAAAAGATGGCCTCATCTAAGGAAGATGACCTTAATGTTAATTTAAATGTTTTGCCTTTTTCTCAAATATTTATTAAAAGGAATCTTGACAAGTAATTTAGGAAATTTTTGAATTATTTAAGGGAACTCATTATAACTATTCATTTTGTGGATGCAATTAAGGATATGCCTTCATGGACAAAATTTTTAAAAGAAATTATAAGTCACAAATGTAAGCTTGAAGAATATGGTTATGTTTCATTAGTAGAAGAGTCTAAAGCAATTTTTTCTAAGTATCCACCTAAGCTAAAGGATCGAGGTTGTTTTACGGTTCCTTGTGTGATAGGTGCAACTCATTTTGATAAAGCATTATGCGATATGGGTGCTAGTGTAAGTATTATTCCATATTCCATTTATAAGAGTCTTGATTTAGGTGAATTAAAGCCTACTAATGTGTGTTTATATATGGCAAATAAATCTATTTCACACCCAATGGGCATACTTGAAAATGTCCCTACCAAAGTGGGTAAATTTGTTATACTTGCTGACTTTATTGTACTTGATATGGAAGAAGATCCAGAGATTTCTATTTTATATGGTAGGCCTTTCTTAATTACTGCTGGGGCTGTTATTGATATAAAAAAATTGGAAAATATCTCTTGAAGTTAATGGTAAAACAATTGAGTTTAATGTGTTTGGAATGGTTAAGTCATCACCTATAGAAGTTGTGAATATGATTGATGCTTATGATATTCTTGATGAATGCACTGATGTTGTAGTTCATAATTATGTTATTCAAAATCCTGTTGCACCTTATAGCTTGTATGAAACTAGTGATGAAGTTTTGGATGTTACTTCTTATCCTTATCATCAAGGATTCTCAAAGTTTGAATATTTAAGAAAGAATGATGATATCCCATTGAATACAGCTAAGGAAGACATCAAGCTTGAACTCAAGCCTCAAACTTCAAGTTTATGTACGATTATCTTGATTTAAAACTTCAATTTCCTTTCATAGTTAATTCTTTAATTGATGAGAAAAATATGCGTTCTTTACGTGATATTTTTCTTGATCATAGAAATGCCATCAGCTATTCTATAAGTGATTTGAAGGGTATTGCAACAAACATTTGCATGCATAGAATTTTGTTAGAAGAGGATTCTAAGCCTTCAATTGAAGGTCAAAGAAGGCTTAATCCGATTTAAAGGAAGTAGTAAGGAAGGAGGTCATTAAATTGCTTGATAATGGCATAATATATTCCATTAGTGATAGTAAATGGGTGAGTCATATTCAAGTTATCCCTAAAAAGGGTGGCTTAACTGTAATTTGTAATGAAAACAATGATTTAATCCCCACTAAAACTATCACGGGTTGGCATATGTGTGTTGATTATAAGAAGTTGAATAAGGCTATAAGGAAATACCATTTTCCTTTGCCTTTCATTGACTAAGTTATTGAAAGATTAGCCAATTTTTCCCATTTTTTTTATTTAGATGGTCTAAGTGGCTTCTATCAAATACCTATATATCTAAATGATCAATCTAAGACAACTTTTACATGTCCATATGGAATATTTGCATTTAGATGTATGCCTTTTAGTTTGTGTATATGCACTTGCCACCTTTCAAAGATGCATGTTCTCTATTTTTAGTGATCTCATTGATCAATGTATTGAAGTTTTTATGGATGATTTCAGTGTCTATGGCACTACCTATGAAAATTATTTGTCTAATCTTTCTAAAGTGCTTGATAAATACATGGAACATAGATTGGTTTTGAATTGGAAAAAGTGTCATTTCATGGCACAAGAGGGTATTCTCTTAGGTCATTTAGTCTCTGATAGGGGGATTAAAGTTGATAGAGCTAAAATTGAAACAATTGCTAATTTGCCTCCTCCTAAAATGGTTAGAGATGTTAGGAGTTTTCTTGATCATGTTGGATTTTCTAGAGGATTTATAAGGGATTTTTCTAAGATAGCCAAACCTTTGTGCATAGTGCTAGTAAAAGATGTAGAATTTAATTTTGAATTTAATTTTGATGAGGCCTGTCTTTAATCTTTTAAAACTCTTAAACATGCTTTTGTCGCTTCACCTCTGTTGCAACCACCAAATTGGGAGAAACCATTTGAGTTAATGTGTGATGCTAGTAATTATACAGTTGGGGCTGTTTTAGGGCAAAGAGTTAATGGAAAGCCTTCAGTTATTTATTATGATAGTAAGTTACTAGATGATGCTCAAATTAATTACTTTACAATTGAAAAATAACCATTGGCCATAGCTTATGCATTTGATAAATTTAGAGCTTATCTTGTAGGGCAAAAAGTAATTGTTTATTTTAATCATGTTGCCCTCAAGTATCTCTTAACTAAAAAGGATGCTAAGCCTAGGTTGCTAAGATAGATTTTGATGTTACTTGAGTTTGATTGGGAAAGGAAAACAAATGGAAGGAGAACCTGGTTGCTGATCATTTATCTAGGTTGAACCAAGGTGATTTGAAAGATAGTGATGATGGAGTGCCCATTGATGAAGCCTTCCATGGTGAACATCCTTTTAGTATAGTTTCGAGGGATATTCCATGGTTTGCTGACATTGCAAACTATTTGGTGAGTGGTATGCTTCCTTATGGTCTAGATTATAGGAAAAGGAAGAAATTCCTTCATGATGTGAAATTTTATTATTAGGAAGAACCTTTGCTATATAGGAGGTGTGCTAATGGATTGATTAGGAGGTGTATTCCTCAAGAGGAAGTGAATAATATGGTGGCTTATTGTCATTCTTATGTTGTAGGAGATCATTTTGGAGTTTCCTAGACAGCCTCCAAAGTGTTGCAAGCTGGGTTTTGATGGCCCACTTTATTTAAGGATGTGAAGGAGTTTGTGCTTAGATGTGACACATGCCAAAGAATGGGTACTATATCTAAGAGGAATGAGATGCCCCTAAATGGAATTTTAGAAGTTGAATTATTTGATGTTTAGGATATGGATTTTATGGGACTATTTATAAATTCTTTGTGCTATAAATATATTTTGGTTATGGTTGACTTGTTTCAAAATGGGCAGAATCAATTCCAACCATTACTAATGATGCCAAGGTAGTGAAGAAAATGCTTAAGAAAATTATATTTCCTAGATTCGGAACACCTAGGGCAATCATTAGTGATGGTGGTTCTCACTTTTGTAATAAGATTATAGAGCAGTTATTGAAAAAATACAGTCTCACCTATAACATTTTTACACCTTATCACCCCCAAACTAGTGGGCAAGTAAAAGTTAGTAATAGATAGCTTAAATGGATATTGGAGAAAATAGTCTCTACATCAAGAAAGGATTGGGCACTTAAACTAGATGGTGCTCTTTGGACATATATGAACGCTTTTAAAACCCCTATAAGACTTACTCCTTATAAGTTGGTTTATGGTAAATCTTACCATTTACCTGTTGAAATAAAGCATAAGGCCTATTGGGCAACTAAGGTATTGAACTTTGATATGCAACAAACTGGTAAGAAGAGATTACTTTAATTACAAGAACTTGATGAACTTCATATGAATGCTTATGAAAATGTTAAGTTATATAAAGAAAAAACTAAATTATGGCATGATAAGCATTTGTTAGAGAAAGAATTTCAGGTTGGAGACTTTTTGCTGTTATATAATTCAAGATTGAGGTTATTTCTTGGTAAGTTAAAATCAAGGTGGTCAAGTCCATTTAAGCTGGTTCACATTTATTCTTTTAGGGCTGTTGATATTGCTAATGAAAAAGGAGAAGTTTTTAAGGTTAATGGTCATAGATTAAAACCTTATTTTATTGGTGATACATTGATTCCTGCCCAATCTATTTCTCTCTTGAATTCTTTTTCTGCATGAAAATGATTTTTGTGCTTTTTTAAGATTAGCTTTATTAGTCTAATTTTTATTTGTTTTATGGTTTTACTTTTGATTGTATTCTTACATATTTAATGGTTTTAGTTTTTATTACATACTGTCTCTTTCGTTTTTAGTATGCTAGTAGATGTACGTAATTTTGACACAAAAGGGGGAGGGGGGTTTATCATGAGACCTGTTCGACTCGTGTTCGCCTTTACGAGTGAAATAGAGAGGGATGCTTCACGAGTATGCAAGTTGTCTGATTCGTGTCCCTTTATTGTAGGAATTACTTCACGGGTCATTTTTAACTCATGTTCACCTTTATGAGTGCCACAGGGATGATTGCTTCACGAGTCATGCAGTTATTGCTGACTCGTGCAGTCTAGTTCGAGTCGTGAAAGAATTCACTGTATGTATTTTCCTCATTTGTTTTATTTTCTTTTTCTACTAATTTGATTATTTTTCCTTTTAGTCAGTCAAGCATGTGTCACAATTTAATTTAATTTAATTTAACTTAATTTAAAAAAAAAAGAAAAAATAAAACAAGGGAGTTTTTTTTTCAAAACCCTAATTTTGTGAAACAACTTGACCCTTCCACTATCATTTCAACTTTCCCCTTTTTTATTTCTAACATATTTTCTTCTTCTTTCTTAATTGTTGTCTCCTTTTCCATCATCTTTGTCTTTCTTCTCTCTTCATTTTCTTCTCTTTCATTCTTCTTCTTCTTTTTTGGTTATGCATCTCTTGCTCCTATGCACTTTCTTTTTCTCACACAATGGTTAGAACTAAGAAACCATCAACTTCTTGAGGCCAACAAGTGGAGGAAGAAGCACAACCAGGAGACCTTTCATCAACATTTGGTGCCAAGTTCCTCATTTCTTCTGTGCATGAAGGTAATCAATTTCTTAATCTTAAGGATAGAGCCATTATGCAATGTAAGCATTTTCCAGATTCTCTCATTGAACAAGTTGTATGTTAGACATTATTAATGAGATGTTATCACAATGTGGTTTGTTGCACTTTTTTAATTTGCATGAGAATTTTTATCCTGATTGAGTATTAGAGTTTTATACAAATTTGAAGGCTAATGAAGAAAATTCTAGGCTTTTGAACTATCGTTTAGATGGTAAAGATAATACTCTAATTTATTACATGATGCATAGAGTTTTTGGTTTTAAATAATCTAGATTGGGTGCTTCCGTGGTTTTTAACAAACCTGAGTTTAATAGAGTATCTTTTCAAGAGTTGTTCTTGATGTGGTGTGTGCATAATAGGAAATCGATTTGTTAGTCGTATTAGATCTTTAATCAATTATTAAAGTGTGTTGGTCATCCGAATGTTCCTCTTACACATGGTCATGTTATCTCTGTTATTGCTAGGAGTTGTGATATTGATCTTCATACTTATGATCGACTCCTTCCTTGTGTGTATTTTACTAAACATCTTTTTGTTCATGGTGAGGTTGTTAATAATGCATTTTAACCAATGCCACATTTTTCATGATCTTATTGGAAGGATCTTCTAGGGTCTTCTGCTTCGCAAGAGGTTGTTGATGAGAGCAATACGGATGAGGATATGTAAGAGGAGCAAGAGGCTAATGATGATGACATGGTTGATGTTCCTACAGATAAGGCTGCCTACTTCTTATTCTTGGGTCTTTTTCCCATTATATTCCATCCATGTTAAACCAAATGTTGCAGAATCAGTCCACCATTTGAAACCAACTCACTTTTTTGGAGCAAGTTACTCATCATTTGGCTAGATGTCAATGAAGAATCGAACACAAGATTGACACCTTCATTACACAGGCTGGTTATGTGGTGTCCTCTCCTCCTAATACACCATAATTATTAGGGGAGATTTCTTTATTTGTTCTTTATTTAATTTTTTTTCTTTTTGTTTTATTTCTTCACATTGAAGACAATGTTTGTTCTAAGTGTGGGGGAGTATGTTTGTGTGTTGCATGATTATTTGTGTTTTATATGTTAGTTTCATGTGTGTTTATGTGTATTTGTTTTCAAATAGACTTTTTAGTCAATTTTATTATAAAGCATTGTTCACTTTTTATATTATATAGGTTTTTATGTTAAGTCATTTACCTTTTATGCTCATTCTATTAGTCTTTCAAAACTTTTAGTGTGTGTTTTATGTTTTTCAAGTTATCTCCTTTTACTTCTTTCAACATTTTAGGTTATTTAGTCTCTTTACTAACTATGCTTTAAGGTTAGGAATTGCTCATTTAGTTTAATATTTTAGGGTTCTAGTTGCCTCATGAAAACTATAGCCATAATACTTACCCTTAGGCCTTTCAATAACGGATGAGGACTAGTGAAAAAAAAAGAGAAAATAGAAAAAAAATAAAGCAAGATGTATATCCAAAAGATCAATAAAGTATGGGATGGAGTGAAAAATGTACCCAATACTACATTCTCTTGCTATTTTAAATTCATGGGAAAAAAATTTAAAAGTATACCCATATTCAGGAAAAAAAAGAAAGAAAAAGAAAAGTCTAAAAATGCCATGAGATTGGATTATAGGTATGTGTGCTTACAAATTGTCCTAAACAGGTAACTAACAATTTAAAACCTTAAAGTTTATGATCAATGTTCTTTTCCTTGAGCATGATTGGTTTTGAGACTCTATACTCTTGATGTTGGAATTAGTAAATTATGGTGACTTGTTAAATTTAGTATACATGCTTTAAGAATTGATTCACTGGTATTTTAAGTTTTTAAGGTCTTTGATTTCTTCTAAATCCTATCATATATGCATAATGAACATTACTCTATAGTACAACTTACTTGGTTTAATTTGGCATTAAATTTTCTCATTCTTTTCTCTTGCTTGAGGGCAAACAGGGATTAAGTGTTAGGCGAATTTGATACCATATGAAATGGTATATTATTTAGTGTATATTTTCTTTAATTTAGGTACTTAAGTATGTTTAGACATTTATATTTTATGTGATTTTGTCTAGTTTACGACTTTATTTGCATTGTAGGTAATTTGGGTGCAAAAAGGAAGAAGGAGCAAACAAGTCGTGAAGCAATGCATGACCCGTGAAGAGGTGCGCGAGTATAACAGAAGGAAGTAGTTAACGACCCACAAAGCAGAGCATGACTCATGAAGAGGTCACGAGTCAGTCACCAGAGGAACCAAAGAGAGCACGAGTCATGAAACCCTGTACGAGTGACACAGAGGTTGATGGATCACGACTCATGCTAGCCTGTTCCCAAATGACACAACTTTTCAACTGCTTTTTCTCAACCAACAAGTTTTTTCATCGGGCCTTTTCATGACAACCTTTCATCTTCACACCTAATCTGAAGAGGCATGATTAAAGAGAAATTCTTTCTATAAATAGGGATCCAAGATGCATAGGAGAAAATGAATGAGTTTTAGAGATATACAGTTTTGTTATGGATAAATAGTTTTACTTAGTTTTTATTAGATTATGACAAAGGAACAAAGCCAAAGGAACAAGAGATATATTAGAAGATCTAAATAGAAAGTAAAACTTTAGGGAGTGTTTAAGTTTCTTTTGTCTTGTTCATTTTAATTCAAGTGTGTATATTTTGGCTAGTTTCCTTTGTATATTACAAATATGCAGTAGTATTTGTTTAAGAACATGATTATTATTATTATTATTATTATTATTATTATTATTATTATTATTATTATTATTATGAATGAAGTATGATTTAAATCCATTTGTGTGCATTGATTTGCTATGTATGCTTGATCACCATATTTGGCATGTTGGTCAATTTATTTGCAATGATAGTTGGAATTTATTGATGGAAAAACAACCGAATTTACTTAACGTGTTGAATTCACTTAGAGATAAGGAATTATCTTTGAGGGATTAAAGAATTGGCATTGAGATTCATATTTTTGTTTATCTCTATAATGACACGAGAGTGCTTATAAACTCTAAATGAGAACATCTTTAATGATAATGAGAATTGCTTTAAAGAATCTTGGCTAAACTCTCCAGTCACTTTATTTATACAATTATCTGTACTTGTTCTTAAATGAATTTCTCCTCTTATTTTTAATGTATATTCATATTATCATTTAAGTCATCTTTAATCCAATTTGATTTAATCTATGCAAGGTAGTTTAGATATTTAATTAAATACATAATCTTTATTTTATTCATTACCTATCCATCTACCCTTTGTGGTTTCAATACAAAATTTACCCCGTTCCTTTTGGAATGATACCCTATTCATTCTATACATAGTCTAGTGAGACTAATGGTACAAATAATCCCCCATCATATAGATATCGAAAGTACCAGTTGCGTATGATAACCATGAAAACTATAGATAATTTATAGTTATTCATGGAAATACTGTTATGCACAAATCTTGCATGTACATTTTACAATTTCAAGTCTATAATGCATTATGAAAACAAAATCACATCTATACACACATGTAGCAATAAAACACCATATCAGGTTGATCTATGTATCAAACATTAGCCTACAATAGAGTGATATGAAGTTCAATTGAGTAAATAACATCTTATTATGAAAATATATATTTAACAACAGGATTTGACCACCAACATATGCAATATTATATGCATACATTTAAAGATTCCAGATATACATGCGACTTAGTATCTATATAGGTAAATTTTGGTGCACTTATAACATAATACAATAACAATAGTAGCCTGCCTAAATTCTAGTTCCAAAAGTGGATAATGGGAGCAGTATATACCAATTGCTATCAACAATAGATATCCGAAGATATCAAATGATAAACCTAAATGGGGCTGAGCAATAGTTCCATTAAGGAATGAACAATAGACCCAAACAGGGTTGACAATAGTTGTGACACCTAAATGGATTCACATAAGGCTCACCAATAATCTATAGGGTATATACATAACATGCATATAGATCCTAGGCTTTTTCATGCAAGGAAAACATGTTCATGGCAATCATAAACCATTCATCCATAGATACATAGACAAACACATGCAAAAAAGGAACTTAATTCAATTTACAGTCCTCCAATATAATTACATCAGATCATAAGTTATAAAAATATAGGACTAGAGAGAAGCATTGTCCAAAAATATCCTACATCAAAGTCTTGACTGACTCGTGTTGGCCTCCTAATATAGAACTAAGTCCCCGAGCAACCTCTAATAGTAAACCTACACAAATAGAAAAAAACCCGTGGTAAGCTGTAAGCTTAGCGGGAAAAGCATGATTAATATGGATGACTACTCACAACAATCGTTGACAAAACTTTCACACAAGCATCACATTAATAAAATAATTCTTGCAATAATTACAAAACATTGAAGACAATTTCATAGCTAAGAGAAATTTAGGATATGACAACGTAATAAGCCCATTTTTTGATGAATATATTCAATATATGAAACAATCAGTATATTTTCTTCTTAAGCCCTTTTTCCTTAATCATTTAATAGCTTGCCTAAGTACTAGTTCAAAAGGTGGATAATAGAAGCAATAGATACCAATTGGTATCACCAATAGATACCAAAAGGTATCAATAATAGATATCAGAAGATACTGAAAAATAGACCTAAATGGGATCGAGCAATGGTTCCATTAAGGAATGAATAATAGACACAAATGAAATCGACAACAGAAACTACAACCATATCCCTCTAGGCATTCCTATCTAATCCATAACTGAACTAAGATTGCAGGCTTAACATTGTTCACTTATAATATCAATGGTCTTGCTTCCCTTTTTATCAGAATAATATGGCCTTTTTTCCAATAATATAAGGATGCAAGATCTCAAACATTTATGTAATAATACTAGTATTTCATTATTCTTAGGCTCATTTCATTAACAAATGTATGATCCCTATGCAAAAGGGTAAAAGTGTAGCAATTTAGACAAAGTCATTTACTTTATTAAAACATCATGTTATAGCTTAATCATATGCAATATAATTGTAATCATATATTTCAATGATCATATAGTTATTTATCCTTATGCCTTTAAAGTGTTCCAAGTAATTAAGCTCTTCATATCAAATTTAACAGTTATAATGCAGTTAACATCATATATATATGCAAATAAGTTATAAAGTAATTAAACTACATGCTATGCTATGGTTAGGTTCTAATTTGATCTTAGGTGAGTGCATATAAATTCTCAGGTGAGTGCTAGCTTAATTTGGGTGAGTGATAGTAAGGCGATAAGAAAGTAGAGCACTGGAGCAACACTCGGCTAAGTGTTGATCCACTCAGCGGAGTGGAAGGGCCACTCGGCTGAGTGGGTCCTCTCATTAGAGTGGAAGGCCTACTCGGCCGAGCAATGCAAAGGCCATTCGGTTGAGTGGATCCACTTGGCAGAGTGAGTGACCCATTCGATTGAGTGTTTAGCCTCGACAAGCACATTGTCAAAATCTTGATTCTGCAGATCAAATTCTTAAACTCAAGATATCACTGAATAACTTACAATAATGCTCATTACTCCATTAAATATTTTTATTTTCATCTTAGATTTTAACATAACTCAACTAGATCAACTCTAAAAATGAAGATTTCACTGGTTTAAAGGTCATTAAGACCCACTCATCTTAGGTCGGTTACTATTCATATTTCCTAATATAGGCATCTACATACAATGTACAATCCAAAATAATATTCTCTTACCTTTACACTGAGACTTCTTCACTCCTTTAAGATTCCTTTTCCCTTATCGTTGCTTGTCTCCCCTTTTACAAACAATATTCAAAAATAAATTACCACTTTGCTTTCATAAAATTTTCCATTAACCAAAAAAGAGATAAAAGAAAAAAGATTCCCTTACCAAGACCCAATTGCTAGAATCACAAAGAAAGAGAGAGAGAGAGAGAGAAGAGAGAGATGGAGACTTTTGATAGAGAGAGAAGAGAAAGCAATATATATATCAATTCCCTCACCCAATCACATGAGGAAGTCTTTAGAAGCCTGAAATTACCATTTAGCTCCTTGCATATTTACTCTCTCGTAAGATTGACCTATTTAACTTTCAAATCACAATGCTACCCCTAATATCCATTTTATTCTTTCAATTAACCCCTCCTTACACACATCTAATGAAATTACCACATTGCCCTCTATAAAACTTTAACCCATAGTGACCATAACTACACATAATCATTAATTTAGCCCTCAATGCCAATTAATTAGACAATTCTCACTAGGGTCAATGTTGGGTGCTCACAATTCTTTCCCCCTTAAGAGAATTTCATCCTCGAAATTCATATATGTTTTAAACAACTAAGGATATTATGCCATCGTCACTGACTTTTATTCCCAAGTTAATTTTTGAATGTTATGATGTTATCGAAGTACCTTGATAAGAGGAATCTATTTATTTCTTAATTTCCTAGTTTCCCTAGCCACAATCTCTTTAGGATTTTCATCATAGGTAAAATCTATATGAACTTGGATGTCCTGCATTGGTAACTTATGTGATTCATCTGAGCGGTACATTTGAAGCATAGAAATATGAAATACATCATGCCACTTTGATAATTCCATAGGAAGTGCCAATCTATATGCCACGGGTCTAACTCTTTGCAATATTTCATAGGGACCGATAAATCTAGGGCTCAGTTTACCTTTCTTCCCAAACCTCAAATCTTTCCTCTAGGGCGATACTTTCAAAAAAACTTTATCCCCAACTTGATATTCGATATCTTTTCTTTTTAAGTTCACATATGACCTTTGCCTGCAACTAGCCTATTTCAATTTTTGCTTGATCACCATAACTTTTCTTTGGTGTCTTTAACTATGTTGGGACCCATCATCTTGCTTTCAGCTAACTCAGTCTAGTATATCAGGATCCTGCATTTTTTACCACATAAAGCTTCATATGGTGCTATAAAAAGACTAGTCTAGTAACTATTATTATACACAAATTCCATCAAAGCTAGATATTTGTCCTAACTTCTAAAAAAAATTAAAACACAACCTGTAAGCATATCTTCCAAAACTTGTATAATACTTTCTGATTGTCCATTCATTTGAGGATGAAAGTTGTACTAAACTTTAACCGTGTTCCCAAAGACTTCTGCAAACTCTGCCAAAATTTGGATGTGCATTTAGGATCCTAGTATGAGATTATAGATACCGGTATCCCATGAAGTCGAACAATCTCGTTCACATATAATTTTACCAATTGGTCCATGGAATAGTTACTTTAACTAGTAGGAAATGAGCTGATTTAGTCAACTTATCAATAATTACCCAAACTGCATTATGCTTCCACTGTGTAGAAGGAAACCCTATCACAAAATCCAAGGTAATATCTTCCCATTTCCACTGAGGGATTGGAATGGGATTCAAAAATCTAGAGGGAAGTTGATGCTCTATTTTCACTTGCTGACAAGTTAAGCACTTGAAGACATAATCGACTACATCCCTCTTCATACCGGCCCACCAATAACATTGCTTAAGATCCTGATATATCTTGTTACCCCCCAGGATGCATAGCGAATACTGTGTTGTGAGCTTCATGTAACAAAGTTCTTTTCAATTCCTTATCATCTAAAACTCATAACCTATCCTTGAAATATAAATTTTCGTTGCTTTTTATTGAGTACTTAGATTGATCCCCTTCATATAGAGATTGTATAACCTGCTGTAACTTCTCATCATTTTTTTTGTGCATCTATCACAGCCTATCTTACACAGGGCTTAACCCTCAATTAGGCTATCAAAGCACTATTTAAAGTGAAACTCCATCTACCATGTTGTAACACCACAGCAGCCATTGCCTTTCTGCTTAAAGAATCAGCTACCACATTAGCCTTACCCGAATGGTAGTCTACTACACAATCATAATCCTTAAATAGTTTGAGTTATCTCTGCTGCCTTTAGTTGAGTTCCCTTTGAGTAAGTAAATACTTGAGACTCTTGTGATCTATGTAGATTCTGTATCTTTCACCATATAAATAATGTTGCCAAAGTTTCAAGGAAAAAACTACAGTGGCCAACTCTAAATCATGTGTTAGGTAATTTTGCTCATGTGGTTTGAGTTTTCAGGATGCATAAGCCACAACTTTACCCTCTTGCATTAACAAACAACCCAACCCAACTTTAGAGGTATCACTATACATGGCATATTCCTTTCCTTAGACCGACTGATTCAAGATCAAAGCTTCTATTAGCATCAGCTTGCCTCACATCGGTTAGTTCACTTAAATTTGACATTCTTCCTCAATAACTTAGTAAGTGGAGAAGCAATAACCAAAAACCTTTTTACAAAGCGACGATAGTAGAATGCCAAACCAACAAGCTCCTCACTTTTGGTATATTTTGAGGTGGTCTCCAACTGACAATAGCCTTAATTCTAACTAGATCAACTCTAATGCATTCAAAAGATACTATATAGCCAAGGAAAGAAATTTCCTTCAGCCAAAAGTCACACTTGCTCAACTTAGCAAATAGTTGGTTTTCTCTCAGAGTCTAACACAATTCTTAGATGTTCAACGTGTTATGGTTGATTCCTAGAATAAATCAATATGTCATTAATAAATAGCACTATAAACTGGTTTAAATAAGGTTTGAATATCCTATTCATCAAATCCATAAAGGCAGTTGATGAATTCGATAACCTAAATGGCATTACTAGAAACTTGTAATGCCTATATCGAGTTATGAATGCTATATTTGGGATGTCTACATCCCTAACTCGAAGTTGGTAATATCCCAATGTTAAATCAATCCTTAAAAATACTCCTACCCCTTTCAACTAATCAAACAAATCCTTTATTCTAGGCAATGGATACTTATTTTTCATCGTCACTTTATTTAACTATCGGTAATCAAAGCACATCCTCGTAGAACCATCCTTTTTCTTGACAAATAAAATCTGTACACCCCATGGAGATAGACTAGGCCTGATAAAAGCCCTTGTTAAGCAATTCTTGTAATTACACCTTTAACTCTTTCAATTTCATTGGACCCATCCTATAGGGTGCCTTTGAAATAGGT
This sequence comes from Excoecaria agallocha, assembly GCA_037975025.1. Classification (NCBI taxonomy): domain Eukaryota; kingdom Viridiplantae; phylum Streptophyta; class Magnoliopsida; order Malpighiales; family Euphorbiaceae; genus Excoecaria; species Excoecaria agallocha. The sequence goes on along the minus strand of CM075822.1, from coordinate 31,243,240 downwards.
GCTGATCCAGGCAAAACTTCAATAGACAATTCTACATCCATTTTTGGTGGAAGGCTAGGTAAGTCTTCAGGAAAAACATCAAAAAAATTCATTCGCTACAGGTATATCTTAAAGCTTAACTATATCCCTTTTTGAGTCAAGAACCAAAGCCAAGAATGGTTCACAACCTTTCCTGAGAAATCATCTAGCTTGCATGGCAGATATCATATTGGCTAAAGGTCAAGTTTGAATGCCCTAAATTACTATTTCTTTACCATCAGCTTCACTAAAAGTCACCGTCTTGGCCCCGTAATTAACTAATGCATGATGTTTGGATAGCCAATCCATTTCCAGAATAACATCAAAATCTCAAAATGGCAACTTAATAAGATCGGCTAGAAATTTCCTTTCTTGAATCAAGATGGGACAATCCATGAATACTTTGTTCACACATATACTATGCCCCAAAGGATTGGTCACACAAATATCATAATTCAATTGATGCACATTAGACACACTACTACCCATATCCCTAATGCAAACATATGAATTGGTGGAACCTAGATTAATAAGTGTATGGATATCAGAGTCAAAGGGTGAGAAAATACCAGCTATGACTTCAGAAGCATATTGATCCTTTTGTGCTTTCATGGCATACGCCCTACGCAAAACAATTGGTGTTGCAGGATGATCAACTAATTCAAATGTACTGTAAGATTGAGACCCATAATGACCAAATCAACCTCGCCCTCTACCTCTGCTACTGGCTCTACCAACAAAAAGTATATTTGAAGCTTCTTTGCTACCGTACTGTGAAGAGCCTTGTTCTCGCTTTGAGGGGTAATTTGCTATATAGTGGTCAGTAGCACTACAATTAAAACATGCACATGTTAATTTCTGACATGTGCCCTAATATTTCTTTAAATAATTAGGACACTCAGGCAACTAACTCCTTCTTTGCTTTGATGACATATCTTTACTCGGTTTAGACATAGAAGAGCATTCTTTCCTCTTCCCTTTACTAGCAGGGCTATGTATAAACTCAGCTTGCTATCCATTTTGTACTCTTTTAAACCTTTTCTCGATGGACCATCCACCTCAGGCCCCGCTCCTCTTCTGCTCTCTTTCTCTTTTAATTGACTCATGCTTCTCAACCTTCATGATTACAATAACTGGTTGATGGAAGTCCACACTTTGGAGAGATATAGGTCCTATTAATTTTTCTCTAATCCATTCAGTTAGTCCATCTTTAAATTGCCTACACTTAAAGGTATTAGTCAACATCTCTTTGGAGATATACTGGCACAATCGACTAAATTCCTTCTCAAACTCAACCACAGATATAGCCCTCTGTTTCAAAGTCAAAAACTATCTTAGCTTCTCTTCTTTATAAGCCTTAGTAACATATTTTTTCTTAAATTTAGTTTCAAAGAACACTCAAGTAAGAGGATCTGGCAATTGAGGCTATCTGAGTACTAGCTTCTACCAATCATACGTTGGCCCTTGAAGCAAAGATACAACACATGACACCTTGTGATTCTCAGGATAATGGATATCATAAAAAATTCTCTCTAACCTTTCCAGCCAAAATTTAGCTTCCTTGGATTGTTCCAACGTGGTACCTAAAAATTCCTCCGTACCATACTTCCTAACTTTTGAGATTGGAGCCTTAGGTGTTGTCATCCTTTGTAGGATCTGAGCCATATCCTGAGAGATCTTTAATAGTGCTTCTCTAGGGATGGTAGTAGGGATCTCATTTTGATTTGATAATGAAGATCTAATATTGGAGGGATCCGTTCTAATTGGTAAATTACTCTCAACTGATTATTCAATAACATCTCTAGAGTCCTCCATCTTAAATTTATATGAAAACCATAGGCTACTGCATTAGGCCAACATAACACTATACCACACCATAGATTCCTAGACTCCTTTTGCCCAGAAAAGATTAAACCAAGGCACTGATACCACAAATTATAACACCCAAATGGATGCACACAAGGCTCACCAATAATCTATACGGTATATACACAACATGCATAGAGATCCTAGGCTTTCTCATATAAGGAAAACATGTTCATAGAAATCACAAACCATTCATCCACATATACATAGACAAACACATGCAAAAAAGGGAACTTAATTCAGTTTATAGTCCTCTAATATAATTAAATCAGATAATAACTTATAAAAATATAGGACTAGAAAAAAACATTGTCCAAAAATATCCTACATCAAAGTCTTCCTCGACTCGTGTTGGACTTCAAATGTAGAACTAAGTCCCTGAGTAACCTCTAACTACAAACCTATATGGATAGAAAGCAACCTGTGCTAAGCTATAAAGCTTAGTGGAGAAAGCATGATTAATATGGATGACTACTCGCAGCAGTCATCGACAAAAATTTCACACAAGCATCACATTAATAAAATAATTCCTGTAATAATTACAAAATGTTAAAGACAATTTCATAGCTAAGAGAAATTTAAGATGTGACAATGTAATAAGCCCATTCATGGTGAATATATTCAATAAATTAAACAATTAGTATGTTTCCTTCTTAGGCCCCTTTTTCCTTAATTATTTAATAGCTTGCCTAAGTACTAGTTCAAAAGGTGGATAATGGAGCAATTGATACTAATTGGTATCAACAATAGATACCCGAAGGTATCAATAATAGATATCGAAAGCTATCGAACAATAGATCCAAATGGCATCGAGCAATGGTTCGATTAAGGAATGAAAAATAGACCCAAATGGGGTTGATAATAGCAACTGCAACCATATCCCTCTAGGCATGCCTATCTAATCCATAACTAAACTAAGACTATAGGCTTAACATTATTCACTTATAATATCAATGGTCTTGCTTTCCCTTCTTTCAGAATAATATTGCCTTTGTGCCAATAATATAAGTATGCAAGATCTCAAGTATTTATGTAATCATACCAGTATTTCATTATTCTTAGGCTCATATCATTAACAAATGTATGATCCCTATACAATAGGGTAAAAGTGTAAAAAATTTAGGCAAATTCATTTACTTCATTAAAACATCATGTTACAGCTTGATCATATGCAATATACTTGTAATCATATATTTCAAAGATCATATAGTTGTTTATCCTCATGCCTTTATGGTATGCCAAGTAATTAAGCTCTTCATAATCAAATATAACAGTTATAATGCAGTTAACATCATATATATATACAAATAAGTTATGAAGTAATTAAACTACATGCTATGCCATGGTTGAGTTCTAATTTGATCCTAGGTGAGTGCATATAAATTATCAGGTGAGTGGTAGTAAGGCGACAAGAAAAGAGAGCAATGGAGCAACACTCGGATAAGTGATTAATTTCACTGAGCTGAGTGTTGATCCACTTGACGGAGTGGAAGGTCCACTCAATCGAGCAAGGCAACTCGACTGAGCAATGTAAAGGCCACTCAGTTGAGTGGATGCACTCGAGGGAGTAAGTGTCCCACTCGATCGGGTGTTTAGCCTCGGCAAGCACATTGTCAAAATCCTAATTCTGCAGATCAAATTCTTAAACTCAGGATATCACTGAATAACTTACAATAATGCTCATTACTCTATTAAACCTTTTTATTTTCATCTTAGATTTTAACATAACTCAACTAGATCAACTATAAAAATAAAGATTTCATTGGTTTAAAGGTTATTAAGACCCACTATCTCAAGAAACCCTAATCTCCTTAGGTCGGTTACTATTCATATTTCCTACTATAGAGGCATCTACATATGGTGTATAATCCAAAATAATATCCCTTACCTTTACACTGAGACTTCTTCACTCCTTCATGATTCCTTTGCCCTTGTCCTTGCCTGTCTCCCCTTCTACAAACAACATTCAAAACTAAATTCCCACTTTACTTTCATAAAATTTTCCATTAACCAAAAGAGAGATAGAAAAAAAGAGATTCCCTTACCAAGACCAATTGTTAGACTCACAAAGAGAGAGAGAGAGAGAGACTGAGTCTTTTGTTACTGAAAGAAGAGAAAGAAATATATATATATATATATATATCAATTCCCTCACCCAATCACATGAGGAAGTCTCTAGAAGACTGAAATTACAATTTTACTCCTTGCATATTTACTCTCTTATAAGATTGACCTATTTAACTTTTAAATCACAATGCTAACCCTAATATCCATTTTATTCTTTCAATTAACCCTTTCTTACACAAATCTAATGAAATTACCACATTGGTCTCCTTAAAACTTTAACCCACAATGACCATAACTACACATAATCATTAATTTAGCCCTCAATACAAATTAATTAGAAATAATTCCCACTAAGGTCAATGTTGGGTCTTCACGATAGCAACTGCAACAATATCCCTCTAGGCATGCCTATAAAATCCACGACTGAACTTAGACCCTCAGGTTAATCAATATCAACGAACATTTTAGGTTATCATCATTATTCTTTCACATAGCAATATTGGCTTAAAGGCACGATATACAAGAATGCAAAGCTGCATAATCATGCAATTGCATAAATGTTCATGTACTCATATCACAGTAATTGCAAGATTCTGTAAGACAATAATAACATATAGTCTTTAGACCAATTGATCTATTCCATTGTAATTAACAAAATGTATTATTCCTATAAGACAGCATGAAAGTGTAGCAATTGAGCAAGGTAACTCCTTATTCCATTATCATACCATACTTTAGGTTGTTATTCAATCATATATTCATCATTATGTTGCAATAACTAAGTGTCATGCAATGCTTGCTCAATGATCAATATTATGAAAACCTGATACTTTTAACATCATAGAGCATATACAATATGTAGCTTAAATCAATTCAAAGGCATGTATACATATACTCACAGCCTATTACTTATTTGATATGTTTCTTAAATTTCTTACCAGTTAGTGCAAGCATATTCATCCGTTTTTCATATTGTCATAAGACAAACAATATGGTTTTAACTCCACAAATTGACACTGCTTATTCTAGTCATGATAGTTCATGAGGATGAAATCATACATATAGTCATATAAACCACTGATGCATGACACAACATGTAAACACAATCATTTCAAAAGATCATAACTTTACCATCCATCAGAACTATTTCCCTTGCTCTATTGTGCTCATTTAAATCATTGTACATTCACACTCACCCAATATATTAGATATATGCTTATATGCATTTAGTTCATTATAATTGGTGAAGATGTTTCAAATTTGAGATTAGTAGCTATTTATACCATTTTATGTTGTCTTGGCATCTATGCATGAATGCAAGTTCAATGTCATAATCACATATCTACAAGAGCATAAACATACCACTATACTCACTCCATTTATAATAGTGATATTCATTTTTGTTATTCAAATACCACACAACTAACTCATGAAGGAAGGTAAGTATTTCTCAACTCCTTATACTTAAAGGCTTTCCATTCTTTACATATTTGTATCATATTTATACCAATAATTTGCTACTATGCTAATTACACAATCGATTGCTTCATCTTTACATTGTCTTACTAAAATCTTTATGCTTTATACCCTTACACACACACACACACATATATATATAACTTGAGTAATAGAGGAACTATATTTCTTATAAGATTAAAGATTGCACAAAAAATAAGTGCACATGAGTATAGATGATGAGGTTGGGGTTACAGCACAATAGGGAAAAGAGCCTTGGCAAGCCGTGAACCTCTACTCGGGACAGAGACCAGTCACTTTGTTGAATGTTTATGGCACTCGGCTGAGTGCTCATATCTCTCGATCATGTGAACATGGCACTCGGTTAAGTGCCCTTATGCTATCCAGACCCAAAATTGCAATTCCTTTATTTCTTCTCAAAATCCTCAAGCCTATTGATAATCATTCACCATTACTCACTTTTCCAGCATTAAACCTTAATCATCTAAACATTATCTTACCTTAAACATCTTTAAACAAATATTAAATTTGAAATACATTAAACCTCAGCTTTATTTTATGAATTTCAAATGAAATTCAACTATAATCCATGCCTAAATCCCCGTGTCCAAATAATGGCTTCATTGAGTTAATGAAATTCAACTATTATATCTCCTACATACCACTAGGATTTGCTAATAATTTTCATAACTCTTGAAAAAATGATTCAATATAGCCTTGGAACAAAACTTAATCATTAACTCAATGGGATAATTCCAAAATTTCTGAAATTACATTGTATGTTCTTCCTTCATCTCTAAAATCTTTTGATTCTACAAATCCATTAACCTTAATACCCTCTTTAAACCAATAAGACTCAAACCAAACACATGCAAGGGATTTACTAATTACTCATTTACAAGCCTAACTCTAAATCTTTAATCTCATCAAAGAAGACACACAAACAAGAAGAGAATAAGGTTCCCATAACTAACTTATATGAGCAATTTAGTAAGCCTAGTTCCCATACCTGGTATTAAGGCTTCAAATCCTCCTTCAACACTACTGATCCACCTGTTAAATGTTGATTCTTCCTTTGTTTACATAATATAGATAACAAATGTAATATGTTTAATTCCCCAATCAAAGAAATCAAATCCAAGAAAGAAAAGAAGGAAGATTGCAAGAGAGGAGAAAACATTACCTTTAAGATCACCATCTCCTCAACCTTAGGCTAGGCACTTCTCCAGCCTATAACTAGAGAGAGATAATGAAAGAAGTTGGATCTCCCTTTTTCCTTTCTTCTTACTGATATCTGCCTCTCATCCAATAAGTCCCTTCTCTAATAAGCTTTAAAGGAAAAGATAGTGGGGTGAATATCTCGTTAGTTAATTTCCAAATTTGCCCTTATACAATTTTAACCCCCAATAACTTATGATTCCTTAAAAGTTACCCTATACAGAACTTAATTCAATTACATCCCTTTATTTCCTATAATTTAACCATACTCATGTTACATATACACTGTAATTACCAAAATACCCCTCATAGGACATTAACTTTTGTACTATAATTTAAGTTGACACCACCTTATTCTTAACCATAATTCTCATTAATTTTCCATAATTCGAATAGGCCAAGGTTGGGGCCTCACAATAATAATAATAATAATAATAATAATAATAATAATAATAATAATAATAATAATAATAATAATAATAATAATAATAATAATAATAATAGGTGTAAAATAATCTGATGTCATGTAAATAATTAGATTACTATTAAAATTTAAGTTTAATTAGTTAAATAATTAGTTAATTAGAATTTAAAGTTAATTTAATTAGTTTTTGTTTTGTCATTTATGGCCACTTACGATTGTCAGTGGGTTTTTTAAGCGTTTTGGCTGAGTCATGCCTCAAGACTGTGACTTGCTTGTCGAGTCATACCCCAAGGCCATAACTTGTTCCTTTTAAATGATGTTGTACCTTTTTTATGTGAGTCATGCCTTAGGACCTTGACTCATCAAGCTGCTCATGGCCTTGAGCTATGACTCATCAAAATTCATTTAAAATTGACCATCTTCTTCTTTCTCTTCCTTTTTTTTTTCTTTTTCTCCCTTTTTTGGAACTCAACTTACGATCTTCAATGAGCTTTTATGCCCATTGTTCCTCATCAGGACTCTATTTCATGCACCATTTATGCCGTTGAACTCGCAATCATGTCGCGCATACTTGGATACTATTTTTTTGAGCTTTTCTCAATGAATTTTACTTTGCCATTAAAGGACAAAGGTTATTTTTCTTCACTTCCATCATATTTTCTTGTACTTTATTGTATTATGGGTGTTGTTTAGTCTTTTTCTTTGATTATTAGTTTGATTCAGACCCAAGTCTACTTATATAGAATTATTTTGATAATTAGTTATTTTTTTGCCTTTACTGTAAATTTCATTCTTTTAGTTAATTATTGTTTATTGTTATTTCTTTAGTTAAAGTAACAATTAGAAATTTCTATCATGCATAAGGTAGTAATTAGAAAAAAAAAAGAAAAAAAACAATGTAGGTAGTAAGGAGAAAATTGGAAAAAATAAAGAAGGAAAATAAGACATAAAAGAGGAAAAATAAAAAGTAAATTTACTTAGTTAAAAATTCTCAGAGGCAGAATTGAACTTTGTCTTTTAAGCCATTAAATGTTAATGCAAAATTTTTACAAGACCATAGTTGTCTATATTGGTTAATTAGATGAGAGATTGGCAATTGTTTTTAGAAATATTATAAATGGAAATAACAACTATTAATAATGTAAATATTTGTACAATGCATGTTTGTGAAGACAAATAGTGATTTGCTGAGTGAATAGAAAATAAGGAAATTTATGAAAGAAAGATATTCATTTTATGTTTAGAAGTCGATGACATTGCTACATTCTCAATTATGCACAAATTATGGCTTGATGTGGTTAATTGTGTATGGAAGTGCTTGCAGACTATTATGGGCATCATTTACACAATTTTTATGCAGGGAGGCCTCTAATTCTTAGCCATTATGCTACTCGATTTTTGTTAAAATTTTATCAAATATTTCATGTTCTCATGTAATTTAGGCTTAAAGCATTAATATAAGTTGTTTAGTACTAAACTAAGTCTTGATTTAATTATGGACTCGATTTTTTTTTTTTGTTAAATTTGATTTAAAATTTGAAAGCATACTATGTATGTGCACTTTCCCACATGAATTGTCTTATGAGAATTAACAAGTATGTTAATGAAATTAGACAAGTTCAAGCTTGTAAGCTTATGCGACTGTCGCTTTTAATATTTTTAATTGTTTAACTTGAGTAATTTTATTGAAGCTTACATTCTTAACCTTAGCGGTTTATCATGACATGCCATCATCTTTGCATTTTTCTTAATATTTTCAATATGTGAGCTAGCAATTATGTTATTCCTTAAATTTATTACTTTTTTAGCAAATTATTGTCATATTATGTTATAACATAATATCTTAATCACAGTTGACTTCCCATTCAAAGTCATAAATGAATGCCTATTCAGCATGTGCATTTTATCAAATATATTAACTTATTTTATGTTCATATAGATGCCTCAATGCAGACACGCACAACCCCAGTCTGATATTCAAGTATCTAAATGGAGCCTTTACACCATGTAAACATCCAGGCAAGTAGATTCATAAGTCACTACAGATAATGGGTATTTGGAATGAGGCATAGGAATTGTTAGTGCAAGCTTGGTGGTTGGATTTTTATGGACTAGTTTTTGCCATATATCCTGAGGATGTTAGGTAGTTCCTCGTTACTTTTCAGTATAGAAGGTATTGGCATTTTAATACAAGGCATCATCACATACCAGGTTTGCGATATCCCATTCAGTTTGTTGTGAGCATAGGTATCTGGCATTATGAGCTTGCCTATAAGAGAGGATGATGTCATTGCCAGAAGGAATTCTAGGTCGGATCAGTGAGCCGCAATTGTTAAACCAGGCATTTCTTACAATTCTGTGACTGTAAAGGCCACCATGCTTATTTCATAGGTTTTGAGATATCTAAAATAAGTTTTATCATGCTCTTATATAGGATGCTCAGGCAGTCTAGATTCACTAAATTTAGTTGACATATGAAGCTTATTGGGCTATGATTGTCAGTTAGTGTATTAACATCAACCGTGAAATTTTGTAGAATATCAGCATGGTAGCCTAAACACCTGGCACATTAGTGGTTATTAGAGGAGTGGTCACAGGATTGATGATAGTATTTGGGGTCCTCGAGTCAGAGATGGGTCCATAAGCTGAGGGCAATGTAGCAGTTGTAATGACTATACTAGATTATCCTGATTACTGTTATTAATTAAATTCTATTAATCTTGTGAGTCATATGTTAATAATGTATATAGACATATACATACATATATACTTTACAAATCATATAAGATTAAGTTGTTTTATTGAAATACTAGTGGATTATTAATAACAAAACTTGATAATCACATGACTATAATACAAGGTACATCACAAAAAGGTACCAAAATGAATCTCATACATCAAAATGATTTTTCCTAATCTGATGTTTGCTTCTGAGATTGTTGGCTTTGTCCCTGAAGAAAAGGTCTAACCTGCAAACCTACACGGATAAACATCTGTGCTAAGCTATAAAGCTTAGTGGAAAACAAAAATAACATGTTGATAACCACTCACAGTGGTTATCACCAAGCATACAACAATAATACAAAATAAAATGTATTTACATCATTAAGAAATAATACTTAGTAGATTATTGGAGGAAATAACTATATCATTTAATCATAGTAATAAAAGATTGCAAACTATGTATGCATGTTATTCATTTTATAAACTGCCTGCTTAAATTCCGGTGGGTGTGAATAATGGGTGCTGTGGATACCATAAGGTATCAAACATATAAATACCCAAAGGTATTAAATCTGTGGACCCAATCGGGTTAGAACTATGATCTCATTTAGGGACATACTGTGGACCCATACGAGTTAGACTATAGCAGCTACGACTGTAACCCTATAGGCATGCCTATCTATCCACCACTAAGTTTTTATGTGCAAGAAAAATAAATTCATAGTAAAGCTATGAGAAGGGGTCACAGTTATTATAAAATTCATAGTAACTATGAGCTAGGATGGATTTTGGTTCTAGACTGAAATTGGGGTGGCTCACGGTTACTACCAAAAACCTAGTAACCGTGATACCCTAATCTACCCAACGACAGATTTCTAGTTCTGATTCTAAACTAATTTTGACCTATAAAACAACATTTCCAGCCAATATTCCCTTCTATAAAGTTGTAGGCCTATGTTTTTAGTTTCTAAAACACAAAGAATCATCTAAATAGAACCTGTAAATCTTAAGATATGCAAAGAAAACCACAAATGTTGCATAAAAATGAGGTAACAGCTATAACCAGATTTCAACACAAATTTTCACTATCATGCAGTGAAAATCAGTTCTCGGTTTCTTCTAACAAAATCAAGATATATGTGTCTAGTTTCTATACCAACTAGAATTTCTCCATTTGAATAAATATAACTCAGATTATAGACTGTTCCATTGAGTTTTAACACATATTTTTTTGTATCTTTCAATAAAACTTACTTATTTCATTTCTAAACCACTTTCAAGCTTAAGATCAACACTTAAAACATATAATAGAAGTAGTAAAGACATCTCTCACATCCAAAAACTCAAGCACACACACACAACCATACAAGTTCCCATACCTTTTTAAAGCTCCAAATCTTTTCATCCTTAATAACTTCTTTCCCTTTCTTTTTGCTAGCTTCTCTTTCTAGGAAATAAGAAATCCATCATGAACACCCATCACTTTATTCAATGAACAAAACATAACAAAAGAAAATACAAGGATACCTTATAATTTAAACCAACTAAATCTTTCTTCTTCTTGGTAAAAATCCAAGAGATCTAGAGAGAGGTTTTAAGAGAGAGACTTTAGGGTTTGAGAGAGGATGAAAATGAAGGAAGGAGACCAATTGCTTTGGCCGGCCACCTGTCAAAATATCTCCCTTTCACTCATTTTTTATTGGTCAAAATGTCATTTACATGGAAAAATTTCTATTTAGTTCTCATCTTTCCTTTATTTCTAATTATGCCCCAAAACTAACCCTTTCACTTTTCAATTAGGTCCCTCTCTATGCTTTTACACTTAATTCAATATAAAACCTAATAATTAATTTGTTAAAAATCCTCCTAGGGTATAATGATGGACATTACAACTCTCTCCCCCTAAAATAATTTCATCCTCGAAATTCATACCTGTATTGAAGAGCTGTGGGTACTGAGCCTGCATTATTGCTTCAGGCTCCCAAGTCGCTTCTTGTGCACCATGGTGTTGCCATAACACTTTGACTAGGAGAATTTCTTTGTTCCTCAATTGTCAAACTTCCCTAGCCAAGATCATTTTAGGCTCCTCATCATATGTGTGTCAAACCTGACACAGATGTCTTGCACAGTTACAATATGTGACTCATCTAATTGATACCGTCGGAGCATAGAAATATGAAAAACATCATGCAGCTTTGATCCTCACTGGGAAGATCCAATCGGTATTCTATCGGCCCAACCCGTTCCAAAATTCTGTAAGGACCTATAAGCCTGGGATTGAGTTTCCCTTTCTTTCCGAACTGTAACACTTTTCTCCATGGGGATACCTTTAAGAAACTTCATCACCAACTTGATACTCAATGTCCTTTCTTTTTAAGTCTGCATACGACTTCTATCTATCACTTGCTTCTTTTAATCTTTGCTTAACAAGTTAAATCTTCTCTTCAGTATCTTTTATAATTTCAGGACCTATCAATTTGCTCTCAGCTCACTCTATCTAGCAAGAGGGAGTTCTACATTTTTGACAATAGAGTGACTCATAATCTAGCATACCAATGCTAGTTTAATAGCCATTGTTGTATGCGAATTCTATTAAGGTTACATATTTATCCCAACTCCCAGGGAAAATCTAAAACACAGCCTCTCAGTATGTCCTCCAGCACTTGTATAATCCTTTCTGACTGCCCATCTATTTGAGGATGAAAAGTAATACTAAGAAGGAGCTTTGTGCGTAAAGCTTGTTGTAGAATTTTCCAAAATCTAAAAGTGAATCTCGGATCCCAATCTGAAATGATTGAAATTGGTACCCCATGTAATCTAACAATTTGATCTATATACAACTCAACCAACTTATCCATCGAGTAGTTAGTTCGGACCGGTATAAAATGAGTCACCTTTGTCAATCTATCTGCTATGACCCACACGGCATTATGCTTCTTTTGAGTAGTAGGTAAACCTATGACAAAACTCATCGTAACATTGTCCCACTTCCACTGAGGAATAGGAAAAGGATTCAATAGTCCCAAAGGAAGTTGGTGCTCTGCTTTTACTTGCTAACATATCAAGCATTTGGAAACATACTCAATTACATCTCTCTTCATTCTTGGCCACTAATAGAACTATTTCAAATCTCTATACATCTTGTTGCAATCGGGATGCATGGTGAATACAATATTGAGGGCTTCTTGCAATAAAGCTCTCTTTAATTCTTTAACATTTGGCACACATAAATGGTTCTGATAATAGAGACCACCATTAATCCCGATTGACTACTCTATTGGGCCCCCTTCATGCATTGATTAAGCTGTTTGCTATAGCTTTTCATCACTCGCCTAAGCATCAATTACTGCCTATCTTAGATTAGGTTGAGCTCATAATTGAGCCAACACAGCTCCATCAAATGCAAAACTTCCATTTATAATCTTATAACAACAGGGTTGCCATCATCTTCCTAATCATGATTTAGAATTGGCAGCAGTCATTTTTGCTTTGAAGATATGGCGACATTATCTCTATGGTGAGAAGTACAGAATCTATACCGATTATAAAAGTCTTAAATATCTGCTTACCCGGAGAGATCTCAATCTAAGGCATCGCAGATGTCTAGAATTGTTCAAAGACTATGATTGTATAGTTGACTATCATCCCAAAAATGTAATGACTATACTATATTATCCTGGTTACTATTATTAATTACATTCTATTAATTATGTGAGTCATCTGTTAATAATGCATATAGATATATACATACATATATACTTTACAAATCATATAAGATTAAGTTGTTACATTGAAATACTAGTGGGTTATTAATTACAAAACTTGATAATCACATGGCTATAATGCAAGGTACATCACAAAAGGTACCAAAATGAATCTCATACATCAAAATGATTCTTCGTAATCTGATGTTGGCTTCTGAGATTGTTGGTTTTGTCCCTAAAGAAAAGGTCTAACCTGCAAACCTACATAGATAAACATATGTGCTAAGCTATACAACTTAGTGGGAAACAAAAATAACATGTTGATAACCACTCACAGTGGTTATCGCCAAGCATACAACAATAATACAAAATAAATGTATTTACTTCATTAAGAAATAATACTTAGTAGATTATTGGAGGAAATAATTGTATCATTTAACCATAGTAATAGAAGATTGCAAACTATGTATGCATGTTATTCATTTTATAAACTGCCTTCTTAAATTCCCATGGGTGTGGATAACGGGTGTTGTGGATACCATAAGGTATCAAACATATAAATGCCGCCACTAAGTTTTTATGTGCAGGAAAAACAAATCATATTCCATATGTCATTAATTTATATTAATATAATCCAATATAACATGGATGAGTGCAAAGTACTAAAACAAAATACAATTTGAACTTCATAGCATAAGCAATAATCATTATACTACAATAAATTTGAAGTAAACACATGCATACTATACTTTAAGTAATGGAACCTTAATGTCTTATTCTTAAACAATTCTTATTCTTAAAGAGGTATAGTACTATATACTTGCAATTTAAAATGATTTATAAACTTAGGATGGGTTTAGGTAGGTTTAGGCATCAAGTGGGGTCATAAAATTCCAAGTATCAAAATATAAAGAAGGGTCACGGTTACTACCAAATTCATGGTAACCATAAGCCTAATCATGCAATAGGGGTCACGATTACTACCAAATTCATAGTAACAATGACATATATTGCACCTCAGTTATGGACTAAAGGCTAACTACCTCACGGTTACTAAGCCTAGGGTGGTAACCATGAAGTAAAGCTATAATAAGGGGTCACAATTACTATAAAATTCAGAGTAACCATGAGCTATGATGGATTTTGGTTTTGGACTGAAAACTGGGTGGCTTACGGTTACTACCAAAAACCTAGTAACCATGATGCCCTAATCTGCCAAATGGCAGATTTTCAGTTCTACAACTGAACAAATTTTGACCTATAAAACAACCTTTCCATCCAATATGCCATTCTATAAAGTTGTAGGCCTATGTTTCTAGTGTCCAAAGAACTAAAAATTATCTCAATAAGACCAGTAAATCTTAAGATATGCAAAGAAAACCACAAATAACTCATAAAAATGAGGTAATAGCCATAACTAGATTTCAACACAAATTTTCACTATCACACTGTGAAAATCAATTCTCGATTTCTTCTAACAAAATCAAGATATGTGTGTCTAGTTTTTATACCAACTAGAATTTCTCCATTTGAATAAATATAACTCAAGATATGACCAAAAGAGTACAGACTGGTCCATTGAGTTTTAACACATAATTTTTTGTATCTTTCAACAAAACTTGATTATTTCATTTCTAAACCACTTTCAAGCTTAAGATCAACACTTAAAACATAAAATAACAGCATTAACTACATCTCTCATGTCCAAAAACTCAAGCACACACACACAACCATACAAGTTCTCATACCTTTTTGAAGCTCTAAATCTTTTCATCCTTGAATAACTTCTTTCCCTTTCTTTTTGCTAGCTTCTCCTTCTAGGAAATAGGAACTCCATCATAAACACCCATCACTTTAATCAATGAACAACACATAATAAAAGAAAATACAAGGATACCTTATAATTTAAACCAACTAAATCTTTCTTCTTCTTGCCAAAAATCCAAGAGATCTAGAGAGAGATTTTGGGAGAGAGACTTCAGGGTTTGAGAGAGGATGAAGATGAAGGAAGGAGACCAATTGCTTTGGTCGTCCACCTCTCAAAATATCTCCTTTTCACTCATTTTCTATTGGTCCAAATGTTATTTACATGGAAAAATTGCTCTTTGGTCCTCATCTTTCCTTTATTTCTAATTATACCCTAAAACTAACCCTTTCAGTTTTTAATTAGATCCCTCTCTATGCATTTATACTTAATTCAACATAGAACCTAATAATTAATTAGTGAAAAATTCTCCTAGGATATAATAAGGGGCATTACAGTAGTGGACTGCGATATGGCCTTAGATATATGCATGATCAAGTGCGTGCTTGGCCAGTACCAACTACTCTCGCTAGAGAAAGCAGAAGGAGATTTAGGAAATAACATATAATAGCCTGCAACATAGCCTGAGGATGAGCAGTCAAATGACAGTGCATCTAGTTACCACTTCCTCCTTATCAGGCATATTCAGCTGAGATTCAGACTTTTAATTTGAGATCCAATCCGAGTTATTCTACATGGATTGCAGGATCATAGCCCATATGACCTTAAGGTTTTGGTAGATTACAAAAACCTACTTCGCATAAGGTATATAAATTTCACCCTCAGGGTGATCTTAGTGTATCTTATTTCTGAGGACCCGTACCACATGCTTTGACTTCCTCAGCTTCACTCATTATGGATTTAGAGAGCATGTTAGCTCGTTTGGAGGTCCCTATTTGGGTTATTAGGTGATCGGTGTCTAGCAAGTGTACTAGATCAGCTAGTAATATAGGAAAATAAGATTAAGATCCTGAATATCGTACCCAAGGGAACATAGATTGCTAAGCAAATTATCTATGTGTGAATTAAATTAATATGAGATTATTTCCCAAGTTTTTTATTCAAAGGCAATAACTAAACTAAAATAAACAAAACAAAAATTAAAATTAAACCAGTATGAATTAAAAACAAAGCAATAACTAAAATTTTTATGCTAAAGGAACTATCCACCCGAACTTCCATTATAATAACTCAATAACAAAAGTAACACAAGTGATTATGGAAAAACTAGATAAAGAAAGCCAGATATCTCATGCAAGACTATCATTCTAAGCATCAAATTCTCTTATTTAGGGACAATATAATACTTAGCATAAATATCCAATTTTAAACTCCTAAACATTCATTAAACTCTTTTTCAAGAAAATTTAACTTCAACCTAATATTAGTTCAATTTTTCCTAGTATTAATCTACTCTTACCAACACACAATTACACCTAACTTAAAATATAATCATGCATCAATACTAATAAACTAATCCAAGAACATAAGGATCATAGATCATACTTAAATCAATCATTAACTACTAATCAAATAAATTAATAATCAATATTAATATAATAAAACATAAAAATTTGTTCAAAACTAAGAAATAACCAAACTTGCATTAAATTGAAGCTCAAAATAAAGTCACTATAATGAAAATATAAGGGTTTAAGTTTTCCTCAGTAAAAGTAGGGAATTACTTACCAAACATGATGAAAACTAAAGAACAATTAAAATAAATGGATACAATATTTATAAAGCTCTAAACTTTGCTCTTGATGACCTTAAAAGAAAGCTTGAGTCTCTTAAGAGAATTGCAAATTAAGAAAACAATAAAACTAATCTAAAACTAAACTAAATTTAATGTATAATAACTAAAGAAAACTAAGCTAAAAACTAAGAAAATTCATAAATAAGAGGCTTTTTCCTTTTCTTCCTGCTTTGGTGTCCTAAGCATCTTTTTATAGGCTCCAAATAAGAAGTTTTGACCTTAATAAACTTTCTAAACTAAGTTGAATAAAAGTTCCACCAAAATTGGAAGTTAAAATTTGTGTTTTCTTTTTGCTTACTCGGGAGAGTGATAATAATCACTCAGAAGAGTGATGAATGGCTAAAAAAAGCATCTAACTTAGGTGAGTGACCTTTTTTTTCCTTAGGTGAGTAATCTGATCACTTAGGAGAGTGAACTGGGCACCCATCCGAGTGACCAGCTGCACTTAGTCAAGTGCTGACTTATGAATTTCTTTCTTTTTTTTGCCTAATTGCTCCAAGTTTTCTCCTTTCTTCAATTAACTTATTTTTTTCTTTCAAATAAGCTCTGAAAAACACCAAAACTCATATTTAAACCTCAAAACACAAATTACAATTATCTAAACTTAAAGCAACTAAAACAACACTAAACTAACTCAAATAAACAAATAAAATATACTAGAAATATACTTATAATTCATAACTATCAAATGCCCCACAATTAGACTTTGTGCTTCCTCGAGAAAATTTGAACAAACCAACTTCTCAAAATAATCAACCTTTAACAAAGAATTATGCATTTCAAAATCAAGTCTAGTAATTAACAAGAATACTTAACAAATCTTTAACAAGAATAAACTTAAACAAGGCAGTATGAACTAGTTTCTTTGTGTGTATGCAAAACCAAAATATTTTAAGTAATTTTCAAAAATAAAACTCCAATGGAAATTCATAATTAAGCTTTAGAATGAATGTACACCTAAGTGTACAAATGATTTTGCACTTGAAACTCTAGAAATACCATAGGCCTCTCCTTTAGCACCGAAACCCGAAGGTCATCTCAGTTAAACAACTCAAAAGCAAACATATAATCACTTAAGTCTTACTTGGGTTGTAATGAGGTTAAGGTACTGGTTAGCAAAGAATGAAAAAAAGGTAATTAAAAAGAATAGCCATTCTAACTTGAATAAACTAAATCCTTCAAAAATTAAATCACTAAAACACATCCCTTTCTTATACTCATTAAACACAACAAAACAAAACTGAAATTACTCTTTCTATGCTCTATTTCATCACTTGAAAGAAGCCAACATTTTCTTACCCTTGTAAAACCACACACTTAAAATTTTGCCTTACATGCTAGCTTTCTTTTCTTTTTTTTTATTTTTTTCTTTCTTACTAGCTTTATTTAGGGCATTTCTAGCTTTCAAAGGTGAATTTTAAGGTAAATCAGCACTATTATTTGACTTTATTCATAAACCCTTTCTAATAATTTCACTACACTCTTTGTATTACCAAATTCCTTTTTGTTCATCCAAATTTAGAATGGTTACTCTTAAAAAGGTAAGGCAAAAGCTTTTTAGGCTATATGGTTATTTCTATAGGTGCAATAAGAAAAATTAAGATGGCACACCTTTAGCATGCCTTATTAAGCTCAAAATGGCTTAACAAAGGTCTTGTATATCAAAAGGTAGGAAAATAGTCTTTTTATGGCTAACATTAAAAATTATGCCTAGATCACTTTCTAAGTTGAATTGAGTTGTATCTATGCTTTGAAGGTTGATGAGAAAGATTCTAGTGTTCTAAAATTCCTTACTCAACTATTCAATGCATTGGTTTTTCTTTAAGTTCAAAAGCTAGTCTTAAGTGCTCAAAGAGTATAAACTAACAAATATAAGCTAAGTTAAATGTTAAAATAGCTAAAAATTCATTAAACAACATACTTGTTTTAGTGTTAAACTAAAGTTTTAAAAATTGCATATTCTAAGCTTAAGTTTAATTAGTTCATTTTAGAGAATAAAACTAGGGTGAACTAAACTAAATGTACAATACATGATATTGGAACTAACTACTCAACTAACATGAAAACTAAAAAACAAACATGCAAACTAAAAACCAAACTAAAGAATCTAAAACAAATAGAATAACTAACACAAAATAACAAAAATAATTCATGAGTATGATGAAAGAACTTCCCTGAATTGATCTTCAAAATCTAGCTCAGCTGAGCTTTATCCCCCTCTTTAAAATCTTGTTATCCTCAACAAATTAGCAAAAGTATTAGATCATTAATGAGAATGACCCTAAAACTTTAAAAAGAAAAATGAATGCATAAATGTCATTTTTAGGGCCTGAAATGGGCTATTACGAAAGGAAAAGCCTCGTAAAAGTTTTTAGATAAGCTTTTTGAAAACATAATATAATAGGCATTCAGACACCTATAACAAAAGTTATGATTAAAACAGTCATTGCCATAATAATTAAACAATTAGACACCAATTACAATCACTAAGAAAACTAGATAAAGATAAAGTGCAAATGAGGCAAAACTAAATCATAAGTGTGCTCATGAGTGAGTGTTTGAGTGTTTGGGTGAGTGAGATGTATGCTTAAGTGGGTGCAAGAATGAGTGAGAGAGTGTTTTAAGTGAGTGAGTGAATGAGTGATTTAAAGCTAAAATTAAAAGCTTGGGTGAGTGAAAGAAAGAACTTGAGTGAGCGTGTGCAAGAGTGAGGGAGAATTATGGGTGAGTGAATGTTAAAACCAGACACTCGGTCAAGTGAAGAGTGTCACTCGGCTAAGTAAGGGAAGGTTGTCTTGAAAAGGGGCTGAAATGGAAGAGAAGAATGAAAGTCACGTATGAAGGATATAGGTCACTCCGCTGAGTGGTAAAAACCACTTGGGTGAGTGTGAAACTGCTGGAGAAAATCAGGCCAAATGCACTAAAACTCAAGGAAAAGCAACAAGTCACTCGGCTAAGTGATTAAAACCACTTGACTGAGTGATGTTTGGCTGCCCCAAAAATAGCTTTTTAATTACCCAAAAAGCACTTATTGATCTAAATATGATAATTAAGCACAAAATTCTCATTAGTAGCTTCTTTTTCAACCTCTAACTATTAAACTCATGAATTAAAAGACATAAACACAATAAACTTAAGAAACATAAATTGAACTATAGAAACCTAAGAAATTAAACTAAAGATAAGATAGCCAAAAATAACAAACAAACTACAAAACATAAAAAAAAAATCGATGAAAATTTAAAGAGAAGGGTTAGAAGAATTCTGGTTTATTAAGTCCCAGCTCGACTCATGTTACTCTTTAGAGGTCGAGCTTGTGATCCAAATATTGGTCTCTTCAGACTTTGCTCCTTATTTTCTCCCATCAGTAGAAGAAATTTATCATAGTTCACTAAAGCTGGAAATTTCATGTCTTCAATAAAGTATAACGCCTCTTTTGGCTCTTCAAATATGAACTCTATCGATTTTTCTAGCCTAAACAGATTCTTCAAATTGACTGAATTCAGCATTGACACTTGAGAATTGAATACTTCTTGCTCCTTTATTGTTAAATCCTTCACAAGAGATTCAAATATACCTTTTAAATAAACATATGACTTGTCTTTAAATGTGAATTGTTCCTTTTCTTTTACATGCACCTCAAAACTAGTTACTTCTTTGTCCACAATTAATGAATGATTTGTTTTCTCCACCTTACCACCATCACCTTGAAATTGCATTGAAACACACAAAAGTTCTAATTTAGATTCCAATCTTTCAATTCCTTTTTCTTTATCCCTCAGCAAATTCTCTTAACTCCTGATTGTCTCCTCTTGAGTCCTTAACTTCTCTTCTAGAATTCTAAAATTTTCCTCTTGATTCCTTAACTTCTCCTCTTAAATTCTTAACTTCTCCTATTGAACTCTAAATGTTTCCTCTCGAATTCTTAATATAGCCTCCCACTTTTCAATTTTAGCCTAAACTTTATCATCCTTACTTATTAGTAAGTCAAGAAGAACTTGATTTTTAGAGTTACTAGCCTCTTGCGAATATTGCAATTTCTGATTCTTTCTCCTCAATTCTTCCATTCGTGCTCTCAAAACCCATAGAGAAAAAGACCTTTCAACAAAGAATGGTGGTAAATAAGGAATTATTGTATGCAAGAGCTTTAATTCCTCTCTTTCTCTTATTAAATCATTAATTTATTGTTGAGGAATAATTCATAAAAATCTCAGACTAACTCAACCAAAGATATTAAACAAATAACACCATTACTCCCCGGCAACGGCACCAAAAACTTGATTGATGTCTAGCAAGTATACTAGATTGGCTAGTAAAATAAGAAAATAAGATTAAAACCCTAAATATCTTACCTAAGGGAACATGGATTGCTAAGCAAAATATCTATATGTGAATTAAATTAATTTGAGATTAATTTCCTAAGTTTTTTTATTCAAAGGCATGAATTAAATTAAAATAAAATAAAATAAAAACTAAAATAAAACCAACATGAATTAAAAACAAAGAAATAACTAAAATTCTTCTGCTAAGGAACTATCCACATCAACTTTCATTGAATAACTCAATAAAAAAAGTAACACAAGTGATTATGGAAAAACTAGATAAAGAAAGCCAGATATCTCATGCAAGACTATTATTCTAAGCATCAAATTCTCTTATTTAGGGACAATCTAATACTTAGCATAAAGATCCAATTTTAAACTCCTAAATATCCTTTAAACACTTTTACAAGCAAATTTAACTTCAAACTAATCTTAATTCAACTTTTCCTAGTATTAATCTACACTTACCAACACACAATTACACCTAACTTAGAATATAATCATGCATCAATACTGATAAACTAATTCAAGAACATACATATCATAGATCATACTTAAATCAATCATCAACCATTAATTAAAATAAGTTAATCATTAACTTAATACAACCAAAGATAAGAATTTGCTCAAGAACTAAGAAATAATCAAACTTGCATTAAAATAAAGCTCAAAATAAAGTCATTACAATGAAAATATAAGGGTTCAAGTTTCCCTTAGAAAAAGTAAGGAATTACTTACCAAACATGATAAAAACTAAAGAATAATTAACATAAAAGGATACAATATTGATGAAGCTCTAAACTTTGCTCTTGATGACTTCAAAAGAAAGCTTGACTCTCTTAAGAGAATTGTAAACTAAGAAAACAATAAAACTAATCTAAAACTAAACTAAATTTAATATACAATAACTAAAGAAAACTAAGCTAAAAACTAAAAAAATTCATAAATTAAGAGCCTCTTTCCCTACCTTCCTACTTTAGTGTCTTGAGTATCTTTTTCTAGGCTCCAAATAAGAAGTTTTGACCTTAATAAACTTTCTAAACCAAGTTGAATAAGAGTTCCACCCAAATAGGAAGTTAAAATTTATGTTTTCTCTTTGATCACTTAGGAGAGTGACAATAATCACTTAAGAGAGTGATGAATGCTGAAGAAAAGAAGCATCTAACTTGGATGAGTGACCTTTTTGCCTTAAGTGAGTGATTTGGTCACTTATGAGAGTGAACTAGGCACTCAACCGAGTGATCAGCTTCTCGACTCATGAATTTCTTGCTATTTTTTGCATAAACCCTCTAATTTTCCTCTTTTCTTCAATCAACTTCTTTTTTCCTTCAAATAAGCCCTACAAAATACCAAAACTAACATTTAAACCTTAAAACACAAATTACAATTATTTAAACTTAAACCAAATAAAATAACACTAAACTAACTCAAATAAACACATAAAACATACTAAAATATATACTTATAATTCACAACTATCATTAGGAGAGATATATATGAGGTGCAAGGGATGTTACTGCACTACATATCATACTAATCATAACTATTAGACCTTAGGTGCATCAATAGCTACTGTGGGGCAAATAGCACAAAGACTCGAGACTGAGGTTGTTACCTTCAAGAATAGTATGAGAGAGGGTCATGAGCACCACATCGAATGACTTACAGGGATAGAGATAAAGGTGCACCGATAGGAGTTTGCCTATTAGATAAGTGCATAAGAGCGTGGTCTACCTAGTAAGACTCGTTGGCCATCTTCTGACTCCCCTAACCCAAGCTATGGGATTCACATTTGAGGTGCCTCAACCACCATCACCACCTATAGATCCATCTCAAACAGAGCCTTCATAGCCTCTATAGTTTCCATCAGGTCCTTCAACCAGGCCACCAGGTCCCTTCAAATCAAGGCATTATCGATAACCTTTAAGGAGATGCTTATTATTATTTTTATCATATTAATTAATGTTTGGATTATCATTTATTTTTTATTATGTTTACATTTATGGTTTGAACCTTTTTACTTTTATTTTGGTTGGATGATAGGTGGATGATATTTCCCTTTTTCTTATGATATTTATTTAGAGATGTATGTATTAATTTCTTCACAGGTACTAATGTGATATTCAATGGGAAAAAATGATGATTACTTATATAATCCTAATAAAACTAATAAAAGGCTTGAATTTATGAACCAATATACAAAAAAAGATGTATATTGAAACAGTTTGAGCAATATGTCATGATTTAATTTATTATGTCTCACTTGAATATGGGGCATCCTAACATGTGGTTATATCTCAAAAATTTCACATCAACAATGTCTCAAACATTGCAAATGTTGTACAATCAGATTAAAATGAAAATTCGTTTAAACTTATATTATGCAAATGTCAGAAATATGCTCAAGCATACCCTGTTAAAGGATACACTTAGATTTTGCAGATGTCAGAAATATGCTTAAGTATACCCTGCTAAAGGATGTCTTTCTTTCTTCAAAGAAAAACCTATATGAAAGCAATCATGCAAATCGATAAAAGGTAAACATTTTTCTTTATTGCATCAGAGTTCTAATGTCCAGCCTTTCTATAGGTATTAACGTTTACTTAAGAAGTGATGTGATAACAAAAAAAAAGGTTCTCTTACATGACATATAGCCCGTTATTCTTCTTAGTCTTGTGTACTGATGAGCTGACACTTATCAAATGTCCTAATTAAGATTAAAATGTCAATAAGCTGATGGTAGCCACCAAGTCAATTTAGGGTTAAAACATCGATAATCTTATGGTAACCACCCTAATTTGATCAAGAGTTAAAATGTGTATAAGCTAATGGTAATCACCGAATTAAGAATTAAAATGTTGACAAGCTAATGATAATTATTCAAATAAGAGTTAACACATCGACAAGCTAGTGGTAATTACTCAACCAGAGATTCACTACCATATATGGTACATGCTTACATTTTGAAATTTGTTGCCTCAAGTATGCATCTTTTATCGCTGCGTTGTGAACTTTTGCAAATCTAGACACCAATGCACTAGTTTTCCCAAACTTTGGGGAAAACTATAAATAATGGGCCTAAGTCAGTCTCTATCAGGATTACCTAATAAGGATCATATTATTTTAAAAACAACCAAGAAGTAATGGTACTCTATTCCGCTTCAGCACTGAGTTTTTAATAATATTCCATCACAAGTTTTGAGGGTTAAAAATTAGTATTTTTTATCATACATGTGTTTTTCTTTTCGGTAAGGGTTAAATGAGCACATTTGTAGGCTTTGGATTGACTCAAAAATGAGTCACAACCTTTCAAGATAGTGACTCATTTTTGAGTCACAACCTAAAGGGGTGACTTACTTCTCCTCCATTTAAACCATGATTTGAGTCATTACGCTTGATTCAAGGCCGTGACTCGCCAACAAGTCGTGGCCCAAGATTGTAACTCACCCTTTTTTGCTAGTAAGTTGATTTTTTAAACTTTTTTGAGGGGCCTACATCTGAGTTAAGGCCGTGACTGGCTAGTCAAAGTAGTGATCGGGTTTTTTTATCCAAAATTCCAAGTTTTCTTACAAAGCAGGATTATTCTTAAGATAAAGATTTTCTACCTTTTTAGTCCTAATCCAAGGCATTTAAAGGTAGTGATTTCACTTAAATGAGAGTAACAAATTTCTTAAAAAAAACACCAAAAAATCTAGAGACAGAAAGCAAGGAAAAATATCTATTTTCATATGGTTTTTTGAACAAACAAAAGAAGTAAAAAGTGGAAGAGGAAGTGCTCTCACTGGATTGTTGAAGTGGCTCAACTGAAGGTAATGTAAGAGGCAAACTCATAGCTCTTGTGTAGATCTAGGACTTTTGTTCTCTTAAATTATAATTTTGAGTTTTTTGTACATTCTCTATGCTCTATTTTTGTTATTTCTTCTCTATGTAATGAGTGATTTTTTATGTTCTTGTGCAAATAATTTTTTATAAGTAGGTTTGTGTGTAATATTGTATTTTATGCATGAATATCTTTTTTACATGTGAATTTAGCTAAAATTGATGCTTGTCAGTTGTCATTTTCTCTCTCTAAATTATGTTTCTCTCACATGGTTTTTAAAGTTATTTATGTTATTGTGTATTTTTAAAGTGGTTTTGAACATATTAGTTGATTTTATGAAGTTTAGAAGTGTTTTCATGTGTTTTGGGCCTTAGAAAGCAATTTGGAAGATTAAATTTTGGTTTTGGCATCGTTCTAGTAGTTACTAGACATTCCAGAGGTGACCTTGGATTGTAAGGCCATGACTCACTTTGGAATGGGTCATGACTCACTTGGTAGGCTATAACTCAGCCCACTTAAAGCTGTAACTCACTTTTTTAGGGCCATGACTCGCCCTTTACCTCCAAAGTGAGTCCGTAACTCACTCTTGGCCCTTTTCCTTTAGTTTTTATGTGTCTTTTCTCCTTTCTTATTTTGATTTCTGATTATTTTCTATTTATTCTTTTTTCATTGGTGTTTCTTTATTGTAATTAGTTTGTTTGTTTTTTTCTTATTTCTTTTGGTTTTTTACCTCGATTAATTTCTCTTTTCTTTTAAAATTTAGATTTATTTTCTAACCAATGTCCATCCTTTTTAGCCTCACAGTAGTATACATATTTATAAAATATGCATAGGGAATCAAAATTACCAAAATGATTAATAGCCTGATTTATGCATGTTTCTTTATTGCTTTATTATTCTTTTATATGATTTTATCAAATTATTCTTACATGATTAACTAGAAAACTCACTAAATGATTTTATACTAGTTTGAGTGGGATTTTTTTGTAATAAAAGGGACCAATATCCTGATTTCTACTCACAAAATAACATGTAAATTAATGATTTATTTCTTGACTACAAAATGATTTTTACCTTAAAATTGTTTAATATGATTCTTTTCCAAAAGCCATATGGGGGTCCAATGCCCTTATTTTTATCCAAAATATACTTAAAATAATGTCCATTTTTTTTAAATATGCATGCAAGAACCAATGTCCTCATCAAAAAGAGACTAGTAAATTCCACGATTTATGTATGATTAATGTTTATACGATTTATCGCTTTCTATGTGCTTATAGTGCGTTATTTAATTCTTTACCTGATAATGCATGAGAAAAGAATTGAAACAATTAACCATAAGCAATCATTTATGTAAGCATCAACCAAGTATGTAAATAAAAGTGAAGTCTGATCTATCTCTAGATTTGGCTTCATAAGGTAAAAATGCACTTTCCCAATGTTTTATTGGGTGACAACTCCGTTATACCTTCCTTGTGGTGCCCAATAGATGCCTTGTAGGTTGGTCACCATCAAATGATTGGGGATACCTCAAGACACTATCTCATGCCTTTTTGAGGCCCAAGCCATCGCAGATTAGAGTGGATTTTCAAGAATAAATTGGATGCTTATAGGGTTCAACACGTATCACAATGATCAATCCATAGTAAAGTGTTGATCCCGTTTAGGTCTACATATCTGATACCTTTAGGTATCAATAGGACTGATACATTCGAATATCAATATGGCCCATTTTCCACACCTGTAGAAAGGTGCAGCCTTAAAATAAGAAATAATTAAAGCATTGTAATAAGCCATATGATAATGACAATGATGATATAAAATTTTGTAACTTGTTTTGAATGTTACTTTTATATAGACCATGCATAGTAAATGGATAACATAAAATTGGATATAGTTATATTTAGACTTGTATTTTTATGGAATTATAATATAACATGTATGTAATTGTTATCATAATTATATAATGCTTTATATACTTAAGACCATAAGTTATATATGAATAGTTACTAGGATTTAATTATGAATTTAGTTTTACATATACATAGACATATAAGAACCATATGAGTGTTAAGAATAACTAAAAATAATAAATATGAATCAAGTAAGTTAAATTGATGTATGTATGCCTAAGAGTTACGTGAATGTTTCAAAAACAGAAGAGGTTAGAAGAATGAATGAATTTATGTTAAGTAACGAAGTATGTAATTAACCAATGAGTTAAGATTTATACAATAATATAATGAATGAATGTGATAGAGGTGGTTGCATAATGCTATATGATGACGTAAACATACTACCTATTATTATTGTTAAAATATCATTGTATGCTTAATGGCATGCTCACAAGCGTGTGTGTTATTGATGACTTCTGTATGAGGTCATCCTTATGGTTTTGTGTTCTCCACTAAGCTAGTAAGCTTAGTATGGGTTTTTAATCCATGTAGGTTGAGGTCAAGGGTGTTGAGCTCAAGGATTATCTACGGTGTTAAAGGCCAACACAAAATAAGGATATTAGGATTTTAAAGTTTGAAGTTTTGTAACAGTGTTAATGTATTAGTATGAAATTATATTATCTAAAATGTATAATAATATTTATGTAAATGTATTCTAAACTTTTAAGTGTTAGTAATTTTATGGCATTAATGTACAAGTAATTTAGAATATGTTTAAAAATAACATAGCACGTGGTTAACTAATTAAGTTAATAATGCATGTGTAATCTAATACAACGATTACATATTAGAGATTAGATAGAGCCATACATTTAGTGGTATCTGAGCATAGGTTTAAGTGATTCTGAATAATAAGAGTCTAAAAATAGATGATTAAAGACAGTTGTGTGTGTTGGCCCAATGCAGCTACCCCTATTTTCTTATAGATAGTAGAATACAAAGAGATCTCAGGAAATAGTTATAGAAATAGCTAAAAATACGAATTCTCGAGAGTTAAGTGCCCTAAAGTCGTAGTTATTATTTCTTCTTTCCTTATCAAAGATATACGTTTAACAATTTTATGTATATGTATAAAGGATGTATCTATTAAGGTGATTAGCGATAGATTAAATAGCATATGACCTATATGTGACTCGTTCTTTTGACCATAGTATATATGTTTGAATTAAGTATATAGAGATTATATCAATATGACACATAAACAAGAGATTGTGTAGACTTGATAAGGTTACCCTTATATGAAATTGATACGATTTTAGGTTAAGATTGGTTATGGCACCCTATATACCTATTTTTGACTCCTTAATAACATGGGAAATTATTTAAGCATCTCATAGCATGGGATGGGACAAACATTAACATTACATGAGAACATGCATTTGCATCATATTGTATACATGAACTCATCATTCCTTCATAGTATTGCATTAGCATCATTTGATAAGATATGAAAAGCATCAGATTATATGTATAGGCCCCAACTGAAAAGAAAACTGACAAGATATATATTGAGTGTAGTAAAGATGTAAGAAAAGGTTACCATTATAAAAAATGGTGTTAGATAAAACCTAAGAGTTATAAACTAAAAGATAAAAAAACTAAGGAAATATAGTAATAGATAAAGTTTGATTGTAATAAAGGTAGAGTTACAAATAGCAAGTGATGAGGTTTGGTAAATGTCACATGTATGAATTTCAAGGATGAAATTCTTTAATAGGGAGAGAAATGTGAGACCCTAACATATACCCTAGAAGTATATGCACATAATTAAGTGGTATTAGAGATGAAGTAGGCCTTGTTAATAGATAAGTTATAGAATGGGACATAAAGGGAATTACTTTTAAAGATAAGGATATTATGGTAATTTCATTAAAGGCATACACATGTATAATTAGTGACATATGGTGTAGGAATTAAATTGATAAGAGAAAAGAGAATTAATTGGATTTGGTAATTTAAAAGTACAAATAGGGGTTGAAAGGAAATTTGATAAAGAAAACTTTTGAACCAATGACATGTTAGTGGCATAAGCCGGAGCCTGCTCATTTTCAAGTGGGTTCTCAGAGGCCCACATTTAGGGTCCAAGACCAGATGAGGCTTATTATAGGCCATAAACTGGCCACTTCATAATAAAAAGAGGTTAGGCCTAAATTATTGTTAGTGGTAAACCTATGGAGGCATGCAATGTCAGCTCAAAGAGGCAGTGTTATGGAGTCACCACACAACAAAATGATGGGAAGTAAATCTCAACCTTTTGATGCCCAAATAGAGATCAGTGCTCGGGACATGATTCTTACTTAGCATCTCGGTTAGGTATTGTTTTATAATTAGGTTTTTGATTATCAATCCCCTACCTCCCTTCTCATATAATGCATTGCAAAAAGTAAATAAATATGCCAATCAAATAATAAAAGTGGTAAATAAACAAGTAAATTATGTAAATCCACAACTTAATTATTATAGAGGCAAATCATCTAAAGGAAACATAAAATACCAGACATAAAATGGGATGATTATTAGGTTCAAAAATATTGGTTCCCAAATACATATTTAAAAAAGGAAGATGAAGAGTCCTTATTAATTTTATGAAAATATAGGATGAGTGATCTCAATTTTAATGAAAATAAGACTCTTCTTTTATTGTGTGATTTTGGGATGAAAATTGGACATTAGTCCATTTTATTAGTCAAAATATAAATTAGTCAAGTATAAAGCAATTAATGATTTTTATCGATTATCGTACTAAAATCCCTTTTCTACTAAATTATTACATCCCCAAAAATAAAATACAACAAAAAAAAATTAAAAATACCAAAATTAATTATTAAATAAAATAATAAATAAAGCATAATAAATTAAATGCAATAAAAAGAATAGAAAAGGATAGAGAAAGAACTAATTGAAGGACAACCTCTAAGGTAAAATTACCCTTAAAAAAACTCCAAGAATGCATAAAAATAATAACTCATAAAATAAAAAAAAACAAAAGCAAATTGATTAGTATATTGAAGGAAATTAAATATAAAATAAACTAATTAATTAAAAAGAATAGCTGGAATAAATAAAAAATAAATATATAGAGTGTAAATCATGTCATACAGAAGAAAAAAAAGAAGCTAAAACGCATCTAAATATTCAAAATGACCAATCCTAACAAAAATGGCATTAAAACATGTTAAAAAGAGGGAAAATAGGGCCATAGACACCCCAAGGCAAGGACAGCTGCCCAAATAGAGGAGAGAGATGGGATGAGAAGAGATCTATTATGCTGACAGATGACCATCTGTGATGTCTTCTTCCTATCTATCACTCGAACTCACAAGCAGAAGGCAACAATATAACTCAAAACAAATAAAATAATTCTTAAATCCTAAAAAGGCATTTTTAAAACCCTAAATCCTGCCAAAACTATAAAAATGACAACAAACATAGTATAAATACTCTAAAACAAATTAATCATGCAAATACAAAAAATAAATTGAATAACTTTATCTAGCATCAATGGAAGAACATGCATAAAATAGAATCCAACATGCCTAAATAGTCATTAAATAATCATGGCATCACATACATCATAAACATGCATCAAATGACATAAACTACACATCGCAAGAAAAGATTAAAGATAATTAACTACATGATCATCTGATAAATCCTAGAGAGAGAAAGAAGCTTGAGACCTAGAATATTACCCTCGAGATTTTTAGTTTTGCAACTCTAGCAACAATGATCTATACTCCGATCTTTGATGTCCACATTCAAAAACCAAAGAAGATTTTCATGCTTTTTATGTATATGTGATTGCAACAAACTTTGATCTTCAAGAATAGATAATTATTTTCTCTTCCTCAAGAAACCTAATCCTTTTTCCAAAATATTTGATCCCCTTAAAAACCCTAATTTTTCCATTAAATACCATTATAAGAGTTGGAGATTAACTCCAACACTAATTCCCTATAAAAGAAAGATTTAATTCCCTAAAATCCAGAGATTATCAGATCTTCTAAAATCTAATCCAAATCCAAAATTGAAAAATTGAAAAATATGGAAAATCTAGAAATAACTCCACTGACGGGTGTCCATCATTAATAGATGGTCGTCCCTCATACGATTTCCCAAAATTTATCAAAATTCTCCTGATTTGACTTGGACTGAAGAAAGGCATTATAGATGGCCATCCCTCTATGCTAGATATATGTCTATCATTGCTAGAGGTCAAAATCAAGATTTTTTTAAGTCAAAAACCATCTTAAAAAACCATAAAAATATTTTATGAAAATGTGGAGATTGAGGTTGAAGCTTTGAGATTCATGCTTTTTGTTAGAAATATATGCATTCCTCTTTATCAGGTAACCCTGATCTAGGTTACCTGGGATCACGATATCTACAGATGCCCCTAATTTTGTGAAACTGGTGCACTAGTGCCAAAATTCAGAGTAAAAGAAAAAAATGCATACCTGAAATAATGAATCTCTTATTGATTGTTTTAAATCATGTACCATTTGGGAAAATGAGTCTCTAATTGGATAGTTACCATTATTTTGTCGATGTGTTAACCCTTAGTTGGGTAGTTACCATCGGTTGACTATCTGATTAGCACCATTTATCAGTATGCGAAATAAAGATGAGCTATTGTATCTGATTAACGCCAATTTATCGGCATGCAGAATCAAATAAGTTGATTAGTTGATGCCATATGTTAGCATGTCTAACCTTACTGTTGTGTTGGTTGTCACCAACTGTTGGTATGACTAACCTTGTTATGGTGGTTGAAGCCATCGACATATCTTCCCCTTTCTTGAGTCAATGTTCTTGTTAGAAAATTTCTAGCAAATATGCATTTGTAAGGAGTCACTGATAGCATATTTCATAGTTTACTTCTCATCTATAGATCTATCTTGAAGATACTATAGCATAATTCTTTTCCTCATCATTGGAAGTTAAAACAACCTTCTAGACTATCCCTCTTCCAGTGTACTTTAGTTTTATACTATGATCTTAGTTTTAACCATGTAGACCAATTGTTAGTGAAGTATTTCACTTTGTCTTCAACCATGTGGATCAACCACTGGTGAAGTCTCTCACTTTGTCTTCAGCCTTATGGATCAATCACTGGTGAAGTCTCTCATTAGTTCAATGATTCCCTTGTCTAAGGGAGGTAGGAGTGGTTTTTTACCATCTCCCTTAAATGCTTCCAGAGTTGAAAAATATATGTACTTCTTTTTGTTGTGCATTTCTTTTGATTTCAACTTGTTCAAGTAACTTTTTATAGCTTCTTAGGTGCTTTGGCGCTACCAAAAAAGAGGAACCATCATAGACTCCCATCCATTCCCCGTTCACAAATACTTTATCCTTCTGATCTAGTTTAGTGTGGTTATCATCAATAAGTTTCTCCATTCCATAAGCAAGCAATATGTCTTCTATAGGCTCTGTGGAGTGTGAAATTTATGTATCTCTTAAGAAGGATTTGGTACCTGTAGGAAAGGTATAACATTAGTGCCTTGGATTTGGATTTAGAAGGTTTATTATTTGACTTTGTCATTTTTGGTCAATAATGGTCAATCACAGTTAATTTATTCTTTTAATATGTATTTTTCATGCAATTATATCATTGGGTTTTTGTTATTGTCATTTTGCTACTTTTGTTATTTTCATTATTTTTTATCATTTTTTATCATGCATTTTTATCTTGAGCAAAATAATACAGATATTGAAACAAAAATAAAGCATAAATAAGGATGCATCATTACTCTTATATAAATCAAAATGTCCATAAAGTTTTAAAACTCCTTGAATACAAAAAAATACTACTATGCATATCCAAGTCCTCTAAAATAAGATGGTCTAGATGGAGAATGAAATATTGAAGGCCTGGGAGGTCTATGTGGTGCCACTACCCACATTGGTGCTAGGGGTAAGCAACTATTAGTTTGATTATTTGGTATAACCAAAAATTAAAATTTTAGGATTTTAGCAAACCGAACCAAAGTTATAGGATAAACAAACTCAAAATTTAAAAATTATCAATTAAAAGAAATTATGTCTAAAAATTATACAAAATTACAAATCATAAACTAAAACAAAAACATTCAAACCACATTCAAATTGAAAAAATACAAGTCTAAATTAAAGATGTAATCCCAAAAAATACCTAATATAACAAAAACTATTAAATAAGCTCTTTGTTCCATCAACCTTCAATCCAATCATCAAAATCCCAAATCATCACCTTAAAAATCAAATATTTATAATTGATAAATGTACTTATATAATTTTCATATCAAAATAAGATAATTTACATATGAAAAATAATTACTCAATAAAGGAGAACTAAACAAACCCCTAGCAACTATAATCAGTAACCACAATCAGCTTGGCTTTCTCTTAATGAATTGTTGTTTAATAAATAAAAAGGAGTTTAAACAATTAACCACTATATATATATATATATATATATATATATATATATATGTAAGATCAGGAAATATCTATAAGAAAAAAAACAAGTATCAATGGTTATAAACTTACATAAAATAAAGGTTCCAAAAACCATAAAGAACTAAACAAATCCACTTTAAAGAGATTGCAACAAAGCAAAGAAATTTCAAGAAATAAAAATTCAGGTCAAATAGAAAAAATGGTAAAAAGTAAATTTTTATTTCTAAAACATTGTCAGCTTAATTTTCTTTTTTCCTGGATTTTGCATAAGACATGGATTAAACTTAAGAGAGCATTATGTTATAGTGATCGTATTTCATCCTTAATCTCTATTTCATATTTTAAAGTTATTCATTTATTGTTCCAAGGATTTATGGATGAGAATTAACAGTATTATATCCTGCAATTAGGAATCAATTAGAAAAAATATATAAACAATTTCAACCCTCCAGCCACTACTCTTAAAAACACATCCTGCAATCTTTTTTTTGGTTGCAAATCAATCTTCTTTCAAATTCTACTTATGTCAATCCATTCACAGAGTAGAACCAAAACAATTCAAAAAAATAAGTAAAAAATAAAAGGGATTCAATGGAAGCTAACCTAGTTTGTTGTTTCTCCTTCAATTGTTCCCTGAACAGATGAAG
The DNA here is from genome assembly GCA_037975025.1 of Excoecaria agallocha. NCBI lineage: Eukaryota > Viridiplantae > Streptophyta > Magnoliopsida > Malpighiales > Euphorbiaceae > Excoecaria > Excoecaria agallocha. The sequence continues at coordinate 31,209,001 of CM075822.1, read as the reverse complement.
AAAATTGTGTTCAATGGCAATAGGTGTAACTTACGGTGAGTGAAGATCAATTGTTGGCTGACAAATTGCTGCTTTGATGATTAGAGGGAGGGGCAAGGCAGTGATATAGCAGTAGAGAGAAAATAAGGTTAGGGAAAAATGAAAGGTTTATCTATAGAGGGATACATTGATGGTTATACAGAGAGGTGTAGGTTTAAAGGGTATATATAAAATGATATAGTTTTGTTCTTATATTCGATTAGTTCAATTTTTATACGATTTTCTTCTCTAAACACCAAACCAAATCGAACATTCCTAAAATCTCAAATCGAAACTGAACCAAAAAATCAAACCAAATTGAAAAAATCAAACAGTTTGGTTTAGTTTTTTGAATTTTAAACAAAGTTTTCTCACCCCTAGGTGGTGCTGGTGGTTGCTCCCCCTATTGTCAAAATTTAAACTCAAAATCGAGTAATGATGTAGATAGTGTTTGTAGGATATACACCATCACCTCAGCTAAATGGTCTGAACTCTCTCAAAGACCTAAGACTGCTTATGGATACTACACTAAATACCTCATAAGCTCATCCATCAAGTTCTTGATGTATCTCTTTAGCAGCTCATTAGTCTCCACCATAGCCTATCTACCTCTAAGGACCTCCCCCTCAATTTGATATGGATGCTCTCTAATCTGGGTGATGCAATCATTAACAACTTGTAAAGTGGCATTAAATCTCTACCCAGCTGCTACTAAGTCTACCCTGATACCTTGTACATCAATCTAGTACTGAGCCAGCATAGACTACACTAACGCTAGAATGAATTGTAGTGTTTGATCCTATCGCTGAATGACCTGTTGGATGTTTGGACTAATGTCTCGATGGTAGCTAGTCTCCTAAAAATATCATCTACTAGCAAAACTAATGTCGATTGAACAAGTGATGGAGCACTAAAGGTAGAGGATCCCGATGGCCATAATGTGAAAACCTTTTAGATACTGTAGGTGGTGATGCTCATGGACTAATAGGTGATTGTGGAGGCACTAGAGGAGGATGTGACCCACTGAAGAAATCATCTAGATCGACCTATATATCCATCTCAATATCCAAATCTGTATATGCCTCCTAGAGCTCCTGTGGCTCATCCTACTCAAGCTGTTGATCAGGCTGAACTAATGGTACAAGAGCTACTTAAGGTGGCTAACCCTAATCCTCTCCCTCTGCTCATGGCTCTGGTATAATAAGATTTAATTTTTACCTCTCTCTGGTTTTAGAGACTGTCAGTAATCTGAATTATCCAAGTTATCCCTAAATCGACTCGATCATTTTCATAGTGAGAGCCACCTAAACATCCATAAAAGTATCCTCCAAAAGTGCCTAACAAAAAGTCCTTTTGTCTGCCTAACCCAAAGTTCCTTTGTTTTCCCTTGCATAAAAACACTTAAAAAAGCAACAACACAGGCCTCAGTAGCCTCCAAATAGTTCGTTTAAGCAAATCTACTAATTTTACAGTTTAATTAATGGTGCACAACATTAGAATTAAATTCAGAACAATGTAACCTAACTAATTAATTTAAACTAAATCCCATACATTTGAATGCATCCCATACACATTTAATTAATTATTAACTAATCAATGTAGGATATATTTTTTCTATTTTTATGTTTTTAAATGAAATATAATATGCATTTATAGTTTGCAAATTCTGAAAAAAAAAATAGAATTCACAATAGGTAATTTGAGGAAAAAAAATTCACTAATATTAATCAACCTACGCATTGAATAAAAAGAAAGAATAAAAGAAGAGAGGAACCATAAGCCTACCTCATTTGCTACAAAAATGGGTATACAAAAAGTGCAATGAAACTTAAAATAGACATAATCTTGAGGTATATGTTAACCTCCAAGGAATTTTGGTGCAAACGGCTCGCGAAATGAATGAAAATGAGGAAAAATGGAAAAAAAATCAAAAGGGAAGATTTGAAAAGTTACAACAAAGGCGGTTATAAGGAAAAGAATAAGGAAGAAGAAAAAGCCTTCTTTTTCAAATTTTTGAATGACTGACGAGTGGGCCATCAATTTCGAGCAAGCGATGGGCATAACTTATGTCCCTTCTGTCACTCTTTTTCCCTATTTTTGAATTTTTTTTATTTCTTTTTCATTTTCTTTAATTTCCATCTTTTCTTTATTCATTCTTTTGTCTTATTTTTACAGTATCTACTCAAGTTATCTAATTATACACTATTATTTTTATACATATATTACTTATTTATTATTATTATATTTTTTTATTTTTTATCATGAAATACTCCCTAAAAGTTTAAATTTCTAATGGCTCCCGCAATGTTAGTGTGTTTCCTACATTACCTGCAAAAACAAAAATACAAAGAAAATATAAAAATATATGTACGATGCATGGGACATGCAGAAAAAACTCTTTAATGTAGTCTAAGGGTGATAGATGACCAGGCCGTGAGTCATTCCTTAAGGGATGAGTGCTTGTCAGGGCTTGCCTATAAATAGTTTGATTCTCCTTGGTTTTTATACCTTAACCTTTCCTCTTTCAGGCAGCCTCCTCTCTAGGCATTTCTCTTTCTTTCTTTTTTCTATCATTTTGATTTGTGATCATTTTTTATTGCCATGTCGACCTGGGCTATAAATAGATTTCATCAACTCCTAGATGACCTTGGGATTTATGAACACCTTATTTTATGCGATTGGTCTCTTTTAAGATTTTTGAGACAGGTGCAGCCTGATACCACTTTGATCTTATTTGCTACTTGATACTAGGATTTGAGGTTTTATGTTTTCTACTTTACATATTAAAAATTGTGTCCTCTAGTTGAGGAATTTTTTGAGACTTTGGGCTTGAGATATTTTCTAAGGACTTTGCTTTGTATACCTTGACCTATGATTAGTTACCTGAAGGAGGTGGCATACACTTTGGTTTTCCCTCCATCTGATGTTTATGAACTGGTATCTCCATGAGTTCCCTTCTCCTAAGAAGATTTGATTGATGCTATATATGCACTACCCAAGTACCATAAATACCAAGTCAGTGCTATTTTGATATATAGCTTCACTCGATACTTGATAGTGAACCCTAACATTTTGATAGAAGATTACCGATTATTTAGCATTGTGAAGGGAGTAAACCATGGACTTACCCTATTTCCTTTTATCTTGGCTGAGATCATCATGGGTCTTGATGTAATATTTGTTGATTTGACTGCTTTCCTCATTGGCAACCCCTTATTACTCCAAGTACGTCATTATTTTTAAAAGGTAGTATGCCCTTTGTGTGTTTTCACAGTAATTTTTCTTATTAGAAATTATGTTCTCTCAAATTTTCACGTATTTCCTCACCTTATTTTTGCTTGAGATGAATCCAACTCACCCTGGTGGCTTTTTTCAAGTTTGGTTATAAAAGAAGTTAAGGTTACTGGTAGAGCCTCCACCTCGAGCTATAGGCACATATCCTTTGAGGCATTATCTCTTTAGGTAGAAATTATATGATTTTCGCTAGCCTCACGAGGGAGCTATCTGGATGGCTCATCTAGTGGATTGTGATATCAGCTTTGGGTGGCCTTGGTTATCCATACCTTCTAGATCTTCTGGATGTGTTCCTTTGTGTGGATTATATTAAGCCACTTTCTACATTACTGCTCACTGCGCTTACCAATATAGGGAGTGTCAATGCATCATTAGGTGTCTATTATCCTTTTATGGAGGCATTCTTTCTACTTCTATAGTGTCAGGTTACCACCAGCAAATTTAGGCTTGACTTTCTGTGAAGATTGTTATACCCGAGATCAATGTGTGTGACTTCACCATATACTAGCAATGGGTCATCAGTACAATAGTTGATAATAAGACACATTAGCTTAGGCATATGAAGGGAGAGAGTAATGGATCATAGACATTAGATTAGATACAATTAAAGACTATGTTTTTATTTTTATTAGAACTTCAAAGTTTGAACATATGAAAAGGAAGAAACTACTTTTGAATACATTAATATTGTTTTGGATATAAATGTGGCTTTTTTTGTCTAATTTCATTATGTATGATAATTATTTGCCATTAATTTGCAACATAAGTCATCTAATCTCAAAATGAAATTTTAATAGCACCAGAACTCCTATCACCAATCAACACTATTGGGTTTTCTTGATTGATTATTTTCTTTCAACCCTTAATTTTTTTAGGTTATTTTTTTCAATTTTCACCCTAATGAGGTGCCTAATTTTAGCAAGGTTGTCATTTTTTTGGTTTTTTACCTACAACGCTTTTATTCTCTTCTTTTTCTCTTTTTGAGTCTTTAACCATATAACCTCTTTAGCCTATCAATGTTAACCAGCTATCTGAACTTATTGCTAACACTGTCAATCAGAATAGTAGCTCCTTTAGACGATAACATTTTTAGCATAAAATTTCCTTTCCAAGTAGGTATAAACTTACCTCGGATATCTAAAATTCTCGGACTCATCTGTTTGAATACCAAATCCCCCTCTTTTAAAGGATGCATCATAACCTTTTTCTCAAATGAACGAGCTAACCTATTCTGATAGATCTGATTGTGATAGTAAGCTTGCATCCTATCCCCATCTAATAGGTTAAGCAAGAGCAACCTCTGTTTGGCCCATTATATCTCTAGCAACTCAACTTTTAAAACTACCCTCAAAGACTGATGCTTAATCTTTACTAGCAATACAACTTATATCCCATAAACCAAAGAAAAAATGGTGGTTCCTGTTGACATTATAGCTATAGTTCTATAACTCCATAGTGCAAAAGGTAGCTTATTAGCCCAACCTTTGTAAGTTTGAACCATCTTAGCTAAGATCCTCTTGAAATTCTTGTTAGTTGCTTCAGCTACCTCGTTTGCTTAAGGTTGATAAGTGAAGACTTGTGATGTAGAATCCTCTACTTTTTGAGCATCTGTTTGGTTTTGGCTTGGAACTAAATCCCATTATCTAATATTATATGGTGAGGTAAGCCATATCTACATATCAGATTCTTTTCAATGAACTTAGCCATATCTTTAGCATCTACTTTCTTGAAGGATTCTGCCTCTACCCACTTTGTGAAGTAGTCTATGGCAACTATGGTGAATATGTGCCCATTTAAGGCTAATGGATAGATCATACCCATAATTTCTATGCCCTATGCAATGAATAGCCAAGGAGATGTCTGGTTGCATATCTCAAAAATTGGTAAGTGTCTTAGGTCTAAATATTGTTGGCAAAAATGACATTTCTTGATGTACTTAAAGCAATCAGTGTCCATCATAAGCCAAAAGAATCCTTGGTGCATAATCTTCTTTGCTAAGGCTAAACCATTCATGCGAGCCTTATATACTCCTTAATGTACCCCTTCCGTGACTTTTTTAGCTTCCTTCTCATTTAAACATCTCAGTTGGATACCATTAGGCTATCTCTTATAATGTACTTCACCTACAATAATATACTGAGCATTTAACTTCTGGATCATTCTTTGGTCTTTTTTCATAACCTCTTCTGGGAATACTGACTTCTCTAAGTAGTTTTAGACGTTATATTACCAAGGCTTCCCATTATCCACCTCAATATCCATTACTTGCTCAGTTTTAAAGTATGGCTTGTCAAAACTAGAGATCAACACTAGCTTCATATTTATCCCCTTTGGGTTATCCCACATTGATACCAAAGTTGCTAGAGCATCAGCTAATTGGTTCTTATATCTAGGCATATACCTAAAGGTGCAAACCTCAAACTGACCACTCAAAACTTTTAGAGAACTAAAGTAGGGCTACAACCTTTCTTCCTTTGTAGACCATTCACCTCTCACCAAATGAGTCTCCAAATACTTTTATAGACTTTACCCCTATAACTAGCAAGGCCTCCATTCCAAAGATGCAAACTTTATATTCTGCTTAATTGTTCGTTGCTTTGTACCTCAACTTCTTGGCTAAAGGTGCCTTTTAACCCTTCTAGATAACCAGAATTACTCCTACTCTAGCACTTTCATTATTCACAGCCCCCTATCAAAGTACATTTGCCAACCTCGTACTATTATAACCGTTATATCCTCACCAGGAAACTCATAGGTTATCTCATCTCCTTCTAATGATTGATTAGTTAATAATTCAACTATAACTCTCCCCTTAATGATTTTTTTAGTGATGTACTCAATGTCGAACTCCTGTAAAAGGATTAACCACCTATTCGTCTATCCTAACAGCAAAGGTTCTTTTTGTAGATATCTGAAAGGGCTTTGCTTTGCCACTACTTGTACCCTATAAGAATAGAAGTAGTGTCTTAGCTTCTTTAAAGCCTATATGATTGCCAAATAAATCTTCTTTACTTTTGCATACTTAGCTTTTGTTGCAACCTCAGTAAGTGCACTGAATCAACAAGTAATATAGGGGAATATAATTAAGATCCTAAAATATTGTACCCAAGTGATAAAGGGCTATTTAGTGAGATATCTAAAGCTGGGTAGGATTAATCTAAGACAATTTCCTAAGTTTTTGATTTAAAGAGCATCCTAAATCTAATTAACAAAATAATTAAATAAAGAAAATTAAATTAAAGATTAAAACCTTAATTAAAGACATTGCCAAGGTACTCTAATCCTCCCCATACTAAATGCATTGAATTAAACCACTAAGAAATATATGGCTTTAATGTGGACAACCCATCTAAACCTCTGTTTTTCCATTACAGAGCCCACTACTCTAACTACCCGATATCCCATTTCAGAACTTATCCAATAGCCAGCATAAGCACGGGTTCTAAGACCTAGGCATGAACTAATATCCCATTTCAAAGCTTACTAATTCAATACCCATATATCCTTTAACTATTTTTGAAATTAGCAATGCACAAACTATGAACTAAAGGCCTACATTCTGAAATCCAATCTCCTTCAATTCATAGCTTATTCAAGGCTAAAATAAAGCATGCAAATACCCATTTCATTCAAGCATAATAATCATCAATTCAAATGAAGTAAAATAATCAAATGCTCAATAAAATAGATAAATGAATAGATCACACTAAAGAATAAAATATTTAAGCATATATAAATCAAAGATAGGTTCAATCCATTACATAGATATGGGGATTCATAAATCCCTTAGCAATAAAACTATAAATTAAACATAAATATAGTAAAAGAGAAAGGAAAGAGGGAACCTAAGAGGCCTATTGTAATGGATGAAGCTCCAATCCGGATCCAAGCCATCTCCTTCAAATCTTAAGCAAAATAAAGAACAAAACTAAAACCAATTGCAGAAAATTAAATCTAAAGCTAAGCTTACATTGAAAATAAATCTAATCTAGGGTTTACAATGAAATAAATCTAATTTACAACAAAAACTAAAGAGAAAATACAAGAAAAATGAAGGAGAAAACCCTAGATCTAAGTGTAGCGGCTTTCCTCTCCATTCTCCTTTTTTTTCTTCCAAAGAAAAGCTATTTTTATAGAGATCTGTAGATGGACACAACGGAGACCAATGGTCTCAACCGAGTCCAGTCGGGCCAAAATAGGACTATAGCAATGGTACATGGCTAAGACCAAAGTGTCTCAGTCGAGTGCACCCTTCTAGATTGAAAAACTTTTGAACCTTGCATTGGACACGGCTAAGACCATTTGGTCTCAACCAAGTCCAATTGGACATTACGAGATAAAATGGCCTCAACCGAGTCTAAAAATGAAATGGTGTGAATTAAGGATTCTGCAAGGGACACGATTGAGACACTTTGGTCACAGCCAAGAGCGAGTCAATTATATGCAAAAAAGTCAAAATTACACCATTAAACACGCTAAAACATGGTAAATATCAATATAATACCATTTGGCATAAAAAGAGAAATTTAACACTTAAAACACTAAAAATCACACAAAATGAGATACAAACAAAAACAAAAATATACTAAAATTAAACACAAAATTTAAAGTTATCAAATACCCCACACTTATCTTTCGTTTGTCCTCGAGTAAACAAACAAACCACATTCTCGTATACTCAAACTCAAAGAAAGAAAAAGCAAATTCAAAAAAATTAGAACACTTTAGTAGAAGTCACTAAATAAAGTCCTAAATTAAAAAGACTCAACTAGACAATACTAGCAAATCTCCTTGTGTGTATGCTAGGCCAAAACAATTTAAAATCACTTTTTAAAATAAAAATTTCTAGTATAATTCAATAATCAAGAAAAGAATTCGTGTACAAAAGATTGCACATGTGGTTTTGCTTTTAAAACTTAAAGGATGCTATAGGCCTCTCCTTTAGCACCGAAACCCAAAGGTCATCTCCACACACAATTCTCAAAAAGAAAAGATCTTTAGGACTTGAAAGGTTATAATGCAACTAAGGTATAGCTATCAAGAAATAGATTAAGATACACAATTTAGAACTGTCATTTCTACCTCAACTCACCCCTTTTCTCCTAAAAAAATAAGACTTTAACTCTACCCTTATTCACTTATCATCATTGCCAAACTTTAGATATCCAAAATGTAGAACATTTCTCAAGGAAAAAGCACCAAGAAGAAGAAGAATTCTCTCTAAAATTCTTACAAAAATTATAGCTCGATTGATATTTAAATAGCATAGAATCTTTCTCCTCTACACATAGAATACCCCACACTTAGATGAAATAAAGATTACTAGCTTTATTCTTTCTTTTTTTTAAACAACTAAAGCAATCAATTTTACAATTGACAAGTAAGGACTTAAGAAAATTCTTCTTAAAAATGAACTACATTCTGAAAATTTTCTCAATCTCACTCGATTTTGGCAATGTATCCCCAACTCTTAGGATCTAACAATTGAAGAACAACCTTTTACTCACTAGTAATTTCAAGAAAAACTTATCTCACCTACTTTTAGAATGGCCAATTCGAAAAGGGTAAGACAAAGGCTTTTAAAGCTTAAGGTATCAAAATGTAAGTGTAATCAACAAACATAAAATTAGCATACATTTAGCATGCTCAAATACGCTCAAAGGGGCTGCAAGGGATATTATATGGCAAAGGTAGGTCAAAAGATCTTTTCAAAAAAGAAACATATATCCTAAGCCATTTCTAATCTTATTTTTGAGTCGTTTACTTGCTTCAAAAGGTGATGAGGAAGGTTCTAGCGCTCTAGATTTCCTACCCCATTAGCTTCATGCACTGATTTTTATTATTTTAAAAAAGGCCTGAATTACACATTTATTAGGAGATCTACTGGAATTGATCTAATTGAAACTAACCGATAAAGAAAAATTCATTCAACAATTAACCACTCTCTTGCTATTCCAACTAATCTAAATAAGGCTTTCTAAATCTAAGTTTAAGATTGTTCACAATAGGAACAACTACAAGGGTAAACTAACTAGGTGCAAAAGTATGTAATAACAATAAAAAATAAAAACAAAGCTCAAAACTAAACTAAAATCAAAACACAACTGAAAATTAAACTAAAAGTAACCAAATAATAACATAAACTATATATTAAAATTAAAAAACAATAAAATAAAATATAAAATTAACACAAAACATAAAATTACTATAAAATAAAACACAAAAATAGTTAAATGAGGTGAGTTCATGTTTATCATACCAAAATCAATGCAAATACACAAGAAATTGAGTGCCTGTATTGAAAATACAGATGAAAAGAGGAGAAAATGAAATGTAATTGCAAAAGAGGGATAGAAAATGAGACTTTTTAGTTATACACAGTTGAGACACTTTGGTCTCTGCTGTGTGCCCCCTTCTATAACTAAAAATGCACTTGGCATACGATTGAGACTATTTGGTCTCTACCGTGTACACCAAAATTCCTGTAAATTTTTCAACTTTCAGAACCACTTTCATGCACATTAACACGCTCATTTCTACTCTTATTCATGCAAAAATAATGCTCAAATGACTCACCACACAATTAGTAAAAACACAGATAAAAACTAAAAACTTAAAAGTAAAAACAAATAAAATTAACAACATAATTAAAGAGTAAGGAGAGAGAATTAGTTCTAATTTAATGAGTCCCAACTCAACTTTCAATATTATCTAGAGGCCGAGCTTGTGATCCAAATGTTGGTCTCTCTGCACTTTGCTCCTTATTTTCCCCATTAATAGGAGAAACCTATCGAAATTCACCGAGGTGGGCAACACCATATCTTCGATGAAGTACCCCTCCACCTTGGGTTGTTCAAAAATATACTCCTCCGACTCTCTTAGCCTTAGTAAACTCCTCAAGTGGACTGAATTCAGTACTTTAACTTGAAAGTTGAACCATTCTTGCTCTTTTGGTGAACAATTCTTCACAAAAGATCTATACTCATTCTCCAAGATGAAGACCTTGTCTTCAACAATGATTGGTCCCTTCTCCAATGCATGCACCCCACACTTGATTTCTTCATTATCCACTAGTTGTGCATGGCTCAATTTCTCCTCATTATCGCCTTCAGTTTGATTTTGCACCAAAATATTAAAGAATTCTAATTTGGATTTTAGGCTCTTGATTGTTGATTCTTGACTTCTCAATAGATGCTCTTGAATCTTCAATAAATTCTCTTGATTCTTTATCTTTTCCTCTTAAGAATTAATTGTGGCCATCCATTCTTCTCTTTCAAGCAATTCAAGAAGGACTTGAACTTTGGAGGCACTTGACTCTTACGATTCTATTATGAGCCACGATCTTTAAAAGATGACAATGAGTAAAATACTGAAGGTTGAGTTGAGTGTTGCATTTCTCGTATTTCTCTCCTCAACTCTTCCATTTATGTTCCCAACATAACCAATCCATCATCTCAGACAATACCATGCATCATTTAAAAATGCATCATAATATTCCTGCAAAGAATAACACCAAATAAAAAAACAAAGAAAAATAAAAGTCTCAAACAAAGCACAAATAAAGATATCAAACAAACAACATTGTTTAGTCCCCGGTAATGGTGCCAAAAAACTTGTAACAACCTCAGCAAGTGCACTAAATTAACAAGTAATATAGGAAAATATATTTAAGATCCCAGAATATCGTACCCAAGGGATAAAGGGCTATTTAGTAAGATATTTAGAGCTAAGCAGGATTAATCTGAGATAAATTTCCAAGTTTTTTATTGAGAGAGCATCCTAAATCTAATTAACAAAATAATTAAATAAAGCTAATTAATCTAAAGATTAAAACATTAATTAAAGACATTGCCAAAGTACTTTAAGCCTCCCTATACCAAATGTATTGAATTAAACCACCAAGAAATCTACGGCATAAAAGTGGACAAACCATCTAAACCCCTAGTATCCCATTTCAGAGCCTACTACTCTAATTACCCAATATCCCATTTCGAAGCTTATTCGATAACCAGCATAAGTATGGGTCCCAAAACCTAGGCAAGTGCTAATATCCCATTTCGGAGCTTACTAATTAGATACCCATCTATTCTTTAACTATTTTTGGAATTAGCAATGCATAAACCATAAACCAAAAGCCTCTATTTTGGAATCAAATTTCCTTTGATTTACAGCTCATACAAAGCTAAAATAGAGCATGCAAATACCCATTTTAATTAAGCATAATAATCATCCATTCAAATGAAGAAAAATAATAAAATGCTCAATAAAAATAGATAAATGAATAAATCACACTGAAGAATAGAACATTCAAGCATATATAAATCGAAGATGGGTTCAATCCATTACATAGATATGGGCATTCATAGATCCCCTAGCAATAAAACAATAAATTAAACATAAATAAAGTAAAAGAGAAAGGAAAAAGGAAACCCAAGAAGCCCATTGTAGCTGATGAAGCTCCAATCCGGATCCAAGCCATCTCCTTCAAATCTCAAGCAAAATGAAGAACAAAAATAAAAGCAATTGCAGAAAATTAAATCTAATCCTAAACTTACATTAAAAATAAATATAATCTAGGGTTTACATTGAAATAAATCTAATCTACAACAAAACCTATAGAGAAAATACAAGAAAAACCCTAGATCTTTGTGTGGCAGCTCTCCTCTCCATTTTCCCCCATTTTTTGCCAAAAATAAGCTATTTTTATAGAGATCTGCAGATGGACATGATGGAGACCAATTGGGCTAAAATGGGGACTGTAGCAATGGCATATAGTTGAGACCAAAGTGTCTCAATCGAGTGCACCCTTCTAGATTGAAAAAATCTAAACCTTGCATTAGACACGGTCGAGACCAAATGGTCTCGACCGAGTCCAATTGGACTCTACAAAGATAAAATGGTCTCAGCCGAGTCCAAAAATGAAATGGTACAAATTGGGGATTCTGCAAGGTACACGGCTGATACACTTTAGTCATAGCCGAGTATAAGTCAATTCTTTGCAAAAAAAAAAGTCAAAATTACCCCATTAAACACACCAAAATATGATAAATCTCAATATAATTTCATTTGGCCCCAAAAAGAGAAATTTAACACTTAAAATATTAAAAATCACAAAAAAAATGAGATATAAACACAAACAAAAATATACTGAAATTAAACATAAAACTTAGAGTTATCAACGTCCTACGGGAGAAATTTCTTACTAAGGTAGTGCACTGCATATTCAATTGCTATTATGGCACCTACTAAGTTATCTTTTGTGGCCAAGTATAAAATTAATGGCTTACCTGCTTGTGATGGTCTCAGTACCAATGGATATAAAATGTATTCTCTAATGGTGTCGAATGTGATACGAAAAGGAAAATAAAACCTCAAGAAGAATAAAGAAGAATAAAACTACACGAGTAAATTTTCAATAACCCAATTCTTGAAACAACTCAAAGCAATAACTCTTAGCATAAAAATTAAATTCACGCATAAAACTTCATTCAATAACTAGTTGTCCTTTGTTATAGCAAAATAATGTCTTATAAATATAGAAAATTAACCTAGAGTCATTAAGGTAAGTGGGCCAAATTCCTTATTAAACTAGAATTTGGAATTTATCCTTTTTCCTACTTAAAATTGGAAAACTAAAAACCAAATAAGTGGGTTGCCTCTAAGAACGTGAGACCCACTCTAAAAGGTCCTAAAAGGATTATACTTAATTAAATAAATTTTTAACTAAGGCCAAAATTAAGCCCAACTAAAAATAGCCCCATAATTTAAACATTGCACATTCTATACATATGTTATGTGTCACATGATGTGCACATACATAGCAAATGTTAAGGCACATGACATGTCATATGACTTGCACATGCCAATTTAGCTTCTTCGTGAATTCAATCTATGAATTTCCTTCATGGTCCATCATTGATCCAAGTATGTGAACCATCTTCAATCCCCTTTAAACTCCTCCAATTCTTGTCTCTATGACTCCGAATTTGGCCCATTAACCATTCTATCCTTAAAGCTTCATTTTTTCTTCAATGAATGATTGCATAAAGGTTTGCAAATTTTCTTTTAGCTTCTTAACTTTACTCCCTGTAATTGGTCTATCTAGGAACTTTAATGGATTCTTTTATTTTTGAATGAGTTCAAGGCTATCTATATCAAAATGCCTTTTGACAGTTTTTATTCTTGACCACTGGCTGATCTTTCGTAAGTAGCTTGAAAATTAGTTTACAAATTGAAGTTAACTTGGCAATGAACCTGCTTATATATTGAAGCCTACCTAGAAATCCTCTAACCTCTTTTTCCTTATAAGGCATAGGAATTTCCCTAATGGCCTTCACCTTGTTAGGATCTATCTTTATTCCTCTTTAGCTCACTGCATGCCCAAAAAGCTTCCCTGAGGTAACTTTAAATATATATTTCTTTGAGTTAAAATGAAGGTTATACCTGTCAATCCTTTGAAAGAACTTCTCTAATGCCTTAAAGTAGCCCTTTCGTGTAGCCGATTTGATCATCTCATCTACGTATACGTCCAACTCCATATGGATCAACTTATCTAGAATTCTAGTTGTCATCCTATATAGGTGGCACCTAAATTCTTAAGTCTAAAGGCATAACCCGATCGGCATAAATACCCTATTCAATTATGAAAGCTATCTTGATCTTATCCATAATATTGTTAAAAATCTGATTATACCCGATATATCTATCCATGAAGCTATACATGGCATAAGCACCTACACTATCCACCACGACATCTATATGAGGTAAGGGAAAATTGTCCTTAGGGTAAGCTTTATTCAAATCCTTGCAGTCCATATAGAGTCTTGGTCTTCCATCTATATTTACTACGAGGACTATATTTGCTAACCATGCTAAGTATTGGACCTCTACCAAGAACTTATCCTTTATTTATTTTCTCACTTCCTCTTTAACCTTTTCAACCCACTTTAGCCTAAGTCTTCTAAGATTTTGCTTAACTAGCTTAGATCAAGGATAGGTTGGAATGGCATTGTTAGCTATTTCTCAATCAATTCCCAGTATGTCCTCTTAGGTCTAGACAAAGACTTTCATATTTTTTCAATTTCTCTCAATATTTTTCCTCTCCTCAGGATTTATATCTAAAGCTAATAAGATTTCTTTAGGGTTTTATTTTTTCCAAGATTAAATGATCATGTATTAGTTGAATTGATGTTAAATTTGAATGAGGCATGATCATAATTATGCATATTGAAATCATAAGAAACACCACATATGTAAGAAAAATTGTTCATCTTATTAATATAATCAAAAGGAAAACTATTGTTCTTATCAAAAGTTTTGGAACATAAACAATGTCAATAAAAATATCATCTTCTTCAGTCTTTATAGCAGTAGATGCCTCTTCAGCTTCCAAGTTTGGATTTAGTGGAGCTTCAACCTCCATTCTCTCTTTGCCCTTCTTTGGAACAACAAGAAATTTTTCAGTCATAATCTCTTTAGGCACCTCCTTATCCCATGCTAAGTGATGTAGAAGGATCTCTTTATCCTAAAAACACTTGACTGGCTTGATAATTCCTTGCTTCTAATCAAAAACATCATTAAATAGCTCAAAATTGGGCACTATCTTGTCTCATACCAGTTGAGGCTCATTTTTCCCATAATAAAGGCAATCCCCTGAGGCTAGCATAAAGCCCTTGAAAATATGAGGGATTTCATTTGCTGCTTCTTTTTCTTTACACTTCTGACTTGAACTAGTATAGCCTAACCCTTTCCTATCTTTTTGTCCCTTGGTAGTAACAGCATTTTGAGGTCCCAGAGAATTCTTACCCAAACTAGCTCTAAGTAAGAAATGCATCTTCTTCACCATATTGATTACTTATGGGCTATCAGTAAAACTATTTTCATTCTCCTCATCACCAATATAGACATATGGAACCCACTAAATGGTTGTTTAGCTATTTCAAACATAAACACTTGATTCACACTTGTAGCTTTGATGGTGACCACCTAACCATCATGAGGTGTCTTGATCATTTGATGCAGCGTAAAGGGCATTCCCTTTTACTTGTGAAACCAAGGCCTTCCAAGTAGCATAGAAAAGTATACGAAAATGGGCAACACCACAAATTTAGCTTCGGTTTTAATTATCCATGTCTTCATTACAGCCTTAAAAGTCCTAGTAGCTTGCCTCTTCGAGTTATCATGAGCAAAAATAGTAAAATCTAACTTGTTCAACATGCCTTCATTTAGCCCAAAAGTAGGAATTGCAACCAAAGGACACACATTGATAGAGGACCCATCATCTACCATCACACAAGTTATGTGCTTACCATTCACTTGAGCCTTAATGTAGAGAGGATGATTGCAATTTCTACCTTCAGTGGCTATATTAGCATATGAGTACACAATATTTTCTCCAATCCCTTCCTTAACCAAATCTAATAGATCAGATGGTGAAATGGTAGTGCCAACAGTAAACTCGTATAATGCCTTCACTAACTCCTTTCTATGCAATAGAGATTATCTCAATAAGTCCCAAATGGAAATCTAGGCTTGGGTCTTCTTTAGTTGATTTATGATATGGTTCTCCTTAACCTCCTTCTCTGGAGGCACTGCATAAGGGCTAGCTACTTTTTAACTTTAGGCACCACCTTTCCACTTCTAGTGACTACTTTTACCTTTTTTTCTTCATTCACCTCTTTTCACTCACACTGGTTAAACTTCAAATATCAAAAGGCACCATTACACCTTCGTTTTCCCTCTCTATGGGGGAATCCTAATAATCTATCATAAAAATTGGCCAATTTTCTTCACTTAGTTTTGTTGTTTTAGGTGTGGAATGAGTAATGGCTAGGTACTCATTCCCTAACAGGTCTTTCATTATGTACCATTCAAGTAAGTTAGACCTAATCATAAACACAGGGGCCAACATGGCATTATGCCCTTATTTCTTCTTCTTTTCTCTCTTCTTAAGATCTAAAATCTATTTGCTATCTATCAGATCCTAATTTTATTCCTCAAGGTGTGGTAATAATTAGTTAGATGCCCTATGTGCTTGTGGTAGGCATAATACCGATCGTCTCTATGGTTAGGCAACCCTCAACTTCTTGTAGACCTTTATGGCAGTAGCTACAACTTCCCTTCTTTGATCAATCAATCTAACACACAAGATAATGATTTACCCAAGTTAGAGTAGTACCTTTGAATGGCCTCTGTAGCAGAAACTTCAGCTATCTTATCTCTTTTATTCATTCCACTACTGTTGCCAACTACCTTATTATTATTGAAACTTCTCCTTATACCCTTATTATTGGACCTCTTAGCTAGGTATTTACCTTTAGCTTCTATAGGTATGCCCTTTAAGGACTCCTAATCATTCAATCCTTTCATCTTTAGTCCATTTCTCATGTAAAGACTTGTATTCCCAATAAAAAGCCTAATCTAGTCAGCTGTATCAGGTTTCCTCTTCATCTCCATTACTCGATTCCTCCACCTAGTGAGGTACTCATGAAATGACCCCTCATGCTTTTGCTGGAGCAATTCGAGGTCTTTTAGAGTGACCTCTATCCTTGTACTACAATTATACTATTTGAGGAACTCTTTAGTTAACAAGTCCCAATCCTTTTTTATCTGCCTGCTTAACCTATGATACTAGTCTATTGACGAGCCTATTAAGCTCAAAAAAAATACTCCACCTTCTACTTTTTTTATTAAGGTGGTCCCCTTCATGATCAAAGTATACTGCTTAATATGTATCGAAACGTTAGACAAAGCATCAAATTTGGGCAAGTCTAGCATCTTGAACCTTTGAGGGAGTGGCTCATCTCTATCCAAATCTCTATCTTCGAGGTTCATCCATTTCCTAATTGATAACAATTTAGACATAACCTCAATCTTCTCTTCCATCTTCTTAAAGGCTATATCCTTAGCACTACATCCTCTGCTCTTCACTACTATAAGAGGTTCTTCATCTTCTTCCTCCTCTTTAATGTAGTTATTTTTTGGTTCATATCTCCCCCCTCTCCTTAGCTTAACTAGTGGAACTCGAAGTTCTAAAGTAATTGTGTGGGTAGCATCCCTAACATGTGTTGGTTTTGCTAGTCCACTAATAGGTGCTCCATGTTTAGTTCTAGAAAAAGGTGCTAAAGAAGCCATTAACCCATCAAGTAGGACCATTATGCTTTCCTCAAACTACTGGAATCGCCTATCCAACCTCCTATCTATCTCATCCTGAGGAACTAGAGGAGCTGAAGCAAAGGCCAACCCATCCCTTAAATTAGACATCCTCACCCCAAATTCATCTGTTACTCTGCTTGTCTCATTTGGCTATATATCATTATCGACCATCTCTTCTGATGTATTCTCTAAATTTCTTTCCTAAAAATTCAGTTAAAATAAACTTAGAACTAATATCAAATGCTAATTCTAAACTTAAGTCAAATCTCAACCCAAGTAACTAAGACATGGATCTTCGAACATGGTGACCGTTTGACCCTCTGGATCACCTAAATAAATCTATGATGGCTGCAAAAGTCAAATGTTAGGAATGATGCATGATGACTAATATAAGATCATGATACGTACATGATGCATGAATGCAATGAATGCATTTGTTAGATGTCAATCACAATCCTATACAAGCAAGATAAATCTTTTTAACCGTATTACTCCCATATAGGAATTCATGCGGTCTCTTTCCTAAGTGGGCTTAGCCCATAAGTCAACAGGGAACCCAATGGACACGTATGGTGCACGATTAAAAAATCAACAGCATAAACTCTCTTAATTGAAAGTACAGACATCTAGGTTTTGGCCATTTTGTATTTTGAGTAACTCATACAAATCAAGTTGGACTCATCGGGACATGGTAGCCTTTGACTGAAATCCTCCTAATTTATTTGAGTTTGGTCAGTACATAAGGGTCCATATAGAAAGCATGAATTATTATGGTTATACAACCTAGGGGAAGTAGCTATGGTCATTACATAGACTGTAGTCGGGTGATTAAAACTTTAAGGCTACCCAAGCATGGTCCCTGCTAATAGACCTAGCTCATCATAAGTATAATGACCAATGGATCACCATTTTAAATACCATTTGGTATTGGACTTGGGCTGGTAGGTCTCCTCGACACCTCTCCACATTAAGTGAATGTAAGGCATGTATAAGGATATAACCAGGGCTAAAAAAGGACACCTAGCTTAATTTTAAAGCTCTAGCATATATGCAAAGGATGAAATTTTGAAAGGAAATAGGATTAATAATAAAAACCTAATTATGAAAAACTTAACAAATATGCTTTTAGGAGTGAGGTTTCTTTATTTCCAAGTAGAGTCGATGCTATGAGGTATGCCGAAGCTCGTTCATTTTCGATTAGGTTCTTAAAAGGTTGCTTTTAGGGTCTAAGATCGAATGAGGCTCACTATAAGCCATAAACTAGCCAATTCACAATAAAAAAGGGTTAGGCCTAAATTATTGTAGGCGGTCAACCTCTGGAGGCATCCAATATAGGCTTAAAGAGGTAGGTATCATAGAGTCGCCACCTTACAGAACATTGGGAAATGAATCTTAACCTTTTGATGCCTAAATAGAGATCGGTGTTTGAGATATCACTCTTACTTGGCATCTCGATTAGGTGTTATTTTATAGTTAGGTTTTTTATCATCAATCTCCTATCTCACTTTTCACACAATGTATTGGGAAAAATAAATAAACACACCAATCAAATAAAAAAAAAGTGGTAAATAAAGCAAGTAAAGAAAAGTAAATCCAATACTTAATTATTATATAGGCAAATCACCCAAAGAAAACATAAAATACCATACATAAAATGGGATATTTATTAGGTTTGGGAACATTAGTTCCCACATTCATATATATAAACG
This sequence comes from Excoecaria agallocha, assembly GCA_037975025.1. Taxonomy (NCBI): domain Eukaryota; kingdom Viridiplantae; phylum Streptophyta; class Magnoliopsida; order Malpighiales; family Euphorbiaceae; genus Excoecaria; species Excoecaria agallocha. The sequence continues at coordinate 31,189,826 of CM075822.1, read as the reverse complement.
GAAGATGAAAAGTGTTTATCAAGTTTAAGAAAATATGGGATGAGTGACACCAATTTTGACGAAAATAAGACATTTCTTTTATTATGTGATTTTGGGATGAAAATTGGACAGTGTTCAATTTTATTGGTGAAAATATAAATTAATCAAGTATAAAGCATTTAATGATTTTTATCAATTATCATACTAGAATCCTTTTTTTTACTAAATTATTAGATCCAAAAAATGAAATACATCTAAAAAAGACTAAAAATACCAAAATTAATTAATAAATAAAGCATAATAAATTAAATGCAATAAAAAGAATAAAAAGGGATAGAGAAAAAACTAATTGAAGGATGATCTCTATGGCAAAATTACCCTAAAAAAATTTTAAGAATGCATAAAAATAATAACTCAAAAATTACACAAACAAATGCAAATTGATTAGTACATTGAAGGAAATCAAATATAAAGTAAAAAAATTAATTAAAAAGAATAGTTAGAATAAATAAATAATATACATAGTGCAAATCATGTCATACATAAGCAAAAAAAAAAGATAAATGCATGTAAATATTTAGAATGACCTATCCTAAAAAAATAACATTAAAACATGTTAAAAAGAGGGGAAATGGGGCCACAAACACCCCAAAGCAAGGATAAAAGCCCAAACAAAGGAGAGAGAAGGGACGAGAAGAAGACACCATGGTGTCCTATCTGTCATATTGACAGACAACCGTCTGTGATATCTTTTTCCCGTATGTCTCTCGAACACATAAGCAGAAGGCAAAAATATAACTCAAAACAAATAAAATAATTCTTAAATCCTAAATAGGAAATTTTAAAACCCTAAATCATGCCAAAACTATGAAAATGATAACAAAACACAACTTAAATACTCTAAAATAATTTAATCATGCAAATATAGGAAATAAATTGAATAACTTTATCAAGCATCAATGGAAGAACATGCATAAAATAGAATCTAACATTCCATTCTATATACAAAAACATTCACTAAATAATCATGGCATTACAGACATCATAAACATGTATCAAATAACATAAACACCACATCACAAGAAAATATTAAAGACAATTAACTACATGATTATGTGATAAATCCTAAAGAGAGAAAGAAGCTTGAGGCCTAGAATATTACCTTTAGGATTTTTAGTTCTAAAACTCCAAGAACAATGATCTTTACTCCAATCCTTAATGTCTAAGTTTAAAAACCAAAGAAGATTTATGTGGTTTTTATGTATATGTGATTGCACGGGGCTTTGGTCTCTAAGAATAGAGAATTGTTTTCTCTTCCTCAAGAAATATGCTTCCTTTTTCGAAATGTTTGATCCCCTCAAAAACCCTAATTTTTCACTTAAATACTTAGAGAAGAGTTGGAAATTAACTCTAACATAAATATCCCAAAAAAGGAAGATTCAATCCCTTAAAATTCAAAGCTAATTATATCTTCTAAAATCTTATCCAAATATAAAATTTTCAAAAATGGAAAACGTGGAAAATCTGGAAATAACCCCACAGATGGGCATCCATCATTGACAAATGGCCATGCTTTATGCAATTCCCTAAAATTTACAAAAATGTCTCGATCTAACCTAGAATGAAGGAGGGCAACTACAGATGACTGTACCTCTATAACAGATGTCCATTTGTCATTATCGAAGGTTAAAATCAAGGTTTTTTTAAGTTCTTCTAAAAAACCATCATAAAAAACAAAAACTTTTATGAAAATATAGAGATTGAGGTTGAAGCTACGAGATTAAAGCTCTCCGTTAGAAATATATTGATTCCTTTTTATCAGGTAATCCTGATCTAGACTACCTCGGGTCAAGGTATCTACAATGGTGACAAGTGGATATAGTTTTAACCATACATTTGAGTCACTCACTCCTAATAGGGTGGGAGTGACTAATAATCACTCGGTCCTAAGGGTGATAAGTGGAATGCATTTTGGCCATGTAAGTGACTCACTCATACCCATGAAGAGTGACTGAGTCTCACTTCTATAGGGAGTGTGTCTAACTTAATGATTCATTAACTCACTCACTCCTATAGGGTAGGAGTGAGTGAGTGAAAATGAGTGAGTGGAATAAAAGTGGCTTATTGATGACCATTAGATTTCTTAATTTAATCATAGTCATCTAAGTAAGAGTATATAAGGGAAAATGTCCTAAGAACTTCAAGAAAACACATGTTTCTTCAACTCATTTCTTTGGTAAAATTGAAATATCCCTTTCTTCTCCTTTATATTCATCTTCTTAGCCTATCTTTCACCAAAATTTCACCATTAATGTTATTCTACACTAGATTAATGCAAATATCTCACCATAGTTCAAAAGTAGTATTAGGCACATTTAAGGTATGGGAACATTTAATTTCTTTGCATGTGTTTGATGTATTTTAATGGTTGGAAATGTTATATTGGTGTTTTAAATGATGTAAAATTATTATTGTGATGATTTATCATGTATGATTGATGGAAAATAGCAAGTATGGTTGAGATGCATAAATTATGCTTTAAGTTTCACCTAACCCAGCAAGGTTGTTTTAAGAATAAGTTGAGTTATAGAGCTTTAAATTGGTTGATTCAAATTGAAGCATAAACTAGACTTGTAGACCTAGGTCAAAACCTGATTCTGCCTCTAAAACCTTTAAAACTTGGATTTAAGTGAAACAATGGCTGCTAATCTATTAACTAGAACAATTTGGACTATTTTTTTCAATATTTCTTGTTATAGATGTCCAAATGACTTGATTTTTGTGTCATTAGAAATGTAAGACATATATTAACAACTTTACACAATACCATAAGTCAGAAAACCATGTTTAAGTACTCAAAAACCCACCATAACTTGACTTAAATCTGCAGCCCTATTTTGTCCCACCTTTCTTAAGTAATTTTATGACTTGTTTATGTACAATTTACTTTCAACAATGTCAAAACCCATCCAAACCATCACCAATATATATGTAACTTTGCTAATACCTATGAATTTATGAGATATGATACACCATAAGCTATTTGGATAACTAAACTTGAACAAAAGAAATCATAAGTGTATGATATAGTTTACGTATATATATATATATATATATATATATATATATATATATATATATATATATATATATATATATATATATATATATATATATATATATATATATATATATATATATATATATATATATATATATATATATATATATATATATATAAGAGCTAGCATGAATAGGCTATAAAAGTATGCCATGCACTTAAAATGGACTTAATTCAAATATTAAGAAAGTAAGCCTAATGAAATGCAAATTTGTACTCGCATATGAGCTATAAAAATAAAAGCGAGCATACATATATTGTGTTGTGGTAATAAGTTTGTGTAATAGATAGACACACATTATGGCTAGTTATGAGTAAAATAAATGTTAGACGATTGTATGTGTAAAAGAAAAAGAAAATAGGCCTATGCAATGGTTATAAACATATAGCTTAAATATACATATGAGTATAAATGCCTATTGCATGGACTTAATTGATTGTATTTTAATATGTTAATTGTTTTGAATGGAATGGTTGCATTTCAATTGATATGTAACATGCTTTATGTGAGGATGATATTGAATTGATTGATGATATATATATAAATATGTACATATGATTAAGCTAAAGAAGTATACACTTGAAAAGAGAAAAGTTATGAAAATCAAATGAAAGGAATTATAGTTGCCTGCGTCTGAGTCTAGGTTATGGATAGATAGGTATGCCTAGAAGGATATATTGTAACTACCTTTGTCTCAACCTTGTTTAGTTCACAATATAGTGTTGACCCTATTTGGGTCACTTAGTCCAGCCTATTTAGGTACGTATGATTGGTTGGGTATACTTATTTGATACCTTTGGGTATCGATAGGACTGATACCTTCAGGTATTGATAGGGCCTATTATCAACATCCATAGAAAGGTACAGGCATAAATAAGAAATAATTAAAGCATTATAATAAGCCATATGATAATGAAATGATGTGAAATTTCATAACTTAATTTAAATGTTGCTTTTATATGGATCCATACATAGTAAATGGATAACATAAAATTGAATAAAGCTATATTTGGACTTGTAGAAGCTATATGATGTTGCGAACATACTACCTATTATTATTACTATACTATTGTATGCTTAATGGCATGCTCATATGCATGTGTGTTATTGATGACTTTTGTGAGAGATCATCCTTATGGTTTTGTGTTCTGTACTAAGCTAGTAAGCTTAGCATGGGTTTTTAATCCATGTAGGTTTAGATCAGGAGTGTTGAGCTCAGGGATTATCTACAGTGCTGAAGGCTAACACAAAAAAAGGATATTAGGATTTTTAAAGTTTAAAGTTTAAATTTTTGTAACAACGTCAATGTATTAGTATGAAATTATATTATCCAAAATGTATAATAATATTTATGTAAATGTATTCTAAACTTGTAAACTATTAGTAATTTTATGGCACTGATATACAAGTAATTTAGAATATGTTTAAAAATAACATAACACATGGTTGACTGATTAAGTTGATAAAGAATGTGTAATCCAATACAATGGTTAGAAATTAGAGATTAGAGGAAGCCTTACAAACTCCCTCTTCTGATTATAAAATTTTAGCAACCAATTAAAAATATACTCAAAAATTCAGGTAATGGGCATCTTGCAAATACCGTTAAAAGCATTATTGACACTCTCTGTAATATTTTTAATGGTGTGGCCATATCAATATCATCTTGAAACACTATCATTATCCAATATATCGATCAGCTATAACTATAATGCTAACAAGTTGAGTTAAATACTTCTTAATCAAATTTATGAACCAATCCCAACTAAATTTATTTTAGACTCAACAATAGCAAATACAACTGGGAACATATTGATACCAATGATAGAACTAGCTATCAGAAGTGTTTTTTTCAATTTTCTTATCAATAATGTTCCATCAATTAATAGAATTGGCTTATAGTGAGGCAATTGCAAGTTTAAAACTCCAAAAAAAAAAACCCCTTTCAATTTGCTTTATAGCTGGGATGTTGGTTTTTTATAACACAAACTCATAAATTGTTCTGAGATTGTAATTTTATAAAACATATAAAAAAATCCGATAACCTCTCAAATGACTCGATGTAATTTCTAAATATAGACTTTATTGCCATCATTTTCATGTACCAAACCTTATAATATAATATCTTAAATTTAAATTGCTCTTTAATAATAGCAATAATAATTTCAAAAGGTAGGGTTGGATTTGTACTTACCATCCCTATGATACAACTGCGAATAATTTGCAAGCCTAATTGTCTGTGATTTTTTGAAAAATTACCAAAAAGGCATGAATGTGGTCCAATGAACCTTGTAATTTTAGAAAAATGACATATCCTTTTTCTTGCTACTTTTAACCTTCATTTGTATCCATCTTTAGCTTTTGCACACCTCAAAACCTAGTATTTTGGCTTAGATTCAACAACCCTAAAAGTTAATATTTCTAATGATTTAGTATTGTTTCACACAAGATTTTACATCATCTTTACTATTAAAAATTGAAAATATGGATAACACAAAGCTACCATCACAATTCTTTAAGTATATACCATCTAACAAATCAACTTGTTTTGCATCAAAGTCAATATTTGTATAGTATTCTGATGAAAAGTTAAAGTTAGCCTTGTTTGTCTCCCCACTGAATTCTAGAATAAAATTATGCATACTTAACCTTCTCAATTCATGTGTGACATGTACTGATGATAATGGACTAACATATTACATATCACAAGACTCGTCACCATCACCAAATTTAATGTTATCACTTTCTTCACTCATATTTGCAGTCTTAGCCTCAACATCATCATTAGGTGAGAGATTATCATTATTCACTGCCATATCGAATTAATCTATGCCTCCTAAATTAATTTATGGTTCATTTTCAACATTTACACCACTTGGATTATTAAAATATCCCTCATTTGCATGACTATTTGGAGCATTGCTAGCTATGGAATCACTAAGTAACTCAACATCATATTGAATAACAGACTACCATGGTTGACTAGGACTTGTATCTAGTTTCTAACCAATTGATCATCATTGATGGTTGTGCTTTACACTGTGACTTAACTTTGCATCGAATGGATCAATAATATTCCTTTCATTTGCATGACAACATGATGTAATGCCAAAAATGGATTTACTTAAAAAATCACCAACACTTTGATCGAATGACCACTTATGATTCCCAAATATACTTTAGAGGGGGTGAATAAACCATTTAGAAATTTTTAGTGAGAAAATGGAACAAATTAAATTAGATAATAATTTCAAGTTACTACACATACACATATCAAGGCTATAATAAAATATAACTCAATATATTTTTGCTCAACAAACATACATGTATGAACTAGACTTAAGATATATAATTTATTAATTAAATCTCAAGTAATTTTATACAACTATTCAATTTTATCTCATGGTAGAACACAAACTTAATTATGGACTATCTTATAAAATATGAAGCACGTATAAGACAGATAGATTCAGCTTAGCATGAAAAATATATATAAAGCACAAAAATAAAAGAGAGTAAGGGATTAAGAAATTTAACACTGCGATTTATAGAGGTTCGGCCATTGCCTATATACTCTCCTTAAGACAACCCATCTTAAGAATTTCTCTCCTCTAATGTGACTTTATTTAGAGGGAAAGAATTGAAAGTTGTTTATATTCAATAATTATCCCAAGTTTTTTTTCCAAGTGAAAACTTTAAAACACTTCACCCTTTTTTCCAAGTAAAAGGATCAAAACACTTAGTTATTTTTCCCAAGTAAAAGAACCCAATCACTTGCTAGTTTATTTTCCTAGGTTCTAGCAACCTAACCTCAATATATCTCATATGGTTTTGATAAACCTCACTATATATTATTACAATTAAAAACTATTAATCATTTAAGGATAAGTGATTGATGCATATGATAAAGTGAAACTTACAGCAATATGAAGTTCAAAAATAAAAAGTGTTTCACTAACATGTTTATCACTCAAAACAACTCCAAGTTTATACTTGAAGAAAACTAGCCATTAGGTGTGAAAAATAAAAAAAAAATGTTTCTTTAATTTTGAAAGAATATGATTTTAGCTTTCCTTAAATAAAATGTAACAGCCAAAAATTTATTCAAAATATATTTCTTTAAATAAGTTTCAACAACTAGAAAATATTTCCACAATTTTTCTTTCTTTTTTCAAATAAGGTAAAAATTAAATTTTTTAGAAATAAATCATTTTTAAATATGATTTTAGAAAACTATTTTTACGCAATGAATGAGTGTAAGTGTGCGAATCCAAAGGAAATAATTTTACAAATAATTTCTAACTTATCTTTATTTTCAAAAGAAAACTAAGCAATAGGTCTGACTGGCATATCATATTTTTGATCTATACTACTTCATATAGAACATATAACTTCAGTGATCTTATGGACCTGTACATGTCAAACTTAAAAAGCCCAATTTTATTAGTTTGTTTTGTTATTCATCAAAATCCATATAGGCCTTTTGAGCCAACAATTTTTCCCTTTTTTTTATGATGACAAAAAAATCAGCAATTTAAATTTTGTTAGGGCAATGCTCCCCCTGAATATATGCTCAAAACATAATAAAGTATTCATGTATAATTCCAAGCCTATAATGAACAAAAAGTTGAAATTTATTAAAACTCATATCCATTTATAGAAAAATCTATGACATAAATAGATATTCAACTTAAGCAAGTTATGCATCATAATATACAAAGTTTAACAAATATCAAAATCATCCAACAATATCAAACACAAAAGAAATTTAAAACACACATATAAAATGATATGTTTGAAAATTGTTCATGAAAAGTAGATGATGTCACTCAATGTCTTCTGGATTGGTGTTGCTGCTAATTTCACCAGGCTTAGAAGTGGGTTTGAATTCGTAGTTTGCAATTTATCTCATGGATTTGCGATAACAACAAAGGATGGTTTGGGAATAGGATCGGGTAAGGGTGGTAAAGAAGGAATAGGATCTGCTGAAGGCAAGTTATTTCCTCCATATTCTACTTTGGAAAACATTTCTTCAGTCCATTAAGTAAGAACACCCAAAGCAGAATGCAAATCTCCCACAATTTTCTATAATTTTAGCCATGGTAAAGCTTCCAATTTGCAATCCATCTTCTGTTCTAGTTTACCCATCTATTTTATCTCTTATGTTGCTTTATGTTCTGTCCTTTCAGATTCTACCTCCATACTAATGTCCATTTTAGCATTTTTATTGCTTTCAATTGTCTCCACTTTTTCTTCCTCTTCCTCTTATTCAGTACTATCTGTACTTAAACTATTTTTCGATGATTTTTCCTCTTCTTCATCTAGATCCTCACTAACTAGTTTCATTTTTGCATCAACTACCAAAGGCTTAACAACATCTTTTATAAGACTTCTAATTAAATTCTTAGAGGTGGAAACTATTTTCACTTTCTTTCCTTTGCTCTTATGTTCTATACCTTATACATTGGTCTTTTTCCTAATCTCTAAATTATAATTTCAAACATTTTGTAAAAATATTTACCGATTCTTAATGTCTCATTAAATTTTTCACACTCAACATCTTCAAATGGTATATTCCGGTATTTGAACATAGCACTAAGAATCATGGCAAAAGGCAAATGTTGATTTTCCTTTACATTTACCATTTGATGAAATAGAAGATAAGGTAAATTAATTGGATAACTTCTATACACATCCCATATAATGATTAAATTAGTATCTGCAATATGATCAACACTTCTAGACATAGGTACCAAAATATCTACCAAAAATGTGTGTAAAACCTAAAATTCCAACTTTATATTGATAGATGGTAGGGTTTTCTCTTTTCTATCATACTCATCCATATATATTGTTTCCTTTAAAAATTTTATTTTGTTGAATCCTTCTATTTCACTTATTGTAGTACTTTTAGTCATCTTAAATCCCTCATTCTTTATATTGAAAATCATTTCTAAAGTACTAGAAGTGAGAATCTTATAATTTTCTCAAATTTTCATAGCAAAGGATTCATCATCAAGAGTTTTTCTAAAATTATAGAATTCTTTCATAATATAATGAAAAATATCAAATTCAAAAGTCAAAATACCTTGCTATTATAGCTACACCAACCAAACTACCACTTAAGTCTTTGTTTCCTTTAATTCTTCCCAATCTACCGATTTAGGATAAAAAAATCTCTAGTTTCTTTTACTTTCAGGATTAGAGAATCCTCTAACTTTTTAGAGAAAGAAATTTCTTTGATTTTTGATTTGGGAAATGGTTTTCGATGAGTAGGGGTTTTGATTCTTACCATCTTGGTTAATTTGGGTTTAAAAAGAATGAGAGATATAAAGAGTGTCTTTAATTGATACAAAGAGTGAATGAAACCTTCTAATATAGATTTGATAAAAATATAAAGATAAACATGCATTAAATAGGTAGGTGAAAAGATGCCTTTTAAAATTTAAAAAAAAAACTTATTTATTTTAGAAAATAAAAGCGGGAATACTTTTTGCTAAAAGTGGAAGTTATCCTAAAAAGTTAAAATTCCTTTTCAAAGGCCTAAAAACACGTGCTGATCTTTAGGAATAAAATAAGGAAAATAATAACATGAAGAAAACTTCCATTATAGTAATAACTGAATCATAGAGCATGACAACCATATAGAACACGACACTCTAGTAGAACATTAAACATCAAATATTGATGTTATAATACGAAATACACATAGAATATAGAGAGACTTGTTTAAGTTAATAACATCAGAAGATAAATTAAATACAAGATAAATTAAAATAAATTTTTACCTTTAAGATGATTTTTCTATTATACCCATATCTAATTCTCTTCTTATCTTGCAAAATTGATCTTCTTTCGATGGTTTTGTGAAGCTGTTAGAAAGTTATTCAATTGAACCAAAACTTAAAGCAATATCTCCTCTTGAACATGATCCCTTATAAAATGACGTTTGATTTCGATATATGTTTTATTTTTGAATGCATTAATGGATTTTTGGTGAGATTTATTATACTGGTATTATCACAATAAATTGGTTTCTCCTTAAAGTTGAATCCATAATCAATTAATTATTGTTTGATCCATAATATTTATGTTGTAAAACTTCCAATAGCTATGTATTTTGCCTCAACAGTTGATAATGCAATTGAATGTTGTTTTCTATTAGACCAAGTGATAAGTGATTGGCCTAATAATTGACAAGTTCCCGAAGTACTCTTTCTTTCAATTCAACAACTTACATAATCAGTATCTAAAAAACTAATAAGATCAAAGCTAGAATTTTTAAAGTACCACATACCTATTTCTTTGGCTCCCAACAAATATCGAAGGATGTGCTTAACTATCGATAAATGTGATTCATTTTGGTTTGACTGAAATCGAGCACAAAGACAAACACTAAAGTGTATGTCAAGTCGATTTGTTGTTAAATAAAGTAACGAACCAGTCATTCCTCTATAAAGATTTTGATCTACACTTTTACCTTTCTCATCAAGATCAAGCTTAATTGACGGACTCATGGGTGTGCTCATGGGTTTGGCTTCCATCATTATGAACTTCTTCAATATCTCTGTTGTGCACTTGACTTGATTAATGAAAATTCCATCCTTATTTTGATTTATTTGTTGCCCTAAAAAAAAGGTTAATTCTCCCATCATACTTATCTCAAATCCTTATTTCATTGAATTTTCAAATTTCTTGCACATTAAGATATTAGTAGCTCCAAACACATTATTATCCATATAAATTTGCACAAGTATGATATGATTTTCTTTATTTTTTATAAATAAAGTATTATCAACTTTACCTCTTGAAAAACCATGTTCAATTAGAAAACTTAAAAATCTTTTAGACCAAGCTTTAAGAACATTTTTAACCATATAAAGCCTTTGATAATTTAAAAATATGATTAGAAAATTTTGGATTTTCAAAATCTAGTTGTTGTGCAACATAAACCTCTTTATTCAAATATCCATTTAAAATGTACTTTTAACATCCATTTGATAAAGCTTAATTTTCTTAAAATATGCAAATGCACATAATATATGAATAGTTTCTAAATGTGCAACTGGTGTAAATGTTTCATCAAAATCAATAACTTCTTCTTGATTGTATCCTTGAGCTATAAGCCTTGCATTATTTCTTGTCATATTTTCTTATTCATCTAGCTTGTTTCTAAAGATCCATTTTGTTCCAATAATTGAATGATTTTTAGGCTTAGGGATAAAAGTCCATACCTTATTTCTTTCAAATTGATTTAATTCTTCTTGAATGGAAAAAATCCAATTGTTATCATTTTGAGCTTCCTCAATGTTATTTGGTTCAATTTGAGAAAAAAAAAAGAGCGATATTTCCACAATATTCTCTTAGTTGTCTTCTATTCATCATTCATATTGATAGAATACATAACCAAATCTTCTTTTGAATGGTTCCTATGAATGTTCCATTCTTTTGTCACTCAGTATTCAATTTTGGTTCTACTTATTCTGTTGTATTTTGTAATTCTACATTAGCAGTTATATTCTGGACATATTCTAGTTTTGTTTGATTTTGCTTTTGTAGCTCCTCTTTTTTATTTCTTATATCATCATCAGAAAAATACCTCTCTCCAGTTTATACATCAATTTCATCAAATTTAATATTAATTGACTCTTCAATTACTTGTTTCGTTTATTATAAACTCTATATGCTTTATTCTTAAATGAATATCCTAAGAAAACCCCTACATTAGATTTAGCATCAAATTTTTTTAGATTATTTTTATCATTCAAAATAAAGCACTTATAGCCAAATGTATAAAAATAACTGATGTTTGGCTTCCTTTTCATAACTCATATGGTGTTTTATTTAGAATAGCTCTAATTAAAACTTGGTTGACAATGTAGCATGTTGTATTTACAAGTTCAACCCAAAATTATTTCAAAATATTGTTCTCATTCAGCATGGTTTTTTCCATATTTTGTAAAGTCTTGTTTTTCCATTCTGCTACTCTATTTTTTATGGATTTTTTGGAGCTAAAAAATTATGTTCAATTCCTTCCTTTGAGCAAAATTCTTTAAATTCCTTGTTCACAAATTCTCCTTCATTATCATTTCAAATTTTGACAATGTAATATCCCTTTTCAATATGTACTTTCTTTGCAAGTTTTTTGAATGCATCAAAAGTCTTATGTTTATGTGAAATAAAGAATGTCCAAGTAAAACGTGAGTAATCATCAATAATCACAAAAATATGACTCTTCCTTTTTAAACTTGATGGTGAGATAGGTCCAAATAAATCCATATGCAATATTTCTAAATATTTTTTAGTTAAAATTTCTTTCCTAAATTTAAATGAACTTCTAGTTTGCTTACTAAGTTGACATGCTTCACACATATATTTTTTTATTAAATATAATTTTAGGTAAACCAATAACTATATCATTTTTAGGCAATTTTTCAATAGCATGTAAACTTGCATAACCCAATCTTTTATTTCATAACCAATTTTGATCATCATTTGAAATTAAGCAAGATGATTTATCATACCAATGATCATCCAAACTTACTTGATAAAACTGCTAGGCCTATAACCAGTCAAAATAGTGTTACTTGAAATTGCATCTTAAACTTTGCAACTCTTTATTTCAAAGATAACTCTTTGATTTTTATCACATAATTGGCTTACACTTAAAAGATTGTATTTTAATGTTTTTACAAGTGAAACATCTTCAATACATGGGTTAGTTCCAATGGTTCTAACTCAAGTTATTTTACCTTTATTTTTGTCATCAAAATTGAGAGTTTAGTAAACTTGTTTTTGTCCCATGTCATGTGTCTTGAGCAAACACTGTTAAGATATTATTTATTATTCTCGTTGCTCTTAAGGCAAACATATAAGATAATTAATTCTTCTTAGGTACCCAATTCATTTTGTGTCCGTAAGGGTTAGATTTTTCATTAGTTGTTCCTTTACTATCTCTTTCTTTTACTTTTCCCTTTTTCTTATGAAAACAATTCCTTGTAACATGTCCATTTTTACCACAAAAGTGCAAAAAAGTTTAAATGAATGAACAGATGCATTATCAGCCTTTTTGATGTTTTCTTCGTTATTTTCTCTTCAACTTTTGCACAGCCTTTGCTATTTCATTTTCTTTCCTCATATTTTTAATGATATTATTAAGTTTAGTAATTTTCATTTCAGGTTCCACACATTCATATGTCTTAATATTGAGCTCATTTTCAAGATCATTGACATCTTCAAGTAACTCAAGATAGCTTTTACATTCACCATAAGAATAATGTAGTAACTTTTCAACATTTCTTTTCAAATTTTCATGTGATTCTTGTAAGCTCAAATGATCTTGTTCAAGAGCATGATAAATATCTAAAATATCATTATGTCATTTATTTAATTTATCATACTTCATGTATAATTCTTCAAAAATCTTATTCAGCTCTTTAAGATTATTAAAATTTAAATCACTTACTTTATTTTTATCTTTATCAATTTTGATTTCAACAACATTAATCAGCTCATAATTTTGTTCAGTTTCTTCATCTGAAATAGCCATTAGTCCAATTTTATTTGAACTTTGTTTTGATTCTAAATTCCCACTTGAATCATCATTGTTACTCCAGCTTTCTACCATTGCTTTCTTTTTTGAATTTCTTATCCTTCTTTTTCAAAAGTCAAAATTTTAACTTGATATGTCCAGATCTATTGCAATGATAATAGGTCATATCACCATAATTTAATTAAGAATTTTTTGCTTTGTTATTACGTACCTTTTTTAGAATTTACCATGTTTCATTTCTCTTATGTAAAACTTACGAAATTTTTAAGGAATCATAGCTATCCTTTCATCAGATGTATTTTCTCTAGAATCATCAGCCAGGGTAACTCCTTTTTTATTCTCTTGACTCTGTATAACAAGCTTATAGTGTAACACATTATACCCGATCCATTAAAAGATCCGAATATCAAGTACCACATATAATCCTAATCTCCTTAATATGACCAATTACAAAATTTCTTATTTTAAAAACATTATTACTTTTACCATTATTATTCATTTTATAAAGATTTTGATAGAGTTTCCTCTAAAATATTTTGAAAATTCCCTGTAAGAAAGTTTCAATATACTTTTATTTTGACCTATCCTATCATCCATCTCCAATTCAAACTCCATTCACATAAAGATTTGCCCATTGTCCAACACTTCTCAACTCCATCTCAATCAAATTAAAAACATACCACACTTGGTATTCCACATATACTAGGTTAAAAATTTACATAGCCAACTCCAAAATAAAATTTAATTTACAATAGTCACCTACACATATATACATATAAAATTTGTTTTGCCATTATACGGTGTACATGTCAAAGTATTCAAAAGATAACAAAAGAAATTGAATTGTGCATCCACCTCAAAATCTCTCCACTTTTCCTATTGTGACTCGGATTGTTTTGTAGATCCACTTTCATCTATCTTTAAAATTCTTCAAAACCTACATGCAGGAAAAAAAAAACCACGCATCAAGCTATATGCTTAGCGATATTCAAGCAATTTTATTTTTTCACTTCATATAAAATATTTAACTAAAATATGCTTAAAATTTCACAAGTTAATAAACACAAATATTTCCATTTATTGCTAATTATAATTGAAAAAAAAAACATTAAATCCAATATATATAAAATTTAAGCATCTGTAATTCTCATATTAATTAATACTTTGCTCATTTGAAGCCTAATTAATTTTATAACTCAACGTATGACCAACTAACTGTTAAGTTCCAATTAAAATTCTCAACTTATTTTTTTTTTGGCATTCATTATTTATTTATTTATTTTCTTTATTTGCCCTAAGTGAAATCCGTGGAATTGGCTTTAGCCAGATAGGCAAAATTTAATTTGAGATCGAGTTCTCGAAATCATTCGATCTATTACTATTTCTTTTAACGTTACGATTATTATTATTATTATTATTATTATTATTATTATTATTATTATTATTATTATTATTATTATTATTATTATTATACATATACATATTTACACATATATGTGGATAGAGCTCTTAGAGCCATTCAGTCCACGATTTGAAATTAGTATCCTATATCGAAACAAAGCTTTCGAAGCCATTCAAGCCTATCTCATCTTTAATGTTGCAATACTGCTATATTCCCTTAATTGGCATGCCAACCCTATCACATACCTCAAATTCCTATAAAGCTTTACTAAGGGAAATTATAATTAAGTTCATATTCCATTTCTTCATTTAATCCAGTCTCACTTAATAGCCTTCTCTTAGCCAAGGAATTTCAAAGTAAAATTTATAAGAAACTTCCTTAAAATCATGATAAAACTCATGAATTAAAGCCAATTAAATAACATATTAGAAATCACTTAAATCATATTTAAGATCAAGTCATGACTTAAAATTTTAATTTCAATTTTCATTAATGTCTTCCTTCAATTACACATTTATAATAAAATATTTATCAATCCAACTAAGCAAAATAGTGTGTATTTTAAAGGTCTAACAGTTAACATAATATATATAAAATGACAATTTTGAAATTTAAACCCTTATAATTCAATTAAAGTATTTCTTACCACTTATTTAACAACCAAATAGTTATTTATAACCTTAATTTTATAAAATCCTAATTTGCTCTCCAAAAACCATAACTTACATAATATATGCTTTTAGAGAGAAATAGAATTGCATGAATACATACCCATTTTATTGTCAATTTCCTTCAATTTCAGTCTCTATAAGCTTTAATTTGTCAATTTCTCTATATTCCCTTCTCTTTCATACTCAATTATCTTCTCTTTCTTTATAAACCCATAAAATTTTATTAATTATATGCAAATAAATAATTTATAGTAATCTTAAATGGCTATTTACTCAAATTATCAACAAACCTAAAATAAATCAAAGCCCCAATTCAATTCCTCTAAATCCCAAAATCCCTAGGTGGGGATTTTCCTACTTTTCCTCAAATTCTACCATAATCCATCAAATAAAAAGGAAGAGTGAAGTTTAATTTCAATTTAATGAGGGAAAATGGCAAAAAGGGGGTAAAAGGGAAGAAGAAACAAAGCAACGAAGGAGGGAATGACAGGGAGAATTCGAGCTATTGCTACATGATGGAAACGAGAAAAAGAAGAGGGTGATGATGTTGAAGAGCTACAGCAGCGGTAGAGTGACGATAGGTATAAGCGGCAGTGGGGTGATCGAAGGAGGGAAGAGGAAGAAAAAGGAAAAGAAAAGAAATAAGAAGAGAAAGAAAAAAGTGGATCAATTTTCGCTTGAAATGGCAGCCAAGGCAAACTAAATCCCACCCCAAAATAATGTAGTTTCAGGTATGGAGGTGTAAAAGTTACAGACAATGGTAGTGCAGATAGAGATTCTGACATTCGTGAGGTTGTCAGAGTATTTAAAAAAGGAAAGGAATTGGAGGAAGCTGAGGAAGTGCTCTTCGACTCTTTGAGTCTTGTCCGTGGAAGATAGGTAATTTAAGTGTCATGTGTTTGATTTTTATTCACACAAAAATTATGCATATGCCGCATCAAGCGCATGAATTGCACACATTTACAACGGTCGGAAAATACGTTAAATTTGTTTAATTTTGATAACTATAAGTGTCGAGTTGGAAAACTTATAACTTAGGGGCGATTGCAAGTTCACGGGCTAACTACATATTAAATCATTTTTTAACTATATTCAAATATTATTAATACCCCTACATCCCATTAAATCATCACTTATTGTACAAATCACTAATATTAAGTAATCATTGTTTTTGCTAATTTATATGAAAAAATATATATATTGAATGCACTAAAATGCCCCATCTCACTTAAGGTTCTCATAGTAAAATTTGTAAAGAAAAAAAAATAATCAAACTATTAAATATCATCTTAAATTTATCAAATTGGTAATTTAGTGCGATAATTTTTTGTTTTTTAAATGCCAATTTGGTGGAGCGGAGGGTATAGTATAATAATGAAATTTTTGCTTTCTTATTACTATTCAATACAAAATTACAAATAAATAAATGGATTTTAATTGAAAAAAATACCTTACTTATAAAGATAGTAATTTTGGGGCCTTTTTTGTTTTATTGCTTTTATACTTTAATTAATGTTTATAATTTATCAAAAAAAAAAGAAAAAATTAAATTGATGTTAATTCAGTACAAATTAAAATAAAATGTGTCAAATTAACTAATCAATTAAAATAAAACGCCTCAAATTAACAAATATTCAAAAAAGCATCAACAAACAGAAGGGTAAAACTTTATATGTCAAATGGATATATAAAGAAAGCATCAACAAACAGAAGGGTAAAATTTACTGCAAGCAGAAAGGTTTGATCAACAGGAGAAGCACGGATATAATCGCGATAGTTGGTAGAATTTTGAGAAGCTTCTCCAGAAACACAACCTAATATTATAACATCAAATATGAAACTTTAATAGCCATAACGAATGAAGAAAAACAAGAATATAGCAAAAAGATTAACAGCAAGTAGTAACCGATTATGTGCTTGTTGGCTGGCAAGCTAGAAAGAAGAGCATTCATGCCATGAACTTCACGCCAGCTTTCCTCATTAGTCTGAGGGTTCACAATCCTGCGTTCGTCGAGCAGCTTACCTGCATCTCAATTCTAATTCAATGAACAACTAAAATATAAAAATAAGCAATACCATAAGCCTCTATTACAATGGTATGCTTAACGCACTTAAAACAGATGCACTAGCTTATCTTGCTGCTAATATAATTAAACTTGACTCCCATCTGAGTAACAGATTACACTAATGAAAACAACAGATAACTTACGCAGCATAGATTCAAGTGCTCCTGGTGTAACATTCTTGAAGGAATCAGCTTGAGGATTAATCATTTCAAAGCAGCCCTCTTCCCAAAGGTTAATATACACAGCTTGTACCATTCCAGCTTCGTTGAGAGAACTCCCCAAAACTGTTGCCAAGGCCTAAACAAACAGAAAAATGTAGCAAATTTTGGAAGTGTGAAACAAACTGTTTGTGTACAATGAAAGATAAATTAACATAGCAAATGCAATCATTAAGATTTCAAAATCGGCCATATTAGTGATAAATGACAAAAAAAAAAACATTAGACCAATAACTCTCGATTTCACATTTTCTTTTAAATGATTAAAGATAATGAGAAGGGGATTCTTAACCCGGTGATAAGTAGCAGAAATCTTGTCCAATAGATCATCCAGTTGTTCATGAATATTAAGAATCTGCAAGGGCTAAAATAAGGGAAACCCACAAAAATTAGTACTCTGTTAGGAAATTAAATCCTACAGAACGCAAACTGATAATCTTCAAAGAAAGAAAGAAAAAAAAACTTGATTCCGATTAAAACTTTCCTAATATAGATCAATATTATAAATTCTATTATACGTACATTGTCCTTTTGGATTTTACATGAAGCATATGGTCTAACCCATTCAATGATTTTTAGGATCAATGACCATCAATGTGACTTATTTATCGTTCAAAAATCAGTTATCCATTAGTTTCAACGATCATATATTATATCCATTACTTCGACAGTGAAGCATCTATAAACCCTTATCATACCCTTGAACAGAAAAGCAAACGAAGAAAGTGGTTAACTAAAATTTAGTTTTCTCACCGCATAAAAATCATCTGAAAACTCATAAGGTAAGTTGTAGAGTAGAAAAGCAACGGCAGGAGAAGGTGGGGCAAGAACAGGAGCTGGCTTGTGGGAGAAGTGAGTGGACCCATTGCCATTTGTCGCCATCGTCATTTCGTCTTCAGTCGTGCCTAGTGGTGCCGCGAATTTGTTTTTATAATATATTTTTTAATTTAGGGCATGTTTGGTTCAATTCAAATTCAACAATAGCAGCAGACTTTTTTTCTTTTTTCTTTTTAAAGTAGCGGTTAATTAATTACGGTTAGTGATCTGATCAAGGATTTTTCATTAATTACAAAGGTTTTATTTTTTCTTTTTAAATCAATTAATTAGAAAGTTTTTTTTTTTTAAAATTGCAACGTTTTCAGTAATAAGTAGTGCATCGATGGATGGTCCATTTATATTTATTTTTATAATGTATTATATAATAATATAAATATAAGTACTTTTTTATAGGTTACGCGTATATACTTTTTAATTATATTTTAGAAATCTCATATTATAAAATTCCTGAATTATTAATTTTTTATGTTATATCCTTAAATAAAAAATTTTCTGCATTGCATTCTTCAATTTTAATTTTAAATCTTATTAAATTTGTTCTTTTTTAAAAGTATTTCATAGGGGTAAGCAAAAAAATAAAAAATATGGTTAACCGCAAAATTGATCCAAAATCGAATTAATTTTTACGGTTAACCGATCCGATAGACTCAATTACGATTTTTAATTTTTATATTTTTTGTTAATGGTTACGATTTAAGTTTTTAAATACCAATTAACCTTTAGTATACGGTTAACCGATTCATATATATATAATCCACGATTAACAGGTTTATATATATATATATATATATATATATATATATATATATATATATATATATATATATATATATATATATATCTTCAATTTTTTTTGATTTCTCTATAAAATTTACATAAAATAATACTTTAAATTATATTTTTATAATTATACCTTAATTTTTTATATTTTACTATAAAATTTATTGAATACTTTAAACTAAATTTACATTATATTATTCTCTTTAATTATATAGCAATATTTATATATAGTATCCGATTAACTTATATATATATATATATTTTTTAATCATATATTGGTGTTCATATTTTACTTAATAGCATTTAATTACATTATTATTCAAAATTTTATTTTACTTAGAATCAAATATTGTAATTTTCAATAAATATCAAATATAATTTATAATATCAGCTATTAATTTATAAAATATGAATTTTGGCTAGTAAATTATGTTTGTTTCGTAATTTTTATATTAAATTACTTTAAATATTGAAATTTGAATTGAACTTAGACTAATTTTTTTATATAATTTTATATTATAAATTTTAATAGTTAACCGAAAAATATTGGTTAATAAAATCGAAATCGATGTACTGATTAACCGAATGTAACGGACTGGTTAATAGTTAGTAATTTTAAAAAATCCATATTAATAGACTGGTTAATTTTTTATCTATATTAACCGATCCATACTTTACCCTAATATTTTAACCTATAAAGTTATTTTAAATTTTTCTATTCAAAGTTATAATATCAATCAAAGCAAGCATTTTGCAGCTGTAAGCGATATCTGTTGTTGTTAACTATTTTGATAATTGATATACAAGTGTTTAATGAAATTAAATTATGTATAGTTGTTGATATTTGATGGTATATATATATATATATGTGTGTGTGTGTGTAAAAGTATATTGTTTATCGTAATTAAACAAATAAATAATAAGTAATAGTATCATAATACTTTTAACACAAATTTATCCTTGTTTACCCTAATTTACCCTCTTACCATTCTCCTCTGCTCCACCTACTCCACCAAGTCTCGCCGGAAGTTTTTGAACCGACACTTTGAAGTCTGCGTTGGCCAAAATTCGGTCTCCTCCGCGCCCGGCACTCAGACGTGGTACGCGGGCCGAGACGCACGTTTGGCTATAAACCTCCCCGTTTTGCGGCCTCTGGTTGCTGGAATAGTTCATTGGCCCTTTTCTTTCTAGTAGGTGAGTTTTCATGGATTGTTCATGAGTCGGAGAAAGAATATTACAGCATACGCTATTCATCATGAATTAAAATTGAGGATATTTTTGTTTTAGAATTATTTTGGTGCGTATTTGAATCGTTATTTGTTAGGGGAAACTATTTTCTTACAAATTGTATGAACTCAAAGCCGATGATTTTTTTTTCCTATTTGGCGAATTATAATTTGCTCGAAAATTATGTAAGGCATAAATATTATTCTGATGTTTGAATTTAAATTTGTGTTTGAAAAAGAATTGTTTTGCGCATAAAGTTATTGATTTGAGAATTGGTGCAATCTACATTCTTTTTGCCTTTATTTGAAGTGGATGAATGTCAGTTTTCTTGTTTTAGCTCGCCTTGAAGTTCATTTATATACACACGTGTGCATACATATATAGACAACATATGTGTATGTGTATTAAATATGCACACACACAAGTGCTAGATTGCTTCAAGATTTGTCTAATAGTCTTTGTTCAGGTTTGAATTTGGAGAACAATTGATTTGAGTTTGCTGTACCTTTGCTTGGAAATGATTAGAGAGTGGGCGAATGCCAGTTTGGTCGTTCTTACTTTCTTGAATTATTTCCTGCTAGCGATGCCTTGTTAAATATCTTTGTTTAGGTTGCTTGCACTTCTGACTTTTGCAACTTTCACTTTTTCAGACAGAGTCTAAAATGAAAATAAATAAAGGCAAATCATTGTTGAAGCGAAAAAGAGATGACTGCATACCTCCATCAGAGCATTATCAGAAGTTAAAGAAAGTAGGTAAGAAAGATGATGGCATTAGGGAAAATGGTAAGGAGATTAGAAGAGAAACCAATGCACCATCTAATGCAACACCTTTGAACATCTCCCAAGCACAGAAAGTGCACTCTCATGCCATTTTTATTCTTGAAAATGCATCATTGAAAAAGGGTTTTGTTCGAAAGAAGCCAAAGATTTTGAATTCTGAGGAAGATGCTGATTTTCTGCTGAGAAAAGGGAAGAAACTTAATGATTACCGGCCCGACATTATCTATGAGGCTCTCAAAGGAATTCTAGATAGCCCCTTGAACAAACTTGGTAGGGTAGGCGCTGTCTATGTCAAGACTGATTCGGGGATTTTATTTGAAGTCAAACCACATGTTCGAATCCCAAGAACTTGCAAGCGTTTCTGCGGTATCATCTGTAAGGATCATGTATCCCTCTTTGTGACTCTTTTTATAGTGAATAGCTTTCGGTCATTGATTTACTAGTCCAATTTTTGCTTAATATTTTTTATCCTAAAAACTTTAGTGTCTAATCATTTGGTTTTCACTATTTGTTGAAGTGGAACTTCTGGAGAAATCATGTATTCGTGCCAAAGATACAGGGGAAATTCTTATCCGTGCCCTTGAAGGACCTGTGTCTCGTCATTTACCTGAAAATGCTCGTGTGATTGGTGAGTTCCCTTTTTGATTTTAAAAAGTGAATCTAATGAATCCACAGTACTGAATGTCGGTGTTCTTGGCAATACAGGTTTATCATACAATTCACACAAGTTGGTTGATTTAGACAATTATGTCTCTGCTGTTGCTGATGATGTTACCCTTGCTTTTGTGGTATATTTTCCTTTCACTAATGAACCTGTTTTAGAGTTACAGTATGAACCTATTTCTATGGGGATTGCATTTTTCCAAATTCTTTGTATTCGAAAATTCTGCTTTTGTTTGTCTTCAGGTGGGTACGATGGTTCACGGGAAAGTTGAGAAGGACTACACTGAAGATTATATTTCAGGTAACTTATACCTTAATTTTACAGTTGCATAAACATACTATTGTAGTTTTCTTGTTGTTGGTGACAGAGGACATCCAAGAATCCCATAACGTGCATACAAGTTTATTGCACTTACTATATAGACCAAATTGTTGGAAGATGTTGACATCACTGAATTGCTAGGGATGTCTTCTTGAATTGAAATATTTCAGAGTAGTTGTTTTTTCCCTTCTATTTATGAAATGTATCAGAGTGTGAAGCTACAAAGTCGTGTATTTATATTGTGTTCATGATTTAGTCCATCTATTGTATCCTGGAAGGCATTGGTACCCATCTCTGAGATTTATCGTGCATAAAATTTTTTGACACACTGGTTGCCCCATGAAACAAGAAATGACTTTCATCAAGTTCTGTAATTTTGGGTTCCTGTGGTAATTTTTCATTTTCAGAAAATTAATGTCTAAACTATTATTGCCAATCAGATGCTAGGAGTCTACACTTTTTTTATGGTTTACATTCAAATTAGAGAAATAAGGAGCAATTATTGCAGATATCTTGATACATTTTTTACAAAAATTCAGGAGCAGTTCTTTCAGGCATGTAGATACATGCGCCTTTCTGATGTACATATATGCCATGGTAATGTCTTCATTTACGTGTCAAGAGTCCATATCCTTTGGTATTTTCTTTCTGTGCATCATCAATCGATATTGTTGAAAACTTTCGTTGGCTTTTCTTCTCTCCCTTTATTTAATTCAGAGCCAGAGAACTACATTCAACTACTTTTATTTTTAATTGCTTGGTACCCAATATATTTTCTTGCACGCAATTTAAATTGGTGGAAATTTGTTTACTCAAGATTTTCATTAAAAAGGGTGCCAATTGATGCCTGTGTTTATATATTGATTTTGTTGTCATTAAAATCTTACAGGTCCATGATTTTGCAGAAGCCACCTTTAGCTATTTAGTTTACACCTAATATAGACTAAGCAAGCATGTATCCCTCTTGAACTTCTTTTCGAGTGATCTTTATCATGTTAAGTAGTTCAACAGACAGTCTTTACCATGTTCAGTAGATTAAGTGGTCTTCACAATGTTCAATATTTTTACGTAGCATACCTGTGTTGACAAGTATTCTTGCTAGATTTCTACACTATAGACTATGACCAGGTGCTAGGACACTAGCCTACTAATATTTGCAAGATGATGAATTTGGAATACCTTACGATCATGATTTTCTGTGTTGTCTACCCTTTAACCTGTATTATCAAAGTTTTTTCGTGGCATTTTTTGATATTTTCGTCGATGGAAGTTCAAACTATGCAGCAAGTTAGAAATTCATACTCTAAACATTTGCTTTATTTATTATCATTGAGATTGTCCGTAATTTTGCTAAAATTAAGATCCATCTGTAAGAATATTCAGTTTTTACAAGAGTTCTCATTCTCCATACCGAGTCAACATTGTCTGCAAGTTCTTATTTTTATCTTGTTTGCTTGTTCAGTTTCAAATTACCCACTGAGTGCCAAATGCTGCATTGGCTCAATATGTGAGACACTGGAACAGAAATGGAAGCTTTTTTAGATGCATAAAATTTCCATCTTTGGAGGATGAGTTAGGTGAACATTTCAGAAGGTAGTCAGTTAAGTTGATGAGAGCCAAAAGATGTTTATTCGATGGCTTTGAAACCAGAGGGGAAAAAAATTCAGTGTTAATACTTGCCTGGGCATTTCAACACAACAAATGCTAATCAGGCTTAATAAGTATTTTTTTTTCCACTCAAAATTGGCATATAATTTCTTTTACATATTTTAATTTTGCAAGTGTTCTATTATATATTCAAATTTAATAAAATGCATCAATTTTTTCCATAATTAATAAAAAAATATTACGTATTGCTTTTGAAATACACATTTTTAATCATTTATTAAATTTATTATTATTAAGTAAAAAATTAAAATGAAAAGAAGCACTTCTACTAAGCTATTAAAAGAAAATGAAAAGAAGGTTATGTTAATGAAAGAAAATGGAAAAAAAAATTCTAAACGGATCAAAACAAATAGAAAATTTGATTTTTGATGTCTTAATTTAGTCAGATGCTTAAAAAAAACCACTTTTATTTTATGTTTTTATCAATTTCATTTCGGTGTTTGACAATTTCATTAAAATTAAAAATTGAATAGGAAATCAGTTAGCTTGAATTGAAATCAAAATTTGATTAAATTGAGCTAATTTTAATCACATGCAGAGAAATGGATATTTTGTTGCACAGAAAGAGTTTGTAGACAGACTAAACAAGAAATTTACCTTTGGTGAATCACTGCAACTTCATTGCCTTACAAAATCATTCAACTCATTTCATGTATGGTGCTAGTAGACTCATTTTTTTTCACTTATGTGCAACAAGATGCAAAAACCAGTTTCCTACCCTAATTAACAAGTTCCATTAAAACTGTACAAACATGTAGATGGAACAGAGTCAGCAGCAATGGCTTTCAAAAAAAAAGCCAAGTTTCGCTGTAGAGGAGACCCTTTTTCATGAATTATAACATTAATTGATTAAATCTGTGTTTTCATAAATGAAGAAAGTTCAAAAATATTTCGCAATCTCATAACATAATTATTAATTCAATTGCATAACATGGTCAGCAATAGCATCTGGGCAAGATTGGGCTTGTAGAAGCTCTAAACGTGTGAAAGGGGGTGCAAACTGCAAAATGTAATCTTCATCTGAAGCATATAATATAGTAATAAACGCATTAGTGGTTGGGGTAAAATCAGGCTAAGAATAAATCTAATCATTTATATATGAGATCGTATAGATAATTTTTTCTAATTCATGGTTGTCCAAGAATTGAAATGAAACAGAAATCAAAAAAGAAGGCAAGAACAAGGATAGCAAACTCACTTTCTTTAACTGTTCCATAGAGCCAACATAGTACTTCATCAGCAAAAGCAAGGCAGACACCACCCTACATATTTTGCAATATAATCAGGGCATACGGAGAAACACCAAAAATTTATGAAACCTACGGTTGTGAAGAGATTTCTTCACCCTGATGGCAAAATTTTGAGAATAACTGGGTTCAGGCTAACATATGTTCGAATCTCTTCAATGTAACTAAGTTAGTGCAAAATTTTGTGCCCTAACATATGGCATTTATACACTGTTGTGCAAAATTTTGAGATAACTTGGTTCAGGCTAACATATGTTCGAATCTCATCAATGTAACCAAGTTAGTGCAAAAATGTGTAACCTGCCAATAGTTCTTTGCTTTCACTCTGTTTGTTATGTCCTTAGTTGTAAGTCTCTCTGTGCGGACAAGTCGGCCCGCATCATCCCTGGCAAAAGACAAATTTTATAGAAGAAATCATTAACTAGCAATAAAATGCACGAAACACTTGTATATGTTTCAGGGCTTTAGAGCTTGTATGGATGAAATTGGTCATTGTATGGCACGGTGTGGTACAGTATGATATGGTGTTATAATTACTGTTAATATGTTCAGAAAAATGGTCTAGTATGGTATGATTTAATAGATTTTTGATATGAGAAAAAACTCAAAAAAAAATTAAAAAATAGAAATAATTTTAATAAAAGAGATCAAAAATTATAGTTATATTAGAATATAAAAAGAGTTATCAAAATTAAACAAAGGTAGTAAGAGAAAAAAAATATATAGAAAATCATGCAAAGCCACCAATTTAGAGGTTTAAAAATTTAGACAAAATGAAACCATGAAACCGTAACCATAGAGAGCCCATCTTTTCAAACAACACATTACCCCATATCATCCCATTGTAAACCATGATCCAAACAAAGCCTTAGAGAAAGATTGATATTTCACATCATCCCCTATCCCTCATAATGCAACCTGCTCATGTCAATTGAGTTCTCACCCATCCAAATAATTTTATTTGTACATATAAACTGTTTCCGAGTGAAAATAGAGAGAAAACTAGATTCATCACATTCAAAATGCAACTCAAGTACCATTGCCTGTAAGAAAGCTGAAGATTACATGTAATATAAACAAAATTACCTAAATCCAATAACAATGTAAGGAACCCCAGCCAAGAAAGATTGAATCTGCAACAGGTAAAAAATCCAAGTTAGTCATCTAAGATAATTCGACTCTTGCACTAATATTTTATTTTTCAATTTCATCTGATATAAAGGGAAGACACTGTTCTGATTTTGAAGACTGTTACAAGACAATCTAGGAACATATGATGCAATACAATTAAGTATGCAAGTCTCTCCAGAACAGCTCAAGAGCTCATGTATTTTCAAAAGCAGCACCATGACATTGATTAGTGGGAAAAAAGAGAAACTTCATTACAAAGCTAATTTACCCAGAATTTGAGCAGTTTCTCCCTCTCAAACCTTTCCTCAGTATGATAATCCAGCTGCGCCATAGAAAAAGAAAAATTTGAAGTTATCCATACAAAGGTTAGATTTACCAAAACTGAAAAGCATAAAGAAAATATGAAACATGCATGCAAACCTCACGACTTGTCTTTAGCTCCACATAAAACCTCTTCCCATCATCAGTTGAATCACAGCAATCCATTTCAGCTCCCATTAGAATACGATGAGCCCCAAGTTTCGTTTTAAGCATAGAACAGTACTCAACATTGGCATCAATATGATGTATCCCTTCCCCATCAGCTCTTCTTGGATCTTCTGTGGCTAGAGTCTCAAAACAATATCCCCAATAACATCTGAATTAAGAAAATCAGATCCCCTGGATTTATTACAATCCAATAATCATGAACAGAGCTCTAATTAACAAGAGGTATTAATTACTAAACATCCAAACAAGGTTTACCGTAATAAACACTTTGGTCACTACTATTTTAAAACTAGTCCATATAATCTTTTATACACTATTATCAATAAGAAATGCATGATTTTGAGTGACTAAAGTATGTTTTACAATTAGAATCCAAGAACCACTTAACATTTCAAGGATTTCAGTGTTAGTCTGATTTAAAATGTCAAGGAATAATGAGTAATGAAAATATTCTTAACTTTATAGTCAAGGACTACAAAGAGCAGTGTCGGAGAAACAAGCTCAGTAATTTTGAAACAGCACATATCAAAGAGCATATTATCATAAACCTAAGAGGGTTTTCCAGAAATTAACACTAACCAGAATGACAGGCAAAGCCAAACTAATATTCACTTTTCTCAAATTCCAGTTTCATACCAATCTCCAATAAAACATTCATCTCTTAGTCTTGCTTCAGAAAATAAACCGGAGTAAAAGGATAGTTGAATTCCCCAAGTATAACATTAACACTTCATGCATTTCATCAAGCTTGCAATTAAAACATGATTCCATGACCTTTCATTGTTCATCCACAACTAGAGCAAAAATCCATGGTATTAGCAGAAATACTTTAAATTATAAAATCAAAGCTCAGCATGCAATTATGCAGCACGAGACAGTTGTAACACATTCATTACTATTGCATGCCTTTCTAACCTTTTATTCACATACAAGTATTTGCTGTATAGATAAATAAAAATGTTTAATACCTTCGACATTCCAACTCACTCTTTGGCCTTTCTGGTAATTTATGTACATCAAGATAGACAACCCCATTCCTTTTGTGCACACCCATCTCCCAAGGTTCGTGTCGAATATAAGCAGTAGCCAGAATCTGGCAGAAAATAAAATTGAAAGTGCTACAAAACATAAAATTTCAAGAAATTTCCATGCAATTCCCTCAGGTTTTGCATTGTAGCAATTCAAGACAAACTGTGTTGAAAACTTTATTCCCCCAATTTATATAAAAACAAAAAATAATTCTCAACTTGTTTATGGTTTGGCAGGTCAATTTTCAAACATTCCTAAAGTCAGTTGACCTTTGTGCCAATATCTATTGTAAAGCTAGCTCAAGATATCTTAGGGAAAAAGAACAAACAAAAATACAATTTTTTAAGTAGTGCATCTATTTTCATAATATTTTTTGACCCCAATTTTCTCACCCATTTTTTTCATTCTCATAAGTTCATAATTTAAAGGCTTTAATAATGATAATAATCCATTCTGAACTTTATGCACATCTCAAATCTTTACAGTTCAATGTTTTCTTCTCAGTTATGGTCCTCAAAAACTAAAATGGGAATGCAGTCTGAATCTCATATATATATTGAAAAAAAAAATGATTTGGCTCCAGATTATTATAATATAAATAAAAAAAAATATAAAAAAGCTACTCAGCCATATTGAGTAAAACTCACTATTTTACTTAATTTGGTTCATCCCTGCATCTCTATTCATGCTTTTCCTACACACTTTGTCATCCCTTCTTTTTAACTTCTTCCCTACCTTTACTCTTTAACTCAGGATTAGTGAAATCCTGCCACCATTTGCCTTCTTTCTATAAATATTTTCTAAAACCCACTAAGCCCCATACTCTCTTTAGAATTTGACAAGCACATAATCACAAGCAACTGTATAGAAGTGTCTGTCCCATCAAAAGCCCTAAAATTTTCATTTTAGGAATTTCTTAGCAGTTGTGACAGGACCATAAAAGATGTCAAATCTTTTACTTGTAATTTGTCACTATTCCATATCCCAATCTGCGACAACCTTTTGAGTCTACTTTTTTTCTCTTTAATCTAATGGAGAAGCTCCAAAATATATATACCATCTCCATTATCTAGTGTTGAATGTGAAATTTCTGCATTGACGGAACAAGGAAACTCAAAACTTTCTCAAGCAAGTGAATTGTCTGCACTAAGAGGACCCTCAATAAATGGACGGACAGGGTGGGGCAAGGAGGAATGTAGATGGTTATGGTGGCAGTAAAATGTGGAAGACTTAAGATGGCTATAGGTCTACAAGTGGTGGTGGCATTATGTACTTTCTTATGGAGAGACATGATATATAATGACATTGCCTCCAATGTGGAATAAAAGCCAAAAATTCATTTTTTTCTATTTTTCCTTTTAATAGATGTGATTTAGAGACTTCAGCTCGTGGAAGGTCTGTTAATAGTAGAGCAAGATGGAGACCATAAGAAAATAATGAAAATGCTTGGGGAAACTAACCTTTTGGAGGTAAATAAAGGGCAAAGAAGTTGAAGAAAAATCACAAGTATAGCAAACAAAGAGTTTTGTTATTTCACTACCATCAATCGGTTCAAAATTGAATTAACAATTATGTGGTATAACTTGGTGCCAAGTCAGTTTTGTTGCCCGAGTTTTTAACCAAATGCTGACTGGATTTCCACTACAAAACTATAATAGTTAACGACCAGAAATAGAAGGAAAAAGAATCTAGAATCAAGATACCACGTTAAGGATTTTTCTTTTATCATTAAAATTAATTAAATGACTCTTATATTATTTAAATTTGTGCAATACAAGAGCTTCAACTATTGATTTAAGATTGATAACTTTTATCATACATGGGGGGTTGTTTTCAGCAGTAGATCTTATGGTACTGGTATTATAACTCTTTTCCAGATTCATTAGTGTCTTGCAACTATTTCATTTCTTTTTCTTTTTCCAATCATTTTGGTAGTAGAAATTGTCAAAATAAAGAACAGCTTCCAAACTATATAAATCTTAAGCTTGTAACTGAATAAAGTTATTTTGGTTATCAAAAGAAAAGCTGTTTAGAAAGAATTGGAATATGATTTTCCAAGTACAGGCCTAATTTATGATAAAACATAATCTCAAGGGTTTAAATATGATTTGTATCTCAAAAGCTTACAAGTAGATTAAGCTAAAGTTTTTAATTCCATGCATTTCTCCCCCAGTTAATAAATTAGATGTGACTGATGAAAAAAATAGCTGATAAAAAATTACAGATATTCCAATGCCATTGGAACATTCTGAAATAAATTCGTAGTACCAAATTATGTAAATTTAGTAATAATAATAATTATAACTTGATAGTATATTACTTCTCTGAACAAAAAAATCAGACATCTGCTTCACAAAATAAAAGTTTTCCCCTAACCCATATGTTGTGGGTCTCTTCCAAATATTCAATTGGGACCAATTTGTGACCAACAATTAGTTCATTGAAAAGATTACAAAACTCAATTACCATTTGAGAGTTCAAAACTCCTTGGAAACTAATCAATGTTTTGTATGTCTCAACCAAACTACTAGCCAGCACAAATTATCCAATAAGAATTCAGAAAGTAAGGATAATAAAAATAAAATAATTGATAATGAGAGTTAGAAATTTACCTTATTAAGGTTGTTACGGAAAGTCTAGGAACAAAAAAATATATATAGTTTAGTTGATAAACCTAATAAGAAAATTGAACTACACACAAGAAAAACGTAAAAGACTTTCTCACCACAAAATGCATATTTTGAAGTGGAATATTTTTGTCTCTTATGCAACCAAGAAGATCACGAAAACCTTCAGAACCCAAATCTAGTGCAAAGGATTCAATTAAAATGAAAGAAAACAAAAAAGTTAGACCCAGATATCTGCCATATACAAATGCAAAAATCATAGAAAAGAATGTAATTTCATAAAGGATAATTCCAATTTTCATTGAAATGCAAATCTCATATCTCAAACCGGTTATGGAAACACAGCCACGATTTTGAAATAAAATTGCACCTTTTTTCTCTGTGAAAGTATCAAAGCCTTCATTTAGATCAGCTCCAACATCTTCAGAAATATAACGCTTAAAAAGCCTCTGATAATGTGGAATAAAGTGTATCAATGAGCTAACCATAAGCAAAACTATCACATTAGAATGGTACCTCATGAATAACGATAAAGCCTATTGAAAAAGCAGGTTCCAGAAACCCTACCAAGTTTCGATCATCAAAGTAGGCATCTCCACCTTCCACGCGACTATAGCAACCAAGTTCACATGGCTATAGAATGAAATTAATAAATTGAGTATGGAAAATAAATAGTTCATACAAAAATAACAACCATAGCCAAGTGAAATGGCTCAACAGTATCAAACCAATAAACACAGTAGAAACATGGTGATCTTACAAGATTACTAAAAGCAACACCACTAAGAACTTACATTCCAAACAAAATAAATGACATAGCAATATTATATGATGATCTAGCTGAGAACATAATATTATGGGTTGCTAAAAAGTGGAAGCTGGGATAGTGATGGTGGCAATTCACATAAAACACTACTCAATATAACAACTTGAGGAAATTCACAGATACAGTGCTATTAAAAAATATATATTACATCTACCCACCGCCTGAAAAGGAACCATTTTTCTCGATAATGTTTCTTCACTCTTTAAGAACTTCAGTTCAGAAACAAATCGCTCATCACGATGACCATTTGAAAATTTCGGGTTGTAGCCGTAGCCCTGTCGTGGAGGGAATCCTGGTCGGGGAAGGAGGCCTGCTCCCCTATCATTTTGCCATCGACCACGTCCAAAACCCCCTCTGCCACCTTGGTGGTTGTTACTACGTATTACAGGCAACACTGCCAATAGATTTGATAAGGAAAATCAGGAATATTTGGAGAGGGAGAGAGAGAAGTGAAAATGAATAAACGATAACATTAATTATTTAAGAGCAACAGCAATGGCATTTATCACTAAAAGAAACAATAAGGAGATTTGTAGATTTATTCACTATATCAAATCAAACATCCAACACTTCAATCAAACATTTATTGGCAAAGTAACCAAAGTCCAACCTCGTTCTTCAGCAAAAAATTGTTCCAGTATGAATCAAAATGTCCAAAATAACAAAATCTGCATAAAGAATGAAAAGTATCCCATACAGAACCCAAAAAAAAACCTAAATTCTACTTGCAAGCGCAACTGTTTAATATTCAATCAAATTCAAACAAGTAAAACAATAGCTAAGCAAAACCCAAATAAGAAATGAAACCAATTTACAGCTGCTTAGTACTAAAAGAAGAAAAAGGAAATTACCAGGAATAGAAAAAGGGCTGGAGGGAAGAGTCTTAACATAATCTTCATTATCAGAACCAAAAAGGTCTCTATCGTCGATTTCATCAAAACCCCCATCATTATAATTATGAAACTTATTATTAATCTCTACTTCTTCACGATTCTCTTCATCTGCTTCATCTCCGCCGCTGCTAGCAGTGCCGCCGCTGCTGCTCTCTCCGGCATCGCTACTATTGGATAAAGAAGAAGCCGCTGAAGAAGATGAGGAACCAGAGGAAGATGAGGAGGAAGAAGAAGGAGATGATCTATGGGTTCTGTTATTTTCTGTGTCTTCTTGATCCTCCTCGAGCTCATCATCTCCGAATAAATCAACCTCTTGCTCTGCGAAATCCATTACGTCTTATTGGCTTTGTTCGGTAGTTGCTTTGCTCGAAACTTTGCTTGATCAACGCCAAGTTCTGCTGTCCAATTTAAGAAATATATGAGAGCTCCCCTACGGATCGGGGTGGGTTCCCAATTCTACAGGTCAGAATAGCTTTGGGCTTCAAATTAAGTATTTGATATGATTTTTTTAGAAATAAGGTGTTTTTAAAAGTTATTTGAGGGAATGGTGTGCATGTGAAATAAATTGGCAAAATGATGTGAATTTTCCTATTCTTGCAATGACAGACTGCGAAAATAGGTGAACAGTGATCGACAAGCAGCATGAAACGAGACAAAGCTGGATTGTGGAGTCCATTTTCCATTTTCGTAGCCTGTCATTGTGGGAATGAGAGAATCTCTGATATCATATTATCGCAACTACAGGCTACGGTAATAGGAGAATATTTCAGCCCCATTATAATCGCGTTGATCAAAAATTTTGCCTCGCTATATATACCTGTGGCCGAAGAATGAAGCGTGAATAAGAGATACAATGTCAAAAAAATTTTATGAAATAAGAATTCAAGAGAGAGGCTGTCGAGAAAGATTTGGTAAGAAAATATTGTTTAGTATTTACAATATTATTGAAGTAAATAAATTTTTTTGTTAATATTTATTATATTTATTTAATTTTTACAGATATTAATTCAAATATCAGACTATGGAAGGAGTATAATGCACATGAATAGAAGATTTTTGAAAAGGTATTTTTTAAAATTTAAATATAATTAAATATTTTTTTCTTAATAGACACTTATTTTAAATTTTTTAAAAATAAATTAATTTGTCATAATATAATTAAAAAATAAGTAAAAACAATAAATAAAATAAGGACGCATGAAACTCTAATTTTTGTTGAACAAACCCTATCAGCTTGTCATTATTATATATAAATGAAAAATAAAAAAAAGTAGTATCTAAAATTAATAATATTGTAATTTTAAATAAATATGTTAGTTTTAAAACGATATTATTTTAATTTTAATTTATTTATGTATTTATTATTTCTTACTAGATATTTATTATAATTTAAAAAAATAAATTAATTTATTGTAATAAAGCATGTTAGATAAATGTTTGTATTTATTTCAATTACAGATAATTTAAAAATGTCAGCATATACGAACTTTTATTTGCACATGGGTGGACAAATAAGTTATGGAGTTGCAGACTTTCAATATGACATATCGAATCCAAATGCAGTTACAAAGAGATTGAGGCTTAGAAATAAGCCAACTCTTCCTGAATTGAAACATAAAATTCATGTTAAGTTGGGTTTAGGTGTAAATTATGTCATTTCAAGAATTATATACAAGAGTCCGCTGTACAACCGATGATCATTATGTTTGACATCAGTGGATATGTCTGATGACGATGACATAAACATGATTTATGAAAAATTAAGGGAATACGATGATTATAATATAGTAGAATTATGTATTGAAATGATCGAGATGGCTACAGGAGGTTATATATCAACGTATGGAATGGCTGATCCGGTTAGAAATGAAAACTTGTGCAATGCAATAGTTGAGGCTACGCAACAATGCTTTGAAAATGATGCTGGCCCCAGTCAAGCAACATAACCGGTTAGTGGCCATGATATTGATATTTTTTTCTCAATCTAATTATTATGAGTTTATTGGTGATGAAGTACGAAATATGGATCAAAGTGAACAACGACGATCGGTTAGCCAGCAAGGAGTAGCATGCCCTAGTCGGTTAAGGCAATCAGTTAGTCGTAGCGATGGTGACTTACTTGTAAGAGATGTAGATGATAACTCACGTCAAGGTCATTTACGCCGATCATGTTACCATATTCCTGATGCTAAGACGAGTCAGCCGAGGAGGTCAGTTACATAGCAGCTCGATGTTTGTATGAATCAGCCAAGGAGATCAATGAGAGAGTTACCTGATGCAGTGATTAGTCAACCTAGAAGATCGTTCAATCAAAGGGTTGGTGATTTTTTTAGCAAATCCATATTTGCTAGGAAATCACGAGGTCAAATTGCAGAACAGAACTATCGACAACAATCAGTTGGTCATAGTCAAACCAGACAGTCAGTAAGACGACCAGATGGTGAAGATATCAAAAATGAAACATCAATTGATTTGGCAGGCGACGATTATTATCATGATAGTCCAGTTAATAATGATTATGTCTCACCTAATGATGATGATGAGGCTGTTACAGCAAACCTAAGTGCCAAAAGTGATGACTCTAATTTCGAAGCTGGCAATGAATCTTCGGGTACGCAATATGTCAGTCCACTAGCATCAGTTCAAGTTAGCGGATCGGAAAATAATGCTAGCTTTACCTTTCCATCATAACACTGTACAGCTATTAATTTTGATGCATCACAAGTTGAATTAGAGCATGGTGGACAGTTTGGTACATAGGATGGTACATCAGAGTTATCAAAAGGTTTGGTATTCAACAGCAAAGATGAGGTGAAGTCTTGCATAAAAAAATACTCAATCTTGCGAAATGTCGATTTTAGAGTCGTTGAAGCTAAAATAAAATTCTAGGTTGTTAAGTGTGCAAATGCTGATAGTGGATGCAAATGGAGGTTACGAGCAGTGACAACAGATAGATGTCCATTTTGGACAATAACAAAGTATGAGGGCCCACATTCTTGCCTTTCGGCTTGTAACCTGTCAAAAGATCACAGGCAATTGAGCTCACAGATTATTCGCAATAGCATCATGGGAATGGTAAGTAAAAATCTAAGCCTTCCAATTGATGTGGTTATTGTTGCTATTAAGGAACAATTTTATTATGAGGTTTCGTACTACAAGGCATGGAATGCGAAGACGTGTGCACTTGAGGCTATATTTGGAAATTATGTTGAATCGTTTGAAAAATTACCAGGTTTTTTATACGCCTTACAATTTTACAATCCTGGTTCAGTTTATGATTTTGTGCTTGAGGATACTCATATTCCTCATGTGAAGGAATTTAAAAGGGTTTTTTGGAGCTTTAAACCTGCAATTGACGGTTTGAACCACTGCAAGCCTATTTTGTTAATCGATGGAACATTTTTTACGGGAAAATTTCACCAGACACTGCTAGTAGCAAGCTCTGTTGATGGGAACAACATGTTATTTTCAATTGCATTTGCAGTCGTTGAGTCTGAGAATAAGTCCAGTTGGGCTTGATTCATGAATTTAATTCAAAAATATGTCACCCAACGTGTTGGTATAACTGTTATATCAGATCGACATGTTGGAATCATGGCAGTGTTCCGTGATGAACGGAGTGGTTGGAATGAACCTCTTGCATTTCACAGGATATGTCTTCATCACTTTGTCAGCAATTACAACACACATCATAGAAAGCCCACAATTAAAAATTTGCTCTACAATGTTGGTTCACTTCGAAATGTGTTGAAGTTATGAACAAGTGCGCTTTTAAGGCGCGAGAACATACGGTGGTTGATTATGACAATCGGTACAAATTATTTCGAGTCATAGCTGGGTGAACACATGCTGATAATGTTGAAATTGACACTTACATATTGAGTCTTGACAAGCGCGAATGTGAGTGTGGTAAATTTCAAGGTACAAAAATGCCATGTTCTCACGCAATTGCAGCATGCATGCATAAACATATCGATATGTACATGTTTGTTGATTCGTGTTATAGCATTACCGAGGCCCTAAAATGCTATGAAGGAAGATTCCATCCGATGGGTCACAGGACAACTTGGCCTGAATATTATGGTCCTAAAATTATACCTGATATGGCTTTACAGAGAAAGAAGGGCCGACCTAAAACAACAAGAATTAGGAATGAGATGGATCGAAGCGAATCTCAACACATTGCACATTACAGCATTTGTGGTAATGCAAGACACGATAAAAAGACATAAGACGAATTTATGCTGGATCTAGTATAGGCTGACGTGGATAATCATGAGCTATTCTCTCAAAGGCTCCAACTGCTCCCAAGATCGCTCCCGATGTTAATCGAAAATCACCACTTTGCATTGATGACGATGCAATGTCACTATGATAAAGATGTTCAGTTCCATCAGCCTACATATAATAAAAAATATATATTATCAATATATAATCATCTAGTCTAATATATACATAAAATTACTTTAAAAATCAATTGGCGTCACTTACTGCTGCTCCATAGGACGCTCCTTCAGGGGTTATCCACCGTCTTGTTCTTAGTATGTACCACTGCATGTATTGTGATCTTATATGCAATGGATCCCTCAAGGTAGGACCACCAATAACCCTTTGCAGTCGATTATTCCATTCGAATATGAAATTAAAAAATTTCATATCCCAATTATGGTTATGATTTCCTCTCAATTCAATTGAATGTAAGTTATCATCAATTAATGGTGGATCGGGTATGTGTTGATCCATGCCAAATTGAAGAAGATAGCGATCTGGATGGTGCCACTCGATGATATTAAAACATATCAAAGGAACGATTGATCTCCAAATTTGTTGTCCATTTATATAATATGATGGCAACAGATGTATAACATGCTTGTATGGTTCCCAATCAAACTAAAGAAATATAAATAATAAGTACAAATAGTTTAATCAATATAAATACATATTATTACCTGATCTGCACGCTGAGTGTCTAACTGAAATCTATGCACATCTTTTCTATTATTATTGGTTAGATCAATAGGATATCGCCACTTAAAATTAAATAATTCATTGCTTCAGCATAATATTAAATTGAATTTAAAAATATATATGTATATATTCATTTTAAAATTAATTAATTTATTTAAATTATACAATATATTAATTTTACTTATACCCATATGGCATCCTCTGATCCAGTATAACTTCATCTCTAAATGGGGGACGAAACTGGGGCAATCTTTTCCATGCCCACATCTGCAATAATTGTTGATATCCACTAATCCCGTGACAATCTGGCCATATACCGCGACACAACTCCCTATACAGCCATGCTAAACAAGCTGAACCCCAACTATAATTGCCCACCTCATCTAAATCCTCTAACAGGGAAAGCCACATCAAATGTATAAAATTGTTAGATTGACCTGGAAACAACAACCCACCAATGCAATGTAATAGCCATGCACGTACATAGCATTGAATTTGATAATCAGTTGCTTCGGGTGGAAGAAAATCAAAAGTTATCGACAACCAAGTCATTTTAACAGATCTTCCTCTTATAGCATCATTGGGTGGGATTTGTCCTAGAAGCTGGCTACAGACAGCTCGCCAATCAAATACTAGATTGCCCATCACCGGATGCCCTTCAATTGGTAAACCAGTTAGTATTTCAATATCTTGCAAAGTGACGGTGGTCTCACCAACTGCGAGGTAAAACGTGTGAGTCTCCGATCTCCACCTTTCTATAAGAGCAATCATTAAATTCACATTTATCTACATTGTCCCAATCTGAGACACTCCATAAAACCCAGTCATTCTCAAATACGGTATAATTCTTGGGTCAATATTCATATAATGGGACTCTACACTACCTCTTCGAGCAAATAATACATTATGTGTCACCTGATGCATATAAATTAAACGTCATAAATATATGTAAACTAATATGCAGTTAAATAATTCGTAGAATAAGAATATTACATTGTTATTCCAAACTGCATTAGCGCGATGTTTATCTTTTAATTTTAATAGATCATCTATGCGGGGTCCTGGATTTATAAAATATTGATTTTGCAACTACTCCATATTTTTTTTATCCTGCATTTAAATATAACAACAACAAAAATTAATAAATATGTAACTAAGTAAATATCACATAAATTTAAATTTTAATTACAAAATGTCAACAAACTGACATTCAATACAAATTCATTTAATATTTAAATAATTATATTACATACACAATATTTTTAACGACATAATATATCAAAGTAAAATATAACTAACATAAAATTATAAATTATAAATACGTTAATATAATTTTAACTAAATAAAATTTCTTCTAAATTTCATTGTACATTAAAAATGATAATATATTATTAAAATTTATTTTAACTAAGATAATATTAACAATACTTATGATAAATATTCAATATATTTTCTATTATTTTAACTAAGATAATATTAACAATACTTATGATAAATATTCTGAATAATAATATTTTTTATTATTTTCTATTATCATTATTTTATATTTATGATAAATATTCAATATATTATAACAAATTAAATCTACATTTCAAAATCTAACATAATAAATCAATATATCAACATACTATTTTTGATAATTTTACAATAAATTTGACATTAACACTTTCTAAATAATGAAATAAATACAACTATATATATATAATTTATATTTACATATAAATATAAATAATTACAACTAATATAAATTTACCTTGTTGCCTTGATATACCACAGGAGAGGAGAAGCAAAACCAAAATGAGAGGAGAAGCAAAACAATAAGGAAAAGAAGGAGAACAAGACCAAAAAAAATTAATGAAGATGAAGGCATTTTGCAAATAAATATCGGGCTCCCATGCAAAAATTCTTGTTCAGCGTGCATTGAAGGTGACAGAAGACTGCCTATTCCCGCAGTGGACTGTTGCGGGAATAGGTGGTCGTCTGACCTCCTCTGTTGCCTCGTCGTCCACGCCACCGCTCGTCGATCACCGTGCCTTCCATTCCCGTAGGCTGACATTGCGGGAATGGGACCTCCACACCATTTTCCCAATTTCTCACACACACACACACCATCTACCTAAATAACTTTTAAAATAACCCTATTTCTAAAAAATTCCCTTGATATGATTTCCAATTAATTTGAGTTTTAAAATTTTTAGTTTTGGTGAGATGATGTCCTCCAACTACTAATTCTAGCAGTCTGGGTACTTTTGCACCGCTTGACATAAATGCGCATGTACAATATTCCATCCTTTATTTAATTTTTAATTTCTCAAAATTTTATTTTTATTTTCATTTAATTATTTTATTTTTTAAAATTTATTTTTATTTTTAGGTTAATTATAAATTTATCTTACATTTTGTTCGAAATAAAAAAATTTAAATTTTAAAATTCGTTTATAAATAAATTTTTTATATTTTAAATAAATGAATGAAAAATTATTTCTATTTTATTTTTTAAAATATTCTCAATGACAATTTTTATATTTTTTTTGGTAATAATTAGGGATAATTACAATAGCAGGGAATTAGGGGTGAGCAAAAAAAATTAAAAAATAGTTAACCGTAAAATCGATAAGAAATTAAATCGATTTTTATAGTTAACCGATCCGATAAATTTGATTATAGTTTTTAATTTTTATATTATTGGTTAATGGTTAAGATTTAGGTTTTTAAGTACCGGTTAACCATTTTATATATATATATATATATATATATATATATATATATATATATATATATATATATATATATATATATATATATATATATATATATATATATATATATATATATTTATTTATTTATTTATTTATTTATCTTCAATTTTTGTTTATTTTTCTCTAAAATTTATATAAAATAATACTTTAAAATATATTTTTATTTTTATACCTTAATTTCTTAAATTTTTTTATAAAATTTATATAACACTTTCAACTAAATTTATATTATATTATTCTGTTTAATTATATAGTAATATTTATATATAGTATCTTATTAACTTTTTTATATATTTTTTTATCATATATTGATGTTCATATTTTACTTAATAGTACTTAATTACATTTTCTTATATTTTAAAATTTATATTATAATATTTAATATTATTCAAAATTTTATTTGACTTAGAGTTTAGCATATTAATTTTCAACAAATATCAAATCTATTTTATAATATTAGCTATTAAATTATAGAACATGAATTTTGACTAGTAAATTATGTTTATTTCGTAATTTTTATATTAAATTACTTTACACATTTGAATTTGAATTGAAGTTTTTCTAATTTTTTTTATAATTTTATGTTATAAATTTTAATAATTAACCGAAAAATATTGATTAACCAAATTAAAATCGATGGACCGGTTAATCAAATGTAATGAACTGATTAATGGTTAGTAATTTAAAAAAATGATATTAATGGACTGCTTAATTTTTTTTTGTTCATAAACTGATTAATCGGTCTATACTCACCCCTACGGGGAATAACTCTGTTAAAGAGTATGCCTTAGAGCCCATGTAATATGGATGTATTTCATATGTATGAATTCATATTCTTAATAAAAGGCATCATTCATTTATTAATGCTTTGTTTAAATACATGAGTTTGTAAATCTTAAATTAATAAATAAAGTCCTAGATATTATAAACACAATGCAAAGGCAATCATGAAGTGTTCATGATATGAGATGTTTATTGCATGCAAATGTGTTAAATATCTAACTATCCCTAGTCATAGAATTAACAAGATGGGACATTGTTAATTCGGACAGACTAGCACATGTTATGCTTCTTGAATGGTTCAAGCAGTGGTTCTCATAACTGTGATTATGAAAGATAATCAAATCTAACATGTGGATGCTTGTTAGAAGATAATCAAGTGACAATTATTCTTAGAGCTGAAAATATCCATTATATCTTGGATAAAGATCAACCACCACTTCCATCAGATGATGCCATTGATGAGATCAAGGGCACTTATCGAAAATACATGAAGGATAGTGAAGCAACAATATGTCTGATGCTGGGTACTATGTCCTTAGAGCTTCAAAAGCAACATGAGATGATGGATGCTAGAACTATCATTTTGCATCTAGAGGAGCTTTATTCTTCTCAAGCTAGAACTGAGCAACATGAGATTGGTCGAGCTCTATTTAGCTACAAAATGATGGAAGGCACTTCAGCTGCTACTCTTGCATTGAAGATGTATAGGTATATTGAGCATTTGAGTAAAATTGGCTATGTAATGGATAATGATCTATACATAGATTTAATCTTGTACTCGTTGGCTCCAAGTTTTACACCTTTCGTGCTTAACTTCAACATGAACAAGATCAAAGTAACCATTCCTGAGTTAATCATCATGCTTAAAATAGCTGATGGATCCTTCAAGAAAGATTCAAAAAGTATCATGGTTGTCACTTCTGCTAAAGGTAAGAAGCAAAAGAAGAAGAAGATGACCAAGGTGCAGCTAGAGAATGGTGGGATTTTCAAGAAGAAGGTTATCAAGAAAGAGAATCCCAAAGGAACTTGCTTCCATTGTGGAAAAGATGGTCATTGAAAGCGTAATTGCAAGGCCTATCTAGATTCTCTCAAGGAGAAGAAGCAAGCTGATGCTTCTACTTTAAGTATTCATATGAATGAAATTAATACTTATTCTATTGCTTCAAAATAATCTTGTGTATTAGATACCAGATGTGGATCTCATTTGTGTAATGATCAATAGGGGCTTAAAAGCATTACAAGAGTTGGAGAGGCAGAAATATGTCTACAGTTAGCTACTGGACAAAACATCTCTACAACAATTGTGGGGACTTACCATTTGCCTCTTCCAAGTGGATTGATACTGGAGTTAAATAATTGTTATTATATTCCAGTATTATCCAAAAGTATTATTTCTTTCAGTTGTTTATTAAACGATTATGACATTTCTTTAAAAGACAAGTGTTGTTACATTTTTAAGAACAACATGTTTTATGCAAAAGCTATCATTGAAAATGGTATATTTGTTCTTGATTTAATTAAAGAAATGCATAATGTGGATATCAAGAGAATGAAACGAGATAATCTAAATACCTCATATTTATGGCATTGTCGTTTAGGCCATATAAATGAGAAATGCATGACCAAATTACACAAGTCAGCTGATTTGAAATCATTTGATTATGAATCATTTGACACATGTGAATCTTGTTTATTAGGAAAAATGACAAAAGCTCCCTTTATTTATAAAGGAGAACGAGCTAAAATGGTTTTGGACTAATACATTTAGATATATGTGGTCCAATGACTACACATGCCAGAGGAGATTACTCCTACTTTATTACTTTCATAGATGATTATTCCAGGTTTGGATATATCTATCTAATGAAATATAAATCAGAAGCATTTGAAAAGTTCAAAGAATTTAGAAATGAAGTAAAGAAGCAACTTGGCAAGAGTATTAAAACACTTACATCAGATCGAGATGGAGAATACTTAAGCCAAGAATTTCAAGATTATCTTAGAGATAATGGGATTTTATCTCAATGGACTCCACCATATACACCACAACAAAATGATGTATCTGAGAGGAGAAATCGAACACTATTAGATATGGTTCGATCCATGATGAGCCGAGCAGACTTGCCTAAGTCTTTTTGGGGATATACACTAGAAACTGCTGTTTATGTGTTAAATAGAGTTCCTAGTAAATCAGTTGATATTACTCCATATGAGATGTGGAATAATAAAAAACCCACACTTTCTCATATGAAAGTATGGGGTTATCCTGCTTATGTGAAGAGGACAGTGTTAGACAAACTAGATGTGAAGTCTGACAAATGTTTATTTGTGGGATATCCAAAAGAAATGTTTGGACATTATTTCTACCATCCCTTAGAATAAAAGGTATTTGTTTCAAGGCATGACGTCTTCTTGGAAAGATAATTTCTCCTACGAGAGGACAGTAGGAGTAAAATTGAACTTGGTGAAGTTCAAGATCCATATATAGCAGTAGATCAACTGATTGAACCTGAGACTGAATTTCATAATGATGAGATTACAGTTGAACCTGATTATACACAAAATCCTAGAAGATCTAGTAGAATGCGTTCTATCCCCATGAGATATGGATTTCACATTGATTCGGATAGAGGCATAACTGTAATAGAGGACAATAAGCCTACAAGTTATCAAGAAGTTTTGAATAGTTTAAAACGTGATCTATGGCTTAAGGCTATGCAGTCTGAAATGGACTTCATGTATGAGAATAAAGTATAGACTTTAACTCAACCACCTGAAGGGATAAAACCCATAAGGTGCAAATGGGTCTTCAAAAAGAAGACCGATATGAAAGGTAATATAGGTACCTATAAAGCTCGCTTAGTAGCAAAAGGTTATCGTCAAAAAGAAGGTATTGACTATGATGAAACCTTTTTTCCTGTAGCGATGCTTAAGTCTATAAGAATACTTTTAGCCATTGTAGCTCATTATGATAATGAGATTTGGTAAATGGATGTGAAGATAGCTTTCCTAAATGAAAATCTGACTGA
Source organism: Excoecaria agallocha (assembly GCA_037975025.1). Lineage (NCBI taxonomy): Eukaryota > Viridiplantae > Streptophyta > Magnoliopsida > Malpighiales > Euphorbiaceae > Excoecaria > Excoecaria agallocha. Next base: position 31,145,758 of record CM075822.1, on the reverse strand, counting down.
GGATGTGTATATGACACGACCAGAAGGGTTCACATCAGGAAATGACAAAAAAGTATGTAAGCTTCAAAGATCTATTTATGGATTGAAGCAAGCCTCTAGAAGTTGGAACATACGATTCAATGAGACAATCAAAGAGTTTGGTTTCTTACAGAATGAAGATGAACCTTGTGTATATAAAAAGGTTAGTGGGAGTGTAATTGTCTTCCTAGTTCTATTTGTGGATGACATATTGATCATGAGAAATGACATTTTCTCTTCTCCAATCTATTAAAATATGGTTATCCAAGCAAATCTCCATGAAAGACCTTGGAGAAGCATCCTATATTCTGGGAATAAGGATCTATAGAGATAGATCCAATAGGTTGGTAGGTCTTTCTCAAATTACATATATAGATAAAGTATTGAAGAGATTCAATATGGATCTCTCTAAGAAAGGGTTTATAGCTATGGTGCATAGGAAATACCTTTTTAAGTCTATATGTCTACAGACACTAGAGGATAGAGAGAGCATGAATAGAATACCTATGCATCTGCAATTGGTTATATCATATATGTTAAGTTATGTACACGTCCAGATGTAGCTTTTGTTTTGAGTGTCACAAGCAGATTCCAATCCAATTTTGGAGAGGAACACTGGGCACCTATCAAGAATATTCTTAAGTACTTGAGAAGGACTAAAGATATATTCTTGGTATATGGGGAGGACAGTTTGAAAGTAAATGAATATACAGATGCCAGCTTCTAATCTGATAAAGATAATTGTAAATCACAGTCTGATTTTGTGTTCATAATGAGAGGAGGACAATTAGTTTGAAAAGTTTCAAACAATAAATAATTACTGATTTCACGACAGAAGCTAAGTACATTGCTGCTTCGAAAGCAGCCAAAGAAGCAGTCTGGATCAAAAAGTTTATATCTAAACTAGGAGTGGTGCCTAACATTGTTGATTTAATTCCTTTATATTGTGACAATAATGGAGCCATTGTGCAAGCAAAGAAACCACGATCTCATTAGTGATCCAAGCATGTCCTCGGACGCTACCATCTCATAAGAGAAATAGTAGTTACAAATGATGTAAAAATAGAAAGGGTCTCCACAGATGATAATGTTGTGGATCCCCTTACTAAAGCACTTTCCCAGATTAATCACGATCACCATATAAATAGCATGGGTCTAAGACATATGAGCGATTGGCTCTAGTGTAAGTGAGAGATTGTTAGAGAGTATGCCTTAGAGCCCATATAATATGGATGTATTTCATATGTATGAATTCATATTCTTAATAAAAGGCATCATTCATTTATTAATGCGATATTTAAATACATGAATTTGTAAATCTTAAATTAATAAATAAAGTCCTAGATATTATAAACACAGTGCAAAGGCAATCATAAAGTGTTCATGATATGAGATATTTATTGCATGCAAATATGTTAATATCTAAATATCCCTAGTCATAGAATTAACAAGATAGAAATTTATTAATTCAAATAGACTAGCACATGTTATGCTTCTTGAATAGTTCAAGCAGTGGTTCTCATAACTGTGATTATGAAAGATAATCAAAGCTAACATATGGATGCTTGTTAGAAGAACAAGAATCCTCACATGGATATTAAACTATGTCAGTGAGGAATTTCTTCAGAGCAGTTGTGCAAGTATCCTTATACTTGAGATCACCAAGGTTATCTTAAGTAACAAGTGGTATACTTTGATTCCATAACTGATTACTTCCAACTGGTGGTAAATATAGTTAGGAGGTTGGGTATATCGTGACCTACTTGAAGATAGTTGAGTGATTGACAAAGGATTCACCATCCCAGATTTATTAAGGAAAATTATCTCGCATGATTCTATAATTGCATTGTTCAAAAAATCTCTGGCCAGAGTAATATGCCAAGATGGATAGAGATCCATGAAAGGCATTTTGGGAACAATGGATAAAATTAATAAAACATACATAATTAGATTTATATGAGTTGACAGAAATTCATACTTAGAATCTAATTGAGATAAGAGTGATGAAAGGAGTAATTGCATGGTAACTGTTTCTATGGAAGGGTATAGTCAAACCACTTGACTTTCCTGACATTTAGGTAATCATAATGCCTAGATAGAGGCAGCTCATGACTTGTATAATAATGTATCATAAATATCAATAGGAATTGATAAAATGATTTAAAGAAGTTTAAATCATGTGAGTTTTGAATAGAACTCACAATTACATATTATACTGCCAATATGGATAGAAATCCAATATGTCACACACATATAGAGAAAAGGATAAAATGGTAAAATGATAAGGATAATAATATTTGATATTATTATGGGAATAAAGAAATGAATAAGAGAATAATTAATTAAAAAGTTTAATTAATTATGATCAAGTAAAATTGTTCGCAAAAATTCATGGCAATATCAGATCTATTGGTTAAAAAATTTTAAATTCTGCTTATGTATGAGATGTATCTAACCGATAATTCCCAACAGACTCCCCACCTACTACCCCGTCAAGGGATGTGGAATCCTCGTCCTCACCCCGAATAGGATTACTGAAGAAAAATTCTCCACATTCCCGCCCCTGTGGGGATCTCCAACCCCGATGGAGATTCTCATCTCCTATCAAAAATAATTAAAAAAGTTCAATTATAACTAAAATATAATATTTAATAATTAATTATAATTAAAATATAATATTTAGTAATTAAAAAATCTAAATTCAATCACAAATTAAATTAATATAAAATTTAATAATTGATAAAATTAAAATTAAATTATATAAATATAATTAAATTTAATTACTAAATTTCAAAATGGAGATCACAAACTTCGCTCCTGTCTCGAATTCTAAATCAAAAATTTTTTTTCCATCTTCACTCACAGAGAAAATTTATTTGAAAATTCTCTACCTCCACCAGAGATGGATATTCCCTATTTCATGAGTAACCCTAATAATAACTTTCAATAATAGATAAAAGAATTAAATAGAATTCACATACTACTAAATCAAATATGCAAGGGTGAACTTCAAATATTTTTAGCATTAAATAAAGCTTATATCATACTTACCTAAAGTCTATACTGAGCAAATACATTTAACCCTTGTTAATGAAAAAGCAAAAGAATAAGTCAACACCTCACTCAAAATCAGACAATTTAGTAATTAAGGAATGAATTTGTCTAAGATTGAACATGGACAGATTAATCATTCTATTGATAATTTTATTAAATCAGTTCATTAATTTCGATTAATCGTTATATCAATTTGAATTTTTAATTTGATTTTTCGAATCAATTTATCGATTAATTATTAAAAAAATTTATTATATAAATTTAATAAATTATACAATTTATAATATTATTTTTTATAGTTAAAAATGTTTTAGAAATGAAAAAATACAAATTAAATACAATATTCATTAAAAAAATAAAAATAAAAATAAAATTTTCATAATTAATTATAAGAATTAAATATATTTAATACAAAACTAATAATAGAGTAATAATTATGCACATATAATGAATAAATAATTATAATAATAGAATATTTTTAATATTTATTTACTAAAAATATGTATTTTAATAATATTTTGAAAAGTTATATATCATAATATTTATAAATTATATAAATATTAAAAAATAGAAGTGTAAAATTAAAAATATAATTTATAAAATATATATATATATTGGTTTTAGATCGGTTCGATTAATCACCGATTTTTAAAAATAAAAATCGTAAATTTAAATTTTTAATTTAGTTAATCTAAAAATAGATTCGATTTCGAATCGATTAATCAAAATTTTTATTTTTTTGTTGCTTATTTCTAAATTTGACATTCAGCTTATTAATTAAGATTGAAAAGCAATTACGGACTTGCAGTAAATTTAGAGATGAACTTAATTATTCAAAGTTGCAACTGTCTTCAATAGATATGAGATGCCAATGGATCATTCACTTAAAAATAATAATTAAAAAAAAAATTGAGATCATGTGATGTAATTAAATTTTTCAACTCTACAGTTAACATATCAACATGCAAAAAAACCAATGGCAATGACGGTGAATTAATTGACGGCACATTCTTCCTTTGCCGATATTTCTTTTTGCTTGTCGCTCTTTCAATGAAAAAACGCCTGACAACTGTTCGATTTATGACTTTAAATTCCGTTAAACGACGTACGAAGCTTCTAAACAGTATTTATTTTTGACAAAAGCCAAGTTCAACTGTTAGGATATGCTTATTAATATGTAATGAATTACAATAGATTGAATAATGTAATAAATTAAAAAATATAATTTAATATAATATAATTATAATTATATTATTATATTTAATTATATTAATAATGTAATGTAAATATTAATATATTTTTATATTTAGTTAAAAATATAAATAAAAAATAGTTAAAAATTTTAAATATATAATATTTATATATGATTTGATCAATGATCATAAATTAATTATTAAATTTTTTATTCAATGATTATGATTAATTTACTTATCCATTTATAATTAGTCTAATTTATTTTGTAATTAAATTTTTATCAAAATTATTCCAAAAATATTATTTAGGTTGGTTTTAAAATTTTAGCCTAAACGAGTTCGTTTCGGTATATTTCAGCGTTCGAAATTAAATTATCAGTTCGAAAGTAAATTTTTTAAATTTATCTAAAAATTAATTTTTCACTTTTAAAAATTTATTTACATTATTTAAAAGATTTTATGCTATCAAAATAATTTTTTAAGATTTATAAAATATTTTTTAGCCGGTCAAAGTTTTGATCAATTCTTTACGTTCCACTACTTTGACTTTTATTGGCCTAAATGAATTTATTTTTACCTCAAATTATATTACCGTACTCGTCATGAATAATATTTTTCAGTAGTATAATAAAAATTTTACCGTTTTCGGCAACCCTCGGAAGTTATTATTTATTCCGGTCATGTTAAAACTAGCATTAAAATAAATTAATTCATGTTAAAAATATATTAATTCATTAAATAAAAAACTAGCATCAACATTCCAATGTAATGTTAAAAATAATTTACAAAATTTTTGAACTTGTAAAAACAATATAATAAGAAATAAAGAACAAAATTGAAGAATTTGGAAATACATTAGTAAACGTATTCACAAATACATTTGTAAACATGATTACATTACATTGTTAAAAATTTATGTTAACAAACAAATGATTAACTACACTTTACATTACATTATATTACAATGCATCCTACCAAACATAACTTTAAAATCTTTTACATTTAATCTTTTCACTATAAAAACCCTTGATTAATCATTATAAATTTATAAATACTTTAATATAATATGTAATTCTTCATTATGTACTATTAGCGCATATATACAATAACTACCGAGATCTCTCTTTTCTTTTTCTTCTTATTCTTCACACTCTCTCTCTAAATCGAGGTTTCAAGCTTATTTTCTGATGAAATTGACAGGCTTTTAGATAAGTGGTGTAGTCACCGGTGGACTCTTGGTGATGGAAGCTTTCCTTCGGTGTGCTTAGATTCATCTTCGGTGAAGTCTATCAGCGACGACAACTTCTGGCGTCCGTGACTAGACACGTCATTTAACGGATACTGAAAAGTACACGCTAATAGCCTGTTAACGAGAGATTTCATGGTGTCTCAAATAAAAGTATAAGGATCAGAAGAACAGAAGAGAAAAAATTTATAGTAGAAGAACAATTATTGTAAAACATTTTAATAGTTTAGATATTCTAAGATGGATTTTACCTTAGTTTTGTTTGGGCAATTTTGTTTTTTTTTTTTTTGAAGTATAAGTAAATAACTTTCTGCTATATAATTTTTTTTTATTATTTAAAGTTAATCGCTGACTCTATAAAGTTATTGCTGACTCTATAAATATTAGTCAATAATGTTTTTTTAATGGAACAAAATTTAGTAAAACTAAGAATATGTGAGTGGGATTTTGTGTGGATCCAATATGGGATTTTTTGTTTATTTTTTATTATTTTTATGATTAATGCTCCTTGTAGATGAATATAACTAAACCATCTACCTATATATCTAACATAATAACAAAACCTTCGTCCATAAACTAATACTTAGATATAATATAAGTTGACACATTACATAATTCAAAATATAGCATGCATATTGCCTAATCTCTTCTAGAAATAAAATAGACGAGGAAGAAGAAAGTGGAGTCCTCGTTGATATATTTACTCAACTTTTCTCTACATTTGAAATGTTCAAATGTAAAAGAGTGAGTACAAATTCTCAATGAATCAATAAAAGTATTACAAAAAAGAATATAGAAGGTTCTTACTTTTTAGACTAAACTATATATAAATATGTATATATAAAAACTTAGTTGGATAAAAATCAATTCTAAATAAATTTGAAACGTCTGTCAAGTTATCCATCAAACAACTCTAAAATAATTCAATATCAATTTAGTACAACTCATACACACCAATCAATTATAAATAGCTCAATTACATTTCTCATCATATCAAAATATTTGACAGCACCTTCAAACATGTTTTTCATGGATCCCTAACATGCAAAGGGTGCAAAAGTGTACAATAATGGCTAAAACTAATAGCTACCAAGGTGCAATAGCATCCAGTCATGTGAGGGATTCTACACATGAGGGAGCAAATGTCATACACGCATAAACCAAACTCATTCTATATGATAAATAGACACCCGTCATCATAAGGTTTGATATTACAAATTCATTATTCGAGTGTATCAAGACTATTTATCCTGCCAAAATAACAAATATCTCATTTCGAATATAAAAATAATAAATTACCATTATATGTTTCCAAATTAATTAGTTATTAAATTAACATTGTCATATAATTAATAAAATTCAAACATTTGAATTAAAATTCTAACACTCGCGTTAACTCTTCCATAACAGCATTTGGAATCATAAATTATAATACTCACATTATCATTTTAAGCTCAATGTGTTCCTGGGTCAAGGTCCAAAATAGATCCAATATCTAGACACTGTCTAGACACTTGTATGAGTAAACTGATTGGACTTAGAGGAACACGACGAAAACGCAACTGTCACATCACCTAACTATCATGTCATTTGACAAGAGCAGTCTACCTATCACAGTTGGTACATCTACATTGTCAGACTGCCTATAAGCACTTAAATGCCTCGATATCTGTATCAAACTACTATAAATAGTCTACAGGTTGAAAACTCAAGATAATGCCTCTTGAGATGTTCTCTTTCTAAAAAGGTCTTATTGACTTAGGCATCAGAGTGTTTATCCCGATCCGATTGGACACTTTCTTTCTTGCATATCTCATCTAGTTGTTCCAGAATACCATTTCAATTCTGAATTTTTGTATACTACTGGTATACCAACATCCAGAATACAATCTCAATTCTTATTTCACCCCCTCGAAAACATATTTGGGACTCACATACTTAGATTAAAATTTTTATTTTACTTGTCAAATTGATTTATAACAATTTATATTTTGACACTAATACACTAATATTAGTCATTATTTTTGTTTTTACAATAATAATTATGCATGATATAAATGAAAAATACAATTAATAACTTATGTATGAAATTATATTATAACCATAAAAATTAAATTTTTTAAAATTATAAAATAATAGAAATGTTCAAATTAACATTACTCAATGATAGAGTTATCTCATCCGACGTGATTTACATGTACCCATAATCAATGGGAACTGCACGTTGGGATTTAGGATTGGCATACTTTGCAATTGTATTTATACCACATAATAAATTAATAATCACAAATTTAAAATAAATAATTTTATTTTATAAAAGATTTGATAATATTACAATAGTTGAAATTATGCGGTTTAGTATATTTTAAATAAGAAAAATTCTGTGCTTGAGATTGAAGCTCTTAAAATAAATCAAAGCAAGAATATTCTTGTATTATATTTGCTTACATTCAAAACTGAAATAGCCTCTTCCTTTTGTCTTTTGGTATTCACTAAACAAAACATCTATAAGTTATTATGAACCTACTGTTAAATTGCTTATAAATTAAGGTATGATGTGTTGTTGATAGTTGACCTTTAATAATATATTCTTCATCCGTTTTATTAACTGGTTAATCGATTTTAATATTCAAGCTTCATTTTTCTAATTAATTTTCTTTTTAACTTTGGTGGAAAGTAAAAAGGACACTTAAAAATTTAAAAATTATCGTTTGACTTAAAAAATGTGGAAGCGAGTGAAATAGAGCATATATGAGCAAGGCATTTTATCAAACACCTTTGAAGCATCTTTTGTCCGGTTGCTTCTAAAAGAAATAATTCTTCAAAAAGAATGAAACTTCAGGCAAAATATGAAGAAAAGGTTTACGAGTCAAATACAAGTATTATATTTATACAGTTTACAAGCATAAAATAATGGTAGACAACAAAAATAGATTTGGAAGCAAAAATGGAAAGGATATCCAATCGAGCGAAGTAGATAATTTCAAACATACAATGCAAATAGCAAATCCAGCTACGACTTCAATTAATAGCAGCTATGTGTGAATTCAGCTACCTCCTATTTGTATCCATGTTAATTGAAGTCGTTCTCGCAGGCAAGTGTGAGGAAATGTGAACAGACATACTCTGCGATATCTTCTACTGCTGCAGTGATGCATCAATGAGTTTCTGCAAATACGACAAGAGCACACCTATAATTATTTGCCCTCCACCTGGTAATATATGGTTAGTAGCATACCATCTTCTTTGCTTTCAGTCCATCACCCACCTCCGCCCAATCATAGGTACTGCACGGTTTAAAAATTCTCACTTTCCGTTCACCGTCACTGAATCTGACTGGCTGAATCAGCCTTCCGTCTGGCATGACGGCTCCAAATGAGCACCAAACGTCGGTTTGGACCATAAGTGGCCGGAATTGATTGGTCAAAACATCGTACTCTGTCGAGTGAGCAGTGCAATCATCTTTTATCACAAGTTCACCAGGATCATTCCGGCATTTCACATCAGGCAAAGACAGATTTGATTTGCCAAAGTATGTCCGATCATAAATAACGACACGGTCGTTGTTGAGAAGCTGCATGTGCATAGCCGTTATGCCAATGCATATAGTAAAAACGATCAGCTGTTTAATTTAGTGATTCAATTAAGGAAACGGCATTTTTGAAAATAAAAAATTAAAAAAAGTTATTTTTAAACATGCCTGGGAGATGGTTGCATTTTTTAAAATTATAGTTAAAAAAGTGATATTTTGTAAAATTTCCACTATATATTTTAACTGAAAATCAAACCAACAAAAAGAAAATCCATTTCAACTCATATTATATTTATATCTTCACTAAAGTGGCATGTGATATTTAGTTATTTACAACTTCAAATAATATACAACTGTAACCCAATATGATTTGAATTATTAAAATATTCAGGGTTACAGAAGAAGAAGAAAATGGGTATGTCTTTGCAGTTTCTATTAGCAGCAGTTGCTTTGAATGGAATGCTTCTTTCCATTGCTGAAGCAGAAATTCAGTACTATGATTTTGTCGTACGTGCTAATTAAACTCTTAGAATTGTTCATCCGAGCTATAATTAATTCCAGCCTGCTTAATCTTTAAGATTTATTTTTCAATTAATTAAAACTGGATTATGACCTGTCTATTAGAATATTAAAAATTGTGAGAAGCAAAATTTAAATTTTTAAACCCATTTATCTTACTTTCATCTTTCCAATGAATTCAACTTTATTTATTACTATTTACAAGTTAATTTTAGTTTAGAGTAGAATTTTATTTTTGTTGGTTTCAACAGCCAACCCTCATTTAACCATCTGTGCTCACCCTGATGACATTCGAGGAGGTTTTCTTGGTGTTTTTAGGTGATAATAGCTCATTACTTATGAGTTAGGACACATGAAAATGGTTTTTCATTACTTATCATTTTGTTCTACTTACAATTCTTAACCTATTATGTTATGTTTACACTTATTAGATAAGGCTATTTTGTTAATTTAATCCATTTTCTTTTGACAGTAGTCCCTTGCGATGTATATTCTATGAACATTGATCATGCACTTTATCACTTGCAAGCCATAAACACGAAGCACAGCATACGAACTGAAAATATTTTGCAGCATTTCTTATACCCTTAATGATACATCCTTCAGAAATTGTGAATGACTATTTACTTAATTAATATTATGATGTCCAAAGTTTAATTATGGGTGCATCATCACAAGGAGGCATATACGCTGGGGGTTTGCGTATTGATGTTTCAGGCGTCCCTCCATTTTTCACTATAATAGCCATTGCCATTCCATAGCTTAAATGGCGATCTAAATGACAATGCCATAGCCATACTCCTGCACGCATCAATAAAAATGAAATATAACAGTCTTTATTGTATGAGTATTTATTGTCCATCAGTTAACTAAAAATAAGCTGAAGAACTTACCAGGATTTCTTGCATAGTATCTAACAGTAAGCCATCCAGATTTAGGAACTGTAGCAGTGTTCACTGATGGCGGATCAACCAAGTTGTAGGTTTTAGGGTCTTCTTCAAAATCAAAATCTCCATCTCCAGTTCCTACCACATAAAAGCTATGTCCATGGAGATGCATTGGGTGATCCTCTGCTCCATTCACTAGATCTGTTGTTTGAAACACCATTTCTACTTCTTCCCCATATTCTAACATTTTCACTTTGGTCCCTAGAATAGGCATTGCATTAGCAGGAAAATCCTCTCCTACAAAATCCCATGTGTATGGAGGCATATCTGGGAAATCTTCTGTGTAAGCACCGCTGATATTACTGTCACCAAGATTTCACATTTAGAAAAAAAAAAATAATAAATAAATATCAAAGGCCTGATAGATGTACCGTCTCATGTACATAAAGAAAAGATTTTAAGGTGATGCCTGAACTCTTTTTTTCTTTAAAATGTCCATTAACTGTGAGTACAAGAGACTAATGAAAAAAAAAAAAAGTAAGGGCAATTACAAGAAGAAATAAATAAATTAAGCCAATAATAAATAAAGAAAAAAGTGATTAGCACATACTTGAAATAGGCTTGAAGCACATCCATATTTGGATTCAACCAAGTTTGATTGTTTAAGCTTGCAGCAAGAGAATAACTAGTGTTATAATAGACAAAATTCATTGATACTGTAACGTACATCCGAGTAGTAATATTTTTGGGCACGTCATGCTTTAGAAGGCTCTTTAGTTGATTTTTGAAACTCACTTCAGCTTGATAATCAAGGTATGATGGAAGTGTATTGGATGGGAAAGAAGGAGAAGGTGGGGGAGTGTAGTTTCCATTGTATTCAAGAATTGCAGTGACATTTGCTTTGTCATAAGCATCATAGTCTATGTAAGCAGTATAAAATTGTCTTCCAGCCAAATAAGAGTGGCTAAGAGACTGGTTTGCTGTCAAAAGTACATCCATGGTTTGTCCAGGAGCTATTACTATATAGCTGGTTTGGAAAGGTTTTAGATATGATGCATCCATACCTACTACTGTCAGGTTGTGATCTGCGATTGCAAAAGATGCTTGTGCATTCATTATTGCATTTACTATCCGAATTAGATAAGTTTTTCCGTAATCAACTCGCCAACGATATGTTGATTCTACAACCAAAAAAAAAAAAAAATTAAACGTTAATTGTTTACTCAGGCTGTAAAGTCACGAGTTCGGATATTTTGTTGCAGTCCATTCAGCTCAAATTAAACCTTTGGAGCAATTGCAGAAGTCTCCTGGCTGGCCATTAATTGTGTAAGCATCTGACTCTGGCAAATCTACACTAGTTTCGAGGTCCTCTTGAACTACTAAATTCACATCATACTTATACCATGAACCTACAAATAGAATTAGTTATGAATCCAAAGAAAGTGAATGAGAATCGATAGACATATATTTTTATTTGAAGATTATGAAAGGATCGATATATAAGAGAAGTTATAGGTACCCAATACAAGAACTTCTTCTCCATCAGGCTTGGGAAAAGGATAAGAGGTTCCTTCTTCAGGATATATGACAATAGCTCCATGGACAGTGTTTCTTGTCCACTCATTATGAGCATGCCACCATAGTGTACCTTCTTCATCAGAAAATATGACTTCGTAGGTAAAATTTGTTCCCGGTTGGATTGGACATTGCGTCACAAACTCAGGACCATCATACCATGGATTTCTTGGTTGCTTCACTCCATGCCTACAACACCAAGATTGCAAGGATATAATAAGAAATTAGGAAAAACACATTCTGAGCTCTCTAAACTTCAATGTTTTTATATATTAGATCCGTGTATTTTAAAAGACTGAAATTGAATTCTTATACTTTTCATATTGCTCACATTAAATTTAATTAATTTAGATGAAATTGGTAAAATTAAAATAATTGTGAGACCCACCAAAATATAAAAAAAATCAAAAAACATATAATCATTTCAAATATGTAAAATATGATGAGTTGACTTTTTTTCAACTTTTTTTTTTGTAATGATGGATCTAACGAAATGTTGATCTCAAACTATATAAATAGAGTGTGTATAATTGAATTTAATGTGAATGATTCAAAAAATAAAAGAATCAAATATCAACTTTTAAAAATACGATAAACTAACGTATAAAAAAAGTTAAAAAGTTAAAAAAACCTAGAGATCTGTTTTTCCTATTAAATTATTCTTAACTAAATTCCTGTCTACAATATTAAAGTTTAATTAATTAATTACTTATTAGAAAAGAAATGGGGCTAGTGTACTTGCCAGTGAATAGTGACTCTGTACTGGCCATGATTGTGAACATTAACGTAGATAGTGTCGCCCTTATTGACGTAGATTATTGGCCCTGGAAGGCTTTCATTGACAACCATTGCAGATTTTGTGCTACATAACCTTGTAAAATTCTTCTCTTTTATCTGAGTAATTTCGCCACACAACACCACCACCAAGAATTATAAAGACAATTATGGTATAAAAATCCATTTTCTAAAGCTAATTCTCCATCTGGCTAAGTTAAATGATAAATCTTATGCTCAGGTGGAGAGAAAATTATATACATATATAGTCATTATTTTCTTTGGGAGATGAAAGTAAGATAAATGGATTTAAAACTTTAAATTTTGCTTCTCACAATTATTAATATTCTAATAGAAGATGAGTTACAGAAAAATTTGAACAATCATAAGAGTTTAACTGGCACTTACAACAAAATCATAGTACTGAAGTTTTGCTTCAGCAATGGAATGAAGCATCCCATTCAAAGCCACTGCTGCTAACAGAAACTTCAACAACATACCCATTTTCTTCTTCTTCTGTAACCCCAATTTCAGAATTAAAACTTGAATAGTTATGGATGCAACCTTGTGGATGTCAAGTACGTCCAATTCAGTCATTATAGTAATATACTTATGATTAGAATATAATAATATTTTATTTGTGTTTGATTTTCAGTTAATGTTTACCTAAACGTTCAACCTAATAGTGGCTAGCCATGACTATTAGACAAAATCATCAGCAGACGTTCAGGAAAAGAGAAAGTTAGAAGATGAATTAGAGCAGCTGGGAGAATTGGTGGGTGTTTTTTATTGAGAAAATGATTGTTAGCTCAATTTGAGTAACTCAAATAGGGATAATAATGTAAATATATTTTTTTAATTTTATCCGAACAAAAATAACTTTCATAAAAGTAAAATATTTAAAAGTCATTTCAAATCAACTTTAATCCATCTTAATTTTAAATCACATTTAGCTTATAAAAGTTCATAAATCATAATTAAAATATATTGAAATTATAAATTTACTCATTCTTTTGCAAGCAAACAAAGGATCCAGTCTTTTCCTATTGAATACAGTACAGTTTCAATATATTCAGTTTTTCTAATTACACTTTTGCCCCAATTTCATTCACATTAAGGTCTATTTTTTATTTTTTATTTTTTTTCCTTCACTTCCTCACAACCCAAATACGCCATTTTGGAAAATGGTTAAGAAACTTCTAGCTAGCTCAATTCTTTAGAGGCATTTGAGAAGATAATAGCACCGTTTTTTGAATATGTTAATTAGAATTTTCAATATTAGCAACTTTCTGGAACAATATGTCGAACTGGAGGAAGGTAGTAACGAAAATAAAAACAAACAATTAAAAACTTATACTACACATATGAGGTAGGATTTTAAATTAGAGCTAAATTTAATTGAAAGAATCAATATTAAATGAAGTAAATAAAATAAATTTAAAGTTTATAAAAAATTAAAGGAAAAAAAATTAATTTTGAAAAGAAGAGGTGCCATTCATGTGCCGGAAAAATTAAATTTATATTGTAACAGTGATAATCAAAGTATATTAGTGGATCAATCTGGTTTTTTTTTTTACAATTGACTTGATTATTTATAAAGTCAATATAGTTTGTGATTAAAATCATTTCATTATATCATATAGGTATCGGATTTGAAGTTCGATAATTGTTGTTCTAGTTCTACATCTTTAATTGAAATTGAATTTGGAAAATAGTCTACTCGCTTGGGGCAAAACTGAATAAAATTAATGAATTCAATTCTTTTGAATTTGGATTTCAATTGAATTCATATTTTAATTGAAATTGAATTTGAAAAACAGTGTATTCGTTTGGGGCAAAATTGAATAGAGTATTTACTTTGGGCAAAACTAAATAGAATTAATGAATTCAATTCTTTTGAATTTGGATTTCAATTGAATTTATATTTTAATTGAATTTTGTTTTTGGATAAGCCAAAATATCACTAAGAAAGAAAATTACAAGAAAAAGATAAAGCCTAACCCAGAACAGTAGCTAAGCCGAACTGGGTGTGCAGAAGTACCGTGGCCAACTTAAAATGATAAAAGCACAGCCACCAAAAGAAATCAAGCAATTAAAACCGACAGGACGCTATGAAACACACAGCTCTAAACCTGCAGTTCATAACAAATCTGCAGACCAAAGAAACCAAAAAATTGCACCAATTAGAACCAAGAACAAGCTTATCAAAACAAGAGCAGAAGAGCACTAAAATCACCCTGCACAAGCTAATACCAATCACCCATTAAATAGACAAGAAGAATAATTCTGTAATATTATCCAAATGATGATTCACATTAACAATGCATCCATCAAAGATACTCGCCTGTAATATTATCTAAACCACTATAGTCCTCCGAGATTGAATCAACCATAGAAAGCACTTTCAATAACCAGTTCACCTTTCCTTTTCTACCTATTTTTCAAATCAAATTGGGATATTGAATTGCAGATTTAATTGAATCAAGTTTGTAAAAGGATTAGTTTTTTTTTTTGCCTTTGGATCTTTTAACTTTTTTAAATTCGTTAGATGCTTTACCACTGGAACTGACTTGAAGCAATACTTCACCCAAATTAGGCTTACAACTAGATACCACTAAGTTGGATTGTTCTCCCAAAGGAATAGGAATAAAGCTATTTGAATAAGCAAACATGGGAAAATTAGTTGGACTAGACCTAAAACCAAAATCTTTACCATTGTGGAGTCAAATGTAGCCCATCCACCTCAGTCACATGAAAAATTGAACCAGTAGAGCGACTTAGTGGAGTGTGCGCCGCCTTTGAATATTGTGGAGATTTTGTTGGCTTTTCACAACACGAGGTAGAGAGGGAATGATTAGAGAGAGAAAAACCACCACCATTTCTAATCTTCGATTGATGAAGAACCAGTCCTGTCGAATTAAACACTGTAGGCTTGATCTGTCCCTTTTTAATAAAATTTGGGCAAAAGTTTAAAGGCTCTTCAAGGATAGATAACTCCGTCTATTCTAGTTTTTAAAGCATCATTGATCAAAGTAAGGGAAGAAGTTGCTATCAAGAACCTGGCCACATCCAAGCTTCTTTTCTTCCCAGTATTGTCATCTAGGCTAATAAAATTTCCATATAAGAACCAATGGTGGAGAAAAAAGAGGGGTTCCAAGCATGAAGGGGAAATCCTTCGTATCTAACCCACACAAAAATGCTTATTACATATATTGTTTGGTTCACAAGGCTTCACTATTTCAAACCATTTACTTGGCCATTCTAAACCAGATTCTAACTTAGAGTCTTTATCATTACATGAAGGGAAGGTGAGTAAGATTAAGTTTCCTCCCATGGGTTTGTAATCACAAAAGATATAGCCTTGAGCAACCATTGCCTCCTAGATATTAATGACATTTTTAGCGTGATAAAGCCACCTAACTAGACTTCTCTTTAGTTAATCTCTTTCTTCCTCGGCAACCTCATACTTAAAATTGATAGAACCTGCTTTCAAATTCCTATACACATCTTTGCGCTTCCCATCCATGCTAGATATACCTTGATCTCATACCTTGGTAAATGGTCCCACATCCCTGTAACTAAGAGTCTTCACTTTTGACTACATGACTCCGTTATATTCTTTCATCCTAATAGTCGATCCATCATAACGAGAAAGGTTTACATGAATTTTGTGATTTCCAATCCAAGAACCATCAAGACTTTTGATAATTTGTTCTATGCTTCGTGTTTAGATTAACAAATCCAAACTTGGTTTCCATTATACTTAACTTTTTTGGAATGTAGACACGATCCACCAAACCAAACCAAAAGAAAGCCTTTCTCAAACCATAAGTAGGCCACCCAAAAGGCAGATTGTCCATAAATAAACTGTAGGTAAAGGATTTAATTTTTGGACACTAACCTGCTAGGAGGGAGCAGCCATGAATCCACCATTTGACCGCCTTTTGGGTTCCATGACGGAGACCCGCAATGCAGTATGGCCTAACGGTTGGCTGAAAAGGAAGGGTAATCTAAGCGGTTGGAATACGAAGGGGTACAGGGATGGAAAGGAGGGCACTGATCAATTTTTCTGCCCCAGATTTATAGTTTAATTGAAATTGAATTTGGAAAACAATGTATTCGTTTGGGGTAAAATTGAATATAGAGTATTTACTTTGGGTAAAACTGAATAGATTGTATTCAGTTTAACCGAAGGTGAATATCTTATGTTCAGTTTTTCCCAAAGTAAATATCTTTATTAATGTTGTTTTCAAAACTCTCACATTTTTACGTAATAGAATTTTTCTATTTTCATTCAAGACTTAAGAGAGTAAAAATTAAATTGATTGTCATCAATTAGATTTAATTATGCTTACCAATAGTTATTTCTATAACTATCTAAAAATTATTTCTTTCAACTACCAGAATTTTTATATAATTAAATATGTATGGAAAATTTTCTATTCAGTTTTTATTTTCAAAGTTTACAATTGGGTCATAAAGATATTTTTTTTTGAAAATGAATTAAAGATACTTCTTGATTTAGAAAGGAGAACATGATTTTTTTGACATAAAAGAACTTCATGAAGATGAAGAATCAGCTTGTAAATTTGGATACAAAAAAGGAGGGACAAGATCCCAAACCAAAGAATCAGTCATAGAATCACAAGCATGAGCAAGTAAATAAGCGCATTGGTTCACTGATCTCTTAACAAAATTAGAAGAAAGGTTTAGATTCGAAATAGCTAAACAATCTTGGATGATTAAACTAAAGTCAGAGCTAGTACAAGTTTTTTTTTCTAAAGAGGTTTAATCACTAATAAAGAGTCCGATTCTAAAACAACTTTTAAGAAATTTTTGGTCTACAGCCAAATGAGAGCTTCCTTGACGCTAACTGCATCGACGACACTAGGATCCAAAATAGCTAGAAAGGATATGTAACCAACCACCATAAAACCTCCAACATGATCTCGGACAATAAAAGCTACACCAATTCTGTTGTGGTTGGAAAAAATTGCAGCATTAGTGTTAATTTTAACACACCCAATAGCAGGAGGAACCCATCGATATGTGAAATTAAAATTAGAACCTGCACAACCATTAGCAATATCATCTTTATTATCTGCCACCTAAGCTTTAATCATATCAATAGATAAACAAACAGCATCAACAGGGGATAGATTAGAACCTTTCTAAACAGCTTCATTTCTACTCTTTTAAATTGCCCAAAAAATAGAAATAATTGATACCATATAAAATGGTATATTATTTAGTGTATTTTTTCTTTAATTTAGGTAGTTAAGTATGCTAAATCATTTATATTTTATGTGTTTTTGTCTAGTTTATGTGTTTATTTGCATTGTAGGATAATTTGGGTGAAAAAATGAAGAAAGAGCAAATGACTCGTGAAGAGATGCCCGACTTGAATAGAAGAGCACGACTCGGACAGAGAATCACAAGTCGGTCACCAGAAAAACCAAGCCAGAAGAATAAGAAAGATACATGAGTAACACAAAGGTTGGTGGATCACGACTCGTACTGGCCTTCATAACTCGGTACAGGCACCTGCTCCCAAACGACACAGCTTTTCAACCTATTTTTTTCTCAACCAACAAGTGTTTTCATTGGGCCTTTTCATGACAACCTTTCATCTTCATACCTAATCTGAAAAAAGCATGATTAAGGAGTAATTCTCTCTATAAATAGGGATCCAAGATGCTGAAAAAAGAGGGAGGAATTAGTGTTTTACAGAGATATACATTTTTCATTTTTGGATAAATGTCTGTACTTATTTTTAGATGATGACAAAGGAACAAAGCCAAAGGACAAGAGATATATTAGAAGGTTTAATTAGAAAGTAAAATTCTGGAGAGTTTTTAAGTTTCTTTCTATTATTTATCTTTAATTCAAGTGTGTATACATATTGGCTAGTTTCCTATGTACATTATAAATATGCAGTAGTATTTATCTAAGAACATTATTATTATTATTATTATTATTATTATTATTATTATTATTATTAATGAAATATGATTTAAATCCATTTGTGTGCATTGATTTGCTATGTATGCTTGATCACCATATTTGGTATCTTAGTCAATTTATTCACAATGAGAGTTGGAATTTATTGATGGAAAAACAAATGAATTTACTTAAAGTGTTGAATTCATTTAGAGATAAGGAATTTTCTTTGAGGGATTAAAGAATTTGCATTGAGCTTTATAATTTTTGTTTATCTCTATAATGACACCAGAGTGCTTATAGATTCTAAATGAAAATATTTTTAACGACAATGAGAGTTGCTTTAAAGAATTTTGGCTAAATTTTTCAGTCACTTTATTTATATAATTACCTGTACTTGTTCTTAAATGAATTGCTTCTTTTATTTCTAATGTATATTCATACTATCATTTAAGTCATTTTTAATCCAACTTGATTTAATTTATGCATAGTAGTTTAGATATTTAATTAAATAAATAGTCTTCATTTTATTCGTTACCTATCCATATATTCTTTGTGGTTTCAATATAAACTTTACCTCGTTCCCTTTGGAACGATACCCTACTCATTCTATACACAGTTTAGTGAGACTAAGGGTACAAATAATCCCCCATCAGATTTTGGCGCCGTTGCTGGGAAATGGTTTAAACGAATTTTTATTGATTAAAACAAAGTAGTAGTTATTTTTAGGAATATATGTTATTAGTTATTTGTTTATTTCTGCATATGAATTTTTATTTTTCATTTTATTCGTTGAAAAAAAATAGAATTTCTGGTATGATAATTTGGATAATATGATCTTAGACTAACAGAAATTTATTTTGATTTTATGCACGGAACTTAGGAGAAAACAAGAAAAAGAACTTAGATTGACATTAGAAGAAGTACAAAGGGCCAAATTGGAGGAAGATCAAAATGTTAAAAATATGGCTGACCAAGAAAGAAAAACCCTTAGAGATTTTGCCATGCCTAACATTTCTGAAAGTTTTAGAGGTATAGTGGCACCAACCATTGCCAACAACAATTTTGAGATCAAACCCGCTATCATACAAATGATTCAAAATAACCAATTTGGAGGTTTGCAAGGGGAATACCCTTATGCTCATATTCTTGCATTTATTAATATTTGTGCTACATTGAAAATCAATAGAGTAAGTAATGATGCTATAAGGCTTAGGTTATTCCCATTTTCTTTGAAAGATAAAGCACATATTTGGCTTGCTAGCATACCTAGTGAGATAATAACAACTTGGAATCAACTTAAAGAAGCTTTTTTTTTCATACATATTTCCCACCTCATAAAATAACAAAATTTAGAAATCAAATAACTATCTTTAAGCAATTGCCAAATGAAACAATTTATTTATCATGGGAAAGGTTTAAGGAACTCTAAAGGCAATGTCCTCACCATGGCTTGCCAGATTTGATAATTTCTCAAATCTTTTACAATGGTTTAATGGAAGAAAATATGAATATTGTAAATGTTGCTTCATGTGGAAAGTGGAGAAAATAGCCAAGGCAGCAGAAACTTTGTTGAATGAATTGGCTTCATAAGGTTACGTAGGAGAGGAACCAACAATGGCTAAAGCTAAAGGATTTTTGGAGTTAGATTCCATCAATTTATTGACAGCCAAAGTTGAAGCCTTAACCAAGTTGGTAAGTAATTCTCAATTTAATCTTGAAAATATGAGTCAAGTATGTGAGAAATGTGGTGGACGTTATGTATATGCTAATTGTAATGAAAGTTCTAATGAGGATGTGAATTTTGTCCAAGGTAATTATACTCAAAGGATGGGTCAAAATTCAAATTACTATAACTCTCAATGGAGGAACCATCATAGTTTTTCTTGGTCTAACCCAAATGCCCAATTGAACCTTTCAAATAACCCTATCACCAAAATACCTAACTCTTCTGCTTTTTCCAATTAAACCTTATTTTAACCCCCAATAACCCAAATTCCATCTTGAAAATTTGATGGAGTAGTTTATTAACCATTAAATGACTATCAATAAAAAAAATGAGGATCAATTTAAGCAAATAAATACAAAGATTGACCAGTTTGTTACCCATAACAAAATTTTTGAAACTCAATTGGCTCAACAAGCCACTTCTAATTCTAAAACATTAGACAAACTGCTAAGCCAACCAAAATTTCTGCCATAAGAATCTGTTCAATCTATCATGTGAAGAAGTGGAAAGAAGCTTGAGAGTGCAATTAGGGGTAAAGATATTACTGTTGTGGATGATGATCATGCTATTGAAATTAAGAAAAATAATGATGATGTGAAAAAGCAATATAATGAATCTAAGAAAAATATGACCTCATCTGAGTAAGATGATCCTAAGATTAATTTAAATATTTTGCCTTTTCCTCAAAGATTTATTAGGAGAAATATTGACAAGGAATTTGGAAAATTTTAAAATTATTTAAGGAAACTTACTATAACTATTCCTTTTGTGGATGCAATTAAGGATATGCCTTCATGGGCAAAATTTTTAAAAGAAATTATAAGTCACAAAGGTAAGATTGAAGAATATGGTTATGTTTTATTAGTAGAAGAGTCTAAAGCAATGTTTTCTAAGTACCCATCTAAGCTAAAGGATCCAGGTTATTTTACAGTTCCTTGTGTGATAGTTGGAACTCATTTTGATAAAGCATTATGCGATATGGGTGCTAGTGTAAGTCTTATGCCATATTCCATTTATAAGAGACTTAATTTAGGTGAATTAAAGCCTACTAATATGTGTTTATCTATGAAAAATAAATCTATTTCACACCCTATGGGTATAATTGAAAATGTCCCTACCAAAGTGGCTAAATTTGTTATACTTGTTGACTTTGTTGTACTTGATATGGAAGAAGATCCAGAGATTCTGTTTTTATTTGGTAGGCCTTTTTTAATTAATGATGGGGCTGTTATTGATATTAGAAAAGAGAAAATATCTCTTGAAGTTAATGGTGAAACAATTGAATTTAATATGTTTGGAATGGTTAAGTCATCACCTATAGAAGTTGTGAATAGGATTGATGCATATGATGCTATTGATGAATGCATTGATGATGTAGTTCATAATTGTGTTAGTCAAAATCCTATTGCACCTTATAGCTTGCATGAAAATAGTGATGTAGTTTTGCAAGTTGCTTCTTATCCTTTTCACCAAAGATTATCAAAGTTTGAATCTTTAAGAAAGAATGATGATATCCCATTAAATCCAACTATAGAAGAAGTCAAGCTTGAACTCAATCCTCTACCTTAAAGTTTAAGGTATGATTATCTTGACTCAAAACTTTAATTTCCTTTTATTGTTAATTCTTTAATTGATGAGAAAAATGTGAGTGCTTTGCATGATACTTTGCTTGATCATAGAAATGATATTGGATATTCTATAAGTAGTTAGAAGAAGATTCTAAGCCTTTAATTGAATGTCAAAGAAGGCTTAATCCAACTCTAAAGGAAGTAGTGAGGAATGAGGTCATTAAATTGCTTGATAATGGCATAATATATTCCATTAGTGATAGTAAGTGGATGAGTCCTATTCAAGTTGTTCCTAAAAAGGGTGGCTTAATTGTAATTTTTAATGAAAATATTATTTAATCCCATTATAACTATCATGAGTTGGCGTATGTGTGTGGATTATAGAAAGCTGAATAAGGCTACAAGGAAAAACCATTTTCCTTTGCCTTTTATTGACCAAGTTATTGAAAGATTAGCCAAATTTTCCTATTTTTGTTATTTAGATGGTCTAAGCGACTTCTATCAAATATCTATACATCTAAATGATCAATCTAAGATAACTTTTACATATTCATATCGAACATTTGCATTTAGGTGTATGCCTTTTGGTTTATGCAATGCACCTGCCACCTTTCAAAGATGCATGTTATTTATTTTTAATGATCTCATTGATCAATGTGTCGAAGTTTTTTTGGATTATTTTAGTGTCTATGATACTACCTAAGAAAATTATTTGTCTAATCTTTCTAAGGTGCTTGATAGATGCATGGAACATGAATTGATCTTGAATTGGAAAAAGTGTCATTTCATGGCATAAGAGGGTATTGTCTTAGGTCATTTAGTCTCTAATAGGGGAATTGAATTTGATAGAGCCAAAATTAAAATAATTGCTAATTTTCCTCCCCTTAAAACTGTTAAAGATGTTAGGAGCTTTCTCGATCACACTGAATTTTATAGAAGATTTATAAAGGATTTTTCTAAGATAGCCAAACCTTTGTGCACATTGCTAGGATAAGATGTTGAATTTAAATTTGATAAGACATGCCTTAACACTTTTGAAACTCTTTAGCATGCTCTTGTCACTTCACCTGTGTTACAACCACCAAATTGGGAGCAACCATTTGAGTTAATGTGTGATGCTAGTAATTATGCAATTGGGGCTGTTTTAGGACAAAGAATTGATAGAAAGGCTTCTGTTATTTATTATACCAGTAAGTTATTAAATGATACTCAAATCAATTACTCTACAACTAAAAAAGAACTCTTGGCTATAGTTTATGCATTTGATAAATTTAGGGCTTATCTTGTAAGGCAAAAAGTAATTGTTTATTTTGATCATGCTACCCTCAAGTATCTCTTAACTAAAAAGGATGCTAAGCCTAGGTTGCTAAGATGGATTTTGATGTTACAAGAGTTTGATTGGGAAATAAGGGATAAGAAAGGAAAAGAGAACCTAGTTGCTGATCATGTATTTAGGTTGAACCAAGGTGATTTGAAAGATAGTGATAATGGAGTGCATATTGATGAAGCCTTCCATGGTGAACACCTCTTTAGTGTAGTTTCGAGGAACATTCCATGATTTGCTGATATTGTAAACTATTTGGTGAGTGGTGTGCTTCCCTATGATCTAGATTATAGGGAAAGGAAGAAATTCCTTCATGATGTGAAATTTTATTATTGGGAATAACCCTTGCTATATAGGAGGTATGCTGATGGATTGATTAGGAGGTGTATTCCTCAAGATGAAGTGAATGATGTGGTGGCTCATTGTCATTCCTATGCTGTAAAAGGTCATTTTAGAGTTTCAAAGACAACCTCCAAAGTGTTGCAAGCTAGGTTTTGGTGGCCTACTTTATTTAATGATGTGAGGGAGTTTGTGATTAGATGTAATAAGTGCCAAAGAGTGGGTAATATATCTAAGAGGAATGAGATGCCCCTAAATGGAATTTTAGAAGTTGAATTATTTGATGTTTGGGGTACGAATTTTATGGGACAATTTCCAAGTTCTTTGGGCAATAAATATATTTTGGTTATGGTTGACTATGTTTTAAAATGGATGGAAACAATTCCAACCATTATTAATGATGCCAATGTGGTAAAGAAAATGGTTAAGAAAATTATATTTTCTAGATTCGAAGCACCTAGGGCAATCATTAGTGATGGTGATTCTCACTTTTGTAACAAGATTATAGAGCAGTTATTGAAAAAATGTAGTGTCACCCATAAGATTTCTACACCTTATCGCCCCTAAACTAGTGGGCAAGTAGAAGTTAGCAATAAAGAGCTTAAATGGATATTGAAGAAAACAATCTTTAGATCAAGAAAAGATTGGGCACTTAAGCTAGATAATACTCTTTGGACATATAAGATTGCTTTTAAAACCCCCATAAGACTTACCCTTTATCAGTTAGTTTATGGTAAATCTTGCCATTTACCTGTTGAAATTAAGCATAAGGCCTATTGGACAACTAGGGTATTGAACTTTGATATGCAACAAGGTGGTAGAAAGAGATTACTTCAATTACAATAACTTGAAGAGCTTCGTATGAATGCTTATGAAAATACTAAGTTATATGAAGAAAGAACTAAATTATGGCATGATAAGTATTTGTTAAAGAATGAATTTCAGGTTGGAGACTTGGTGCTGTTATACAATTCAAGATTGAGATTATTTCCTGGTAAGTTAAAATCAAGGTGGTCAGGCCCATTTAAGGTGCTTCACATTTATTCTTTTGGGGCTGTAGATATTGCTAATGAGAAAGAAGAAGTTTTGAAGGTTAATGGTCATAGATTAAATCCTTATTTTATTGGTGATACACTTACTTCTACCCAATCTATTTCTCTCTTAAATTCTTTTTTTGCATGAAAATGATTCTTTTTTTTAGAGTCATATTTATTAGTATAATTTTTACTTGTCTTTTAGGTGATTTACTTTTGATTGTATTCTTACATATTTTCTAGTTTTAGTTTTTATTATATATTATCTCTTTTTGAGTATGCTTAGTTGAGGAAAAAAAATCCTGGCAAAGGGGTTTATCACGAGTCCTGTCCGACTCATGTTGATCTTCACAAGTGAAATAGAAAGGTTTTCATCACAAGTCATACAGTCTGTTCGACTTTGTGTTGGTGTTCACGAGTGATCCAAAAAGGGCTACTTCACAAGTTTTTTCAACTCGTGCAGGTGTTCATGAGTGATCCAGAAGAGGCTTCATCATGAGTCGTGCAGTGTTATCCGACTCATGCTTGTATGATGAAGGGCAGATCGAGTCATGAAGCCTGTCCGAGTCAAATCCACTGTACGTATTTTTTTAATTTGTTTTATTTTCTTTTTCTTTTTTTTACTAATTTGATTATTTTTCTTCATAGTCAGTCAAGTGTGTGTCACAATTTAATTTATTTTAATTTAAAAAAAACAAAACAAGGAATTTATTTTTCCAAACCCTAATTTTGTGAAATGACTTGACCTTTGGTTCCAATGTCGTTTCAACTTTTCCCTCTTAAATTCTCTTATTCCTAGTTCAGTTCCTTTTTTATTTATTTCCAACGTCTTTTTTTATTCCCTCCTTATTATTGTCTTCTCTTCCCTCATCTTTGTCGCACTTCTCCATCATCTTTTCTCTTTCATTCTTTTTCTTTTTCATTTTCGGTTTTACATTCTTGGTTTCTCTACAATTTTTTCTTTTAACGCACAATGGTGCATACTAAGAATCCATCCTCTTCACGAACCCATTAAGCAGAGGAAGAACCACAACTAGGAGACCTTTCATCAACATTTGGTGCCAAGTTCCACATCTCCTCTATAGATAAAGGTAATCGATTTCTTGCTCTTAAGGATAGAGCCATCCTATAATGTAAGTATTTTTTGGATTCTCTCATTGAGCAAGTTGGTATGTTAAGACACTATTAATGAGATGTTATCATAATGTGGTTTGTTATAATTTGTTAATTTGCATGATAATTTTTATCCTGATTTAATATTAGAGTTTTATACAAATTTGAAGGCTAATGAGAAAACCTCTAGGCTTTTGGACTATCGTTTAGATGGTAAGGATAACACTCTTACTTATTTCATGATACATAGATTTTTTAATTTTAAACAATCTGAATTATGTGGTCCTCCCAAAACTTTTCATCCCAATGACTTTTGGACCTTTCTCACTAGTATGAAAACACCATTTAGTTCTAGGAAGGCTAAGTCCATGTTTATCAAAATTTGAAGTATTGGATTTTGCATAAGATTCTTGCTTTATTGATTTTTAACAAACCTAAATTTAATTGAGTATCTTCTTAGGAGCTTTTCTTGATGTGGTGTGTGCATAATAAGAAATCAATTTGTTGGTTGTATTGGATCTTTAATCAATTATTGTTGTATGTTGGTCGTCAAGATGCTCCTTTCACACATGGTCATGTTATATCTATTATTAATAGGAGTTGTGATATTGATCTTTGTACTTATGCTCGAGTCTTTCCTTGTGTATTTTACTAAACATCTTTTTATTCATGGTGAGGTTGTTAATAATTCATTTCAAGCCATTTTGCATTTTTCACGATCTTGTTAAAGGGATCTTCCAAGATCTTCTACTCTGCAATAGATTGCTGATGATAGCTACATGGATGAAGATATGCAAGATGAATAGAAGGCTATTGATGATGACATGGTTGTTGTTCTTGCCAATATGGCTGTCGTGCCTCTTGTTCTGGGGTCTTCTTCCAATAACATGCCATCTATGTTAGAACAAATGTTGAAGAATCAATCCACCATTCAAAACCAACTTACTTCTTTGGAGCAAGTTACTAGTCATTTGGCTAGCCGTTAATGCATAATCGAACACAAGATTGACACCTTCATTGCATAGGCTAGTTATGTGGTATCTTCTCCTCCACTTACACTATAATTATCAGGAGATATTTCTTTCTTTGTTCTTTATTTCACCTTTTTCTTTTTGTTTCATTTCTTCACATTGAGGATAATGTTTTATATGTTAGTTGCATGTGTATTTGTGTGTATTCGTTTTTTAACTAGACTTTTCAGTAATTTTTATTATAAAGCATTGTTCACTTTATATATAATATAGGTTGTTATGTTAAGTCATTTACCTTTTATGTTCATTCTATTAGTCTTTCAAAGCTTTTAGTATGTGTTTTACGTTTTTCAAGTTTTCTCTTTTTATTTCTTTCAACATTTTAGGTTATTTAGTCTCTTTACTAACTATGCTTTAAGGTTAGAAATTGCTTATTTAGTTTAAATTTTTAGGGTTCTAGTTTCCTTATGGAAACTATAGCCATAATACTTACCCTTAGGCCCTTTCAATAATGGATGAAGACTAGTGAAAATAAGAAAAAAAGTGAAAAAGAGAAAGAAAACAAAGCAAGATGTATATCTAAAATTTTAATAAAGTATAGGACGAAGCATAAAACGCACCCAATACTACAATGTCTTGCTATTTTAAATTCATGGGATAAAGTCTAAAAGTATACCCATGTTCAAAAAAAAAAAGAAAAAGAAAAGTCTAAAAATGCCATGAGATTGGATTAAGGGTATGTGTGCTTAAAAATTATCCTAAAAAGGCAATTGGAAACCTTAGAAGCTTAAAGTTTATGAAAATATTCTTCTTTCAAGCATGATTAGTTTTAGGACTCTATAATCTTGATGTTGGAATTAGTAAGCTTAAGTGACTTGTTAAATTTAGAATACATGCTTTAAGAATTGATTTACTGGTATTTTGAGTCTCTTAGGTCTTTGATTTCTTTTCAATCCTATCACATATGTATAATGAACAATGCTCTATAGTACAACTTACTTAGTTTAATTTGGCATTAAATTTTCTCATTCTTTTCTCTTACTTGAGGGCAAGCATGGTTTAAGTATGGTGGAATTTAATACCATATAAAATGGTCTATTATTTAGTGTATATTTTCTTTAATTTAGGTAGTTAAGTATGTTAAATCATTTATATTTCATGTGTTTTTAACTAGTTTATGTGTTTATTTGCATTGTAGGGTAATTTGGGTGAAAAAAAAGGAAGAAGAAGCAAACAACATGTGAAAGGATGCATGACTCGAACAGAAGAGCACGACTCGGATAGAGAATCATGAGCCAGTCACTAAAAGAACCAAGCCAGAAGAATAAGAGAGATGCACGAGTCGTGATGGTCTTTATAAGTAACACAAAGGCTAGTGGATCACGACTCGTGCTAGCCTTCATGACTCGGTACAGGCACCTACTCCCAAACAACACAACTTTTTAACCTATTTTTTTCTCAACCAGTAAGGGTTTTCATCGGGTCTTTTCATGAAAACCTTTCATCTTCACATCTAATCTAAAGAGGCATGATTAAAGAGTATTTCTCTCTATAAATAGGGATCCAAGATGCTGAAAAAAGGATAGGCAGGGCTCTATGAATCTGACATAAATCTATAACATAAGCAAGCTATGATTGTCCAATAAACGACACTCCTCTTAGCCTGATTGGGGACTATCCTCTTATGCTACAAACTACAGACTCAAATCAAACTCATAGATTCCTAAAAATTGTTAGCAGGATCCTTGAATGATAATGTAAGAAATCAAAATGGTAAGAGAGAGAAGATTTAAAAACACATCTTTTATTTAGAAAGAGAATTCAAACTCAAAATGAAGCTTTAAGTTCTCAGCAAACTTACAATAATATATAGAGGTGGCTTAAGTGAAAGCTGACCTCATTGCTTACATTTACAAGCACTAAAAGCAGATAAGGAGATTAGGAGATAAGAAGTAATCTCCTTTACAACTCATTACAAACTATGACAAGATGAGAAAGTAACACACTTTACTTTACATCACACCACACACTTTTTTTTAGTACAATAATTAAACAAAAATGGCAAACAAAGAGCATCTTCAACAGGAATTGGCAGACAACATCTTTCAATCTTTATAATGGATAAGTTCATGTGAAGGTGACATGTTCATATCCTCAGGATTAGTGTCATTAGGTGAAGGACACCAGTCATTTGCTGCTTTTCTTTTATGGATATCATCAAATATTTCTTTTTCAAAAGCAGAGAGATAATCCTGTGTAGAAGGAGCATCTGGTTCAGTGAAGTCATTGTCATGATCATAAAGACTTAATGACAAATATAGGTCTTAGGAATCTTGGAACAGAAAATCCAAGTAATTAGGATGAGATGAGGATTCAGCAGTGTCAAGGACTGGGGGATGAAGTGTTGCAGGAGAGATATTATTTAGATCACATAGTGCTAGATGAATAGTTTATTTAATAGAGAGAGTTGCCAATGGATCAGAAGTAGCAAAATTTTTCCAATGGAAAGCTTAAGGTTGGGACCACAGAGACTGTTGAGAAGGATTGAAAACATATGGGCGATGAAAGAAGTTGATGACAGAATACTGGTAAGCTTATTGGGCAGGCTTTTTCCATAAATTGAGATCTTGAATTCTTTTGAGAAATTCATATCTCCACCAAGATAGTGGAGCATACCATTTAAGAAATTTCCATTGGAACGAATCATGATTACTGGGAGTAATCAAGACTTCATAAATCTCAACTAATGGGAGTAAGATAGCATGAGTGTAAAGAACAGAAAGACACCAAAGAAACCATAATTCTTCAGGGACCACTGAAGAAGTTTGACATAAAAGAAACAAAAAGACCAAGGTTGATCAAGTGGAAAATAGGATGAAGTGGATGGAAGGGACCTTTTCATAGAAAAGATATAGAGATAATGGAAACAACTTTATTGAAGTAGGATCAGAAAGAGGATAATTGGGTGGTGAGGATTCTTTCATGGTAGCAGGTTGATAATGGATAGGACTATAATTATGATGAGGACTTGGGTGAGGTGTCAAGTGATGCAATGGTTCCATAATAAAGACTTGAGGAAAAATAGGGAGAGGTTTAGAGGAAGATAATTTACAAGGTCGGGATAGGTAATCGGGAAGGAAGTTTTGCTTGCCTTTTATATGCTGAACTTCAAAGTCATAACGACTGAACCATTAAGCCCATCTCAAAAGCTGTTGATATGGCACTGACTTCCTTTTGAAGGAAAGCATCTTAGGGAAGGAGAAGCAATCCATGACAACTGCAAATTTATGTCCAATCAGATGGAACTCAAAAAGTTTAATTCCATATTTGACAGCTAGCATTTCCTTAAAAGTAGAGTGGTAATGACATTTATATTCTTTGAATTGTCCATTAACATAACCACACACTTGTTGGACACTATTGATTTCTTCAAGAAGAACAGCACCCCAATGTTCATAACTTGCATCTGTCTAGAGAAAACGATGACCTGTGGATGGGATATGCAAATGTGGCAATATTTGAACCACAGCTTTCATCTTTTTGACTGATTGAGTGTTAACGGAAGATCAAGTTGGTGGATCCTTTGTTAGTAAGAGATAAAGTGGCTTTGCTATTGTGCTGAAGTGGGAAATGAATTGTTGGACATAATTTGCAATTTCAAGAAACTGTTGAGTCTGCTTGAGGGTAAGGTGACTGTCAGGAAACTTGAGAAGTTCCTGTGCAATATGGGGCTAAGGTTGATAAGTACCATTGAGGAAATGCATGCCAAGAAAATCCATCTCAGCTTGAGCCAGATGGAACTTTATAGGAGATAACATGATACCATGAGAGATAGTGAGATCAATAAACTATTGGAGATGTTTCTGATGAGAAGGAATATCAGGGGAAAAGATAAGGATGTTATCAATGTAGATCAGGGAATGATGGAACAAGGGTTCATAGACTTTTATCATGGCTTGTTGGAAAATAGAAGGACCAATTTTGAGACCAAAGGGCATAACAATCCATTGATAGTGAAAATTGGGTATGCAAAAGGCAATTTTGGGTCGATCTTCAGGGATAATGCCAAATTGCCAAAAATCAGCTTCCAAATCAAACTTTGAAAAGAATTGGGCATCATGGATAAAAGGGAATAGAGAGGTTATTTTGGGTAAAGAAAATTTATTGTCTTTGAGAAAAGGGTTGAGTGGGGTATAGTCAATCACAAGACGTTTTCTACAGCGAACTTGTTCAGAATGTTTATTAACATAAAAGGCTTGGCAAGCCCAATCTAATTTTGTAGGCTCAATAAGATGTTGGGCCAAAAGTTGAGCATATTCTTCTTGGGCCAAAAGAAAATTATCTGGTAACATGCCAGGATGAGTGGCTTTGGTAGGATTGACATCTTCAGACTTTTTGAAGGGAAAAAATATGAAAAATTCAGGCCTAGTCCAAAGTGGAGATGAATGTTTAGAAAGAAAGTTTGTATGTGAAGTAGCACAACAATGAGTGAGGAGAGTGGATTTGTGGTGTTCAAAGGGATCGGGTTGTTTAACAGAGAAAAAGGTATGCTGGGTGGTATAAGGAAGAAATTGGTGTTTGAATTTAAGACCAGTAGGATGGATGCGAAGTTTAGGTAACTGAAATAAAGCATCAAAACCAAGAACTAAATCTTTTCCAGGAAGTGTAGAACCAAAAGCATGGATCCAAATATAATTGTGAGGAAAGATTTGAATGAATTTACTTTAAGTGTTGAATTCACTTAGAGATAAGGAATTCTCTTTGAGGGATTAAAGAATTAGCATTGAGTTTCATAATTCTTGTTTATCTTTATAATGACATGAGAGTACTTATAGACTCTAAATGAAAATATCTTTAACGACAATAAGAGTTGTTTTTAAAGAATCTTGGCTAAATTCTCCCGTCACTTTATTTATACAATTACCTGTACTTGTTCTTAAATGAATTGCTCCTTTTATTTATAATGTATATTCATACTATCATTTAAGTTATTTTTAATCCAACTTGATTTAATCTATGCAAAGTAGTTTAGATATTTAATTAAATATATAGTCTTCATTTTATTCGTTACCTATCCATCTATTCTTTGTGGTTTCAATATAAAATTTACCTTGTTCTCTTTAAAACAATACCCTACTCATTCTAAACAGAGTTTAGTGAGACTAAGGGTACAAATAATCCCCTATCAATAATAGAACCACAAGCAGCAGGAGATAAAATATTTGACAATAAACTCAATCAACGAATTGAAGTTATCAAATCCCCCTCCCAAATAACCAACATCAAATTTAATTCACACCTCTCTAGCAGCAAGACACTCCACAAAAATCTAAAAAATTATTTCCTCACTTGAACCACACAATAGATACACTGTATGGATATCCATAACCTTTTTTAAAGAGTAAGGAATGGATAGATAGAACAAAATGTATAGTTCTCCACACTAGATTTTTCATCTTTGGAGGCACTAAAAAAATTCTAGATTTTTTTTCCAATAGAACTGATCCAAAGAAGCATTAAAATTTAAAGGTTCCTAGTGAATTGCTCTGTAATCTGATTTAACTGAATAAGTGCCCGATTTATCAAGGAATCAATGCCACACATCAATAGCTCTTTGCGAACTTAAAAGGATGTTAAAAATCAAATCTTTATCTCTATCGTTAAAAGTGATTGCAAATGAATTCATAATTCTATTGCTTGCTATCATGGTTAATCAGGTCAGACGAGTGAAGCGAATTTAAGGAGCTGTCAAAGGTAGAAGTAATCTTGGGATTCAAAGGTTCAGAAAGCCAAGGATCATTACAAACCCGCATCTGATACCCATTACCAATATGAAATTTGTTGCCTCCTCGAATAGCCGATTGAGCATTTAATAGATCTCTCCAAATGAAGCTTGGATTTACACTAAGAGTAGCTTCGAGAAAAAAGCATATAGGATAATATTTTGCTTTAAACACCCTATCCATTAGAGAAAAGCTATCCGATAGAAGCCTCCAACATTATTTACCCATCAAAGATAAATTAAATTTATGTAAAAAATGAAAGCCCAACCCTGTAAATTTCTTAACCCATCACATAAGCTCCTAAGACATCCAATTAATACCATCCCTTCAATTAGATTTAGATCCCCACCAAAAATTATTGAAGAGACATTCTAGCTTCTTGCATAAACCCGAAGGGAGCAGAAAGATGCTCATAGCATAGTTCAAAATAGCTTGCACCATAATTTTCAGAAGAATTTCTTTTCCTATATGAGAAAGCAGAGAACGATTCCAACCTTATAGTCTCCTCTAAATTTTGTGCTCAACAAAAGAAAAAATCTATTTTTTATCCCTCCCAATCAAAGCAAAAAGCCCAAGGTAAGAGTCACAATCCACTGCATTAGGAACTGAAAGCAAACTACAAATTTGATTTCTCACCATTTGTGAAGTATTAGAACTGAAACGAACTGATGGTTTACTGAAATTAATCAGTTGCCCAGAGTCAGAAGCATAAATTTGAAGAATATTCTTGATAATGGAAACTTCATCAATAGAAGCCTTGAACAAAATATAACTGTCATCAGCGAATAAGTGACTAATAAAAGGAGCTCTAGTAGCCACCTTACATCCCGTTATCAAGTTCATACTTTCATGTTTCTTAATGAAAGATGAAAGACCTTCAGCCCCCAAAATGAATCAGTATGGAGATAGAGGATCTCCCTATATTCGAAGACCTCTAGAGATAGAGGATTTCCCTATCGAAGACCTTTAGAGGCCGAAATAGGACCCATCAACCTATTCTCATAATTGGCAAAGTAGCAAACTGATTAAAAACACATCTTCATGAGCTTTATCCATCTATCATCAAACCCAAGGGATCTCAAAACATCAATAACATAATGCCATTCCATATGATCATAGGCTTTACTCATGTCCAATTTAAGAGCAATAACTTCACTATCTCCTTGTGTTTTATGCTTGAGGAAATGCATAATTTCGAAAGCAACAATCATATTATCTATTATCAACCTATTAGGCACAAAAGCTCTTTGATTTTAGAAACGAGTGAAGGGAGGATATTCTTCAATCGATTAGCAAGCATTTTGGAAATAATCTTGTACAACACATTGCATAGAGCAATAGGCCTCAAGTCAGCCATGGATTTAACCTCTTTCTTTTTAAGGATCAAAGTAATGGCAGCATCATTAAGACCATCAGGTAACAAGCCATTATTGATAATCTTCAAGCATCCATTAGTCACATCTACCCCAATAATACTTCAACATTTTTGGTAAAAACCAGGATTAAAACCATCCAACCCTAGTGCCTTATCAGGGTGCATGCTAAAAAGAGAATTTTTGATATCCTCTGGTGTAAAAGCGTGAAGTAAAAACTCTTTTTTTTTCTGCAGAAACTTTTCTATCCAAGCAATGGCTTATCAAACCAGTAGAGCTATTTGTGGCAACAAAGATCTCATGAAAATAATCAATGATGACTTTATCAAGACCATTATCCCAGTTACAAATAGTGCTAGTAAGATCCTTTGACTACAGGATTTGATTCTTCCCTTTATGTTTAGAAGTCATGGCACGAAACAATTTTAAATTCGAATCACTCCCTTTTAACCAAAATAATTTTGAATGTTGTTTCCAAAATTCTTCCTGTTGTCGAAGAATATCTTTATAACTATTGTGAGCATCCTGGTATCTAAGGAAGAAACAAAATCCCTCCGCTTGCCTAATAGATTTCATTTTAGCTCGAAAAGCCTTAAGCTTCTCCTTAAAGTTACAAGTAACAGAGTTGGCCCAAGAAAGGAGAGCTTCACTACACATCTGAATCTTTGAATAAATAAAGCAATTTAAATTACAATTCCAGCTCAGTTCAACAATTGACAAGAAATCCTTCTCAAGGATCCAAGCATTTTCAAAGTGAAAATGATTATAAGCAATATGAGAATTACTAAACTAGGTATCCAAAAAGAGTGGGTAGTGGTCAGAAGAAGTTATCTCCAAATTAAATACTTTGAACATAGGAAAACGATCAAGCCAAGAAGAAGTGGCCATTGCATGATCTAATCGTTCTTCAATACAAGAATCAGAACCCACGCTTCTAAACCAAGTGAACTTATAGCCCTCCATTCCCAAGTCTAAAAGGTTAAAATCAAAAATAGCTTCACATAATCTATTAATCAGATAACTTGGTGGCCTTCTACCATAAAAAGCTGCAATATCATTGAAATCTCCAATTATACACCAATGGAGGGGAGATTTAGAAACTAAAGTTTGAAGTAAATGCCAAGACTTATGTCTCCAATTGTTGTCTGGATTACCATAGAAACACATCAACCTCCAACCTTTACAATTAGAGATACAACTTCAACATCAATATGATTCTTAGAAAGCCCAATTAATTTTGCAGCATGTTTACCTTCCCACAAAAGGGCTAGCCCACCACTATGCCCAACACAATTAACACCAAAAGGACCTTTATTGCCCAATATATTTTTAATACGGTCTAACTTATTAGAATTACAAATAGTCTCAAGAGGAAATTACATAGAATACAACTTTTTTAACTTTGATTTTTAAAAATACCATCATCAGTTTTTAAATTTTAAAAATACCATTTTTTAAATTTATGTTTTTAAAAATACCACTTTTAGTTTAAGACTTTAAGTTGCCCCACAAATAAACGAATCCACCAGCTGATGCCACAGGATGAGGAGACTACCTAGCCGCTGCAGCAACTTCTTGTGTGCTCCTTCAATGCTCTTTCCTCTCCTTCATAGGTTGGTTCTCTTCTTCCTTTGTCTGTTTCACTGATTGAGATATACATACATATGTATAGAGAGAGATAAATCGTCGATTGTATCGGTACTGAAGAAGCCCTAACCTAATAGCCAATAAATTGATCAAAGATTAACCTTTTTGATCCTTATCCTCTGTTCTTAGTTCGTGTTTATTTTTACAGCCTTTGAATCTAATTTATTATATGAATTAAATCTGTTTTATCATCAATGTTTTCATGCTAATGGATTGCTGTGGTTAAATAATTAATTCAATATGTTGCTGTTTTCTGCAGAGCTTATATTGTCCATATTTTTGTTATTTTCTTCCTCTGGAATTTTAGGATTGGGCCTTATTTTTGTACTTTGTACGAAAATGTTTATCGAATCTACGAACTTGATATAGGTTCATGTTTTAATCCAGATTAGGCAAAATATTGCAGTTCAAGAGCTAAACTGCCTCTTCTGGTTTCCAAAAGCCAGAAGGGGTCTTTGATAAAGATATACCACTCGCTTTTCAATAGGGTTATTCTTTGTCACTCGTGCCATAAGAATCAAGTTTGTGTTTTTGTCCGCTGAACTATTGCCATAATGTTTTTTTATTTTTCTTTTTTACAGATTTATCTCCCCAACTATACACAATCGGGGTGTCTGATGGTGCAACCATATCCTTCTTTCTCTTCGTTCCTCAAATTTCTGCAATAATTAAAGGTTGTTGCAGAGGACAAGTTAAACAAAGCTCAGTTTGCTAGGCAGGCTCTGAGCAAAGATGGCGGATGAAGATAAAACTTTGATTGAAATCTTAAAAGAGAATAACCCTATTGATCTTGCTAAATACATAAACTATGTAAGCTCTCCTTAGGCTAGTGCCATAGCAACATTTTCAGGCACCACACGGGACTCCTTTGAGGGAAAAATAGTTGTGGAGCTTAGATATGAAGCATATATACCAATGGCTATACGCCAGCTTAAATCCATAAGTTCTTCTTCTAGATTATCTTGGAATATCTACTCCATTGCTGTTGTGCATCGAATTGGCCCAGTTCCTATTGGCGAAACTAGTGTCTTCATTGCAGTTTCAACTGTTCATTGTGTTGATGCTCTTGAGGCTTGTAAATTTCTTATTGATGAGTTAAAAGAAATCGTTCCAATATGGAAGAAAGAGGTTTATTCTAATGGAGAGGTTTGGAAAGAGAATTCAGAATTTACAGAGAGAAGGCAGGAGATAGAGAAAACAAATGGAGGTTGCTGCATAAGAAAAGTTGAGGTTGAAGCACATGGTAAGAAGGGTTGCTGTGGAGCCAAGGCCAAAGTAAATGAAGAAACTAAAGATGATGAGCCTGTTTGAATTAGAATTGAAAATTGAAGAAACTAGGTAAGAAAAATTTTAATAGGATTGCAGGGATTATTTTGTCTAACTTTGTAACAGTAATTTATGCAATAGTCATGGAAGATGTTGGATAAACCACTTTTGCTATTTATAACTTGTGGCTTCCCATTCTGTAATTTTGTAATTATTGCTAGAAATAAAGTTATGGTTGATTCCATGTTGTCAAACTGTGTTTGCATCTGCAAATTTGCATTCATATCTTAGCAAAAGAAAGTTCAGATGCTATTTGCTGTGGTGTTACATAGAAGAAGTTCAAACATCTGCAAGCTCATTAGAAATTCAGGTATTGGTCCACCATTCATCCAAAATTGTCCATTAATTAGTTGTTACCATAATCATTAATCGGGGATGCTTATGGACTGCTAGCCAATTTATTGAATTGAGTACAATTGTTATATTTGCCTCAAGAAAATTTTTAAAATTGACTAAGTTTTAACCATCAAATTTTGGTTTTTGTGCTCTAAAATTGCACATGTTGTGCTTTAATTTATTGAATTTAATTCTCTAAATTTAATGTAGAAATTACATAAATAAAATTTTAATTTTATTTCTTAATTATCAACAATAACATAAGAATATAAGATGCTTAATCATACTATATGTTTATGCAAAATAAAAATGGATCAAAATAAATTGATGAGTTGTTTCTTTTTATGAATGATAATCAAAATTAATATTTTTTTTTATTTTGGTATACCATCGGTATACCAGGTATACCGTTGGTATACCAAAATTCAGAATATCATTTTTAATTCTGGATTTTGGTATACCACTAGTATACTAGGTATACCATCGGTATACCAAAATCCAGAATTGAGATTGACAATCTAGATTTTGGTATACCATCAATATACCTGGTATACCGGCGGTATACCAAAATCCAGAATTGATATTGGCAGTCTGCATTCTAAGGTATACCAATGGTACACCACCGATATACCAAAATCAAGAAGGCAATTTCAATTCTAGATTTTGGTATACCTGATGGTATACTTGGTATACCACCTGTATACCAAAATCTAAAAGATAATTTTAATTCTGAATTTTGGTATATCCGACGGTATACCTTGATATATCAGTGGTATGCAAAAATCCAGTAGACAATTTCAATTATGAATTTTGGTATACCTGATGGTATACCACCGATATACCAAAATCAAGAAAGCAATTTCAATTCTGGATTTTGGTATACCTAATGGTATACCTGGTATACCACCAATGTACCAAAATCAATAAGATAATTTTAATTCTGAATTTTAGTATACCTGGTATACCATCAATATACCAAAATCCAGAAGACAAATTCAATTATGAATTTTGGTATACCGATGGTATACCTAGTATATCACCGATATAAAAAAATCAATCAAACAATTTTAATTCTGAAATTTAGTATACCACTGGTATACCAAAATTCAGAAGAAAATTTCAATTTTAGATTTCGGTATACTGACGGTATACCTAGTATATCATCGGCATACCAAAATTCATAAAATAATTTTAATTATGGATTATGATATACCGACAATATACCTGATATACCACCGTGTATACCATTTTAGTATTGTTTTCGGTGGAGCAAAACAGGCCTTGTGTAAACACATATATTTAATAATTATTCCTAGTAATTAAGTAAATTTTTATTTTATATGAACTTTAAAAGCTGAGTGCAGATGCATTGCAATATCCTTCGTCGACATATTCAATTCATTATCCATTTGCAAAAATTAAATAAACTAAATTGTCTATGGTTCGATTCAGTTCGATTTTATACTGTCTAATTAATAAAAAAATTAAAAATTAATTACTTGAGCAATAATGGTAACATCAAAAGCAGAACACCCAAAGGTAAGAACACTGGTGTTGATAATAGTGAGATGCAATTTTTCAATTTCAGCCAAATTTTTCTCACGAACTCCTTTGTTTTTTCTCACAGTGAATTCTAATGAGCACTTGTGCTATAAAAATTGTCCAATAAAGTATGTTGCTTTGCTTTGCGGTCTTGATTTCTCAATCCTTTTGATGAGTTCTCAACAGTTGTAGTTGTCGAACGCTTACCACAACATCCTAAACAACCTCTGCTCTGTTACAAATCAGGTTTCACCATAATAATGATTAGCACCAACTATCAACCAACCACCCCAAAACCAAGAAAATAAAAGTGCTCCAAAATGATATTAGAGCTGTCTCACATAGAAACACAGCAACGGTAATATCATGATTCTTGATCAATGAGCATAAATATATGCATGCCAATTCTTACACAAATATGACAATAGAACCTACAAATCCTACAAGCTATAGTTTCATTTTTACTGAATTGCTTTATTGACACTAGATGCGACATCATCATCTGTAGAATCTCTAAGACAGAATGATCTTGTTGTGCTATAGTCGCAGCAGTTTTCATCTTTTATAAAAATCAGAATAGAATATAAAAAAGCAAAACATTTAGAGACAGGATGCATCTCCACAAAATTTCATGGCTATGGCAGTCAATACTTTCATAAGAGCTTCCTAATCTAACCAAATATCCCATAAATTAAACTTGCCAATAATGATTAAGTGATTTAAAATGGACTATATAAATCATCAAATGCCTTCATAAAGCAGTATATTGCTATCACATAATCATATATTAACTTAAATTATAATTTGAATTTTGAATAACAGCCAAGACTAATTTTTCTGGATCAAAATTGGTTTTTCCCAATGCAGGATTCTGAACAGCTTTTAGTATTTTGGCTATATCTCCTAAAATAATTAACATTTTAAAAGTGCCACATTTTTTGTTTGAAACTAGACATATAAATTTATTCCAGGATTAAATTTCGCACCAAAATTCCAAGTGCTCACATAGATATAAATTTTTAAAAGATGACGCCAAAAATCTGCCACTGTGCATTTTTATACTTAATAAATTGTTCCCAAATTAAATTACTTCTCCAAGTACCTATGAAATTATTGGGATCAGTAGAGATAAAACACCAAGGTACCACCCTATCGATTGAGCCATCTTCACAGACATGAACCCAGGTGGAAGATGATGCACTTGTATCCAAAAATTGGCTATAAAAAGAGAGGTTTGTTGAGGTTGTACATCAAATTTCCTAGGCTTGAAAATAAGTAAGTGGTTCTCAAAAGTCCATAAGGCATCCTCAATGACACGTTGCACATCGAGTTCATGGAAAATTTGAAAAATGAAAACGTTTGGATCCACATCCTTCATTAAAACTCCCATAACTGGCCACCACAATAATGCAAGCGTATTTGTCATAGCAATAATGTTGATAGACTTGTCAGTGAGAAACCAGCCTGCAAGACTCCATTTAAAGTCATTTGTCTGAGTGTTCAGATCTCCCTCTTCAAAGACAATCGTTTCGTC
Organism: Excoecaria agallocha; assembly: GCA_037975025.1. Taxonomy (NCBI): domain Eukaryota; kingdom Viridiplantae; phylum Streptophyta; class Magnoliopsida; order Malpighiales; family Euphorbiaceae; genus Excoecaria; species Excoecaria agallocha. Next base: position 31,105,401 of record CM075822.1, on the reverse strand, counting down.
CTTATCATCTTCTAGAGAAATGTTAGCACAAAGGTTGTCAATATTAGTAACTGGATTGATAGTATCCTCCATCGTAAAAACATCTAACAAATTGTATTTAAATAACATCATCAAAATATAAAATTCAATTAAAAAAATTACATATAAAATTTTGATACATAATTTTTTTATTTTACTGAATATGAAAATAATATTTAGTTTGACCAAATGTAAATATCATGTATTCAACTTTATCCAAAGTAAATATTCTATATTCAATTTCCTAAAGTGAATACACTCCATTGACTTAAATATATATAATACAACTAATTTGCTATTTGTATATAAATTAATTATAATTACTTGGCTATATGAACTTAAATCTGTATAAATTAATTAATTGCTACTTTCGCATGAAGTACGCGATCATAATACTAATAATTTTGTTCTTGAGTCTTCTATGGCATCTAATTTTAATGATCGTGTTTATAGTGATAGAAGTTGCGTGTTTGTTTTTATACTTCTTAAAAGATAAGCCGTTGGTGGTCTTTGGACAACTAATCGACGACAAGGTGGTGCTGATCGTGCTAGCACTGTTGACAGTGGTATTGTTGTTATTAATGAGAGTTACTTTGAATGTTGTGGTTTCGCTGCTGATCGGGGCGGCAGTTGTGGTGGTTCATGGTGTTTTGAGAAAAACTAATGATTTGTTCATGGATGTGGAGCCTACTGGTTTGATGGATCCTCCATCTTTTTCTTGATTGTGAGTTTTTTTTTTTTATTTTAGTGATGGGTGTTTGTAATTTGGATTTGTTGTGTTAAATTTGTATCCACTAATTTCGTGATTTGATCAACTTCTTCATTTGTTTTGTTTGATTTTGATGATTCGATATAGAGAATGTTGTAAGTTTTGATGATTATATTAAACCAAATAGATTTAAGTTCATATAGCCAAGCAATTATAATTAATTTATATACAAATAGCAAATTAATTATATTATATAGATTTAAGATTAATAGAGTGTATTAATTGGGGAAACTGAATACATAATATTTACTTTGGGTAAAATTGAATACAAGATATTCACATTTGGCCAAATTAAATAAATAAAATTAAATGCGGGATATTCACATTTGGCTAAATTAAAAATTATTTTAATTCAGTAAAATAAAAAATTATACTATCAAAATTTTATATGTAATTATTTTAATTGAATTTTATATTTTGGCGGGATCATTTATATACATTAATTGATTTGATTGAATTAGTTAACTAAATCCAATTGAAATTAAGTTTACAAATTCAATTTCAATTAAATAAGATTGAATTTGAATTCAATTTGGATAATTGGCATCAATTTGATTTTTAATTGAATTAAATGAAACTAAATTTGAATCAATTGATTAAAAATAGATTTACATTTGATTTTTAAATAAAATAATCTCTATTAATAAAGTATAATATCGAAATCTTCTAAATAGTGTATTCGCTTAAGGTAAAATTGAATATAAGCTATTCACCGTCAGTCAAATTGAATATATGTATTCACTTTGGGGAAACTGAATACATGGTATTTACTTTGGGCAAAATTGAATACAATCTATTTCAATTTTATTTTTTCTCTAACTTATTAATGGGATGCATTTATATTTTTTTTTTCTTTATATGCATATTACAGTGTAATCAATTTATACCCATTACTATCCTAATTTTGATATAATTGAAATTTAATTTAAATATATATAATTGATTTTATTATTGAAATTAAATCAATAAAATTGAGGAAACAAAAATGCAATTGAAGTATTTGATTTTTCTTCTCTTTTTTTTTTTCTCAGCCGAAAAAGCATCACTACTTTAAGATTTTATATTAATATTTTTTTTAAGCGCATTGATGTAAAATCCGTATTGACATGTAGATTTGATATTTGTTAATTCATTTTAAAGTTAATTACACCATAATTATAAGCTTGTATACTATTCCTTTTAATTATTTGTTATTGAATTTTTTTTTTCATAATAGAAAATTTTAAATCCGATACATTTCTTTTAAATATAAGCTAATATAACAGTAATACATTTCTTTTAAATAACAGTAATATAACAGTAAGCTAAAAAAATTAATTATAAATTTTGCAGCAAATAACAATGATTAATTATACTATTATTATATATATTAGTTGATAATTGAGTTATGCATAAACTAAATGGCGAGTTATTGGTGGCTGTGATTTGATAATAAGCTTTTGGTTCTCCAAATTGACTTAAAAAGTTTTTTCCTACACGAGAAAAAAAGTTGAAAAACTCAAAAACAATAACTTTTCTCCATTCAAATACACGGCTAAATGATTTGAAGGATATTGGCAAAGCTAAAAAATAAATTTTTTCCAATGATATATTTGAGTCATTCAATTTGAATAATTTAACAAAGTCCTTTTTTATTGAGGGAAACATTATTTGGTGGAATTAGGGCTGGCAAAATTAGCCCAAACCCAAAATTCCATCCAAATCCACCCAAAAAAATGATCAAACCTAATCCAACCCAAAAAAAAATACCCATTGAGCCAACCCAAAAATGACCCATTAAATATGTGATCCATTTAGGTCATGTCCATGATGCCTAATGGGCCTCCTACAAAATACTAAATGGGTCTAGCTATGATGCCCATTGGGCCAACTGACTATTTGGGTTATAATTTTTTTTACTGCAGTAATTTTAATATTACATTATATTGAGGGTTAATTTTATTAAAAAATTGGTCAAATTGATTGATCCACATCTGGGATGTGCGATCCATCTGGGCCACAATACAATCTATATATGCCACTCGATCCATCTCGGGTCCATCGAGATCTAAAAAAAATTATATCACCATTAGAAAGTATAATTCATGACGAATCTGGTAGTATAATTTCAGCTGAAATTAAGGTCAAATAATCCTCCAAAAATCAAAAATAAAAATAAGTCATGGGATCAAAAATTGGTCAAACTAACTTTGATTAGATTGAAAATATTTTATGGACTTTCAAAAATTATTCCGATTATATTAAACATCTTAAAATAATGAATATTAATTTTCAGAAGTGAAAATTAAAATTTTGGACACTTTTAAAATTTAGGATTTTCGAACTAAATGAAAATATTTCGATCCTTCAAACTTATCGAAACGAATTTCGATTGACTCAAAATTTTAAAAGCATCTTAATTATAATATTTAGAAAGTTTTTGAATAGTTTTGATGGAAAAATAAAATAAGAATGGATAAGCAAATGAAAAATGAACCAGCATGCATTAAACTCATGGATTGGCTCAAATCCGTTCAACTCATTTGGACATTCGTCTATTTATGATCAATATCTTTTAGTTCATTTATAATCCGTCCATTTATAATCCGCCCGTTTATAGTTCAACCCACCCATTTGTCACCTTTAGGTGGAATATTATATTTATATGTAAATCATTTGATGCTAACAGGCAAAAGTTTTTTTATTATTATTGAACGTATGTATGTGGAGAACAACCACGAAATGGCACTAAATTTAATGGAATCTGATTAAAGGCTAGGTAAAATATTATCTTGATCTCTATTACAATAGTGAAATTAATTTTAATATATTAAAACGTTTCATATTTAAATTCCTACTTTCACTTTTCCTCTATTAAAAATAATTATTGAGAATATCATTATGTTTATTCTAAAAAAATTCGAAATATCATATTTAAAACATGAACTTATTCTTTTAAGGTTTGGTTTAATTTCTTAATATATGCATTTCATTTATAAATAAATTCTATTATTCTAGTAAGATTTGTAGAAATACAAAATTTTTTAAATACTATAATGAAATTTTAATTGTTTGGTTTAGTTATCAGATATATAGAAATTTGAATTTAATTTTATAATTTATTTAAATATTTAAATGCTAATAATATTTTATTGAGTATATATATTTGTTAATTTTATAAATAATAAAATCAAATATTGATCTATTGAGCACTTAAATCTGTAGATTTCCACAAAAAATAAAAATAGAACACATGTCAAACACATGATTCATAATGACAAAAGTCAGTTTTTTTTATAAAGTTATTTCATTGTTCTTCTTCTATATATATTTATCTCTCTCTCAAATATAAGGCTTGAACTAATGTATTTTAGGGATTATTTTTTTTTTGTGTTAAAATTTAAAATATTTAGGAAAAAGGTGTCATAGTAAAAATATTTAGAGTTTTAGGATGTCAGAAAATGATAGTCAGTGTTGTCATTTTTCGACATGTGAGGCCCATGTGAATTATGGCATTTTATGTATTGAAAACAATAGGTAGTGGTGCCGTTTTTCACTGCTATTGAACGACGTCGTTTGGTGTCTACAAGGAGCACCTGGCTTGCCTTTCAAAATAGTATTGTTTCACTCAATTGAAAAAGGCATCGTTTCGCCATGCATAAGGCTACAGATCGAGGGAATTTATCAGTGGGGCCCATGGTTAGAAAATGGCACCCCCTTCTTGCCATTTTTTGTACATTATTTTTTTAAAATTAAAAGCCTGTAGGGAGCACCAAAGTTACTATATACCGCAACACACATAGTAACTCCCATGCCTTGCAGCAAAGGCACGAGTTCTGAAATGATTTTTTTTTTCAAAATCTAAGCATAAATTGTGTGGAAGTTCCATTTTTTCCTACCCTTTTGTGATTTGTTGCTCTCCCTTGTTCTTAGACTTACTATTCCTCCTTTGGTTTCTTGCTTAATTTTAAAGGCCACGTTAAGTTATATTTTTATAGTAAATATAAATTTTTAATCTATAATTTTTAACATATGCCTTACTTAATTTATATTTTGATGTGTAGGTATTATTAACATAACAATATAATACCGATCATTATTTTCAAAGGTAAGTTACTATAAATTCTATTTTATTTGATTTTATTTTAATTATTGGACATAAAAAATTATTTATAGTTGGTAAAAAAGTTGTATATTTTTTTAGGACGAGAAAAATATAATTAAGTAAATTGTCGTAATTAGTTAATTGAAACATTTATTATAAATTTTTAAAAATAATAGAGGAATTAGAAAAAATCAATTTGTACGTATATTGTTCTATTTTAAGTATATTTTATAAATTTAATATTTATTTTTATAATGTAATTATATGATTATGTGGGAGTTGATTCATGTAATTTAAATTTATAATAAAACAATAGTTTGAGAATAATGTAATTTAATTTTAGTTAATAAATTATAATAAAAAATGAAACATAAATTATTATCAATTTATTTAAATAACAATTATTTTTATTTATTTCGCAATATAGATGGTGCAAACATATTTGGCTCTGAGATGTATGAAAGATAACATTGTAAGGGAACATGTCAAGCAAAAATGGAATGATTTATGCTGCTGCAGAATTGAAAATGGCAAGACAATTGCCGATCATATTATAAAAATAAATAAAAAATTACAATATATTATTATGTACAGATATCCCATGAAAGAAAGAGAGATAGTGAAAGCTATATGGATGGCAGTGCCTTGCTGTATTTCAAATATATAATAACAATTTGGAATATGTTTGATGTGAAAAAGTATAGAAATTTTGTACTCATTTTTGCGAAAGATATCATTGAAGTTAGTGATAATGATTTTTTTGAAAATCAGAGATACAATTCCTATGGATCAAAGAACTTATTGTAGATGGTATAATTATAACTTATGGTCTATACATTATGTTCGTTAGTACATGTAAAATCCGAGTGTTGTATCAATGAGAATTGCAATATATTATGTTCCAAACTTTAATGTCATTCAAATTTAAGTGTTGTTTTAGCTATTTTCGAGGTTTATTATTTAATGTTAGTATTTTGCAATTTGAGTATTTATTAATATTAATTTTTTATTTTGTAATTATATAATGATGACATATGGAATTAAATTATTAATAATAATAATTATAACATATAAAAAGTTTAAATAGTAATAAAAATTTAAATGACATAAATTTTAATAATTCATTGCACATGTGCTATGGTAAATTGATTCAAGTTTAGAATGAATTGCTATTTAGAAGCTGCACGAATAAATTCTGATCCTATTAATGACGAATCGTTAATTCTTTAAGGGAGACATCTTTCAGACACAATATGAAACAATTCGATAATACCTTAATTAGTATTATATATTACTAGCATAGTGATGGAAATTTAATTGAACCCTTAGTCTCACTAGACTGCATATAGGATGAGTAGGGTATCGTTCCAAAGGGAACGAGATAAATTTTGTATTGAAACCACAAAGAGTAGATGAATAGGTAGCGAATAAAATGTAGATTATGTATTTAAATAAATATCTAAATTACTTTGTATATAGTAATGAAATTGGATTAAATATGACTTAAATGATGGTATGAACATACATTAGAAATATAAAATAGTAATTCATTTAAGAACAAGTATAGGTAATCGTATAAATAAAGTGACTGAAGAATTTAGCCAATATTCCTTAAAGCAACTCTCGTTGTCATTAAAGATGTTTTCATTTAGAGTCTATAAGCACTCTCGTGTCATTATAGAGATAAACAAAAATTATGAAGCTCTATGCCAATTCTTTAACCCCTCAAAGTGAATTCCTTAAGTCAAATTAAAGGAATTCAATGCTTTAAGTACATTCATTTGTTTTTCCATCAAGGAATTCCAACTCTCGTTGCGAATAAATTGACTAATATGCCAAATATGGTGATTAAGCATAAATAGCAAATCAATGCACACAAGTGGATGTAAATCACACTTCATTCATAATAATAATAATAATAATAATAATAATAATATCTTAAACAAATACTAATACATATTTGTAATGTACAAAGGAAACTAGCCAAAGTATATACTTGAATTAAAGACAAACAAGAGAAAGAAACTTATCTTTTGTTCCTTTGGCTTTGTCCCTTTGTAATCATCTAATAAAAACTAAGTAAAAATGTTTATCCAAAAACAAACTGTATTTTTCTAAAACTAAAAACTAATTCAATCCCTTTCTCAACATCTTGGATTCCCATTTATAGAGGGAATAGCTTTATAATATGCCTCTTCCGATTAGGTGTGAAAATGAAAGGTTGTCATGAAAACATATGATGGAAACCCTTATTGATTGAGAAAAGATACGTTGAAATGTTGTGTCATTTTGGAACAAGTTTTTGTATCGAGTCATGAAGGCCTTCACGAGTTATGATCCATCAGCTTCTGTGTTACTCGTGAAGTGCTTCATTTCTCATGCTTTTTTTGCTCTTTTTGGCGATCGATTCGTGAATATCTTCACGAGTCGTGATGTTGTGAGTCATCAACTTTTGCGTGACTCATGAACTTTTGTGTGACTAGTAAAGTTTTGTGTGACTCGTGAGCTTTTGTGTGACTCGTGAGCTTGTGTGTGACTCGTGAGCTTTTGTGTGACTCGTGAACTTTTGTGTGACTCGTGAACTTTTGTGTGAGTCGTGAGCTTTTGCGTTACTTGTACACTGTGTGAGTCGTGAGCTTGTGTGTGACTCGTGAGCCTGGTTATGAGTCACGCACTACATCATAACTTGTTTGATCCTTCTTCCTTTTTGTACCCAAATTACCCTACAATGCAAATAAACACATAAACTAAATAAAAACACATAAAATATAAATAATTTAACATACTTAGCTGCCTACATGAAAGAGAATATACATTAAATAATATACCATTTTATATGGTATCACATAGTATTTTGTTAATAAAATATTTTAATTTTAACTATATAATTTGATTTATTTAATTTATATGAAAAGTTGATAGAGAATTGTTGAGGACAAGAAGGAGTAGCATGGATAAGCACTCTAGAAATATTGATTCAAGAATTTTACCATTTATAAGAGTACCTAATTTGCTAGGAATTTCTAACATTGGTGTGATTCAATTAGATTGAAATTTAATAACGTCATTGGTTGAAAGATGGCGATCGAAAATGCACACCTTTCATCTAGCATAAAGTGAAGTGACAATTACACTCCAAGATGTTAGAATTTTAATCAGTTTGCCTATTGAGGTTGACCAGTTATAGGAAGAACAAACTTGGATTGGATGGCACTTTGTAATAACCTACTAGGAGTAGTTCCTCCGGTGAATGATTTGCATGGGGGTAAAGTGAAATTAATATGGTTAGATGCAACATTTGCTAAACTACCCGATAATGAAACACTTGAAGTGGTACGCCAGCATGCTCAAGCTTGGATGTTGAGATGCTTTACTGGGTTGTTATTTTCATCACGAAATTCACATTTAGTCCACTCGATGTTTCTACCCCTTATAGAGGATTTGGAATTTATTGGAAAATATAGTTAGGGATCAACTTTTCTGGCTTGGCTATATAGAGATCTATGCAGAGCAACTCATCCAGATGCTAAAGGAGTTGCTGGTTATCTATAACTCCTATAAATATGGGCATAGGAATGGTTTCCCTAAGTTTAGGCTAGAACATGTACAAACATATACACTTAACCGTATAATGCCTTATGGTTTCAGGTATCAGTGGCATATTCATTATGAATAACATTGTTTTTATCCAATTTTAATTTGAGGTAATTCATATGTTTATTAGACTATGCCTTTTTTTAGATGGATAGAAATACTCGATTTGCATAACAGTCATAAGATGGATATACACGCATATCGAGAATTATTAGACATGCAGTCCATAAAACAAGTTTATATTATAATATTACATATTCATTCATGAACATGATATGTTAATAAAAAATATTCAAATAATATTTGTAATATTATTATTTTTAAATTATTTAAATGTTGTATTGCAGTTTGAGTGGGAGCTTTATGTCAACGTAATGAGCTTGCTTTTAGATTATTGTACAAGTGGACAGGATGGGGTGTTACAATATAAGTAGTCTAGTGATGACTCCATCTATGCACACCTGGGTCTCTGGTGTAGTACTCACCCTGGTAAGTGTCAATATAATCTCATGGGTAATGTCTATGAGGCAGCCTTCCTGCATCCCCCACAGGCTGGTGACATCTCTACCAAGTTGACATTACCTGGGCTCTCAGTACGCCCAATATAAGAGGTTGACAAGACCCTTTGTAGATATTGTAGATCTGAAGGGCTAACATAGTACTCTTCACTCTGTCCAAGTCATATACAACACCTAGTAGGGTCATGGTCCTTTATTTGTCCCTATCATCTATCTAGAAGGCATAACTGTGTGTGGTCCACTAGGAAGCACCATGGCCTTTATGAACTACACCTAGTAATGCTAAATGGTATCCTTATAGCTCTAAATCTAACTACCCCTTCTCTAGTATCTGACCATTGGTATCCCTTATACTCTATGGTGGCCAAAACCTCTCTTGTGATGTCAGGGTAGGTGTGATATACTAGGGTGAAGAAGTTTATCCATCCTACCTTAACTAGCAGCCTATCAATCTCTTTAAGCAATTCAAAATCTTATAGGAATTGCCTGGAATGAATTTGCTAGCTCTGTACTGGACCTATCCAGGGGCTTAATATCTCGTAACATGTATATCTGTCATATAATACAACACTAGCCGAAAAGGCTATGGTCATGCCATCCTACAAGGCATCCTGTGAAAATGCTATGTTAGTCGGTGTTCAACTATAATTTCAAATGGTTTAAAATGATAGGGTTACATAGACCTATAATTTACAAGTGATGTATATAGAGTCTTAACAATTATGCCTAATAAGATGTAAATGCTTAGCACACTTTACAAGAAATTAAGCATAGTCCAGGCTGCATTATGAGGGGGAATGAGATTGCCCCAAGCAATATTTAAATGATATGTGGGATTTCAAATCCTATGTGCCTAAATTCATGCATTTCAAGAAATTTTGACAAAATTTCGGCAGCATTACGGCTAGGAATGTAATTGCCCCTGCATAAAAATACATTTAAAAGCAAACAGCAAGCCACAAAACCTTTAGGGCTACAAAAAAATTAAGAAATACATACTTGGTGCAAAAGAAAACAGAGTAGGTACATTATAATGCTACATATTCACATGTTTATACACAAGCCATCATTGGTTATCTACAATGTCATGCAAATAAAGTTTGACATTTATACTATGTTACTAAGACTACAAGTCAACAAGTATTTGATGAAATAATACATGGTATGCACATGGAAATCACGCAGCGGAAAAACAACAAAAACGATCATACATGCTAAACAATTCCATGACAAGAATCGAAACATGCAATTTTAGGGTTTTTGAAACTTACAACTTTTGATGCCTTTTAAATATTGAATTTGGTGATGGCCAGCAACTAAGATGACTTTATCCACCTTAAATCTTGATCCCCAATGCCAAGGAACAGCCTTTTACGCCACTCCCTCTATTGTCACACACACAATTACACCGACGGCTTAAAATAGAGGTTGCTAGCTCTCTTTTAAGGTATTGTGTAATGGCTATGGTTTGAATCTACAAAATTTGATTTTGTACTTCTCTTAGGTTGCTATTACTACCCAAGATCACAAGAGAATGAGGAACTATCCTTTCTCATTGTGAAAAATTGGCTAAAAGAAATTCTTGAGAGAGAGAGAGAGAGTTCACGCAAAAACCATAGAATAACTAGGGTTTTTAGTTTTCTCCCTCATTCAATATATATCATTTCATTTTTAAGTGATAAATTTAAAATCAAATACTTAAAGATAATTAATTTTAGCCTTTATCACTTCTTTAAAATAAGAGATATATATTGATTAAAATTCTTTTGAATTAATCCAAGATTAAAATATAAGACATATTAATCAAATAAATCGCTTAATAAATATAAAGCATGTGCCGAAATTCCTTTAATTTTTCTCTAGGAATTTCGACCACTAATATTCCTAATAAAGTGATTTAATTTGATCATAAGTCTTGTAGGCTTTAATACTTAATCAATTAAATTAATGCAAGACATTTAATTAATTGAAATTAAACCTTATGGGATGAATTTCTCTCTCTCATGGGCCAAGGTCCAATAGCAATCTAAAAACCATCACACACATTAATTTGATTTTAATTAAAAGCCCAAATTAATGCTCAATACTTTATTCAAATATTTTAAGCCCAATGCTTTGTGTGCGATCCTATAGGTCCATTTAATGTTGGCAATAAATTAATAAATTAATTCAAAGGCTATATATATTCTCTAGCAAGATATTATAACATTCCAAATTAAATGAAAATGCATATGGCATTTAGTGACCTAATGCAATTTTGCATAGTCCCTTACCCATAAATATCAGAATTAATATAAGGCATGAAACTAGTCATCCTTATATATATTAATTCCTTTCTTGATATTCCAGTGACACTTAACTCTCAAATAAATAATGATTACTCATTATCTCATCTCGGTATGGCCATACACGTCTCAGTTCACTAATCAAGTGGCCGATGATATTTTCTCTCTTATCGAGAGGGGTAATCCCTTCACTTCTCTCATACTCTCTAACATGAATCAATGCATACCCAATCATACCCGTACTTGTCACTCTGTTACAAGCATGTTAGGTGTATGTCAAAGTACAAAGTAATTCATAAAGAGTTTCATAGAGATTTCAGGTCTAAGAACTCCGATACAAAACTTGCATATGAGAAACACTTATGACTTGTACCATGTAGTGTTCTCATGAGCGGATCGTATCCAGATACCATGTTCTATAACATGTATCTATGATCTCTGATTGACACTCTTGTCCTAATGATCCGTAAGACAGAACTAATAATATCAGAGAGAGCATACTAGTCTTAATTCATTGTTATTCCCATAACAATGACTGACTAGGGATATTTAGAATGAAGTCTCATTTGTTTCAAGGTCTTACAACCATATGCCTCACACATGATAACTTAAACCGAAACAACATTTTTGGATAGTTCTATCAATTGATATGCACAAGAATACAATGGATAAAACAAATGCCTCATTTTATTAATTCAAAGTGTTTTATTACAATGTATTAGGGTTAGGGCTTACACTAATAATCTCCCACTAGCACTAGTCCCAATTGGGCATAGCCTTAAGACCGAACACTCTCAAATGAGCTTCGTGTAGATTTGGACGTAACTGTTTCGTCAAAGGATCTGCTACATTGTCTTCACTTGCTATCTTGCTAACCTTGACGTCCCCACGATTAATGATTTCTCTGATCAGGTGGTACCTCTTGAGTATGTGTTTGGATTTTTGGTGTGATCGGGGCTCCTTGGCTTGTGCGATGGCCTCGTTGTTGTCACATAAAATTTCTAATGGATCTAGGATGCTTGGGACCACTCCTAATCCAGTAATGAAATTTTTAATCCAAACAGCCTCTTTTGTAGCCTCACTTGCTGCAATATACTCAGATTCTGTAGTTGAGTCGGCAACAGTCTCTTTCTTTGAGCTTTTCTAGCAAACAGCACTACCGTTCAAAACAAAAACAAACCCAGATTGCGATCTAGAATCCTGAGTGCTGGTTTGAAAAGCAGCATCGTCATAACCTTGTATGACAAGCTCTTCTTGACCACCATACACCAAGAAGTGATTCTTAGTCCTTTGTAGGTACTTTAGAATACCTTTTACAATAGACCAGTGCTTCTCACCAGGGTCTTGTTGAAACCTAATGGTTACACTTAGTGCATGAGCAGCATCCAACCTAGTACATAACATAGCGTACATGATAGATCCAATGGCAGATGCATATGGGATTCTACTCATGTTGTCCCTTTCCTCTTTGGTTTTAGGGCACTGTTTTTTAGTCAAAGGAACTCCCAAAGCCAAAGGTATGTACCCTTTCTTTGAGTCTCCCATACTAAAATGCTTTAGTACTTTGTCTATGTACTTTTCTTGACTTAGTCCCAAAAGCCGATTCGATCTATCTCTATAGATTTGAATACCAAGTATTGTCTCGGCTTCACCTAAGTCTTTCATTGAGAAACATTTTCCCAACCATTGCTTAACCTTTAGCAATGTTGGAATGTCATTCCCAATGAGAAGGATGTCGTCCACATATAGGACTAGAAATACTACTATGCTCCCACTAACCTTCTTGTACACACAAGGCTCATCTTTGTTCTTGATGAATTCAAATTCCTTGACAGCCTCATCAAAACAAAGATTTCAACTTCGGGATGCTTGCTTTAATCCATAAATAGATTTTTGAAGCTTGCAAACCTTATTAGGATTCTTGGGATTGACAAAACCTTCAGGCTGTGTCATATACACATCCTCAAGAAAATTTCCATTGAGGAAAGCAGTTTTGACATCCATTTGCCATATCTCATAATCATGATATGCAGCTATGGCAAGTAAGATCCTAATGGACTTGAGCATGATTACAGGCGAAAAGGTCTCGTCATAGTCTATACCATGATTTTTTCGAAAACCTTTTGCTACTAGTCTACCTTTGTAGGTCTTATTAGCTTTGAGTTTAAATAGCCACTTGCATTCAATTACCTTAGCACCTTCCGGTGGATCAACCAAGGTCCAAACCTAGTTATCGTACATTGATTGTATCTCGAATTTCATGGCTTCAAGCCAATTTTTCGAGTCTGGGTTCTCAATATTTTCTTGGTAGGTAGTAGGATCCTCACGATCTACTACTCAACAGTGTCACTATCGGTGATTAGAAATCCATATCTCTCAATCTCCTGATTTACCCTACCATACCTTCTAGGTTCTTGTGTAATGGGTTCTTGTTCCACAACTGATTGTGAACTTGATCCCATTTCCAACTCATCCTCTATGGGAGTTTGTGGCGCTTGAATTTCTCCAAGTTCTAATTTAATCCCACTGTCTTTCTTGAGAAGGAACTCCTTTTCCAAGAAAACAGCCTTACGAGCAACAAATACTTTGTTCTCGGCTTGTGAGTAAAAGTAGTATTCCTTTGTTTCTTTGGGATAACCCACAACACAAGCAGACAGTGGATTTGGACTCTAGTTTGTCAGATGTTAATTTCTTAACATGTGCTTCACAGCCCCAAATCCTGAGAAAAGACATATTGGGTTCTTTCCCAGTCCATACCTCGTATGGTATCTTTTCAACTGCTTTAGTTAGAGTACGGTTCAATAGAAACCCAGCAATTTCTAATGCATAACCCCAAAAAGAGATCGAAAGATTAGTTTGACTCATCATAGATCAAACCATGTCCAACAGAGTTCGATTTCTCCTTTCGGACACACCATTCCATTGCGGTGTTCCAGGAGGAGTGAGCTGTGAAATAATACCACACTCTTTTAAATGATTGTCAAACTCTTGGCTTAAGTATTCGCCACTTCGATCTGATTGAATGGCTTTTATACTTTTGCCAAGTTGGTTTTCTACTTCGTTCTTAAACTCTTTGAATTTCTCAAAAGTTTCAGACTTATACTTCATTAGATAGATATAGCCATATCTACTGAAGTCATCTGTAAATGTCACGAAGTAGCTAAAACCACCTCTAGCTTGTGTACTTAAAGGTCCACATACATCGATATGTATTAGTTCCAATAAGTTATTAGTCCTTTCACCTTTCTTGTTAAAAGGACTCTTTGTCATTTTTCCATGCAAACATGGCTTGCATGTGTCATAAAACTCTAAGTCGAATGACCCAAGCACTCCAGTTTTGTGGAGTCTTGAAATGCATTTTTCGTTTGCATGTCCTAAACGACAATGCCAGAAGTAAGTAGGGTTCAATTCGTTTGACTTAACCCTCTTCATATTAATGTTGTATATGGACTCTTTATTTTGTAGATCAAGGATATAAAGGCCATTTTGCAACATGGCAATGCCATAAGAAATGCCTTGGCAACGAATATGAGCATTGCCATTTTTAATAACAAAATCAAATTCATCATTATCCAAACATGAAACTGAAATAATGTTTCTGCTCATAGCAGGCACATAATAACAATTATTCAAAATAATACAAAGTCCGGAAGGTAAAGTGAGGTGATAGTCGCCTATCTCCATGGCAACAACTCGTGCTCCATTCCCCACACGGAGGTCCACTGCATTCTTCCCAAGTAACCACCTATTCTTAGCCCCTGTACATTTGAACAAATGTGAGAACCACAACCGGTATCCAATACCTAAGTGGTAGAAATAGAAAGGTTAATCTCAACAACAAAAATACCAGAACTGGATGCCTTGTCTCTATTCTTCGTTTGTTCTTCCTTGAAGAGAGCGCAATTCTTCCTCTAATGCCCTATCTTGTTGCAATGGAAGCAAGTGCTCTCACTCTCTTTGAGTTTCTGCGCCTTGGGCTTGGATTAGGCCTGGGGTGCACTCCCACTTGACTTGAATCCAGCCAGGTCATTCTTGGGTTTTGCCTTTCCCTTTCCCTTTCCCTTAGCGGGTCCCTTCTTAATGCCTCCTTGAACCATCAATACGGGATTGGTCTTTCGAATGTTCTCTTCAGCATTCTTAAGCATCCCATAAAGCTCAGTAACTGACTTGTTCATTGCATGCATGTTATAACTCATCACGAATGGATCATAATCATCAGTCAATAATCCTAAGATCAAGTCAGTGGCCAATTCCTTTGGCACTTGTACCTCAAGCTTCTTAAGAGTATCAAGATACCCTTTCATCTTGAGTACATGGTTACTTATAGGAGTACCCGCAGCCATCTTACAAGAAATCAAGGCCTTTGTTGTCACGAACCTCTCATGATGAGCTTGCTTTTGAAACATCTCCTTAAGGTGCACCATGATTGCATAAGCCTCTTGGTCTATGAATTGCTTTTGCAAGTCAGGCACCATAGTGGCCAGCATCAGACAGGTCACATCATTGGAGTCGCTCTTCTTGGTCTCAAAAGTTTCCTTTTGAACTGCAAAGGCATTCCCAGCAGGTTTTTCAGGCAAGGGTGCATCCAAAACATACGACTTTTTCTCTTGCTTAAGAACTATTCTTCTGTTTCGAGACTAGTCTATGAAATTGGTGCCATTCATTTTGTCCTTTTCAAGGACCGATCGCAATGAGAAATTGTTGTTTGAAGATGCCATTTTCAATCTATAATAAAATTTAGCAAGATTAAATGAGGTCTTATTTATGATCCCACAAACCGAATTAATATCCCTTTAAATAATTCGCGTTAGTGATTTAATGTGGGCCAAGATCCACTTTTCACAACAACTTATTAGTCAAGCTGAGCTTATACACATAATAAGTTAAGTTACTTAGGTAGGAAAACTCCAATCATGTCTCATACATGACTCTTGGATCAAATGGGCTAACATCTTAAGATGTTATAGCACAACCCATTTATTAGTTGCCTAGGTCCGGGCATCCCTTTCCATGTTAAGTCCAACGTACATTCACAACCCATACCTCACAAAGATAATCGGGTGCATCTAGGACTCCTAGTCTACGTGACCGATGATCGATGCCTTGACATGTTTCGAATTAGGAAGGCAACTTTGTGACTTACTATTTCAGGGATTCATTTTATTATGGCTTACATGGCATACGCTTTGTAATCCATACATAGCATGCATATATAAATAATTTCATAAAGTAAAGTGTGACAAACATGGGCCCAAAAACCTACAACTAAGATTCTATACTAATATAAAAGAATCTTCGAGTTTGGCTTCTCCACTCCGGTGGGCTTTGTCTTGATTTACGAAGTCTTCAAGTATATTCTATTCTAAGAAATAAATAAAACTTTTACAATAAAATATAATGGCTCACAGGCCATATTTAATTACAAAACCCAAGGCCCATGAATGCACCATGCATATCCATTCATCACACCAAATTAGCAAATAAATATACATAACATTCATGGATAAAATAAAGTCCAATTTTATTATTTTAGCCAAGCCCATTGATGGAAATTATGTACTTGAACATTTAAGAGAAGACCCGTGATGGGCCTGGGCCAAAGCCCAATGGACTAAATCCTCTTATTGAATAAGTTCTCTTAAAAGTCCAAAACACTAACTAGTTAGATTTGTGTTATAAATCAACTCTACTATAATTTTCAATTTTGCCATTTTTAATTTTATGTCATACAGCCCATAAACATTAAAAATACATATAATATGTGCTAACATGAATTAAAAAAAATCATGAAGAACACATATATAGTACACGACATTCATGCAAAAACAAACAAACAACAAAAACTAGTTGTTTAATGCTTATGTAATGCCATAAAATGCAAAAACATTTAAATCAATTTTATGAGTCATTTAATAATCTAAATAACTCCATAAATATTGATTTAATATTCTGTAACAATATGATCTAAATGTGTTTTTACCATTTTAATCAAAACAAAACAAACAATGTTGATTAAACATGTAACAAACACAAACTAGTCATAGTTTTAAGTGATTTTAAAATTAATCAATTAAATTATCATGGACCAGAATTAAAACCAAATTTAAAATATGTCCAGACCTGATCATTAATCTTTAAATATCACTTACAAACATTCCAAAATCGTTTTTACATTTAATATTGAAAACTAGTTGTTAAACTAACAATTAACATGCCAACTAGCACCTAGTTTTAATATTAACATGTACCATCAGGTATTATTAATTAAATCCGACCATTAACAGCTCCTAAAACATCTTAGGACAGTATATTAACATGTCATATTAATTATAATACCTATCTAATCAATTAAAATCATTTTTACACAAAAACAATGCAAAAAACTAAAAACAGAAAATTTCAGCATTGCATGTTTTCAAAATAACGATTTTTAACTAATTTTTTTATGCATCTAAAGCATAAAATAAGAATTTTTTGTCTCTGATACCACTGATGGAATATTACATGGTATGCACATGGCAATCACGCAGCGAAAAAACAACAAAAACGATCATACATGCCAAACAATTCCATGAAAAGAATCGAAACATGCAATTTTAGGGTTTTTGAAACTTACAACTTTTGATGCCTTTTAAATATTGAATTTGGTGATGGCCAACAACTATGATGAATTTATCCGCCTTAGATCTTGATCACCAATGCCAAGGAACAGCCTTTTATGCCACTCCCTCTATTCTCACACACACAATTGCACCGACGGCTTAAAATAAAGGTTGCTAGCTCTCTTTTAAGGTATTGTGTAATGGCTATGGTTTGAAGCTACAAAATTTGATTTTGTACTTCTCTTAGGTTGCAATTACTTCCCAAGATCACAAGAGAATGAGGAACTATCATTTCTCCTTGTGAAAAATTGGCTAAAAGAAATTCTTGAGAGAGAGAGAGAGTTCACGCAAAAACCATAGAATAACTAGGGTTTTTAGTTTTCTCCCTCATTCAATATATATCCTTTCATTTTTAAGTGATAAATTTAAAATCAAATACTTAAAGATAATTAATTTTAGCCTTTATCACTTCTTTAAAATAAGAGATATATATGGATTTAAATTCTTTTGAATTAATCCAAGATTAAAACATAAGACATATTAATCAAATAAATCACTTAATAAATATAAAGCAAGTGCCCAAATTCCTTTAATTTTTCTCTAGGAATTTTGGCCACTAATATTCCTAATAAAGTGATTTAATTTGATCATAAGTCTTTTAGGCTTTAATACTCAATTAATTAAAATAATACAAGACATTTAATCAATTGAAATTAAACCTTATGGGCTAAATTTCTCTCTCTCATGGGCCAAGGTCCAATAGCAATCTAAAACCCATCACACACATTAATTTGACTTTAATTAAAAGCCCAAATTAATGCTCAATACTTTATTTAAATATTTTAAGCCCAATGCTTTGTGTGCGATCCTATAGGTCCATTTAATGTTGGCAATGAATTAATAAATTAATTCAAAGGCTATATATATTCTCTAGCAAGATATTATAGCATTCCAAATTAAATGAAAATGCATATGGCATTTAGTGACCTAATGCAATTTTGCATAGTCCCTTACCCATAAATATCAGAATTAATATAAGGCATGGAACTAGTCATCCTTATATATATTAATTCCTTTCTTGATATTCCAGTGACACTGAACTCTCAGATAAATGATGATTACTCATTATCTCATCTCGGTATGGCCATACACTTCTCAGTTCACTGATCAAGTGGTCGATGATATTTTCTCTCTTATCGAGAGGGGTAATCCCTTCACTTTTCTCATGCTCTCTAACATGAATAAATGCATAACCAATCATACCCGTACTTGTCACTCTGTTACAAGCACATTATGTGTATGTCAAAGTACAAAGTAATTCATAAAGATTTTCATAGAGATTTCAGGTCTAAGAACTCCGATACAAAACTTGCATATGAGAAACACTTATGACTTGTACCATATAGTGTTCTCATGAGCGGATCGTATCCAGATACCATGTTCTTTAACATGTATCTATGATCTCTGATTGACACTCTTGTCCTAATGATCCGTAAGACATAACTCATAATATCAGAGAAAGCATACTAGTCTTAATTCATTGTTATTCTCATAACAATGACTGATTAGGGATATTTAGAATGAAGTCTCATTTGTTTCAAGGTCTTACAACCATGTGCCTCACACATAATAACTTAAACCGAAACAACATTCTTGGATAGTTCTATCAATTGATATGCACAGGAATACAATGGATAAAACAAATGCCTCATTTTATTAATTCAAAGTATTTTATTACAATGTATTGGGGCTAGGGCTTACACTAACAGTATTTTCAAGTTACAAGAACAAGCATAACTATACATGTTGATAAAAAAACAAGTGCTCATGCCTATCATGCCTAAAACTAAAATTCTCTATTCTAGTTTACGTTATACCTAAGCTATAAAAGAAAAATACATAATAAAAATAATTACATAATACTTACTTGTATAAGGTGAAATGAAATAGAGGAAGTAAGAGAGAAAGAATGCTTCTTGAAGTGAGCCTCGCTTCTGGGAGACTGTAGGCATGAACAGCTCATCGTTTGTACACCAGATGAGAGAAAAAGAGAGGAAAAATCAGAAAGAAAAGCTTGAAAACTAAAAGAATGGTGCTTTGGCCGAAAATTTTAAAAAGACAACCTTTATATGGTCGGAATCGAGTGAGGGATGGGAAAATTTTCGTTTGTTGAGTGACAGATAGGATGGACATGATGTCCCATCCTTCAGGTCAAAATGACTAAAATGCCTCTGAAATTTGATTTTCTTCTATTGTTAACATTTTAACTCCATTTTCATTGAGTTTTTTACTGCTTCATCAATTTTCCATCCTTTATGCATCTAAACTTAAATTACAATCATATTTTACATTCTTTTATGGGTTGTTATTATTTTTACATTATTTATAGGTTTTAATATATAGTTTTGGTCAAAATTTTAAATACCCCTTGAAATGTAAACATTGTTTGAGGTAGATGACTTCTTGTATTCCCAAACCTCCAGATTTGAATATTTAGGCCATCGATTTTCTTAAATTTTATGAAAAACACAAATAAATGCAAATGCAATGATATGTACGTGCAATGTATGGGAATGCAAAATGTGACTTTTGACCTTCCAGCGGTGAGGGACGGGCAACTCATGGCTCATTCAGTGGTGAGGGGTGGTTGTCCCTCATCACTTTTCTATAAATAAAACCTCTTTCCTTGGAATTTATGCTTTTGACCTTTTCTCTTCCTGAAAGCTTCCTTCAGGTATTCTTCTCTCCTTTCTCTTCTCTTCTCTTCTTTTCCTTTCATTTTTTTTTGTCTATCTTTTTTCTTTAATCATTTACTAGTGTTTAATTCTCTTTAACTTAGACTGCTTGATAAATATATTATCATGATGATTGGGCTTGCAAAACTACATCGATTATTAGATGAGATGAGGACTTGGAAGGATCACCGATTGGCCCCCTATTCTAGCTTGAGTTTTTGAGAAGAGTGTCTCTGGATAGGAACCTATTACTTGTTGCTGCTCGATTATAGGATCCAAGGTTCCATGTGTTTAGGTTTACTGACCAAGTGCTTTAGTCCTTGCCAAAAGAATTTACTGTTATGGTTGGTGTTAGATTTGGATATGATGCTTGACCTTGTCTAGCATCTATTGTTTCCAGGTATCCTAGAGAAATGGTATATGCACTTGGTATCTTGCCTTTTAAGGCTCGGTATTTTGTACCCTTCGGAAGGACATTTCCATTGGAGCAGTTAATTGAAGTTCTCACATATTTCGATAATGTACCCACTTTTCAGACTATCATGATACTTCTTTACTATCTCGCCTGATGTTTGCTGGTACACAACGAGGATCCTATGACTAGGGATTACATGTTGCCTAGCATAATCGACGGTATATATTAGGAGCATAATCCCTTTCCCATAATCATAGTAGAGATCATGTTAGGCTTGGATGTGGTTCATCATGATCCTAACTCTCTCTTTACCGGTAGCACATTGCTTCTCCAGGTACTTCCTTAATTTTTAAGGTAGTATGCCTCTTATGGGTTTTTGTACTAGCTTTTCTTATCAAAATATGCATCCTTTTGGATTTTCATGTATCATTTTGCCTTAATTTTTCCTGAGATGAACCTAACTCATCCCAATATATTTTTTTCAGGTATGGCTACATGAGAAGTTACAAATGCTTTTAGAGCCTTCTCCTCAAGTTAGAGCTATATATCCTTACCTTATACGTCATGTCACCCTTCGCCACCTACTTTGAGGTTTCCAAGCAGTTCAGAAAGCCATTGAATGGCTGGGTCATTTGACAAATGCTACCATCATGTTCATATGGTCCTGGTTACGAATCTTTTTTATAGTTATGGATAGGGATTTTGGATGCTTCCCTTTGTGTGGAATTTATCACTCTACCTTTGCATAACTGCCCATTGTGTTCGTCAAATTGGAGGTAGGTAGGACATTGTCAGGCAACCTTTGGGCTTTTGAGGTGGTACCCTTATTTATGCCTTTGTGTTAACATATTATCAAAGGGTGTGGGCCAGGCTTCCTATGATGACTACCATCCCCACCATTAGTGCCAGTGACTTTACCTCTTCAGATGCTTATAGGTGATGGGTTATCAATCCGGCTGTTGGTAATAGACTGTGGGCTATCAGGGATCTTGATGAGAGATAAACGATATAGATTAGATCATACACTATTACAGATTATGCTTTTATTTTTTATAGACTTTTTAATTTTGAACATGTAAAGGAATATACTATTTTTGTTACATGAATAGCTATGTGTGTGACATTTCTTTTTTATTTCAGTACACATGACCATTATTTGATGTTAATTCAATGACACACCTTATTCAATCTTAAAATGAAGTTTTACATACATCATAACTCTTGTTATCAACCAGATTGAATATTTTCTCTTGGCCTCTAATTTTTACCTAGGCTGCCTTTATTCGATTTTCACCCCAACAAGGTGCCCAATTTTATTAAGGCCATCATTTCTTTTGGTTTTCGACCTGCGGGACATTTATTCTCTTCTTGTTCTCTTTTGAGACTTTAGCCACTGAACCTCTTCAATCTATCAAAATTCACAATTTCTTTGAATTTATTGCCATCGCTATCTGACAGAATGGTTGTGCCTTTAGATAACAACTTTCTAAGCACAAAAGGGTTTTCCCATATGGGCTTAAATTTACCTCGAACATCTAAAATACCCGACCTCATTTGTGTGAACACTAGGTCCCCCTCCTTCAATGGATATTTCTTGACTTTCTTCCTAAACGAGGCAACAAGCCTTTTTTGATATACCTGGTCATGATAGTAAGCCCTCATTCTGTCCCTATTTAATAGGTTGAGCTGTGTCAACCTTTGTTTAGCCCATTCTTCCTCTGGTATCTCAGCTTTCAAGATAACCTTTTAGAGATTGATGCTCAATTTCTATAGGTAGCACTGCTTTTGTTCCTTACACCAAAGAGAATGGCATGGTTCCTATGGACGTTCTGGTTGTAGTCTTATATCCCCATAATGTAACATGTAGTTTGTCAGCCCTATCCTTGTAAGTTTGAACCATTTTGGATAGAATTTTCTTTACGTTCTTATTAGCTACGTTGACTACTTCATTTGCTTATGGCATGTAATGAGATGACCTATGATGTTAAATCCTATACTTGGTGAACATTTGTCTAGTTTGCCATGAGAATTGTAGCCCATTATCTTATACTATGTGATGAGGCAACCCATATCTACGTATCAAATTCCTTTCATTGACCTTAGCCATATCCTGTGCAGCTACTTTCTTAAAAGACTTGGCTTCTATCCATTTCGTGAAATAATATATGTCTACTATGATGAATCTATATCCATTCGAAGTCGGTGGATGAATCATTCCCATGATATCTATACCCCATGCAACAAAAGGCCAGGGCAA
Source organism: Excoecaria agallocha (assembly GCA_037975025.1). NCBI lineage: Eukaryota > Viridiplantae > Streptophyta > Magnoliopsida > Malpighiales > Euphorbiaceae > Excoecaria > Excoecaria agallocha. The sequence goes on along the minus strand of CM075822.1, from coordinate 31,082,124 downwards.
TGTAAGATTGCATAATTATGAAATAGGCAGATGTATTAAGCCTGCGTATTGTTGGCATAACTGGCACTCTTTGACATACTTGGAACATTCAACGTCCATTGTAAGCCAAAAGAACCTTACCTCATAACCTTTTTCACCAAGGCTAAACCATTCATATGAGCTCTGCACACTCCTGTATGTACTTCTTCCATCACCTTCTTTGCTTCTTTTTCATCCACACACCTTAATTGAATTTCGTCAGGCTATCTCTTATAAAGCACCCCTCCTACTGTAATAAATTGAGCGGATATCTTATGAATCAATCTCCAATCTTTTTTTATATCCTTTTCAAGGAACACTGACTTTTCTAAATAATTTTATATATCATGATACTAAAAGCTTTCCATCATTTACCTAGATGTCCATAATTTGTTCCTTTTCAAAGAACGGCTTGTTAGAACTTGAAATTAATATAGGCTGAATATTCCTATTGGTTTATCCCAAATGGATACCAAGGTAGCTAAATCATATACTCACTGGTTTCCAAAAGTGCAAACTTCAAACTAACTGCTCAAGACCTTTAGATGCTTGAGGTAGGGCAATAAATGCTCTTCTTTCATTGACCATTCTTCTCTTACTTGGTAAACCACTGGAGATAAGTCTCTAAATATCTCTACAGAGTTTTCTTCTATAGCTAGTAAGGCTTCCAACCCGAGAATGCATGCTTTATATTCTGCTTCATTATTTATAGCTTTATACCTTAACTTTTTAGCTAGAGGTAGCTTTTCTTCTTCTAGAATAATTAAGGTTACTCCAACTCCTGCTCCCTTGTTATTCACTATGCCGTCAAAATATATCTGCCATCTTTGCACCATTATGGTTGTGACATTTTTATCGAAAATTCATATGTCACTTTCTCCCCTTCTAAAGGCTAAATGGCTAGAAACTCTACTACTACTCTCTTTTTAATGGTTTTCCTGGTGACATACTGTATATTGAACTCCTATAAGAGGATCAACTACCTTTCCATCTTTCCTAATAGTAAAGGAGCCTCTTATAAGTATCTGAGGGGGTTCTTCTTAGCTATCGCTTATACCCTGTAAAAGTGGAAGTAGTATCTCAATTTCTTTGATGCCCAAATGATTGCCAGATAAATCTTTTCAACTTTTATATACTTCACCTCATACGGGAGAAACTTCTTACTGAGGTAGTATACTGCATACTCAATCCTGAAATCATCCTCCCCGTGCCATCATGGCTCCTATTGAACTGTCCTTTATTCCCAAGTACAAAATCAAAGGTTTATATGCTTGAGGTGGTCTTAACACCAATGGATATAGCAGATATTCCCTAATGGCATCAAATGCCTTCCAGCAGTCTTTGTTCCAAACCATAGGCCAATCCTTCTTAAGTAGCTTGAATATTGGTTCATAAATCGATGTCAATTTGGGTATGAACCTACTGATGTACTGAATCCTACACAAGAACCCTCTAACTTCTTTTTCTTTTTGTGGTACTAGCATCTCTTTAATAGCTCTCACCTTATTAGGATCTACTTTTATACCCTTCTGACTTACTATATGACCCAAAATTTTGCCGAAGGTAACCTCAAAAATACACTTTTTGGGATTGAGATGGAGATTGTACTGGCTGATCCTCTGAAAGAACTTTTCTAGTGCTTCAAAGTGACCCTTTCTAATGACTAACTTGATCATCATGTCATCTACATACATCTCTACTTCCTTAAGAATCAAGTCATCTAGTATCTTCACGGCTACCCTTTAGTAAGTAGCACCCACATTCTTAAGACCAAAAGGTATAACTCAATAGGCATATGCCCTCAACTCCATTATGAATGTCGTCTTAATCCTATCCACTATTTTATTCAGAATTTGGTTATACCCAGCATACCCATCAATAAAACTATACATGGCACAGGTGGCTGCACTGTCAATCAAAACATCTATATGAGGCAAAGGAAAATCATCTTTGGGGTAAACCTTATTTAGATCTTTATAATCTACAGAGATCTTGACTTTTTCATCCTATTTCACTACAGGAACCATATTTGCTAACCACGTGGGTATTGAACTTCCACTAAAAATTTAGCCTCTATCTACTTCCTAACTTCTTTTTTAACTTTCTCGGTCCATTTTAGCCTAAGCCTTCTAAGTTTCTACTTAATCGGCTTGTATCCAGGGTATGTTGGAATAGCATGTTTAGCAACTTCTCAATCTATCCCTAACATATCTTCATAGGTCCAGGAAAAGACTATTTTATATTTTTTTAATATTTTCTCAAATGTTTCTCTCTTCAAGAGTTATATCTAATGCTAGTAAAATTCCTTTGGGATTTTCTTTTGTTCCGAGATTGAATGAACATATGTTTGTTGAGTTAATGTCAAATATAAATATTTTATGATCATGATCATGCATATCAACATCATAAAAAATATTACACAAGTAGGTAAAATTATTCATCTTATTAATGTAATCAAAAGAGAAAACATTGTTCTTATCAAAAAGTTCAAAAATATAAACAACATCAATAAAAGTATCTTCTTCAATCTTGTCGGCATCAGACGTCTCTCCCATCTATGGGTCATCTTTGATTGGTTCTTCAGCTTTTATCTTCTTTTTGCCTTTCAACTAGAGAGCAAGTAGCTTCTCAGTCCGAACTTCTTCTGGTGCTTTTTTATCCTAAGATGAGTGGCATAACAGGATCTTTTCATCCCAAAAACTCTCAATGGGCTTGATGATTCCTTTCTCCCAATCAAAAACATCATTAAACAGTTCAAACCTTGGCATTAGATCACCTCCTACCATCTATGGAAAATTCACTTCACAGTAAAAGTAAAAACCTAAAGCTGGCATAAAACTCTGAGAAATATGAGGAATTCCCTTTGCTGCCTCTTTCTCTTTCTTACCAAGGCATAGAAACCTAACCCCTTCTTGTCCTTCTATCCCTTAGTGGTTATAGTAGCCTAAGGTCCTTGAGAATTCTTGTCCAGACTAGCACCTAGTAAAACGTTCATCTTTTTCATCATATTAACCACCTGGGGGCTATCAGGAAGGCCATTTTTGCCTCCTTTGTCATTGATGATAGCCATGTGAAATCTGCTAAATGGTTGCTTTGCTATCTCAAATACAGATACCTGATTCTCCCTTGTAACCTTGATAGTGACCACCTGACCTTTATGGGGAATCTTGATCATCTAATGCAATGTGGACGACACTCATTCTCACTTATAAACCATGGCCTTCCTAACAACACAGAGAAATTAGCCGGAATGGGCAATACTACAAACTTAGCTTTAGTCTTAATAAGGCTTGTCTTTACTACAGCCTTAAAAGTCCCAACAACTTGCCTCTTAGAATTGTCATAGACAGAAATAGTAAGATCAGACTTGCTCAGCATGTGCTTATACAATCCAAAAGCCATAGTTGCCATCAAGGGACACATGATAATAGAAGACCTATCATCTACCATCACACAAGCAGTATGCTTTCCATTAACCTGAACCTTGATGTAGAGAGGTTGGTTATGATTCCTTCCTTTTGCGAATAAGTCAGCATCAGAGTATACAACATTCTCCCTGGTTCCTCCTCTAACCAAGTCTAGTAGTTTAGTAGGTGAGATGGTGGTAGCAACTGTAGCTTCGCTTAAAGCTTCCACCAACTTCTATCTGTGTGAAGGAGACTACCTTAACAAATCTCAAATACCTATCTAAGCTTTTATCTTCTTTAGCTGCTTAATAATATGATCATCCTCAATTTCTTTCTTTGTTGGCATTATATCGAGAACTGATTGCCTTCCTATCTCAGAAGCCATACGTCTACTCTTTGTAACTGCTTTTACCTTCTTTTCCTCTTTCCCTAATCCTCTTCCTCACATTTACTAGCAAAACTCTAGATGTCAACAGGTTCCACAGTCCCTTCATCCTCACTCTCTGTAGGAGTATCACAACAATCAATCACGAAAAATGGCTAATTTTTCCTAACTTGCTCTGTCACTTTTAGGGTAGAGCAAGTAACGATCGGGTATTCGTTCCCATACAAATCTTGCATCACATACCATTCAAGCAAGATTGACCCAATCATATACACTAGCAGGGGCATGGTGTTATAACCTCATTTCATCTTTTTATGCCTTTTCTTTGGATCCAAAATCTTCTTATTATCTATCAAATCTTGGATTTTATTCCTCAACATGTGACAATAATCAGTCGAGTGCCTTGTGTCCTGATGGTATGCATAATATTGGTCTTCCTTGTGATAGGAGAACCCTCGACTTTCTACGGGCCTTGGTGGCAGAGGCTGGAGCTTCCCTTCTTTAACCAATCCCACTTAAAAAATTATTACATCAGAAAATCATCCAATGAAAAAGAATAATATACAAAAGAAAAATCATACATAAAATGGACCATTGATTGGTTTAGGAATATTGGTTCCCTCACACATATTTACAAAATACTTTTATTGTGAACTTTGGGATAAGAAATCGAACATCAATCCATATTTTTTAGAAAAACTTAATTTATTATATAGAAAACATTTCTAGCACCTTTTATTTGATCATGCATAAAAAATCCTTTTTTACTAGCTATTACAAACCCTAAAAGTAATACATCCGAAATAAATAATAAATAACCATAAAATAAAGGCTAAATAAATAAATAAAACAATAATGAATGGATGAAATGGGCGATTGACATCATCAGGGATGAAGACTAGTAGGGAAACACTATTTTCCATGCAAGAAGGGGTCATGAATCCTTCGATATAAATACACCAATTTACTCGCCAAAAATCATCATGAAAATAAAGAAAATTAGTATACAAGAAATAAAAGAGTAATCATAAAATGTTTACATATGCAAAATAATTTTGAACACATAAAAACATATTGTATAGAAGCAAAAAATATGGCAAATATGCATATATATCATATCAAATGAACATATGATACCAAAAATACACAAAAGGCCAAAAATATATAAAATAATGCCTTAAAAATGTCCTAGGATGGCCAAAAATAATGAGGGATGGACAGAATGGAAGGTAAGGGATGGATATGGAGAACGAGGCGAGATGTCCCATCTTTTGGGTGAGAGACGGGTGTCCCTCACTCTTTCTTCATGTCCGTCACCACTGGACAGAAATAGAAGTTACAAAAATGAAGCTAAAATTCCAAAACCAAGTGCAGGAACTATTTTTACCAAAAAACATGCATTTATATAGCCTAAAATTTACCAAAACATTCTTTACAATGAAATATACATGCAACTTACAAATAAACAATGCATTTATACAAAAAAAAGACTAAAATAAAATTTTGGACTAAACAATAATGGAGGAAACCACTACAGTATATCATGCCTTCAGCAAATTAAATGATTTAAAAATGAAATTCAAATCCTAAGCATACATATCATTCAAATGAAACAATCAAACCATTAAAACATGTAAACATACCTTGAAGAATTCAATGATAATGTCAAAAAGATCTAGAGAGAGAAAGTAGGAAAAGGGCATAGAACATTACCCTTATGAGATATTCTAACTCTATAAATTTTGTAGTCCAAATATCTTGCTCCGATTAGCGTTTCTAGATCTCAAAAATAAATATGAAATTCATTTGTATTTTGTACGGCAATAGCTTGTTAAAGCATAATTTTAGAGAGAGAAAGAAACAATTCTCCTCCTCTAATGGTGGCTCTCTCTAAGAATGATTCCTTTCCCCCTCCTTTTTTCTAAGCCCTAGATTTAGGTTTTAATATCTTAGGAAGAATTTTAGTTAAAAACCAACTCAAACCCCTTCCGATTTAGGGATAAAAACCTTGCAAATTCAATATAGATCTCTCTAAAATCATAATTGCCATTTTTAAAAATCCAAAAACATGGGGAAAATGGTCTGTAAATGAGGGACGGGTATCGCTCAATGAGGGATGACCTTTCTTCATCACTAAACCTAGATTTTTAAAAAAAAAACCCTTCAAAGGGACTATTCAGGAGAGAGAGACCCATACAGTTGCCCTTCAGGTGATAGATGGTTATTTGTCATGATTGATGGCCCAAATTGAGGTTTTTATGTTCTTTTTATTGAAATATTTAGAAATATTTGAAAACACCTAGAAAATCATGCAAAATCTTGTGAAATTATAAGAAATTCATAATCGGAGCTTTGATATTCGAATCTGCTGTCAGTAATACCTTATAACTTCATTATCGGGTAACCCTAATCTAGGCTACCTCAAGGCACGACGTCTACACATACAGGCTGTTATTGCACGCGAACAAGGCATTTTAGTCTCTTGAAACTTTCTAGACTCATATGTATACCAATATAAATTAACAGATTGTGTGTTGTAACCTTTTTGCTTACGTTTTTTGATTTTTGGTGTCACACCTTTCACGAAATAGTCTTTTATGAAGCAAAGATAACAATAAACGGTAAATTTTTTTTCACTATTGATCAATTTCGATGCACTTAAATACCTTTACGTCAAAATCCTTAATCAATCGATAACCTTTTAAACAATTAAACGTACACTAAAAATATTCATGCAAAATCTTTCACCAATACTCACCCATCAATAAATATCATAATAACAATCAAAATACAATTCAATCTTTTACCTTAATTGTTTACATATATACATGCCATAATTTAACTCGATTTTGCACTATTTCTTTTTTTTTTTTATCTTGCTCCACTGTGTATTATCCTCCAGCAACACTTCATAATATACACGCAGTAAACACTACATGCTGAGCACTAGACATGCTCAGTGATGACTACTAATCTTAGAATTTCCCAATTAAAGCATAATGACATAAGTTATGCCACTCTAATTTTTATTTCATTAAACATTTGCTTTTAGCTTTGACTTTAAATCTTGCGATTTACTTTACACTATTTACTTATGTGACTCGATTTCAAAATTAACTTTTACTTATATGTTTCTTCTTTACTTTATCTTTTACTTTTACTTAATTTTGGTTTTACATCTTTAGTCACATCGATTTAATTATCATTCCATTTAATGATATATATTGGTACTCATATTCTTTAATGGTACCAAATTTTTCACTATTTTATTTCTCGATAGATTTTTCAGTTATCCAATGTGTGATATCATTTTAATTTTTCACTATCTATTCCTTATTTTACTTTAACTTTTTAACTAATTAATACATTACTATTTCAAAGGCTTTTAAGCTTTAATGCAAAATAACACAGTTATTTTAGAACACTTTGCATACAATTTTTATTCATTCTCTATTTCATATTTAAATATGTTCGAAAACTTATTTAGAACTTTATATCTTTTCTTTTTCCTAATTGAACAATATTGTGCCTTTTATCGCTTTACTTTTCATTTGACTTTTCTTTCTGGAATTCATTACTTAGGCATAAATTTTCACTTAAGGACAATATTTTTACTTTTTGACTTTAAATAGGAAATTAATAATATTTTTTAAATTTGTTATTTTTCAAAATAATAACTGGTACGTAAAATACCAACTAATTTTAAATATCTTTTTCATATAAAAATTCATTTTAAAACTTAATTTTTCTTTACAAACGTTTAATTTAATCGTCATTTAACATTTTATTCTTATAAAAAATTTCTTTTTTCATTTTGATTTTTTTTCATTATAAACTTTATATTGAATTTATTTAGACAATACTGATTTATCCATTACAATACGTCTCTAATGCAATAAGACAAGATTCATAAAAAAGGATATGCAAGACATAGACCCAAAGGTCCCACTGAGAGAGAAATGATCTCTAAGGAATCATTTCTCAAAAAACATCTCACTTTCACTTTCACTTAAAACACTGAAGCTATAGAGATCAGAGATCCTACCCATAGCAAAGCAACTCGCCATGACTAGCACCGCCGTATAGGATATCCCTATAGCTAGCAAATTATATACTAAACAAGAATATCATTAGCTGACTATTGCTAAGGGCAAAACAATCAATTATATTCGAAATAATTTTTAAAAATTTAAAAATCTTTAGTTTCTTCCTTTATTTCTTGATACAATACATTTTTCTTAATCGCACTCTTTTATTAGTATTTTTGACTATTAAGTAGCTTTTTCTTTCTTTTACTTTCTTTCACTTCATCTTTTTAAATCACTTTTGTGAATTATTTCTCAATAATTCACTCAGACACTTAAGACGTTTCAGTCTTTTATGTACTTTATGAATTATAGCATTATAATTCACAATTTCTTTTATTTTTTTGTGTAATTCTATGTGAATTATTTTCTAATAATTCAATAATTGACTTTTTACGATTTTTTTTCTTTTTCTGTCCAAAATTTCAGTCATTCGGTGTGCCAACTTTTATTCGGTTGGTGAATTATTTTATAATAATTCACTCTTTTAATACTTTTTATTGACTAATTTATTTTAATAAATTAGTCAAACGTTTATTTTATGAATTTTTGAGCAATTATGAATTATATTAATATAATTTATTATTTTATTTTGGAGATTTATCTCTTGACTTTCTTTTCTGTTCTTTTATTCTTTTATCCGAAATATAAATTTATGTCATTTAATTTACTTTTTTTTACTTGCTAATTGAATTATTTTCAATAAATCAATATCTTTAATTAATATATTCCATATTAAATTTCAAAAATTATTCTAATAATTCATATAAATTCTACAAATATTCATATGCACATTATTTTACAATTTCCATATTTTCACTCATTTTATGAATTATTTTCCAATAATTCATTATTCTTATTACTTTCATAGCTCAATAATTATTTCAAAAATATTTTCATATTTCATATAAATTTCACAAAAATTCTTATAGGCTTTATTCCACTATTGTTATCGTTTTATAACATAATTAACAAAATTTCATTATTTTTGTTAACTACATAATTTAATAAATATTCTAAAAATATTCAAATAATTTCTATAAATTTCATAAAAATTTATGAATACATTATTACACATTTACTACCATTTTTCACTTATTTTATGAATTATTTCACAATAATTCATTATATACACTATATACATACACTTATAATTAACTTAAAAATTCTTAAATAATTTCAATAAATTCTTAAAAATTTCATAAATAATATTTATCACATTTAAGCTTATTTTGGATTATTACTTATCAAAATCATGTAAAAATCACTTTGTTATCCCATAAGAAAAATCCGACCACCCAAGGTTCACTACCTTAAAAATTCTTCTACTTAAAGCATTTCTATGGCATTAATTAAGGTCTAATTGGATTAATCTAACCTTAATTATAATTATTCATCAATATTTCACTTTTTACTTAAAGTACACAAAGGGAAAATATTTCAAATTAATGGAAAATAATGGGATTTAGTAGTCACTAACCCTTTTTCCATGCTTAACCTTCCTTGAGCTTCATTTTTCTTCTCTTGACACAAAGCAAAACTTTGTTCTTCAACACCACCACTCTTGGCCGAATTCTTCCTTCAATAAAACACCATGATTTCATTTTATTTTGCTCAAAATAACATCAAATCCAAATTCAATGCACCTAAAACTATGTGAAAACACTTAAAATTCAATTTAAATCAATTAAATTTTCAAACTTTACCTTGATATCTTTACTTTCCAACCTTGATTTTTCTTGCTTCCTTTGCTATAATCAAAGATTGGAGGCCATAAATATGATCTAGAATGATGGAATTACCATTCTCATGTTGGGATTACATGCAGATTTTTATTGTGGGATTGAAGAAATGAGAGAGAGGAGGTGAAGGTGGTGGCTCGGCCACCATAGAGAGGGAAAGAGAGAGCTGAAAAAATCTGGATAAATCTCCGATTTTTCAGCCTTTTATACTCTCCTTAATGGGCCTAAAAGTGGCCTTTTATGCTCCGACTGACCATCAGTTCAAATGTGGATTACTATGTTAATATTGAGATTATTGCTAATCTCTTATATAGCATCTTTCGTCTTTGACTCTTAGACAATCCGATAATAGCATCTGTAATCACATTGTCCCATTTTCCAAATAGATATCATTATAAGTCAAAGCAATCCCTGAAGGAATCTAATGCTCCGGTTTCATGCGTTGACACATCAAACATTTTAATACTAAGCTTTTAACATGACATTTTCATACTAAGCTTTTAATCCTAGTACATCTAATAACTTCTAGGATGCAAGATATTACTATCTCGGTGGGCTTTAGTAAGAATCTTTCGATTTATTCACAATGACTACCACACAAACATTCTCTTTTTGAACCATTGTTCTTTCCAATGTACAATATCGATTTTACTTATATTTCAGCTAATAATGCCCCAACTGGAGTCAACTTAAACTGACATTCATGGATCAAAGAATCGAAAATACTATCATTAATCATTCATACAAATTCTTCAGACATACATATTTATGTACATTCACATTACCCAAGTGCAAATTCTTATGCTGAGGATTTCAGTCATTTCATTAACTTTTCTGTAGTACCCGAATAAATCCAAAAACTTCACATTTAACCAAAAGTCATATTCACCAAACTGAGCAGATAGTTGCTTACCTTTAAATACTTATAAGACAAATCCCAAATGCTCATCATACTCTTTCAATATCTCAAAACATATCAGATGGTTTCTACTTAAATCCTCTAACATAGATCTAAGTAAAGGTGAATGATCCTTTCCATTGATTCATCAAGGGATCGATGCACTAACAAATCTAATTGACGTGACCAGTAACTCATAATGGTCACATAAAATACGAAAAATAATCTTTAGCACACTATTCCTCATCTCATTCTCAGGTCATCCCTATACTCATCATATCCTCTATCAGTTTCATCCGATCAAGTGGGACCTATACATATGGTATGATGCATATCAAATGCTATCAAACAAGGTGAAATGCCATGCAATAAATGTATGATTTCATGTATGCAGTTAGAATACTGTCACGTATTCTCATATGATGTAGATGCATAGCCCATCCCAATACTATGAAATGTACAATCAAATTCCCACACTTGTAAAGGAATCACTGATAGGTATATAGAGCATTTTAAACAACCTCAACTTATAATCAAAATAATTTGCTCATTAACATTATTAAATCATGACAATCCAGTCAAGGTATGTCTTCGTCTTGGGCAATTTATTTGTACTCAATATACAATTCCTTTTTAAATTTCCAACATATTCTTTATTTTGTCCTTCTTTAGATTGTTTCTCATCCATATAGACACTTAAACTCTCACATTTACACTTAATTTCAGTCAACTCTTCTTTTCCCTGTTTTGACCTCCATGAGATCTCAAGCAGTAATACTTTTATTCTCACTCACTACCATCCCTACTGCACAGAATCAATCCTTTCACACCTAACAATCTCAGTCAAATGTCAATTTTTTACTTTAAAATAGGTAGGGGAGCATGTACACGTCAGATTACTTAACACTTATCCACTTATAATTGGCATGTATATACAGACAAATCTATCTCTTAACCTTATCCCACTCCAATCTTAGAACCGCTTAAACCTTTGCTCTGATACCACTAAATGTCACACCCTTCACGGAACAGTCTTTTTCGAAGCAAAGATAGCAATAAATGGTAAATTTTTTTTCACTATTGATCAATTTCGATGCACTTAAATACCTTTACATCAAAATCCTTAATCAATCGATAACCTTTTAAACAATTAAGCGTACAATAAAAATATTCATGCAAAATCTTTCACCAATACTCACCCATCAATAAACATCATAATAACAATCAAAATATAATTCAATCTTTTACCTTAATTGTTTACATATATACATGCCATAATTCAACTCGATTTTGTACTATTTCTTCTTTTTTGATCTTGCTCCACTATGTATTATGCTTTCGCAACACTTCATAACCTGCACGCAGTAAACACTATGTGATGAGTACTAGAAATGCTCAGTGGTGACTACTAATCCTAGAATTTCCCAATTAAAGCCTAATGACATAGGTTATGCCACTCTAATTCTTCTTTCATTAAAAATTTGCTTTTAGCTTTGACTTTTAATCTTGATATTTACTTTACGTTATTTACTTATGTGACTCGATTTCAGAATTAACTTTTACTTGTACGTTTCTTCTTTGCTTTAGCTTTTACTTTTACTTAATTTTGGTTTTACATCTTTAGTCACATCGATTTAATTAGCAGTTATTTTGGAACACTTTGCATACAATCTCTATTCCTTATCTATTTCATATTTAAATATGTTCGAAAACTTATTTAGGACTTTGTATCTTTGCTTTTTTCCTAATTGAACAATATTGTGCCTTTTATCGCTTTACTTTTCATTTGACTTTTCTTTCTAAAATTCATTACTTAGACATAAATTTTCATTTAAGGACATTGTTTTCACTTTTTGACTTTAAATAGGAAATTAATACTATTTTTCAAACTTGTTATTTTTCAAAATAATAATTGGTACGTAAAATATCAACTAATTTTAATTATATTTTTCATATAAAAATTCATTTTAAACCTTAATTTTTCTTTACAAACACTTAATTTAATCGTCATTTAACATTTTATTCTTATAAAATATTTCTTTTTTCATTTTTATTTTTTTTATTATAAACTTTATATTGAATTTATTTAAACAATACTGATTTATCCATTACAATATGCCCCTAATGCAATAAGACAGGATTCTCAAAAAGGATATGCAGGACATGGACCCAAAGGTCCCACTAAGAGAGAAATGATCCCCAAGGAACCATTTCTCAAAAAACATCTCACTTTCACATTCATTTAAAATACTGAAGCTATGGAGATCAAAGATCCTACCCATAACAAAGCAAGTCGCCATGACTTTCACCGCCATATAGAGTGTCCATATGGCTAGCCAATTATATCCTAAACAAGAATATCATTACCTAACTATTGCTAAGGGCAAAATGATCAATTATATTCAAAATATTTTTTAAACATTTAAAAATCTTTAGTTTCTTTCTTTATTTCTTGATACAATATATTTTTGTCAATCGCACTTTTTTATTAGTGCTTTTGACTATTTAGTAGCTTTTTTTTTCTTTTACTTTCTTTCACTTTATCTTTTTAAATCACTTTTGTGAATTATTTCTCAATAATTTACTCGTACACTTAAGACTTTTCAGTCTTTTATGCACTTTATGAATTATAATATTATAATTCACAATTTCTTTTATTCTTTTTGTGTAATTCTCTGTGAATTATTTTCTAATAATTCAATAATTGACTTTTATGAATTTTTCTTTTCTTTTTCTGTCCAAAATTTCAGTCATTCGGTATGCCAACTTTTATTCGGTTGGTGAATTATTTTATAATAATTCAGTCTTTTAATACTTTTTATTGACTAATTTATTTTGAAAAATTAGTCAAACGTTTATTTTATGACTTTTTGAGTAATTATGAATTATATTAATATAATTTATTATTTTATTTTGGAAATTTATCTCTTGACATTCTTTTCTTTTCTTTTATTCTTTTATCCGAAATATAAATTTATCTCAATTTAATTTACTTTTTTTCACTTGCTAATTGAATTATTTTCAATAAATCAATATATTTAATTAGCATATTCCATATTAAATTTCAACAATTATTCTAATAATTCATATAAATTCTACAAATATTCATATGCACATTATTTTACAATTATCATCATTTTCACTCATTTTATGAATTATTTCCCAATAATCCATTATTCTTATTACTTTCATAGCTCAATAATTATTCTGAAAATATTTTCATATTTCATATAAAATTCACAAAAATTCTTATAGGCTTTATTCCACTATTTTTATTGTTTTATGACATAATTAATAAAATTTCATTATTTTTGTTAACCACATCATTTAATAAATGTTCTAAAAATATTCAAATAATTTCTATAAATTCCATAAAAATTTATGGATACATTATTACACATTTACTACCATTTTTCACTTATTTTATGAATTATTTCACAATAATTCATTATAGACACTATATATATACACTTATAATTAACTTAAAAATTCTCAAATAATTTCTATAAATTCTTAAAAATTTCATAAACAACATTTATCACATTTAAGCTTATTTTGGATTATTACTTATCAAAATCATGTAAAAATCAATTTGTTATCCTATAAGAAAAATCCGGCACCCAAGGTTCACAACCTTAAAAATTTTTCTACTTTAATTTAAGCATTTATATGGCATTAATTAAGGTCTAATTGCATTAATCTAACCTTAATTACAATTATTCATCAATATTTTACTTTTTTCCTTAAAGTACATAAAGGGAAAATATTTCAAATTAATGAAAAATAATGGGATTTAGTAGTCACTAACCCTTTTTTCATGCTTAACCTTCCTTAAGCTTCATTTTTCTTCACTTGACACAAAGTAAAACTTTGTTCTTCAACACCACCACTCTTGGCATAATTCTCCCTTCAACAAAACACCATGATTTAATTTTATTTTGCTCAAAATAACATCAAATCCAAACTCTATGCACCTAAAACTATGAGAAAGCACTTAAAATTCAATTTAAATCAATTAAATTTTTAAACTTTACCTTGATATATTTACTTTTCAACCTTGATTTTTCTTGCTTCCTTTGCTTTAATCAAAGGTTGGAAGCATAAATATGATCTAGAGGGATGGAATTACTATTCTCATGTTGGGATTACATGAAGATTTTAATTGGGGGATTGAAGAAATGAGAGAGAGGAGGTGAAGGTGGTGGTTTGGCCACCATAGAGAGGGGACGAAAGAGCTAAAAAATCTAGAGAAATCTCAAAATTTTCAGCCTTTTATACTCTCCTTAATGGGCCCAAAAGTGGGCTTGATTAATGGGCTTAGCCCAATTTAAAATTAAGGCATATTTAAGGTCCAATCCAATTTCTCTCTCTTTCTCACTTTAAATTATTCCAAAAATAATTTCATCACTCTTATCACATCAGAAAATAGCTAGTACGAAAATTTTTGGCTCAATCGAAATCCGTTATCGATCCTATTCAAACTTATTGGTTCAATTTGATAACTGCCGTTATCACCGAAAAATTCAATTCTTATCACCAAAATATTCTACATAAAAATTCATGTAGACATACAAAATCTGGCAATTTTTGGAGTTGATTTGTTATTTTTAAAAATTAATGTAAAATCAAGTCTCATTCTCTACCAAGGAAATTGACTCGCAACCTTTTTCATATTTTTGACTTTTAGAGGCCTATTTTCTCTTCAAATTTCAACCCCGAACTCATCATGACTAATAATTTCTAACGATCCAATAAAATATTTTTGACTTTCGGGTATCCTTTCGAGCCTGGAAAGCACTATTTACCATCAGGAAGTACTGTTCACGGATGACCCGGTATTGAGGCCATTACATTTGGTCCTGACATTGAACAATCCTAATCATCGATCAAAACTGTCAACTCTATGGCCACTAACTTTTTGAGCATGCCTAGTCATCTTTTCAAACATTTTTGTGTGTATTGTATTACCTGCAACTATCTGAGATCAATATATGACCCTTCTTTCATGAAAAAACTTAACCATTCTTGCAAATACATGCTCAACAACACTAGAAACAGGCATCATTCAAACACCTTTTGATGCATTATTTACACTCTCCACAATATTAGTTGTAGCATTGTTATATCTATGGCCATTATCATGAGACAGTATCCATTTATCCAGAGAGTTTTGTATTGCTTAGTTGTATGAGTCTACATTAAGTTCCTTAATCTCTGCCATTCTTTTTGTAAACTTTTGAGGTTGGAAGTTGTTTCCTGTTAAAAAATTTTACTTGAAATTAAAATAAATTTTGTACCTATCAACATTTAAAATAAAATAAAATGAAAATTAAATAAAAGAATTATAGGTCACGTACCAACCTTATATAGCATGTCCTTGATTTTGGGATTTCTATACGTGGTATTATAATTACTAACAAAATGTTGCAAATAGTACCGATGATAAGCTAATGGCTCCTTTCAAGCATTGTTATCATCATGAAATAATGCTAGAATACCCGCATGCCGATTGAAAATAACAGTTATATCCACTTATTTAGTAACATACTTCCTAATATATATCATAAACAAACCCCAACTAGACTTATTCTCCCCTTCAACAACTGTAAAAGTTACCAGGTATAAGTAGTTATTTCCATCAATAGCATTGGCTATTAAAAGAATCCGATAAAACTTGCCTATCATAAAGTACCATCAATTAGTAACATGAATTTATAGTGTGGAAGGCCATCAATACATGGATTAAATGCCTAAAAAAGCCTTTTGAATTACTTATAATTTGAGTGTATACTATCATTAACAACAAATTCGTAGCAAAATCTAGGATTGTATGTCTCTATAGCCTTAAGACAACCAGGCAACTTGCCATATAAATCCTTAAAGTTGCCAAATATCTCCTCCAATGTCTTGGTCTTTGCATACCAAGCCTTACTGTAAGAAATATCATAGTTGAAATAACTCCTCATGTCAATCATTATAACACTAACTTTGAGATCAGGAGTTGCACTAACCATCTTTAATATGCAATCACAAATAATCTAAGTATATAGTTGTCTATGATGTTGAGATACCAATGGCACAATACAATTGTGCGAACCCTTACACACACTGATAACCCAATAAGAAGATATCATTTTTTATTGCACTAAGTCTCCATTAATAGCCAGTATCTTCAATGCGCTAGCAACTGACCACCCAAAATAAAGGCTTAAATTCAACAACTTTATATGACACATTATTCTAGATTGAAAATTTTTTTACCCAAGCATTAACTTTATCCTTTAATTTGAATGCCAACCCTTTGCATAACTCTAAAATACTATCCCATCATAACATTGTGAAATTGCTAGAAATGCTAATTTGAGCTTCTGCAAAATTAACATATGTGTGGTGAACAGGTGGAAAGTGAAACAGTAAAATATTATATTGATCACCTGTATCAACTCTAACATCATTCATATTCAAAGACCGAAGGCCTTCTGTCACATGGATTCCACTACTTGGAACAAAATTATCATCCCTACTAATACCAATTTCCTCACCAGCATCATTTAAGTCTATGTCTTCATCATTCTTATTCGGATCAAAATTTGGAGAAATGTACCCGTTATTTGAAACATTTTCATCATCCAAATCATCATCCCTATATTCAAAGTTAGAATATGATGCAAAATTCAATTGAATTTGTCCCCTAAACTCCCTAATTGAACTTGCTTCTACAGTTTCTAAATTATCAACCCCTTAACATTGTGGTTGATCCTCAAACTGTGTACCAAAATTAGATGGGATTTCTCTTGCTAAATCAATTCATGGCCAATAATATTTCTATCATCAACCGAATGGATGACATCTCTATCTACATCAGAACTCGTATGATTCACATTATTCACCCTTTCTTGTTCGTCTCCAATAACAATTTTTTTCAGTTTCAACAATTATTTTCGCAATAGTATATCAAGGAAATGTAGCAAAATTTTCATATATTTGATCATTGTCATCAATTATGTCCATAGGCACCCATGACATTGACCCCTGATTGTTAACATAACACCTATATATTACTATGCTAACCCCCATGTCCGGAGCTAAATCTAATTTCACTGATATCTTATAAACAAGTTCTGGAAATGTCGGTTTGCTCCTAAGCTTCAATCTCCTCGATCTTGCTGATGGACTTGAAGTATCATAATGGTAACCTGTTATGTCCCATATTGATTGTCCTCCAGCATGTATTATAAACGTTGATGGAATTAACATTTTCTAATTCCTACATTATATGTACGTATTTAGAAATTAATGCATGATTTTACTATTTTCATGATAAATATTTTTTCATTAATTTTTTATTCACTCATAAATTTATTCATTTTATGCAGCTAAAATTTTAAATATTTGTTCGTCAACCAAATTAAAATTATATAATTATTTTAAGCTAATATGCATAAATCTTGCAATTTTATCATTCTTTGGTTAAATTTTAAAGGGTTAAATACTTACTATATGCAAACTATCTATATGTACTATTTATATATTTTGTCATAAATTTTTTTAATTCTTATATATTTAATTTACACAACAATTTACTTCCATATATTTCCAAATATCAAAACATCACAAAAATACAAGTAAAATAATATAACTAAATTTAAACAACTAATTGCTCTACAAATGTTGACCACTATAATTTATACATATAAACAGTAAAATAGCATGAAAAATTAATTATCTTAATTTTAACACAAACTCTTTCTCAAAATAAATACAATTAATTAACAATAACTTACATTTAAAAATCTCAGCGGATATATATATTACCTTCAAAAGCACCTACAATTTAACAACAACAATAAAATTATTAATAAATTCAAACCAATTTTCAAATCTTATTAACAACATTAATTTAAAATATTCTTTATTTGTAAAATGTTACCTTCTATTTAATGTTCAATAATGCAACATATTGTGCTGTAAATACAAAATGGAAAGCACTGAAGCAAAAATAACAATAAAATTTTCCATTAAGGAAGGAAGAGCAAATGCATGACACTAAAATGAAAGAAACAAAGAAAGTAAGAAAAAGGCAAGGCACAGAAGAAATAGAATGGAAAAGTGACAAATAATTTGATATTTAAGGCAATCATAAAAAAAAAAAAATCAATTAATAATTAAGAACCCCACTCACAGGAATTACTGTGTATCCTGCCGCGCACAATAACTCCTGTGAGCGGTAGGCTTTAATTTAAAAAAAATTAATCTTCGGAAAATTACAAGAATGGGTGCCATTTTCTGATCAGGCTCCACTGATAGATTTTCTCAATCTGTCGCCTCCCATACCGTAAAATGACGTAATTTTCAATTGAGTGAAACAGCACCGTTTTGAAAGCATGGCATGCGCTCCCTGCAGATTCCAAATGACGTCGTTTATCAACAGTGGAAAATAGCATATCTGCTTGCCGTTTGCAATGCAAAAAATTGCTATTTTCTGGCACCCTAAAATTCTAAATAATTTTACTTTTACATTTCTTTCCTATTTTTTTTCAAAAATGACACAAAAAAACCCTTTATTTTGATCCTTTTAAGATTTCAATGTTATCGACATGATTTGTTAGATATCATGAAATGGAATAAGAGAATGAAATTTTAGCTATTTTTTCCCCTTTTTTTATGCATTTTTATTTTCAATTTTCGCCAATCTTATTGCATTGTGAGACGTGTTTTCATAGCAACTGTTTAAATGCCGAAATTATATGAGAAATATATAAAATAGAGAAAGATTGGACTAATATTAATTTATACCAGTGAATAGTAACTTTATATTCTCTTTCATTGTGAAGGTTTACACATCAAGTAATGCCCTTGTTCACATAAATGGTGGGTTCTGGAATACGTTCGTTCACGATCATATATAGCTGCCCTTGTGCTGCATAGCCCTGTAAAATTCTTTTCCTCAAGCTGAATCAAAAGAAAACAGTCAAACCATGTTCTAGCTGTAAGCCCCGTAGGCTATAAATTTTTCTTTTTTCATACCAAACATTCAATGGAAGCATTGAAATCTGGCTTGACCGATGAGAAATCATTGTTTATTTCCTTTTATCGATGTGTGTTGAGTCAGTGGGTTCTCCATCATTTTTAAAAACTAAGTATAAAATTAGAAGTTTCAACCCTGTATCAGTCATATCAACAATAACGTTAAGTTATAAAATTTATTTATTGGCAAAGAATGTCCTTCCATTAAATGAAAATAAAAAGAGACGTAAATACTAAATATTGATATTTTATATTGACTTTAACAATACCAATGCTCTTCAGTAAAATTTTGATGTAATGAACCAACTTGCTGATTTAAATAATATAATAATTTATCAAAAAAAGGAGAGAGAAAAAAAAAACTTTTCTCTTTAAGTAAATGTCTTGAATTCGAATTTTAAAAATAGTAAAAATCAATGTTGAAAAAATTTTGCACTATATTGAGCCAACTTAATCCGAACTGAATAATATTGATAACTATATTTAAAAAAACTTAATTAACTATATCAGAGTTAGCTTGTCATAAGTATAATCCCTTATTATTGCCTAGCAAATACCGATAATTATTCTTTAACTCTACCAAGTATGTATGTGTATAATATATATGTATACATATAAAGATAACGATAGAAAGTGAAACAATACTTACAACAACATCATGGTAATATACATTTCTTTAGATATTGGAACATTTCAAGGGCTCTGATACATTCAGATTTTATGGGTACTGTGTGTAACAGAAAATGTATTTGATCCAGTTTTATTTCATTTTTATACCTTTGCAGATAGGATTAACGGAAAATGCTTTGATTTATCTCTCACTCCTTGTTGCGCTTTATGTCAAGCATTTCATTAGTTAGTTTCATGCAAACGGGTTACAATTCTTCCTTTTTTCACTTGAGGTATTAGGTCATTTCTTTGTTACACACTGGATTCAAAACTTAAATGGCTGTGATATATTCTAACTCTCTCTCTTTACTATTTTCGAGAATATAGTATTCAAATTATATATATATATATATATATTATTAAGAGAGATTTAGGGCAATTCTATTAATTTTCTGTTGACCGAGTCAATTTTATCCATAATTACTGAACTTATACTTAATTGCCTAAAAGTAACTGATTTATTTTCCGCGATTTAAATGTCACTGAACTTATCATTTTTTTTTTGCAGAAAAGTCATTTTAACTGCTTTTCGGTGATAATTTTTGTCAAAATACTGACGTTGCACATCACGTTATATGCCTGTGTTGAAATTTATCGGTTACATGCATCTCATACATAAGCGAAATTTAAAATTTTTAACCAATATTACTGATCTTGCCATGAATATATAATATAACTATATAAGAATACGAAAAATCACCTTTGATTTTTGTTGAACAGTTGATTTTACTTCGCACCGGGTTGTCGCAAACCATAGTGTTCAAAATTGAACACCTCCAATGAGTAATCCACAATAGAGAAGGATAAATTGAACCAACTAATTGGTGTGTAACTAGGGCTGGCCGAAATTCCAAAGAGCTAGCTTAGGAGTTGGCTCAAAAGGGAGAGAGAGTTAGAATAAAAGACTTTCTTGTGTGTTTTATCACTTAACCCTAATTCCTCATTAGTTGGACTTTTATAGTCAGGTTAAAATTCCAACTTCTAATGAGATTGGGCTCTTTAAAATTGCTGGAGAATTATTAATTGGGCCTCTGGAATTAATTATAATCATTTGGGCTTAATTAAATTCAAATTAAACTTTTTCATAAAAGACTATGCACAAAACCCAAAAACTAGGCCCTTTGTGCAACTAATTGGATTTAAATACTCAAATGGATTCCAAATCCAACCAAATTAAATATGTAGGTTTCATAACACTTATGTAACATATATAAATTAATTTGGTCCAAAAAATAGGCCATTAAGGCCTTCTGTATGGAGTTGGCGTGTGGCCCTCTACAGAAGGGCTTCCACACCAGCTCCATTCCTTTGGCTCCTTTATAACTTCTCCAATGAACTTATTAATTATTATATTGGTCCTATAACATTTATAAGACAATAATAATTAATCATGAAATACATTATTTCAATTAGGTCCAATTTACAGAACATTTCTCAAAAGTTTCGCGGACAAATTTACTTGATCATAATTAATTAAACTCTTTAATTAATTATTATCTTATTCACTTCTCTACCCTTATAATAATATCAAATATTATTATCCTTGTCATTTTACCATTTTATCCTATTCTCTATATGTGTGTGACCTATTGGGTTCCTGTCCATGTTGGCAGTATAATATGTAATTGTGAGTTCTATCCATAACTCACATGATTTAAACTCCTTCAAATCATTTTATCAATCCCCATTGATATTTTTGATACATCATTATACAAGTCATGATTGGCCTCTAGCTAGGCATCATGACTACCCAAATGTCAGGAAAGTCATGTGGTTTGACTATACCCTTCCATAGAAACAGTTACCGTGCAATTACTCCTTTCACCACTTTTATCTCAATTAGATTCTGAGTATGGATTTCTGTCAACTCATATAAATCTAATTATGTATGTTCTATTAATTTAACCATTGTTTCCAAAATGTCCTTCATAGATCTCTATCCATCTTGGCATTTTACTCTGGCCAGAAATTCTCTGAACAAGGTAATTATAGAATCATGCGAGATAACTTTCCTTATTAAATCTGGGATGGTGAATCATTTGTCAATCACTCAACTATCTTCAAGTAGGTCATGATATACCCAATCTCCTAACTATGTTCACTCCCAGTTGGAAGTAATCAGTTATGGAGTCAAAGTATATCACTTGCTACTTAAGATAATTTTGGTGATCTCAAGTCTAAAGATACTTGCACAACCGCTATGAAGAGATTCCTCACTGACATAGATTTAATATACATGTGAGGATTATCTTTGTAGGTCTCCAATGAACTTGTTCTTCTAACAAGTATCCACATGTTAGCTTTGATTATCTTCCATAATCACAGTTATGAGAACCACTGCTTGAACCATTCAAGAAGCATAACATGTGCTAGTCTGTTTAAATTAACAATGTCCTATCTTGTTAATTCTATGACTAGAGATATTTAGATATTAACACATTTGCATGCAATAGACATCTCACATCATGAACACCTTCATGATTGCCTTTGTAATGTGTTTATAATATCTAGGACTTCATTTATTAATTTAAGATTTACAAACTCATGTATTTAAACATAGCATTAATAAATGAATGATGCCTTTTATTAAGAATATAAATTTTATACATATGAAAAACATCCCTATTACATGGGCTCTAGGGCATACTCTCTAATAGCCTGGACACATGTGGCATGACACATCTGCAGCCACGTCATCGAAATAAGCCACATCACACGACACATAAGTACGTCATGTTATATACCTAGGCACACATGATCTCTTACAGTGACGTGACTACTGACGTGTCATGCCACATGTGTCTAGGCATATAACGTGGCATGCTACATCAACATTTCGACAAAGATCATCGTCGAAAACCGATTAAGATGACTTTTCTGCAAAAATATAATAAGTTTAATGATATTTAAATCACGAAAAATAAGTCAGTTACTTTTGTACAATTAGGTGTATGTTCAGTAATCATGGATGAAATTGATTCTCTATTGATCCTATAAAATATGATCTGCACTTTACATGCAATTTGAACTTTGATGGTCAAGCCAATTTTACTGAACATATGTTGGCTTTTTGATGACCATATAGCAACTTCTTTCAAATAAATAAAAACTTAAATAAACAAAGGTTAATCGTTTAGGATGTCTTAGACTGTTTCCTTCTCTAGAATACAACATATGTTGGCTTTTTGATGACATTATAGCAACTTCTTCCAAATAAGTAAAAACTAAAATAAACAAAGGTTAATCGTAAAAACCTTAAGATGTTTTGAGTGATCAGAACATATGCTACGTAATTGAATTTGGAAGTATATTTGTTCTTGCACTTGTGAAGCTAATTGTTATCTACTGAATAACCATTCGAAAATAGCTTTTACTTACTCTACAACTCTGTTAAAGAAAATATTAACATTAGAGTTCAACCATTTTACTTGTCCTAGTAGATTGAAGTATATGATGCGAAAGTATAAAACATAGCATCTAGCTCGCTTTGTTCAGAAGCATCGAGCATTGGTCTCTATTTGTTTCATTTCTAGGAATCCCAAATTTAAACCCTTCGTCAATGTTAAGAACAAAGGCAATGACTGCTTTTGCTTATTATTTGGACTCTTGTTGAGGATAGAAGTTTCAATTTGTTGGTTACATTGTCTTAGAATTTGTCTTGCTTTCATATGATGTTATCAATTAACTTCCCTTTACCTCTTTTAATCTTTAATTTCAAGTGAAGAGACTGACTTGCTACTTCTCTATTGATAATAGTTTTGTCTATATGTCTTGTTCTATTATTGTTATACTGTATGCATTGATAACAAACCTTTTATAATGTCTACATGCTGTAAATTCCTCTTAATTCTTTGTTTTCATTGGTTTTTTTAATGCATTTTCCCTATCTATTTCACCATTATATATATATATATATATATATATATATATATATATATATATGTGTATAAAATGCATGTATTAAACCCATCAGCCAGTCCAAACTCGTCCAACCTAGCTATTTTTATGACCCGTCCATTTATAATCTATATCTTTTTGGCAATATAAAAAATATTTAACAATGTCTGTTATTATATATTAATATTAGGGGTGAGCAAAAAATATAGAAAAAATGGTTAACCGCAAAATTGATCCAAAATAGAATCGATTTTTTCTTTTATCTGATCCAATTCAATCGATTACGATTTTTAATTTTTATATTTTTTATTTTTTATTACGGTTTTTATTTTTTGGCACCGGTTAATCATTAGTGCACGGTTAACCGATATATATATATATATATATATATATATATATATATATATATATATATACAATTTTTTTGTTTTCAGTTTCTCTCTAAAACGTACATAAAATAATACTTTACAACATATTTATATTATATTTTTATATTTTAATTTTTTATATTTTTCTGTAAAATTTATATAATACTTTAAAGTTAATTTATATTATGCCATTTTCTTTAATTATATATAGTAATATTTATATATAGTAACTAATTAACTTTTATATATATTTTTTATCATATATTGGTATTCATATTTTACTTAATAACATTGAATTTTATATTTTTTATATTTTAGATTTTATGTTTTAACATTTGATATTATTCAAAATTTTATATGACTTATAATCAAGTATATTAATTTTCAACAAATATCAAATATATTTTATAATATTAGTTATTAATTTATTGAACATAAATTTTGGCTAGTAAATTATGTTTGTTTTGTAATATTGTTTGAATTACTTTGCACATTTGAAATTGAATTGAATACTTTCTAATTTTTTATTATAATTTTATGTTATAAATTTTAATAGTTAATCGAAAAATATTGGTTAACCAAATCGAAAAATTGAAACTGAAATATTATTAATTGAATGTAACGAACTGGTTAATGGTTAGTGCTTTTAAAAAATCGATACTAATAAATTGATTAATTTTTTTGCTCATAAATCGGTTAACCAGTCCGTACTCACCCCTAATTAATATTACTTAAAATTGAGATGATAAATTATCATTATTATTTAAGTTTAGGTGATAATCTAAAATGATATTTAAAAATTAGGTGTTAATTTAAAGAAAATTAAAATTCAGATATCAATTATGAAAATAAATATAAGTTTATAAAATATTTTAGGTATTTATTCTAAAATTTACACAATTGGATGAAAAAAGAGAGAGAAATGATTTGAGTAAAATCACCAAAATAAAAGAAGTTATTATATTTGGTTTTGAAGTCCTAAGAAGACATAGCAGAATGATTTTCCAGCTATGCAGATTCCACCATATCAGATATTACAATATTTTAGTGAATGGAAAACTAAGAGTTTGTTCACTTATAGAAAACTGCTCTAGTTTTTCAGAAAATTTTTCATAGAAAATAGAGATCATATTTATTTTGATCAGTTTTTTAAAATAGAAAACAAAAAATGAATTTTTCAGTTTTTCAAAATAAAGAAAAAATTAAAAAACTAATAAAAGATATTTTTTAAATTTTTTGAATAATCTTAACACACACACACAAACACACACACACATATATATATGTACATACATACATATATATATATGTATATATATGTGTTTGTATGTGCATACGTGCATAAGTATATACATGGATATGTTTATTTAGTACATGCATACATACGTACATATGTATATGTACACACACACACACATATATATGTATGTATGCACATACATAGACACACACATGTACTTATGCACATATATGCATATACACACACATACATATACATGTATCTATATGTGCTTATATGTGCATGCATGCATACATACATACATATATACATATGTATATATATATATATATGTGTGTGTGTACATACATACGCATACATATACATATAAATGTATGTATACATACACGTGTATGTGTATGTATATACACACACACACATACATATATATGCGTGCACACACACACACATATATATATATGTGTGTGTTTGTGTGCGTGTGCGCTTATATACATATATATATGCATATGCATACATATATATATATATAAAATAAATATTTTAATTTTTTATTTATTAATAAATGAACGTATTTTTTAAATTTTTTATAAAAAATAAATACTTCAATTTTAAAAAAAATAAAAAATAGAAAGTTATTTTCTGTTCGTAAACGCGGCCTAAACTACTGTCTCTGTATGTTCATATAATTAATAATTATTCTATTATGAGCTTAATTACAACATGCTGGTATCATACTCAAAGTATAAAATGAGTGAAAACTGTTCGAGACCATAATAACCCTCTATTAATTTTTAATATTTGACTAAACAACTAAAATAACTTATTTTCTTATTATTTTATTTATTGGATAAAGTGGACGGCATCACTCGGTCCACGCTTCCACTTCACTTTTGCTTCAAACGCTTGATATTACTGCTAATTTATTGAATTAAAAAAATAAATTAATGTAGTATTTTGATGAGGTTTTATCACAATGTAAATAATTCCTTTTTATTATTATTTTAATTAATAGTAGATGTCAGTATCCAACTTATTCATTATTAAGGAAAATATACATATGTGAAAAAGAATTTGAATGCAAAACAAATTGCATTTATGAAAAAAGAATTTGAAGGTAAAACAAATTGCTATTTGCATATATAGATATGATAGATTTTCAAATTGTTTGCCTTTTCATTAGCGATAAGCATAGACCAGTTAAGCTGTTCATAAATAAAAAAAATTAATCAATTAATTAATATCGATTTTTTAAAATCACTAATCATTAATCAGCCTATTACATTCAACTAACCAGTTCATTGATTTTGATTTTTCGATTTGGTTAATCAATATTTTTCGGTTAACAATTAAAATTTTTAATACAAAATTATATAAAAAAAATTAGATAAAATTCAATTTAATTTCAAATGTATAAAGTAATTTAATATAAAAATTACGAAATAAACGCAATTTACTAGCCAAAATTCATTTTTTATAAATTAATAGCTAATGTTATAAAATAGATTTGATATTTATTAAAAATTACTATATTTAATTTTAAGTCAAATAAAATTTTAGATAATATAATTATTATAAAATAAACTTTAAAATATAAAAAAAATATAATTAAATACTATTAAGTAAAATATCACTTCAAGAAAAATGCAAAATAGTCTTCGCTAAATGATGATTTTTCGTCATTAAATCAGTTTAGCAAGGACAAAAATTTTGTAACAAAAGTCATCCTAGCTGATTTTAGCGAGAATTTTTTCTCACTAAATTTTGCGACGAATAAGCATAGACCAGTACTAAAGTCCTCGCTAAATTTTGCAAGCTAAAGCCCTCGGTAACATTTGCGAGGACTTTTTTGTCGCTAACTTTTGCAAGGACTGAATTCCTCACTAAATTTTGTGAGGATTTTAAATTTTAGCGAGGACTAACTTTTGCTAGGACTTTTAATTTTAGCAATGACAAATTCCTTACTAAATTTTAGCATCAAATTTGTGACAAATATTGTTATTGCTAAATTTGGTACAAGATTGGTCCTCGCTAAATAGTATTTTGAGTATCATGACGACAATAATATTATTTATTACACTTGCTAAATTCAAAATGAAATTTTTTAATTTACTATGGAGGTTTTATTATTTAAATAATAAACTAAAAAATAACAATAATATTTATAGAGTACTCAATACTTTATATATATATATATATATATATATATATATATATATATATATATATATATATAAAGTAGTATTTACAAGTGCATATCATTGCATATCCAAAATAATATATGCATGCATATATGGAAGGAACATATCCAAAATAATATATACATGCATATATAGCAGAAACAAAAGATATACAAGATGTCCTAATATGTATATTATAACACTGTAATGTAGGTAAAAAGTATCTATGACCCGATGTGTGGATCATATAGTGAAGCACTTGAGCTATTAGTACAGACAATACGAGAAGTGAATAAGCTCATTTGTTCCTCAATCCATTGTTGGAAAAGTTATTATTATACATGCATCTGCTGTTGGATTTGTCCGACCCGCTGCTCCACTTACTGTTCCAACTTTTGTTCAAGCTCAGCACAAAGCTTGGTATGAATCTCAGATTGAAGCTCAACACGCATAGTAGACAAATGCTGCTCAAACCTCTCATCCATCTATCTTGTAATGTGTGCTTCAAAAGCATAAAAAGGAACGAGATGTGCAAGCCTCAGGATAATATGGAGTCGTTGTAGCTCCAAGTCCATACACTCGTCTTCCATGTGCACCCCCTCCAGCATCCAAGTATATTTGATTCTCATTAACATTTTTGCCTTCATTTTGAGATCTTTCCAACCGAAGCTGCATGATTTTATCCAAAAAAATCCATATTTCAAATTAAAAGTAAGATTTAAAAATTCTTCGAGTATGCAATTTTAATATTTACACTTATATATATCACTTTGCATCTATCATTAACAAAAAAATGTTCCATCATTCTTCTTTGTATGGGTGTACAAGAAGACTTCACAAGCTGTGGGCCATCGTTGTTTCTTCTTAGCCTAAAATAGAATAAAGCAAGAAAAATTTTTTAAAAAAAAAGGAAAAATTATAAAAATTGACTTAGGTATTGTCGAAAATTTGGCAGCATTTTTCCTAAAAATAAGATAAGTCCAAATTATCAAACTTGAAAAAATATTCACAGTTACACTTCTATAAGGATCAATGCATTTAAACAACCATTTTGCCCACTTTCAGGCCCCAAAGCAATACATAATAATCACATCCAATATATTTTGCTCATCGTATAACTCAAATTTCATTTACACTTATATAAAAATCAATGCATTTATTACAACCATTTTAACCACTTCTATGCCCCAGAACAACTCATCTAATCATCACATCAAACATATAATGCTAAAAACTCAAATTCTATGTCAATTTATTAATCGTTGTTAAGAAAAAATGTCAACTTACCAAACGTTTTATATGCACGGCAAGGGAGATAGGCCCTCCAACATGGCATGATAATGCAATACCATCTTCATTACCACAACATCTATTTTTTAAATTTTGTTTTGCTCTCTTGACAACATCTTGATGGCCCCATATCTCTTGCCATGAAGTCCAAACAGAATTCTGTATATAATTTGGATGATTTCTTATCTTTTTCATCTTAGAAATAAAATCACTATATCTAATGGTTGTATTTTTCTTCCAAACAAACTTGACCAATGCATCTTTTTATGGATCCCAAGAGAAAAATTTCTATACCTATTATTAAAAAGTTTCATAATTAAAATAAATACAAGGAATATAGATATAATTATATATAGGTATTTAATTTAAAAATGTAAAGATTTACCTTAAGCTATTCAAAATATACATCTTTTATCTCTTGACTGACGGCTAACCAAGTATATATATACTTGAGGGTATTTCTTTTTATTTAAACTATGTCTATTAAAAGATTAGTGAATCAAACTGATGATATTTTGTTATGTCATTTTTTATACATGATAAGGTTTGATTGGTTAAAATGTATCTTAGCCAGAAATATCCTACAGTTAGTCAACCTTGTTAATTGCCCGATAAAGATATCACTATAATATATATGTAGGTATTACATTCATGTGAAAGCACACTATAAGAGTATACACCAACAGTCCTTGATTCCAACTAAAATCAAGTGATCATATAATTAAATAAATAATATAACTAAAAGTAGTTTACTGTTTCTATTACTTTAAAGTTGGTAATTAAATATTGGCAATTAAATAAATAATAGAACTACCTACTAAAGACGTAGATCACGCATTAGAATCTGTGAAGTCATTGACTTGTCATATAAATAAGCTAGCTGTGTCTATAATGCCAGAGGCACTGAGAAAAAGGTATAAGCATTTACTTTTAGCTTTCTACAGGCAAAATGTTGTACTACTTTTAGACATTCAGAGACAATGGCAGCATTTATTTCCTAAATTATATATAATAAAGCACAAAAATATATTTTCAATTTCAACTCTAATACACACGCACACCTATCTTAGTCAACTCTAATATAATTAAACAAACTAAGAACAAAACATTTCTGGAGAGTACCAGATAATCACTTTGGTAAGTTGTTTTTTTGTTTATTGCTTAACTAAGAGAAAAATCATTGAATTAGTCACATAGTTCATGATATAGAAATTTAAGTCATACAAGAGCAGGTAAACGAATGAAAAAAATGTCAATTCAACTCCTATGAAATCAAATAGATAATAACCGAGTTCAGTAATTTAGATTTCACGCTCCTGTAAATCAAAAGGTTTAAGTAATTTAAGTTTACGAAAGGTAAAAGGTTTACCATCCAACTTTAATAACCTCAAAAGTAATAGTACCATTAGTAGCATTTACTAGTATTTGTTGAAAAATAGAACATGAAAGCAAACACAATTATATTAATAAACAATGTATCTTTTGAATAGCAAAGAATAAAATGCATTGAAAACTTTTATCGCAGGAAATCTGAATTTTGAATGAAAACAAAGTTTATTAGGTGCACCTTATTTCATTGAAATAAAACATACAAGTAGTGACAGCAAGAGCATCCATCTATAAACTTAAAAATTACACAAAAGTGAATAGGAAATTTAATTGATTGATGAAACAACTTCATAACCTCTGGAAGATTGCCTTCAGCATGTTTAAGCTTTTCAAGTTCATCTGATAAGCACCTCAGAGCCTCCTTATAAATCTCAAGTTTGTTTGTGTACTTCATCTTATCCTAAGATTAGGAAATAAAAGTAAGAAATCCAATTGAACACACCTTAGAGATAAGTTAAAATGAAAAGAATTATGATTCGGTAGGAAAATTGTAGAACACCACACAACTGTTGTGACTCAAAAGGATAATGTACCATAAATTCAAAAGGAATATGTTGAACCCATAAAAAATTCTTAAGACAATCTAAATGCATTTACTTCAGTTAACTTTTTTGTTATGTATTCTGTGAATGTCAGCAAGGGGTACCTGCTCAACTCTTTGAAATGATTCCAGAATCGCCTCCTCTCTGTTCTTACAATTCACTTTTTCTGTTCGATGATCCGCTTTCTCCAGAATGTAGGAGATAATGGTATAAGAAATTCAACTAGAAAAGTGTAAGATAAAATGATAGAGAGCAACTTGACAATAACCTGTATCCTATGCTATAATTTCTCCTCCTTTTCCTTAATGGCCTGT
This sequence comes from Excoecaria agallocha, assembly GCA_037975025.1. Classification (NCBI taxonomy): domain Eukaryota; kingdom Viridiplantae; phylum Streptophyta; class Magnoliopsida; order Malpighiales; family Euphorbiaceae; genus Excoecaria; species Excoecaria agallocha. The sequence goes on along the minus strand of CM075822.1, from coordinate 31,050,676 downwards.
TCACCACCAACACCTCTAATGGATCTTTTGTCTATCCAGAAGAATTAAAAACTTGAATAACATAAATGGTAGCTAACTATGCTACTAAACTGCTGTTCCACTTCAAGAGGAATACCTTGTTTCAGGTCCTCAATCTATTTGGAAAGCGCTTATTTTTCCCTGCTTAATTCTTCCTTTCTATTTGGTAGATTTTCAAACTTTCTCTACAATAAATAACAGAACATGGGAACCATTATCAGATATCATGAAAACTATTAAAATCATAAGCTTCTGAAACCACATTTGAAGTCTAGAATATATTTATGACTTGAAATAATTTGAAGTAATTAAAAAAAAAGAACAAAATAATCTATTTCCTGCACAACATTAAACTGAGTTGTCAGCCTTTTCTGCTTTTCTAACTCCAATTTCAGACCAGCATGAAAAAAAAAAAAAAAAAAAAAGCAATTTAATTTGAAAGTAGAAAGAAGAATGCCATTTTTCATGTATTTGAAGTGAAGACTATTTTACTGCACCTCTGTTTGTAGAATATCATTGATCCTTTTCTCTCTATGATTAAGTTCTAATTCACTCTTTTTAAAATCCTGCTCCAATTTTGATATAGTCCCCTGCTTTTTAATCAAGAGGTTCTTTCCTTCTTCAATCTTAAATTCCTTCTCTTTCACATTTTCCTACGTGAGGCATGTAAATATCAACATAAAATGAATTACATCATATTTCTTCCATAAAATAAATAAAAAATAACCATAAAATACAAGGCAAAATAAGGTAAATCATCTTCCATAAACCCAACAAGAGCTATAATTGGTTCAACATACAATCCATAGTTTTAAGGCAATTCTGAAAACTGAAAACTGCCAAATAATAATTACTAAGTGTGGCATTAAACCGATGCTATAACTAGGGTCAATGCACAAATTTTAGACACTACAAATTAGATATCCCACCTCAAAGCATGATGGAATTTTCTTTCCTCTAATTTCCATCTACCTATTTCATATCAGATAAAATCAGTTTAGTTCTTAATAACATAAGAGTATATTCACTAATTTGACATAGCAGCCAATGTTTGACCATTATAAAAGAATCTAGGATAAACCTCTGAAGTTGAATTATTCTGTGGCTATGATCCACAGATTAGTGACACAGTGATAAACTAGAAAAAGTTCTATGTTTTACAATGCACCAGTTGAGAAGTCTAGGTTAACAGCAAGTATTGCACGAAAGCAACCAAAATGAATCACTTTTGACAAAGATTGCTTGCAGTGTGATTATAATGGAAAGCCGAGGCTTTATAATTTATAATTCTTTGAGTTGGATAGCACTAATGGTGCATTAAAGCCAAGATAATTGTGAAAGATTGAACTGTATTCCACAGAAAAAGTAATAAGATTACAAAAACAATCAAGCTTTATAATTTAATAAGAAAAATTTTCATCTACAAACCCGAGAATGGTGTTCAATGTAGCAGCTAGATAGCAAGTCGGGTAGAAAATGAAAAACCAGGTAGAGAGTTGGGCAAAAAATCCTCAAGTGAGGAAAAAATAAAAATAAAAAACCTTAACACTAAACATCAAGAAAAAAATCCCAACTTGAACAAAAATATTTAAAAAATTGCAAATAATTTATTGGTGGAAGAAACAAGGGCAAATTACACAGTAAGAGACAAGTGCAACAAAATTGAAGAAGTCCTTTAGACACAACGAAATGAAGGCAGGCATCAGATTAGGTAGGGCAGACAGATTGAAATTTTCATTTATACCACCAAAATCATTATTGATCCTGCTAATATAGAAATAGAATTTTAGGAGATTAGCAACAAAATTCTGCTCGCTAAATTAGCATGGAAAACTTACCTCGCTGAATTATTCATTAATTAACAAGGATAACTTGACTTGCTAAATTACCATGAGAAATTTCCCAAATAAATGTTTCATTTGGCGAGAGAAAATTATCTCGCTAAAATAGCTTGGGAGACATCCTCGCTAAGAGTTTCAAATAGTGAGAATTTAGTTATAGCTAATTAGCAAGGATTATATCCTCGCTAATTTTTTTCATATCTCAAATACAATAAAATTAATTATTGACCCCACAAAGTAGAAATAGGCATTTCAAAATTCAAATTGTTAGCAAAAAAATATTTCTCTCTCTAACATTTTGAAAAGGTGATTTGTATTTCTAATTGTCCTGGTACATATTTATTAGTTATACATACTTATTAATTAGTTAAGAAAATTAAGTATACATATTTGTTAATTAGTTAAGATAATTTAAATTGTCAAATGGAGAATCCTTATGAAATTTGCGAGGAATAGAATCCAAGCTAAATTAGCGAGCACCATGTCTTCGTTAATTGTTAAACCTTATATCCAAGGCCATTTACCAATTAGTGTAGGAATAATCCTCACTAAAATAGCGAGGACTACATTCCAAGCTAAATTAGCAAGGGTTTTCTCCTCGCTAATGGTTATATCTCACACCTCGTATAAACCATTGGCGAGGAAAAGAATCCAAGCTAAATTAGTGAGGATAGTGAGCCATGCTAAATTAGCGAGGATAATGTCCACGATAATGGTTAAACCTCACACCCACTATGAATAAACCATTGGTAAGGGAATACTCTCACTAAGTTGGCAAGGAATAGAATCCAAGCTAAATTAGCGAGGATGAAGTCTTCGCTAATTGTTAAACCCCACATCTAAGGGGAATTACCAATTGCGAGGGAATGATCCTCACTAAAATAGTGAGGACTACATTCCAAGCAAAATTAGCAAGGGTTTTCGCCTCACTAATGGTTAAACCTCACACCCACCATTTATAAAGCGTTGGCGAGGAAATAATCCTCACTAAATTGGCAGGGACTAGAATCCAAGTTAAATTCATGAGGATTACATTCTCGCTAAATGTTAAACCTCATATTAAAGTTGAATTATCCATTGACGAGGGAATAATCCTACTAAAATAGCAAAGACTATATTCCAAGCTAAATTAGCAAGGGTTACTTCCTTGCTAATGGTTAAAACTCACACCCACCATAAATAGACCATTGCGAGGGAATACTCCTCACTAAATTGGTGAGTACCAGAATCCAAGCTAAATTAGCCACGATTATGTCCTCGTTAATTGTTAAACCTCACATCCCCTAATGAATTACCCAATTGGCAAGGGAATAATCCTCACTAAAATGGTGAGGAATACATTCCAAGCTAAATTACCTAGGATCATCTACTTGCTAATTTTTAAACCTCACACCCACCATGAAAAAAATCATTGGTGAGGGAGGAATCCTCACTAAATTGGCGAGGGCTAGCAAGATTTCGGTCCTCACTAATTATCACTATAAAAAAATACAGAATAGCGATAAAAATTAGCGAGGATAATAAAATTTGTTGCTAAATGCACCATTTAGCGAAAACATTGCAATGAAAAATGATTTTTATTGCAAATATTGTTAGGGGCTGGTGGGAAAATATATTTTGAAATAATTTTGAAATAAATAATTTTTGTTGTAGCTAATTTTAGGCGCCAAAATTTTGGGACAAAAAATAAAGATGATTTTGCGAGCATAAAACCCTCCCTAAATCTTAATTCATGGCTAGAATGATATAAGATCTACTTAATGATGACTTAATCCCTCGCTAATTTTGCGAGAAACAAATCCTTGCTAAATTAGCTAGGAAAAATTTCTCGCTAACGGTTAAATAGTTTGGCATTTGATATATGAATTATTTAGCGATGACTTAATCCTTGCTAATTTACGAGAAACAAATTCTCACTAAATTCACAAGGATAAATTTCTTGCTAATGATTAAATAGTTTTGCATTTGATATATGAACCATTTAGTGAGGACTTAATCCTCGTTAAGTTTGCGAGAAATAAATCCTCGCTAAATTAGAGAGGATAAATTCCTCGCTAATGGTTAAATAGTTGGCATTTCATATACGAACTGTTTACCGAGGATTACTAATTTTGCGAGAAACAAATCCTTGCTAAATTAACGAGGACAAATTCCTCACTAACGGTTAAATAGTTGGCTTATATGAACCATTTAGTGAGGACTTAATCCTTGCTAATTTTGCGAGAAATAAATTCTCGCTAAATTAGCGAGGATAAATCCCTCGCTAATGGTTAACTAGTTTTGCATTTGATATATGAACCGTTTAGCGAGGACTAAGTTTGCGAGAAATAAATTCTCACTAAATTAATGAGGACAAATCCCTCGCTAACGGTTAAATAGTTGGCAGTTCATATATGAACCCTTTAGCGAGGATAAAATCCTTGCTAATTTTGTGAGAAACAAATCTTTGCTAAATTAGCGAGGACAATCTCCTTGCTAATGGTCAAATAGTTTTGCATTTGATATATGAACCATTTATCGAAGACTTAATTCTTGCTAATTTTACAGGAAATAAATCCTCGCTAAATTAGCGAGGTTAAATCCCTCGCTAACGGTTATATAGTTGGCTTATATGAACCATTTAGTGAGGACTTAATTCTTGCTAATTTTACGAGAAATAAATCCTCGCAAAATTAGCGAGGTTAAATCTCTCGCTAATGGTTAAATAGTTGGCTTATATGAACCATTTAGCGAGGAGCTAACCCACGCTAATTTAGCTTGGAATGCAGTCGTCGCTATTTTATGAAGGATTATTCCCTCTTCAATGGGTAATTCAACTTTGGTGTGAGGTTTAACATTTAGCGAGAATGTATTCCTCGCTAATTTAGTGAGTCAAGTTATCCTAGCTAATAAATGAATAATCGGATCGGCATTTAAATTTAATTATACCATTTAATTTAATAAATTTATCTAGTATACTTTTTTAGTAAAACTTAAATAGACTAAATTATTGTTATTTAAATTAATTAAATTGAACTAAATTATCATGTTTAAATTTAATAATATCATTTATTATTAATTATATAATGAGTGAACTAAATTGCAAGGATATGGTTCTCACAAAATTAGCTTGGAAAAAGGAAAAAAGGTTCTCACCAATTTTGCGATAACTATAGCCTAGCTAATTTTCCAAAATTTTGAGCAGGATATAAAAAAATGATAGCGGGATCTATTTTTTTCTAAATCCCTAAAACTTCTTTCCTCTTGTGTTGCCACCCTTTTCCCCCCTTCTCTATCAATATTACAGCTCGATGTGTCTTGTAAGATCACTTTTATTGCTCTCTCGACCCGCATCGCTTCTCTTGAAATTAGATAGTGGAGACCTTCTTTCACAAAGATGAAGAGCAAGAAGATTATAGTGCTAAGTCGATACAATTAGAGGAGTTAGTGGAAGCTCATCCTGAAGATCCCTCTCTTCGTTTCGATTTCGTAATCTTCTTTCACAATCCCTAGAGTTTACAATTTTTGCTTTTCATAATGAATCAAGATTTCATGTATATAATACTAGGTTGTGTTACTGAGGGAGAAATGAGGCGATTCCAATGGAATCAAGGAGAAAGCCACAGAGCATTTTGTTATATCTATAAAATTGAATCCCTAGAATGCCACAGCTTTCAGATATTTGGGGCTTTACTACTCTCGATTTTTTTATCAATTCTCAGAGGCCTTCAAGTGTTACCAGAGGGCCATTGCCCTTAATCCTGATGATTTTAAATCCAGTGAAACCCTCTGTGATATGTTGGACCATTTAGGAAAAGAGAGCTTAGAATTGACATTGTGCAGGAAGGCTTCAGAAAAGTCACCAAAGGCCTTTTGGGCTTTTCAATGATTGGGTTACATCCATCTTCATCACAAAAGAGGGTTTTAAGCAGTTCAGAGTCTTTAACATGCCATTTGAGGTTATCCAACATGTGCTAATTTATGGGAAGTAAGTTTCTCTTATACTTTTCATTCCAACATTGTGGTTATTGATATCTTTACAGTATTTATGTGATGTTTCTTTTGTTTTTTCCTTTTTTTACAGGCTCTGGGTCTTGCCTACTAGCGGCTTGGTATGTTCACCGCGGCTACCAAGGTAAATTCTAATATATTCGAACCCAAATCATCATGTTTAAACCTATCTCAATGTTTGTCTTTAAGCCTTATTAAAAGAAGCCCTTATTTTTGAGCCATCTTGTTGCTTATATTGTAACGCCCTAAAATGAATGGATTAATAATAATAATAATAATAATAATAATAATAATAATAATAATATCTTGAGTTTCTAGAAGAAACTATTTAGACCATAAAAAAAAGAAAGAAAGAAAAGATTTAAAAAGGATGTGTGTGGTTAAAATAAAAAAAGAAAGAAAGAAAGAAAGAAATTAAAAAAAAAAAAGAAAAGAGGAAGAATTGGGATCAAAATGGGTGTGGCCACAAATTGAAATAGAAAAGAAAAGAAAGAAGCTAAAAAGACAAAAAAAAGGGTTGTGTATAGGGAAGGAGCATATCACGATGGGGAAGGAAAAAAGAGGTGGTGCTGGCCGCCGTTAATCACGATGCCGGCGAGGCTCTGACCGTCGCACCGCTGCCATGCCACCTCAGGTCATCCCCGCGAGCGCCATCCTCCTTTGGTGGCACCGTTTCCTTTCAGTTTCTCCCCCAATCGTGGCTCTTTTTCTTTTCTCTCTCTTTTATTTTTTGGTGTTTTCAATGGCGGTTGAGAAAGTTGGTGGTACCGATGAGTCACCCGAGCAAAGGCGATCATTTCGGCACCTTTCGCCGCCTTTCACTCACCGACAACGGGCAGATCGGGGCAAGGAGGTGGTTAACATTTTGAGCTAGATTCCAGCCAACCCCGGTGGCCATTGGGCGCGTGACCACCCACCGTGGAATCCCCGGGCCTGGATTTTCAAATGGACAGCTTCAGTGCATTTTTCGGCGAGCCTCCGGTGAAGCTCCGGTGACCGGTCCGGCAAGCCTAATTATGACAAAATGTAGAAAAATGTGAAAATCGACACTAATGGATATGTGGATACAAACTACCCTTAATTTCATTTAATTTTGAATTTTATGGTGAATTTTATATTATGTAAGTATATGAATTTAGGAATTAATGAGAAATAATTTGAGTTAATAATAAAAAATAATGAAATAGCATGAAATAGATGAGAATAGAAGAAGAAATTAAGTAATTAGTTGGGAAGCTAATTGGTGTATAATAATGCCCATGAAAGTTTTAAATGAAATATGGTGATTTATTGTGAATTAAGTGCAAATATAACATCCTAGTGATAAAGATATGTGTTATGATGGAATTAAGTTAAAGATAGTATATGGGTATGAAATTATAAATAAAACATAATGATATTCATGAAGGTAACAAAAAGATATTAAAATAAATTAAGTGTTAATTGATATATATATACTAACATACATTGATGTTAGAAACATAAATAGCATAAAACAAAGTATGAAGAGATTTATGAGTGTTAAAAATTATATGTTAGTCAAATTGTATATAATGGTATATGAAGTGAATAATTATTATTAAATAGTACTTTACATATAAAATATGTTATATTAATTCAAAGAAATATAATTAGAATAATTCGAGTTAAATAAACTTATTAACATAAAGTGCACTTAAGGTATGTATATATATAGTAATGTAACATGGTGTGACTGTATATATATGTAAACAAAAGAGAAATAAATTGATATAAACTAATGTTGTGAATTAATGTAAGATGAATAATTAATAATTGAGTTGAAAAGTAGTAGAGTACAGCATTACGATACCTACTATAGTAAATGATGTTGATGGAACAACGAAGGAATAATAATGAAATGAAGTTATTAAAGATAAGGGAAATGACAGGTATCCTGGATATATATATATATATATATATATATATATATATATATATATATATATATATATATATATATAATGCTAATACATGTAGATGATACTATTTAATGTATTTAATGATAATATTATGTTTGCCCTTAGTAAAATTAAATAGGAATTGGGGTAATCGGATAAGGTTGGCATGCCAATTAGGGAAAATTGTAATGTGGCGCCTTGATATGTAACATCGGATTGGATGGCTCCGAGAGCTGAATCCGATGTATGTAATTTAATTGAGTTGTGGGTTGGATGGCTCCGAGAGCTTAATCCACAACTGCATGTATATGTGTGTGTGTGTGTGTGTGTGTGTATAGAAATATATATAGTTAATAGAAAAATTGCGTATGTGGAATAAGAAAAATTGTTAAAGGGGATTTGATGGTTCCGAAAACTAAATCCCCCTATTATATCCCATTTATCCAGCTCGTTGCAATTCCACTGGATTTTACTAAGGGCAAAATGGTAATCTAGTATGAAACTGAGATAAAAGAATAATTATGATAATTTGGATTCCATAAATATAAATAAATAATAAATAATGTGAAAAATAAGATCAATGGGATGAGTAAGAGCAAAACTATAATTACGTGATAAAATAAGAGTAAATTGGTTAGTCGGACCAAAAAAGTAATAAGAAACTTAAATTGGCTGAATAAGACAAAAAGGAACAAAAATGTAATTAGTAAAAAATTTAAGGACTAAATTGTAAGTTTAGCATATTTGGGAAATTCAAAGAATCAAAATGTAATTTATCATCATGAGAGGAATTTTAGGATCTAAATTACAATTTATGCACTTAATTTAAATTAAAGAATAAAGGAAGTTAAACTAATTGAAGCTGTGATCAAAATTTGGCAAGTTAAGGAAAAGTCAATTTCGGAAAAAAATTGAGAAAGTTATTAGAAAGAATAAATGATAAAGAGATCTAAAGTAAATTATAAATATATTAAGAATAAACCATGGATTTATATAATGGAAGGAGATTACAAGAATTTGATTTGTAATTATCTATTTAATAAGGAAAGAAATGTAATCAAACAAGAAAAATATATAATAAAGATAAAGAAAAGCAAAGAAGGTCAAATGACCCAAAACAAAAATAAATAGAATTAAGGACCTGATTATTAAACTATAAACTAATATCAAAAGAGAAAATTAAGCTTAGACAAGAAAAAGTAAAGAGAGAATTTGAATGAATTTTTATAAATGTTGAATAAAATCATAATATGGTCAAAGGAAGAACAAAAATAATAGTAAAATATGAATATATAAAATGGATCTAATAGTAAAAATTAAGGATTAAATTGAAAGAAAATAATAGGTTCATGACGAGAAGTATTCAAGGAGAAACGAAGGATGAATTAGCAATTTTGAGTAAATCATTAACGAAATATTGATTTAGTTAGACAGAAAAATTTATATTGTAAGTCAAACAAAAATAAGTACCTAATTGAAAATATAAGAGGAAAAGAGAAACTAATAGGAAAAAAATGAGGTATGACAATGTATGAATTGGTGAATGAAAAAAAAAAGGAGATTAAAAAGAAAACAGAAATGGAATGTTCTAACTAATGAACTTTGACTAGTAAAAATTTATTGTATAAATTATAGTGAACCAAAATAGAAATTATAAATAAAGTAACAAGAGAAGGACAATCTAAACAAAGAGGTAGACAAGGACCAAATAATAATAATGAAAATTGCAGGGATAAAGTTAGTTAAATGAATAGACTTGCTTAATATAATAAAGATAATAAAAATTGAAAATAAAAATTTAATCGAATGAAATTTTGAGTAGTTGTATCCACTACTAAGTGACAATGTTGCTTAGCGTGCGGTTGTTGACTACATGTAGGAAAAGAAGATTTCAGGATGTAAAGAAGAAATTTTCGAATGACATGTACATAAAGATATTGGGATTGCATAAATTGAAGTAGAATGATTTTGTTTTTAATGCCTGGTATTTTATAATTAGAACATTATTATTTTAGTAAATGAGTTTGGATTAATAGATATATGTGTGTATCTGTCTAGTATCACTATATATAATGTACGAATATATGGATGAGAGTAGGGTGTTACATATATGGTGCATTTTGGTTCTGAATCTAATTGAGATTCTCACTAGAGTCAAGATCTCACTGCTGTTATTTCCTTTTGACAATGAACATACATGGTTCAATTTAGCTGAATGTATTAGTTGAATTTTTTTCCTAAGTTATTAACCAATAAAATATGTAATAAAAAAGGTTACATTTTAATGATTGTCTATTCTACAATTTTTTTTTATAGTGTATGAACACCAATATATAATAAAAAAATAACATATATAAAAGTTAATAAGATAATATATATAAATATTATTATATAATTAAAAAATAATATAATATAAATTTAGTTTAAAACATTATATAAAATTTATAGGAAAATATAAAAATTCATGTATAAAAATAAAAATATAATTTAAATATATTTTTAAAGTATTATTTTATGTAAATTTTAGAGATAAATAGCAAAAAAAAAATTGAAGATATATATATATATATATATATATATATATATATATATATATATATATATATATATATATATATATAACCATTAACAAAAAAATATAACAATTAAAAATTATAATCGAGTCTATCGGATCGGTTAACCGTAAAAATCGGTTCAGTTTCGGATCAATTTTATGGTTAACCATATTTTCTTTTTTTTTTTCATTCTTTTAAGTTATTAATAACACATGAAAAATAAAATATAAGATGAGAGATAAGATCAATCCATTAAAGGCCCACTGAAAGGTTCCAATATCAAAAAGCTACAATTAGGCTATATTTTAAGACTTTAGCTCTATAAATAGGGTAAGTTCTTTTATAATGTACACACTGAGTCTCTTTTTAGCTTTCTCTCTATCTATTCTTTCTAGCTATACAAGCCGCTAAATTAAGCATCAGAGCATTAATACCCTATCTGACTGGGTTAATATCCCTTTTTACAGGTTCTCAAGGCCTTCCATCCAATCGGACATCATACGTCCAGTCTAGATACTGAGGTCTTATTTGGTCAGTGGCAATATGTGATTCATTAATGTACTGTACAGTATAGTATAATATGGTATTGTATGATTTTAATGATACGATGTTTGGAAAGACTGTATGATAGTATGTGATTTTATAATATTTTCTATTTGATTCAACTGTATGATATTGTACAGTTTTATTATAAAAATGATGTAATTACCCTCCAATTTTAAAAAATGTAAATATTTTCATAATTATTAATATTTTAAAATAATAATTATAATATTATCAAAAATAATATTAATATTTCTAAAATAATGAATTTAATATTTATTTAATAAATATTAACTTAAAAATTTAATAAATAATTTAAACACATTATAATATAAATAAGTCTAAATATTATAATAAATGTTAGATCCATAATATTTAAATATTAGTAGGAATAATGGGATAATGGAGTAATGGTGATTTATTATAGATAGATGAATAGTTATAAAATGAATTATAGTAAAAAGTAAAAATAAAAAGGTTAGAATAATAGAAATAAATAATGAGAATTATGGAGAATTATCAAATTGATGATTATCCAAATTAGTCAAAACCATGATTTGAGAATCATGTATCAAAATCATAGAATACAATACTATAAGAAAAATTATATTTCAAAATATTGCGCTCAATTAGACTTGATAAAATTGATCCAAACCCACAAGTCGATCCAAATTCATACAAAAAATTGATCAAAACCCAACCCAATCCAAATGAATAATCACCGAGTCAATTCAAAACTGACCCATTTTATTTTTTAACCCAATCCAACCCAATACCCATTAGATCAATTCAAAATTAACCCATCTCATTTTTCAATCCATTGGATATTAACCTAATAGGTGTTTAAAAAAAAAAGAATGTTTTAGCCAATGTATTAACCTAATGGGTGTTAAGAGCATCTCTCTCGGAGGTGATGGTTGTAGCATCGCTAGCTCGTAGTGAAAGACACAAACATAATGTGTTGTCCTTGCTGGTTTTCGCATGTGCAGCAACTCACTTATTTGACCAGAAATTGAGTTGGAAAGTCGTTGTTTCATTGTCCTCGACCTTTCATTTTACGGCTCATGAAGGCTGGAGATCGATAATAGAAGACTCATCTCTGCGTCAAAAGACATGCGATGACTCACAAACATCAGATGCCACTTTGATGCAAAAATAACCTCACCTTTCGATCATTTCTCCGTTATCCCTAGCAAGGATTCCAATTAAAATACAATTTGCCGATGCTAAATAGAGAAGAAAAAGATCAAAAAATTTACCGAATGAGGAGGTGGTGGAGGAGACTTATGTGTGAGTTGTGTGTGTTTTGTTATTCCTATTGTTAATTATGAAAAATTCGAGAATGAATGGTTGTTTAAGATGATTTCGGTTAATGTTAATGCTTAATAATCAAGTTTATTAACTTATCACATTTTGTTATGTAGTCCAGTTAGGAAAATTAAATGGCGAGTTTTTAAAGAAATTGGGAAACAAATGAATTTAAGTGAAAGAAAATAAACAAAAAGAGAGAAATATGAAAGACATACGGCAGACTGATAGATCTGAAAGACACAACTACGTATGGGTTTTTAACAAGTAGAGGTGTTAAACTAGGAAGGTGGAAATTCATAAAGTGTGAATTTGTTGAATTTCCATATGCATTCCTCAATCTTCGCATGGCATCTTCGAAAATCGAGGTAGTATCATCAGAATCCATAGCGTAGCCAGACCAAGCTTCAAATGGTGATGCACCCACTGTGGTCGATGTTTATTCTGCTTCTACTTATGGAGATTTTGAGAAATTGTGCAAATTTGTTGAGTAAGATGGTGTTTCTCTCTCCGACCCTGATGGTAATGGCTACTACACTCTTCAATGGGCTACTCTCAATAACTTCACTGATATCGCATAGTACATTATCTCTCATTCTTGATAGTTTTTTTTTTTTTCTTTTTCGTAAAAATTAATTTCATTCAAAAGATTATCCTCAACCTAAAGTAGCTCCTTTATAGTCTCATAAGTTTTGATAGCCCACCAAATATCTCTTTAATCTAATAAATTTAAATTAATTTTTAATAAAATACATGAACTAATTTTTTTTATTTAAATTAATTTTTAATAAAATGCACGAATTATTTTTTTTATTTAAATAAATAAGTTATTATAAATAATATTTTTATAATAATTTACATTAAATTTATAAATTAATTTAAATTTATTTAATTCATTTGAATGTTAACTCATTTATAATTTATATTTTATTTATGATTCAATTGATTAATAATCCATTCATTAATGACCAACTCAAATCCATTCAATTTATTTATTTATTACCTCTGCATGAATCGTGCTATACCTTAACTAAATAAGGCCTGACTGTTTTGTTCAGGTCTTCTCTTTACTTATTAACTGTCTCTTCGTACTCTATAGAATTTTGATGTTTATATTTCGATTCTTTCATAGAGAGAAGATGTTGAAACTGAGCTGTATTCTGCCGTCGCCACTTCTAGCAAAAGCTTTCAACTTCAAACCCTAGATCTGCTTTCACTTCCCTGTAAATCCATGAAAGAGTTTAAGGTGAATCCGGTAAAAGTACCTGGAAGGGTATGGATAAAGATTCAAAATCGATGGGTGTCTTCAGTAGTAGAAATCACATCTCTTCCAAGGGAAGATAAATTCAAGATTTCGATGGTTGTTAAAAAAAGGGCAAAAATATTAAATCTCTCAATTATTCGCTGTACATCACAAATTTGAGGTTGCAACCTAATCCACCAGAGGCACCACGCTCATTGCAAACTGGAAAGCGGCCGCAAAACTTCCAGATGCCATTCCAGCCACAAATTGAAAATAGGCTTCCAGTTGGATGAAAAATAGCGGGTCAGAGTAAACAAAGAAAAGAATGGACCGGCCACTAAGACTGGAGAACCTAATCCAAAACCGGCCGCCACAACTGAGGCAACCGACAAAACTCCAGCCACTAAAACAGGAAAAAAGTAAGAAAAAGCCTGTACCTACTAAACCTAAAGCCAAGCCTACAGCTGCTGCCAAGCCAAAGGAAACCAAATCGAGATGGGTTTTTGGAAATAAAAGGCCAATTAAACAGCAGTAGAGAACAGAGGAAGCAGAGTAAATTTGACCATGGTGATTGTTGAAAAATGACATCCATCCAATTGGTAAGCAAGGCAAAATCAGGTACAATCTTCAAAATCTTCTCTTCACTTGAGTGCTTCTGATTTTGCTCAATTATGTGCTTCTACAATAAATCCTATTGCTTGCAAGAAATGAAGAAATCAACTTTGAGAAAATTAAATGAATAGTCTAGTATGGAGGCTGTGTTTCAAAGTAGGAGGTAAGCTTAACTTATGCATTAAAGCTGAAGGTTTGTTGCCAGTGGATTTTGTATTGCTAATGAAACTTTTAAATGACATCTATTTATTTGCAACATCCTGTTAGAACCAAATTACTGGTTCGTTCTTTCTTGAGATATGAAAATAAAAAATGGATGCTACCTCAATTGAGGAAATATATTTTAAGCAATGCAAATATGTTGCTAATTTTAAATTACTTTATACATATTATGGTTTGTCGAAAGTTGTCGCTACCATCCGCAAACAAAAATGCACAAAATGTAACATGCTCAATCTTACAATTTTGGTATTGTCAAAGTTATGTGATTTAGTAATACTATTTTAAGAAACCAGAGAAAATAAGTGCATCACAACACACTTCTACGTTGATTTGGTTGTATTCCTATTTTTAATAAGAGTAGAAAATGCATTTATGCGTTAAGGTATGAACTTTAAACTATGTTTTCAATATTGCGATTTAGTGGTTCTTTTTGGATGGGAAAAAGCTCTGCAATTGAAGGGATAACTTTTGTTGGATGGAAAAACCAATATTTGAGTTTAACAATTAATTAAGATAAAATTAGTTAGAATATAGAGCAAAGTTATCTTACCTGTATATGCTGCTGAAGAAGACAATTAATGTCTAGCTAGCGGTGGAATTTAGTCATACAGAATAGCAGTGGCATAAGAAATGCCTTCTTATTCTTCTATCGCTCATTATTGGTAACTTGAGTTAATTTCAAAATGAATTGATTAGAATTTGTTTATATTGCATGATATTTAGAGTGTTATTGAAATGCCAGTCAAACAATTCAAATGAAAACATACTGGGAGTTAGCCTATTTTGATACTGGGAGTTGCAGCATATTGTTATCATGTATATTATTTGTACAAACTCACCAAACAAAGGCAGGATTTGGGACAGAAATTCTTCCTGGCTTGGGTTGGATGGCCATCAAGGGAATGAAATACAAACTCATACTAATCCGAAGACAAATGGTGAAGATCGCTAAGCAAAGCATCGAACAAAAGCCAGTGATTCTAAATTATATGGGAAGATGTAGGCTGTTTTCATTTAGATGGATAGCAGCTTTCCTACAACAATGGCTAAAGAACTGGAAGATTTAAAAGAAGCAGTGATGAAAGGGGAAAGCGAGGAAGACTGCCAGCATCTATAGTGCCTTTGCCATCATTGGTTGAAGTGGCAACATTTCTTACATGGGATTCCAATATGCACTACCATACAAGCGTCATTCTTCACAAAACTGCTTGCCAATTGTGAAACATCAGGTTTGGATTATAAAGCCACCCCTATAGTCCCTGCCAAAAATTTCTTTCAAGTGTGTTTCTAAAGAAAATAATAAGTAAATTCTTTAAACAATTGATAAAAGAAAGAGAGTGTCCTTTGAGAATCAACCATGAGTCAGGCACTCTAAAACCATTTATCCTTTGCAGGCAAACTCGAGTGCCTCTATTTGCTTTTGATTAATGTTTCTTATTTTTAATTTAAATTTGTATAGAAATTAAAGATAGCGAGGAGATTATCTTGCCTCACTATAGGCTAATGAAATGCTGGATTATATCAAATGAAATGGTTTATTCAGGGATCTACAATACATTGAAAAAGAATTATATTTGATGATTAAGTGATATGTTTTCCTTGGTTTTACACCTAAAAACACAGGAGAGCAGACTTATACTAGCTTACTTAGATCCAAGGTTCAGTGAACTTAACTAGAACATCGTCCATGAAATGGCACATGAGGAATGGCATATGAGATGAACGGTCATCAAGATCACCATTAGGGCATCACGGTTACTAGGTTTTTAATAGTAACCGTGAGATAGCCCAGTTTTTAGTCCAGACCCAAAATCCATCCTAGCTCATGGTTATTATGATTTTGATAATAACCATGTCCTCTTTTCGTAGCTTTACTTCACAGTTATCACCCTATACTTAGTAACCGTGAGGCAGTCCGTCTTTAATCTAGTACCGAAATGCAACCTACTTCATGGTTACTATGAATTGGGTAGTAATCGTGATCTCTATTGTATAACTTGGGTCATGATTACCATAATTTTGGTAGTAACCGTGACCCTCCTTTGTATTTTAATACTTAGAATTTTATGATCCTATATGGTGCCTAAAACTACCTAAACCCTTCCTAAGCTTGTAAATCATTTTAAACTTAAAAGTATAGGATAATATACCCCCTTAATCATATAAATTGAAAAGGAATATGAAGGAAAAAACATTGTAATACATAATATATGTACATGATTGCTTGAATATGGTTGCATGAATGTTTATAATAGCTATTTGTTAGTAACTGTTAGTTACAAAGCTATATGATGATAAATTTGAGTTAGTTTATCTTGTGTCGAAATACATTAATGTGAATTAAAGACATATGTGATATAATTGTTGCCTGTATATAAAATTTGGTGGTGGATAGATAGGCATGTCTATAAGGTTACTGTCACAGCTACTATAGTCTGGCCCATTTGGATCCACAATTTGTCTCTAAATGAGACCACAGTTCTGACCTAGTTGGCTCCACGGATTTAGTACTTTCAGGGTATTTATATGTTTGATACCTTCGGGTATCCACAACACCACTTATCCACACTTACAGAAATTTAAGCAGGCAGTTTATACAATGAATGGCATGCATACATAGTTTGTATTCTTTTATTATTATGATTAAATGATGCAGTTATTGCTTCCAATAATGTACATAGTATTATTTCTTATTGAAGTGAATGCATTTTCTTTGTTATTAATGTTGCATGCTTGGTGATAACCACTATGAGTGGTTATCAACATCATTGTTTTGGTTTCCCACTAAGTTTTATATCTTAACACGGGTATTTATCCGTGTAGGTTCACAGGCTAGACCTTTTTCTTCAGGGATAAGCCAACAATTTCAGAAGCCAACATCAAATTAGGAAGAATCATTTTGATGTATGAGATTCTTGTATTTTTTTATTAGACTATAATGTAACTTGTATTAGAGTGATGTAATTATCAAATTTGTAATTATAACCCAACATGGTTCTAATGTAACAGATCTTAACTTATATGACTTGTACAATATATATACCTATATCGATATTACATCTTTAACAGATAATTCACATGCTATGATACAGGATAGTTTAATAGATTGTTATAATTCCAAGTATTATGGATTAATGAAATGTAATTAGTAACAGAAATTAGGTTAATCTAGTATAGTCATTACATTTTTGGTATTAGAGCGCTTTGGTTTAGGCGGTTCTGGCCTATAGGAATTTATATGTTTATAGATATAGAATTCTTATTGATATTGGCTTATAGTTGTTGTCCCTATATTTGTTTTGATATAGTTAGATATGGAAGGAAATCGTAAAGTGGTAGATGAATCGGCTGAAAGCAATATACCTAGATAATCGAATCCTTCTCAGCCTGAATCTTTGGCATCCACTCGAGGTGGTGTAGCTGTTGCTAAGCCTGGGGAAATACTATTGAAAATTTTTCATGACATGGCTCAGATTCTACAAAGGATGACTACACCAAAAGCTTCTATTTCTGATATCAAAAAGCATGGTGTAGAGAAATTTTTGGGTACTACTTGTGAGGAGTCTGAGAAAGTTGAGTTATGGCTTAAAAGGCTAAAGCGGGTATTTACAGAATTGCAGTGCCCGGCAAATCAAAAGGTGACTTGTGCTTTGTCCTTACTTCAAGGAGTAGCTTATGATTGATGAAAGCTAGTGCAGATACAACCTCAGCTACCTGATTCCCTCTCTTGAGAATTCTTTGTAGTAGAATTTAAAAAGAGGTATCCAACTGAAGCGTACAAGGATGAGAGGTTAAAACAGTTCTTGAACCTAAAACAAAAAGGTATGTCAGTGGCTGATTATGAAGCAAAATTCAATCACTTGAGTAAGTATGCACCCAAGCCCATGTTGACTGAGACTTTCAAGTGTCGCTCGTTAAATGACCATATCTGAAAACATTTGATAGGGCCTATCTCTTCACACTCAATGGATTATCATCAATTGGTTCAAGCAGCTATACGGGTTGAGAAAGAGGAGAATGCTAAAAGAGAAAGAGAGCAGAGAAGAATAAGTTTCTCTCGGGGTGGTTCTTCATTAGGAAAGTGATCTAGAATGACTTCAGGAGATCAACCACTTCTGAAGTTTCCAGCTGATTTGATTGTTTTACCTTTCCATCAATTTGATGTAATTCTGAGCATGGAATGGTTGTCTAGATACCAAACCATAGTGAATTGTAAAGCTAAAACTGTGGTAGTTAAGGATGCCAGGGAAAAAGAGACATTGATTCAGGATATTAAATCTAAACCCTTAGCCAATGTCATATTTGCTATGAAAACAAAGCGGTTTCTTAAAAAAGGATGTGAAGCATTCTTGGCTTTGTTACTTGATTTTAAGAGAGAGATAGTTAATCTTCAAAATATTCCAGTAGTTAGTGAGTTTCCTAATGTTTTCTCCGAAGAACTTCAGGTTTACCACTTGAGAAAGAGGTAGAATTGTCTATAAAAACTCTGCCTGGAATTGCTCCCATTTCTCGGGCATCATATAGAATGGCGCCATTAGAATTGAAGGAGTTAAAAGTTCAATTACAAGAGTTGTTAGACAAAGGCTTCATCAAGCCTAGTGTGTCACCTTGGGACGCACCGATGTTGTTTGTCAAGAAGAAGGATGGCACCCTAAGAATGTGCATTGACTATCGGCAGTTTACACTACAAAAAAAAAATGCAGAATAGCGACAAAAATTTGCAACAATAAAATTCGTTGCTAAATTCACAATATAGTGACAACATTGTGACAAAAAATGACTTTCGTCGCTAATTTTGAAAGATTTGGTGGAAAAATAAATATTGCGACAAATTAGCGATAACAAATATTTATTATTGCTAATATCAGGCGGCAAAAATTTGGCGCAAACAATTGCGACAACAAAAACAAATTTGGTGACAACATTGTTATAGCTACTTAGCGACAACAAATTTGTAGCTAATTGGTGACAAAAATGTTGTCGCTAATTTAGCTAAACATACTATTACATACATATAGCTCTATTGGTGACAACATTGTTGTAGTTAATTAGCGATAAAATTGTTGTAGCTAATTGGCGACAACAATATTGTCGCTAATTTAGCAAAATACTATTATGTTCATATACCTATATTGGCGACAACATTATTGTAGCTAATTGGCGACCACATTGTTATAGCTAATTTGACAATAACAATGTTGTAGCTAATTTAGCAAAAAACAATTATGTTCATATACATATATTGGTGACAACATTGTTGTAGCTAATTGACGAAAACATGGTTGTAGTTAATTTGACGATAACAATATTGTTGCTAATTTAGCAAAATACAATTATATTCATATATCAATATTGGCGACAACATTGTTGTAGGTAATTTGATGGCAACAATGTTGCTAATTTGGCGACAATAATTTTGTAGCTAATTTGACAAAATACAATTATATTTTTACACCAATATTGGCGACAATATTATTGTAGCTAATTGGTGATAACATTGTTGTAGCTAATTGGCGGCAATATTGTTGTAGCTAATTGGCGACAACGTTGTTCATTAACTAGTTGGGTGTATTGAGATCTTAAAATCTAATTGCACACTCATTACAGTATTTATGTTGATGGACTAAAAAAGACAACCTCACATCATCGATGTGCAAATTGATGAAGTTCTTGAAAATGAATTTGCTAACTGGTTTGATGAATTTGTAAGTTCTATTTTATAATTAGCAAGTTGATCACTTGTAAAAAAGTAAAATAAGTTATGTAACAAATATCTGTCATTCAAATTGAAATTAACTCATTTCTTTTTATTGTTTTTAATAGGCAAGACATAATGACATAGATAATGATTGCCTACAGCAGTTGGCTAAAAAACCTTTGAGATTTGTCAATAGATACAAAGTGTATTTTGTGAATGGTTACAAGTTTCACACAATGGGACATGCTTCTACAAAAGCTACAATGAATAGTGGAGTTTGCATTCAAGGTTCTCACTACAGTGAATCTGTACTAGGGGATTACTATGGAAGACTAACGGAAATTTTAGAGTTAGAATACCCAGGATTACCAATTAAAAGATTGGTCTTATTTAACTGTGAATAGTTTGATAACACCCCTAATGTTGGAACTAAGGTGCATGAAGGATACAAACTTATCGATGTACATAGTCGTCGTCGATACAACAAGTATGAGCCTTTCGTGCTAGCAATGCAAGCAACTCAGGTGTATTACATGTCATATCCTAGCAGACGAAGGGATAAGGTTGACTGGCTTGCAGTTGTGAAGGTAAGGCCTAGATCAATGTTTGATTTACCAGATGGTGATAAAAGGACACATGTTGCTTTTCAAGAAGATGAAGCACACGAAATCGATGCCATAAATTTGGAAGAGGAACAACAATTCCTTAATGATACAAATAGGGTTTTATTAGAGCTTGATGAAGGTGTTGAAGAAGATGAGGAACCAGAATTGACCTTATCAAGCGATGACTCTAGTACCGATGAAGAGAATGATTATCATTCTACTGAAGATAGTGAATAATTTTGTATGTATTATTATAGTGGACAATGATTGCATTCTCTTATCACTAACATCAATAGATATCTTATTTATTTATTTTTTTTGTAGATATGTTAAAAAGGAAGCATGTGCGAGTAGCAGTGGTTCGCGGAGTTAATGCACGGCATAATCCTTTCACCATGTCACTTGCAAAGAAAGTAGGAGAGAGACAACAATCGGTGCAACCTTCATCTAGTGCACCTTCACAACCTCCAATGGTGCAACAACCGATAGCAAATAAAAATGCATCTTCTCCGCCTTTAACCCCAACTGATGAATCAAATCCACCTGATACGATACCTCAAATGCCCCAAGCAACAGAATCTACACATGATAGTGGAGATTCACAATACTTTGCTAATTAAGATTATAATGATGGAACTCCTAATCCAAAAGAAATTATCATCGATGAATCTGGAAAGATAAAAGTCACCATTTGAGATGGAAAGTGAGAATTACAAAAATTTAACTATTTTATTATTGATGATTCAGGGAAATTAAGGTATAGTCCATGTTTTTAAGCAAACCATTTCTTATTTATATTAATTGTTTTTTTCTATTAACATTATTGATGTATTTATCTTTTTTTATTCTACTCAGATTTTTAGAGCCAAGCAGTAAGTGGTCTCGCAAAATGCGTAGGATTTTTGAGGAAAGGCTAGAAGAAGGGGGATTACGTTGGTCAACCATCAGCCAAGAGACCAAAGATGTATACTTTGAAGAGTTTAAGGTAAATCACTACATTTTTAAATTAAATATCTATATAGTTTCATTGATTATTTATTGCATTTATTATAATTAAGCTTATACTTGTTGAATATGGATGTAGAAATTTTTCTATTAGGATCCATTACAAGAACAATTGGTCAAGTTTGTTTGGAAGAAGAAGGCAGCTATTAGATATGCTGATTTTATTTCTAAGATGAAAAAGAGAAACTCGTCCAAATTATGTGCTAGAGTCTGTTTGGACCTCATGGATAGAGATGTGGGGTCGTCCAGATATTATCAATATATTAAAACGAAATTCAAAAAATAGACGTGGTAATGAAGATGCGGCTCCCTTATCATGTCATGTTGGAGGGTCTGTCTCGCTTGCCGTGCATATGAAACATTTGGTAAGTGGAGCTACTTTCTTAGTAATGATCAATAAGTTGATGTGGAAGTTGATTATAAAATGGAATATGCTTGAATTGATGATTAGATAAGTTGCTTTGAAGACTAGAAGTAGCCAAATTCATTGTTATAAATTTATTGATCTTTATAGAAGTGTAAATGTGAATTTTTATCAGGTTTGACAATTTGGATTTGTCTTAATTTTAGGGAAAATGTTGTCGAATTTTATACATCTGAGTCTATTTTTTTAATTTTTCATCTTTCACTGTATTTTAGGCTAAAAAGAATCGACGACGGCCTACTGCTTGTGAAGTCTTTTTGCACACCTATACAAAGAAGAATGATGGATAATATTTTGTTAATAATAGATGCAGGGTGATATATGTAAGTGTTAATTGATTTATTGTAGATGTCAATATACATATAATTATAATGCATATTCTAAGAATTTATTGAGCTTCATTGTAATTTTTAATATGGATTTTCAAGATAAAATTATGCAACATAGGTTGGAGAGATCTCAAAGTGAAGGTGAAAATGTTGATGAGAATCAGATATACTTGGATGCAGTAGGGGGTGCACAGAGAGGAAAAGTGTATGGACTTGGAGCTGCAGCAAGTCAATATTATGCAGAGGTTAGCACTTGTTCTTATTTTGCTTTTGAAGAACATGCTACAAGAGAAATGGAGGAGAGGTTTGAGCGTCTATCCACCATGAGGATTGATCTTCAAGTTCAGATTCGTGCTGAGCTTGAATAAGAGATAAATCAGTGTGTGGAGCAACAGGTGGAGCAGCTAGTGGAGCAGCGGGGGTCGGACAGATCCAGCAGCAGATGGAGACACAGCAGCAACTTTTCCAGCAGCGAATTGAGGAGCAGATGCGCCTATTGATATCTCGTACTGACAGGACTGATAGTTAAGGTTTTCACTGCATTTACACAGAGTCAGAAATACTATTTTGCCTATATTATAGTTATAATTATATATTAGGATATTTTGTATATCATTTGTTACTGCAATATATGCACTTATTTTTTTGGATATACAATTAATTTTGATATGCACTTGTAAATAACCTTATATATATATATATATATATATATATATATATCATTTATTACTGCAATATATGCACTTTTTTTTTTTTGATATACAATTAAATTTGATATGCACTTGTAAATAACCTTTTATATATATATATATATATATATATATATATATATATATATATATATATATATATATATATATATATATATATATATATATATATATATATATATTGAGCAATCTAAATATAGATTTATCATTTGTAGTTTATTATTTGAATGATTAAATCTCTATATTAATTTAATAAATTAAAAAAATTTCAATTTACCAATGGATTAGCATGTTTGGATACCTGCTATTCGACTACAATTTAGTCATAATATAATTCTAGCTAATTTTGTGAGAGGACATTAGCGATAAAATATTTGATGCTAAATAAAAGGAAACATATCGTTGCTTTTAACATTGACATTGTCGTAGCAATACAGCAATGATTGAACTGTAGCAGCAAAAATTAGCGTAAACAATGTCGTAGCAAAATTGCGACAGATATACTGTCGTTGCAAAATTAGCGTGAATAATGTCGTAGTAAAATTGTGATGATTAAACTGTCATCGCAAAAATTAGCATTAATAATATCGTAGCAATATTGCGACGAAAATACTGTCGTCGTAAAATTTAGCATGAACAATGTTATAGCAATATTGTGACAACATTGCGAAGAAAATATTGTCGTCAAAAAATTTTGCTTGAACAATGTCGTAGCAATATTGCGACGATAATAAAATTTTACATGAACAATATCGTAGCAATATTGTGACGAAAATATTGTCGTCGCAAAATTTTGCATAAACATTGTTGTAGCAAAATGGCGACAAATATTTAGCGACAACGCTCTTTCGTAGCTAAAATTTGGCAACGACTTTTTGTTGTTGCTAAATTCTGCTATGACTTTTGTTTCAAAATAAAATTCATCGCTAAGTTGTTGCTAAACTAATTTAGCGACGAAAAATTATCAGTTAGCGACAACTTTTGTCGTCGCTCATTTGCATTTTTTTTAGTAGTGTTAACAAAGTAACGGTGAAGAACAATTATCCGCTACTTAGAATTGAGGATCCGTTTGATCAATTAAAAGGTATTGGCATGTTTTCTAAAATTGATTTGCAGTCGCGATACTATCAACTGCAGGTTAAGGATGTAGATATTCCGAAAACTACTTTTAAAACTCTATATGGTCATTACGAATTCTTAGCAATGCCTTTTGGGTTGACTAATGCACCAGCAACCTTTATTGATTTGATGAATAGGGTGTTCAGACCCTATTTAGACCAATTTGTGGTGGCATTTATCGATGACATACTGGTTTATTCTTGCATTAAAGCAAAGAATGCGGAGCATCTAAGAATAGTATTGCAAACTTTACAAGAAAAATAGTTATATGCAAAGCTGAGTAAATGTGAGTTCTAGCTTAAAGAAGTTTCTTTTCTTTGGCATGTGGTATCTTCAGAAGTGGAGGCTGCCTCGAAGTGTGCCAGAAGTCCGAAGTTTATTAGGCTTAGCTGGCTATTATAGAAGATTTGTGAAAGGATTTTTAGTTATTGCCTCTCCGTTGACTAAGTTGTTTCAGAAAAATACCATATTTGAATGGATAAATCATTGTCGAGCAAGTTTTGAGCAGCTAAAGAAGATGTTGACGGAAGTCCCAGTTCTTACCTAGCCAATATCGGGTAAAGAATATGCTATGTATAGTGATGCATCAAAAAATGGCTTAGGATATGTGTTGATGCAGGGAGGTAAAGTAGTAGCTTATGCATCAAGGTAGTTAAAGCCTCATGAACACAACTATCCAACTCATGATTTAGAGCTGGCAGCTATCGTGTTTGCCTTAAAGATATGGCGATATTATCTCTATGGTGAAAAGTGTAGAATTTATGTAGATCATAAAAGTCTTAAATATCTGCTTACCCAACGAGATCTCAGTCTAAGATAGCGCAGATGGCTGAAATTGTTCAAAGACTATGATTTTATAGTTGATTATCATCCAGAAAAGGCAAATGTGGTGGCTAATGCACTGAGTTGGAAGAGAGCTTTATTGTAAGAAGCCCACAATATTGTATTCACCATGCATCCCGATGGCAACAAGATGTATTGGGATCTAAAATAGTTTTACTAGTGGCCAAGAATGAAGAGAGATGTAACTAAATACGTCTCCAAATGCCTAACATGTCAACAAGTAAAAGTGGAGCACCAACTTCCTTCGGGACTACTGAATCCCCTTCCCATTCCTCAATGGAAGTGGGACAATGTTACCATAGATTTTATCACAGGTCTACCCACTACTCAGAAGAAGCATGATGCTGTGTGGATTATAGTAGAAAGATTGACCAAAGTGGCTCATTTTATACCTATCCGAACTAACTACTTGATGGATAAATTGGCTGAGTTATATATAGATCAAATTGTTAGATTGCATGGGGTACCAATATCGATCATTTCAGATCAGGATCCGAGATTTACTTCCAAATTTCAGAGAAGTCTACAACAAGCTTTGGGCACAAAGCTTCTTCTTAGCACTACTTTTCACCCTCAAATAGACGGACAATCAGAAAGGATTATACAGGTACTGGAGGACATGCTAAAAGGTTGTGTTCTAGACTTTCCTAGGAGTTGGGATAACTATGTGATCTTGATGGAATTTGCATGCAACAATAGCTATCAAACTAGCATTGGTATGCCACTTTATAAGGCACTCTATGGTTGAAAATGTAGAACTCCTTCTTGCTGGACAAAATTAGCTGAAAGCAAGTTGATGGGTCCCAAAATTATTAAGGATACTAAAGAGAAAATCCAACTTGTCAAGCAAAGATTAAAAAAAGTATGTGATGGGCAGAAGTCGTATGTGGACTTGAAAATAAAGGACATTGAGTACCAGGTTGGTGATGAAGTGTTCTTGAAGGTATCTTTATGGAGAAAGGTGTTGCTGCTTGAAAAGAAAGGGAAATTTAGTCCTAGATTCATAGGCCCTTACAGAATTCTAGAGTAGGTTGGACCAGTAGTATATAGACTGGATCTTCCCAGTGAGTTATCAAAGTTGTATGATGTTTTTTATGTTTCTATGCTCCGACAGTATCGATCAGATGAGTCACATATCGTACCAGTGTAAGACATCAGTGTCAGATCTGACTATACCTCAGATCTAACTATACCTATGATGAAGAGCCTAAGATGATTTTGTCTAGAGAAATTCAACAATTGAAAAACAAAGAAATCCCCCTAGTCAAAGTATTGTGGCAACACCACGGTGTTAAGGAAGCTACTTGGGAGCCAGAAGTAGTTATGCAGGCTCAATATCCACAGTTATGATGGAATATTACATGGTATGCACATAAAGATCAAGCAGCGAAAAACAATAAAAATTTGATCATACATGCCATACAATTCCATGACAAGAATCGAAACATGCAATTTTAGGGTTTTAAAACTTACAACTTTAGATGCCTTTAAAACTTGATTTTGATGATGACCAGTAACCAAGGAGGATATCTTAGCCTTAGACCTTCACCACCAATGCCAAAGAACAGCCTTTACGCTACTCCTCTCTATTCTCACACACACACTTACAAAGATAGCTTAAAAACCGAGATTGCTAGCTCTCAAATTAAGTATTGTGTAATGGCTATGGTTTGAAGCTACAAGACTTGATCTTGTACTTCTTTTAGGTGCTATTAATGCCCAAAAACACAAGGAAGCAAGAAAGAGTTCTTCCCCTTGTGTGTTTCGGCCAAGAGAAATTCTTGTGAGAGAGAGATGTATTTCACGCCAAAACCTAGCAAAAACTAGGGTTTTTCATTTTTCTTTATCAATATATATCATCTAATTATGTAAGTGATTAATCTGAAATCTACTACCTCAAGATAATTTATTTTAGCCTTAATCACTTTCTTAAAATAAGTAATATATATTAATTCAAACTCTTTTGATTTAATCCAAGATAAACCATAAGACATTATAATCAAATTAATCATTTAATTTGGAAATTCACATGTATCGAAATTCCTTAGTATTTAATCTTGGAATTTCGGCTATGTCATCTCTTAATTAAGTGTTTTAATTTGATTTAAATATCATTAGTATTTAATACTCAATTAACTTAATTAATACAAGATAATTAATTAATTGAAATTAAACCATGTGGGCTGAATTTCTCTTTCTCATGGGCCAAGGTCCAATAGCATTTATAATGCCCATTACATACATTAATTTGACTTTAATTAAAAGTCCAAATTAATGCTCAATACTTTATTTAAATATTTTAAGCCCAATGCTTTGTGTGAGATCCTATAGGTCCATTTAATGTTGGCAATGAATTAATGAATTAATTCAAAGGCTATATATATTCTCTAGCAAGATATTATAGCATTCCAAATTAAATGAAAATGCATATGGTATTTAGTGACCTAATGCAATTTTGCATAGTCCCTTACCCATAAATATCAGAATTAATATAAGGCATGGAACTAGTCATCCTTATATATATATATTAATTCCTTTCTTGATATTCTAGTGACACTGACCTCTCAGATAAATAATGATTACTCATTATTTCATCTCGGTATGGCCATAAACTTCTCAGTTCACTGATCAAGTGGTCGATGATATTTTCTCTCTTATAGAGAGGGGTAATCCCTTCACTTCTCTCATGCCCTCTAACATGAATCAATGCATACCCAAGCATACCCGTACTTGTCACTCTGTTGTGAGCATGTTATGTGTATGTCAAAGCACATAGTAATTCATAAAAAGTTTCATAGAGATTTTAGGTCTAAGAACTCCGATACAAAACTTGCATATGAGAAACACTTATGACTTGTACCATGTAGTGTTCTCATGAGTGGATCGAATCCTGATACCATGTTCTAAACATATATCTATGATCTCTGATTGACACTCTTGTCCTTATGATCCGTAAGATAGAACTCAACTTATCAGAGAGAGCATACTAGTCTTAATTCATTTGTTATTCCCATAGCAATGACTGACTAGGGATATTTAGAATGAAGTCTCATTTGTTTCAAGGTCTTACATCCATGTGCCTCACACATGATAACTTAAACTGAAACAACATTCTTGGATAGTTCTATCAATTGATATGCACAGGAATACAATAGATAAAACAAATGCCTCATTTATTAACTAAAGTGTTTTCTTACAATGTATTGGGGCTAGGGCTTACACTAACAATCTCCCACTAGCACTAGTCCCAATTGGGCATAGCCCTAAGACCGAATGCTCTCAAATAAGCTTCGTGCAGATTTGGATGCAACTGTTTCGTCAAAGGATCTGCTACATTATCTTCACTTGCTATCTTGCTAACCTTGACGTCCCCACGATCAATGATTTCTTTGATCAGGTGGTACCTCCTGAATATGTGTTTGGATTTCTAGTGTGACCGGGGCTCCTTGGCCTGTGCGATGGCCCCGTTGTTGTTACAAAAAATTTCTAATGGATCTAGGATGCTTTGGACGACTCCTAATCCGGAAATAAAATTTTTAATCCAAACAGCCTCTTTTGCAGCCTCACTCGCTGCAATATACTCAGATTCTGTAGTTGAGTCGACAACGGTCTCTTGCTTCGAGCTTTTCCAGCTGACAGCACCACCATTCAAAACAAAAACAAATCCAGATTGCAATCTAGAATCTTAAGTGCTGGTCTGAAAAGCAGCATCGGCATAACCTTGTATGACGAGCTCTTCTTGACCACCATACACTAAGAAGTGATCCTTAGTCCTTCGCAGGTACTTCAAAATCCCTTTTACAGCAGACTACTGCTTCTCACCAGGGTCTTGCTGAAACCTACTGGTTATACTCAGTGCATAAGCAACATCCAACCTAGTACATAACATAGCATACATGATAGATCCAATAGCAGATGCATATGGGATTCTACTCATGTTGTCCCTTTCCTCTTTGGTTTTAGGGCACTGTTCTTTAGTCAAAGGAACTCCCAAAGCCAAAGGTATATACCCTTTCTTTGCGTCTCTCATACTAAAATGCTTTATTACTTTGTCTATGTACTTTTCTTGACTTAGTCCCAAAAGTCGACTCGATCTATCTCTATAGATTCGAATACCAAGTATTGTCTAGGCTTCACCTAAGTCTTTTATTGAGAAACATTTCCCTAACCATTGCTTAACCTTTTGCAATGTTGGAATGTCATTCCCAATGAGAAGGATGTCATCCACATATAGGACCAGAAATACTACTATGCTCCCGCTAACCTTCTTGTACACATAAGGCTCATCTTCATTCTTAATGAAGTCAAATTCTCTGACTGCCTCATCAAAATGAAGATTCCAACTTCGGGATGCTTGCTTTAATCCATAAATGGATTTTTAAAGCTTGCAAACCTTTTTAGGATGCTTGGGATTGACAACACCCTCAGGCTGTGTCATATACACATCCTCAAGTAAATTTCCATTGAGGAAAGCAGTTTTGACATCCATTTGCCATATCTCATAATCATGATATGCAGCTATGGCAAGTAAGATACTAATGGACTTGAGCATGACTACAGGCGAAAAGGTTTCATCATAGTCTATACCATGAGTTTATCAAAAACCTTTTGCTACTAGTCTACCTTTATAGGTCTTATCAGCTTTAAGTTTGAATAGCCACTTGCATTCAATTACCTTAGCACCTTCTGGTGGATCAACCAAGGTCCAAACCTGGTTATCGTACATTGATTGCATCTCGGATTTCATGGCTTCAAGCCAATTTTTCGAGTCTGGGCTCTCAATAGCTTCTCGGTAGGTAGTAGAATCCTCACGATCTACTAACTCAATAGTATCACTGTCAATGATTATAAATCTTT
This sequence comes from Excoecaria agallocha, assembly GCA_037975025.1. NCBI lineage: Eukaryota > Viridiplantae > Streptophyta > Magnoliopsida > Malpighiales > Euphorbiaceae > Excoecaria > Excoecaria agallocha. The sequence goes on along the minus strand of CM075822.1, from coordinate 31,020,835 downwards.
ATCTCTCAATCTCCTGACGTACCCTACCAGACCTTCTAGGTTCTTGTGTAATGGGTTCTTGTTACATAACTGGTTGTGAACTTGATCCCATTTCCAACTCATCCTCTATAGGAGTTTGTGGCGCTTGAATTTCTCCAAGTTTTACTTTACTCCCACTATCTTTCTCGAGAAGGAACTCCTTTTCCAAGAAAACAGCCTTGCGAGCAACAAATACTTTGTTTTCGGCTTGTGAGTAAAAGTAGTATCCCTTTGTTTCTTTGGGATAATCCACAAACAAGTAGATAGTGGATTTGGACTCTAGTTTGTCAGATGTTAATTTCTTAACATGTGCTTCACAGCCCCAAATCCTGAGAAACAATATATTGGGTTCTTTCCCAGTCCATACCTCATATGGTGTCTTCTCAATTGCTTTAGTTGGAGTACAGTTTAGTAGAAATGCAGCAGTTTCTAATGCGTAATCCCAAAAAGAGATAGGAAGATTTGCTTGGCTCATCATAGATCGAATCATGCCTAACAGAGTTCGATTTCTCCTTTCGGACACACCATTCCATTGTGGTGTTCCAGGAGGAGTGAGCTGTGAAATAATACCAATCTTTTAGATGACTGTCAAACTCTTGGCTTAAGTATTCGCCACCTTGATCTGATAGAATGGCTTTTATACTTTTCCAAGTCATTTTTCTACTTCGTTCTTAAACTCTTTGAATTTCTCAAAAGTTTCAGATTTGTACTGCATTAGATAGTCATAGCCATATCTACTGAAGTCATCTATGAACGTCACGAAGTAGCTAAAACCACCTCTAGCTTGTGTACTTAATGGTCTACATACATCGGTATGTATAGTTCTAATAAGCCATTAGTCCTTTCACCTTTCTTGTTAAAATGACTCTTTGTCATTTTTCCATGCAAACATGGCCCGCATGTATCATAAGACTCTAAGTCGAATGACCCAAGCACTCCAATTTTGTGGAGTCTTGAAATGCATTTTTCGTTTGCATGTCCTAAACGAAAATGCCAGAAGTAAGTAGGGTTCAATTCATTTGATTTAACCCTCTTTGTATTAATGTTGTATATGGACTCTTTGTTTTGTAAATCAAGGATATAAAGGCCATTTTGCAACATGGCATTGCCATAAAAAATGCCTTGGCAACGAATATGAGCATTGCCATTTTTAATAACAAAATCAAATTCATCCAAATCCAAACATGAAATTGAAATAATGTTTCTGCTCATAGCAGGCACATAATAACAATTTTTCAAAACTAAATAAAGTCCGAAAGGTAAAGTGAGTTGATAGTCGCCTATCTCCATGGCAGCAACTCGTGCTCCATTCCCACACGGAGGTCCACTTCATTCTTCCCAAGTAACCGCCTATTTCTTAGCCCCTGCACATTTGAACAAATATGAGAACCACAATCGGTATCTAATACCCAAGTGGTAGAAATAGAAAGGTTAATCTCAACAACAAAAATACCAGAACTGGATGCCTTGGCTCCATTCTTCTTTTGGTCTTCCTTGAAGAGAGCGTAATTCTTCCTCCAATGCCTTATCTTGTTGCAATGGAAGCAAGTGCTCCCACTCTCTTTAAGCTTCTACGCCTTGGGCTTGGGTTGGGCCTAAGGTGCACTCCCACTTGACTTGAACCGAGCTAGGTCATTATTGGGTTTTGCCTTTCCCTTTCCCTTTCCCTTAGCGGGTCCCTTTTTAATGCCCCCTTGAACCATCAATACGGGATTGGTCTTTCGAATGTTCTCTTCAGCATTCTTAAGCATCCCATGGAGCTCAGTGACTGACTTGTTCATTGCATGCATGTTATAATTCATCACAAATGGATCATAATCATCAGTCAATGATCCTAAGATCAAGTCAGTGGCCAATTCCTTTGGCACTTGTACCTCAAGCTTCTCAAGAGTATCAAGATACCCTTTCATCTTGAGTACATGGGTACTAACAGGAGTACCCGCAGCCATCTTACAAGAAATCAAGGCCTTTGTTGTCACGAACCTCTCGTGATGAGCTTGCTCTTGGAACATCTCCTTGAGGTGCACCATGATCGCATAAGCCTCTTGGTCCATAAATTGCTTTTGCAAGTCAGGCACCATATTGGCCAACATCAGACAGGTCACATCATTGGAGTCACTCTTCTTGGTCTCAAAAGTTTCCTTTTGAACCGTAGAGACATTCCTAGTAGGTTCTTCAGGCAAGGGTGCATCCAAAACATACGACTTTTTCCCTTACTTAACAACTATTCTTAAGTTTCGAGACCAGTCTATGAAATTGGTGCCATTCAATTTGTCCTTTTCAAGGACTGATCGTAATGAGAAATTGTTGTTTAAAGATGCCATTTTTCAATCTACAATAAAATTTAGCAAGATTAAATGAGGTCTTATTTATAATCCCACAAACCGAATTAATATCCCTTTAAATAATTCGCGTTAGTGATTTAATGTGGGCCAAGATCCACTTTTTACAACAACTTATTAGTCAAGCTGAGCTTGTACACCTAACAAGTTAAGTTACTTAGGTAGGAAAAACTCCAATCATGTCTCGTACATGACTCTTGGATCAAACCGGCTAACATCTTAAGATGTTATAGCACGAACCCATTTATTAGTTGCCTTGGTCCAGGCATCCCTTTCCATGTTAAGTCTAACCTACATTCACAACCATTGCCTCACAAAGATAATCGGGCACATCTAGGACCCCTAGTCTACGTGATCGATGATTGATGCCTTGACATGTTTCGAATTAGGAAGGCAACTTTGTGACTTACTATTTTTAGGGATTCATTTTATTAAGGCTTACATGGCATACACTTTGTCATCCATTCATAGCATGCATATATAAATAATTGCATAAAGTAAAGCATGACAAACATGGGCCCAAAAACTTACAACTAAGATTCTATACTATTACATAAGAATCTTCGAGTTGGGCTTCTCCACTCCGGTGGGCTTCATCTTGATTTACAGAGTCTTCAAGTAAATTATATTCTAAGAAATAAATGAAACTTTTACAATAATACATAATGGCTCGCAGGCCATATTTAATTACAAAAACCCAGGCCCTATGAATGCACCATGCATATCCATTCATCACACCAAACAAGCAAATAAATATAAATAACATTCATGGATCAAACAAAGTCCAATTTTAATTAATTTAGCCAAGCCCATTAATGGAAATTGTGTACTTGAACCTTTAAGAGATGACCCTGTGATGGGCCTGGGCCGAAAACCAATGGACTAAATCCTCTTATTGAATAAGTTCTCTTAAAAGCCCAAAACACAAACTAGTTAGATTTGTGCTATAAATCAACTCTAGTATAATTTCCAATTTTGCCATTTTTTTTTAATTTTATGTCATACAGCCCATAAACATTAAAAATACATATAATATGTACCAACATGAATTAAAACACAAAATCATGAAGAACATATATATGATACACGGCATGTATATAAAAACAAACAAACAACAAAACTAGTTGTTTAATGCTTATGTGATGCCACAAATTGCACAAATACTTAAATCAATTTTATGAGTCATTTAATAATTTAAATAAGGTCATAAATATTGATTTAATATTCTATACCAATCTGATCTATATGTGTTTTTAACATTTTAATCAAAACAAAACAAACAATGTTGATTAAACATGTAATAAACACAAACTAGTCATAGTTTTAAGTAATTTTAAAATTAATCAATTAAATTGTCATGGACCAGAATTAAAACCAAATTTAAAATATGTCCAGACATGATATTTAATCTTTAAAAATCACTTACAAACATTCCAAAATCGTTTTTACATTAAATATTTAAAACTAGTTGTTAAACTAACAATTAACATACCAAATAGCACCTAGTTTTAATATTAATATGTACCATCAGGTATTATCAATTAAATCCGACCATTAACAGCTCCTAGAACATCTTAGGACAGTATATTAATATGTCATATTAATTATAATACCCATCTAATCATTTAAAATCATTTTTACATCAAAACAATGCAAAAAACTCAAAACTGCATGTATTTAAAATAATGATTTTTGATTAATTATTTCATGCATCTAAAGCACTAAAATAAGCATGATTAGGCTCTGATACCATTGATGGAATATTACATGGTATGCACATAAAGATCACCCAGCAGAAAATAATAAAAATTTGATCATACATGCCATACAATTCTCTGACAAGAATCGAAACATGCAATTTTAGGGTTTTAAAACTTACAACTTTAGATGCCTTTAAAACTTGATTTTGATGATGACCAGCAACCAAGGAGGATATCTTAGCCTTAGACCTTCACCACCAATGCCAAGGAACAGCCTTTACGCCACTCCTCTCTATTCTCACACACATACTTGCAAAGATAGCTTAAAAACCGAGATTGCTAGCTCTCAAATTAAGTATTGTGTAATGGCTATGGTTTGAAGCTATAAGACTTAATCTTGTACTTCTTTTAGGTGTTATTAATGCCCAAAAACACAAGGAAGCAAGAAAGAGTTCTTCCCCTTGTGTGTTTCGGCCAAGAGAAATTCTTGTGAGAGAGAGATGTAATTCACGCCAGAACCTAGCAAAAACTAGGGTTTTCCATTTTTCTCTATCAATATATCATCTAATTATGTAAGTGATTAATATAAAATCTACTAGCTCAAGATAATTTATTTTAGCCTTAATCACTTCCTTACAATAAGTAATATATATTGATTCAAACTCTTTTGATTTAATCCAAGATAAACCATAAGACATTATAATCAAATTAATCACTTAATTTGGAAATTCACATGTGCCGAAATTCCTTAGTATTTAATCTTGGAATTTCGGCTATGTCATCTCTTAATTAAGTGTTTTAATTTGATTTAAATATCATTAGGATTTAATACTCAATTAACTTAATTAATAGAAGATAATTAATTAATTGAAATTAAATCATGTGGGCTGAATTTCTCTCTCTCATGGGCCAAGGTCTAATAACATTTATAATGCCCATTACATACATTAATTTGAATTTAATTAAAAGCCCAAATTAATGCCCAATACTTTATTTAAATATTTTAAACCCAATGCTTTGTGTGCAATCCTATAGGTCCATTTAATGTTGGCAATGAATTAATGAATTAATTCAAAGGCTATATATATTCTCTAGCAAGATATTATAGCATTTCAAATTAAATGAAAATGCATATGGCATTTACTGACCTAATGTAATTTTGCATAGTCACTTACCCATAAATATCAGAATTAATATAAGGCATGGAACTAGTCATCCTTATATATATTAATTCCTTTCTTGATATTCCAGTGACACTGAACTCTCAGATAAATAATGATTACTCATTATTTCATCTCGGTATGGCCATACACTTCTCAGTTCACTGATCAAGTGGCCGATGATATTTTCTCTCTTATAAAAAGGAGTAATCCCTTCACTTCTCTCATGCTCTCTAACATGAATCAATGCATACCCAAGCATACCCGTACTTGTCACTCTGTTACGAGCACGTTAGGTGTATGTCAAAGCACACAATAATTCATAAAGAGTTTCATAGATATTTTAGGTCTAAGAACTCCGATACAAAACTTGCATACGAGAAACACTTATGACTTGTACCATGTAGTGTTCTCATGAGTGGATCGAATCCAGATACCATGTTCTAAACATGTATCTATGATCTCTGATTGACACTTTTATCCTTATGATCAGTAATACAGAACTCAACTTAGCAGAGAGAGCATACTAGTCTTAATTCATTTGTTATTCCCATAACAATGACTGACTAGGGATATTTAGAATGAAGTCTCATTTGTTTCAAGGTCTCACAACCATATGCCTCACACATGATAACTTAAACTGAAACAACATTATTGGATAGTTCTATCAATTGATATGCACAGGAATACAATAGATAAAACAAATGCCTCATTTATTAACTAAAGTATTTTCTTACAATGTATTGGGGCTAGGGCTTACACTAAAAAGTTTTTCAATATAGGTATGAATTTTGAGGACATATTCTTTAACGGGGAGAGAGTTATAATGCCCTTCATAATACCCTACGAGAATCTTTTATTAATTAATTATTAGATTCTATGCTAAATTAAATGTAAATGACTAGAGAAGGACCTAATTGAAAGATCAAAGGGTTAGTTTTGGGGCATAATCAGAAATGAAGGAAAGTTGAAGACTAAAGAGTTCCATGTAATTGACAAATGGCCCAATAGAAAATGAGAGAAAGGGAGATATTTTGAAAGGTGGCTGGCCACAACAAGGTGGATTTCTTCATTCATCTTTATCCTCTCTTAACCTTAAATTCTCTCTCTCAAACTCTCCATCTCTAGATCTCTTGGATTTTGGGCATGAAGAAAGAAGATTTAGTTAGTTTTGATTGTAAGGTATCTTTGTCTCTTCTTTTGTATGTGTTTTTTATTGAATATATTTATGGGTGTTCATGGTGGTGTTCTTATTTTATAGAAGGAGAAGCTAGCAAGAAGAAGAGAAAGGAAGCTATTCAAGGGTGAAGAGATTTGGAGCTTTCAAAAGGTATGGGAACTTGCATGATTATGTGTGTGTGCTTGAGTTTTTTACATAAAGATTGTCTTTATGGATGCTATTGTATGTTCTATGGATTGATCTTAAGCTTGGAATTGGTTTAGAAATTAAATATGCAAGTTATGTGGAAAGATACAAAAATCTGTTATAGTTTCAATGGACCAGTCTGTACTCTTTTGGCCGAGTTATAGTTATTTAAATGGAAAAATTTCAGTTGTTATAGAAACTAGACACAAATATCTTGATTTTTTTAGAAGAAACTAAGAACTTATTTTCACTATATGATAATGAAAATTTGTGTTGAAATCTGGTTGTGATTGTTGCCCTATTTTTAGGAGCAGCCTGTGGTTTTCTTTGAATATATGAAGATTTATATATCCGATTGAAATTATTTTTGGTGTTTTAAGAACTAGAGACATATGCCTATAACTTTGTAGGAGGGCATATTAGCTGAAAATGTTGTTTTAAAGGTCAAAATTGGCTTAAAACCCGAAACTGAAAAATCTATCATTGGCCAGATTAGGGCATCACGGTTACTAGATTTTTAAAAGTAACCGTGAGGCAGCCCAGTTTTAAGTCCAGACCCAAAATCCATCTTATATCATGGTTACTATGACTTTGATGGTAACCATGACCCCTTCTCGTAACTTTACTTCACGTTTATCACCCTAGGCTTAGTAACCGTGAGATAGTCCGCCTTTAATCCAGTACCGAAATGCAACCTACGTCATGGTTACTATGAATTAGGTAGTAACCGTGACCCCTATTGCATAACTTAGGTTACGGTTACCATGATTTTGGTAGTAACCGTTATCCTCCCATATATTTTAATACTTGAAATTTTATGATCCCATATGGTGCCTAAACCTACCTAGGCCCTTCTTAAGCTTGTAAATCATTTTAAACTTAAAATATTGGGTAATATACCCTTTTAATCATACGAATTGAAAAGGAATATAAAAGAAAAGGATTGTAATACTTAGTATATGTACATGATTACTTGAATATGGATGCATGAATGTTTATAATGGCTATTTGTTAGTAACAGTTGGTTACAAAGCTATATGATAATAAATTTGAGTTAGTTTATCTTGTATTGAAATGCATTAATGTGAATTAATGACATATGTGACATAATTGTTGCTTGCATATAAAACTTGGTGGTGGATAGATAGGCATGCCTATAGGGTTACAGTCGCAGCTGCTATAGTCTGGCCCATTTGGATGCACAGTATGTCTCTAAATGAGACCATAGTTCTGACCCCGGTTGGGTCCACAGATTTAATACCTTTAGAGTATTTATATATTTGATACCTTCAGGTATCCACAGCACCCGTTATCCACACCCACATGAATTTAAGCAAACAGTTTATACAATGAATGGCATGCATACATAGTTTACATTCTTTTATTATTATGATTAAATGATGCAGTTATTGCTTTCAATAATGTACATAGTATTATTTCTTATTGAAGTGAATGCATTTTCTTTGTTATTAATATTGCATGCTTGGTGATAACCACTGTGAGTTGTTATCAAAATCATTGTTTCGGTTCTCCACTAAATTTTATAGCTTAGCACGGGTGTTTATCCGTGTAGGTTCGCAGGCTAAACCTTTTTCTTCAGGGGCAAGCCAATAATTTCAGAAACAAACATCAGATTAGGAAGAATCATTTTGATGTATGAGATTCTTGTATCTTTTTTATTAGACCATAATGTAACTTGTATTAGAGTGATGTAATTATCAAATTTGTAATTATAACCTAGCATGGTTCTAATGTAACAGACCTTAACTTATATGACTTGTACAATATATATACTTATATCGATATACATCTTTAACAGATAATTCACATGCTATGATACAGGATAGTTGAATATATTGCTATAATTCCAAGTATTATGGATTAATAAAATGTAATTAGTAACAGGAATCAGGTTAATCTAGTATAGTCATTACATGATCTCTAGGATAAAAAAAGTAATAGGAAAGCATCAAATAAACATGTTAGAAAAATAAACTCTAAAAAAATAGTTAATGTATGCAGGTAGACATTTCATTTTCTCTCGATCAATGACATCCCGATTTAGGTAATAAAAATTTCAGTCTCTCGCACTACTAAAAAATGCAAATTAACGACGACAAAAGTCGTCGCTAACTAATATTTTTTCATTGCTAAATTAGTTTAGCGACAACTTTCACTTTGAAACAAAAGTCTTTGTAGCAGAATTTAGCTACAACAAGAAGTCGTCGCAAAAATTTAGCGACGACAATATTTTCTTCACAATATTGCTATGACATTGTTCATGCAAAATTTTGCGACAATAATATTCTCGTCACAACATTGGTACGACATTGTTCACGCAAAATTTTGCGATTACAATATTGCTACGACATTGTTCATGCAAAATTTTGCGACAACAGTATTTTCGTCGCAACATTGTTACGACATTGTTCACACTAAATAGCTACTATTCAAGCATGCTAATCCCTCGCTAAATTAAAATTATTTTTATTTTTAAATTAATATGAAAATTTCTTCATTTAAATGAATAGCCATAGATGACATATTTATATTTATAGACTACTTAATATTTAATACAAAATATATATATTAATGAAAAGATTGTTATTTACAAATGGATATCATCGTTAATTGTATATCTAAAATAATAAATGCATATATAACAATAATAAATGTCATACTATATACTTATAACTATAATTTAAATAGATACATTTGCTCCTAAATCTATTGCTAAAAAAAGTTGTTGCATATCCATCTATTGCTGATTGGTCTGACCTGTCGATCCATCTCTTGTTCATGCTCAACTAAAATCTCAACTTAAAACTCAATCCACATAGTGGAAAAATATTGCAAGTACAAGCCATCTGCCCATAGTTTAGTACCTTCCACACTCACCATTTACAAAGCGAAAAGAAGAAGAATTTTCACATTCAGTTAAAAAAAAACCCAATCATGCATGTGCATTACACAAATAATTCTTGTAACTAATTAACAGCAATGCAAGTTTGTTATCTAGTTTCTATTTCCTAGATCAACCATCATATCATAACCAAGAAAAGAAAGCTTGCCTGAATTACGGTATCTGCTGTCCGTGTTACAATCCACTAGCTCCCGATTGCCCTGAAAATAACATCTATAACCTAATCACATCTATAGAGAAAAAATAATTAGGATGATAATCACACTTCAATATACACATCAATAATTAATCAGAAAACAAAGGCTAATGTTGATAATCCATTCAAACAAACGAAATCAAGAACATACAAATAATGGATTACAAAAAACCTTCCCATGTAAAAAATCTGTATAAAACTAAAAAAATTATTTTGATCAAACAATTCCAAAACATGAAGAATGAAGAATAAAGCATGCTTTGGAACTAAACTCAAATTTAGATATCTCTATATGTATTGATTTTCGATGTCCTTTAATATCAGCTTTTATTTTGGCAAGGGCCCTTTTATTAGTGATAATATGCAATCTAAAAAACATCGAGTTTAAATACAAACAAAAAAGAAATAATGTTAATCATTAAATAGTATCTTTCTCATTTATCATTATGATAAACATTATTAATTTTATGCTGAAAGTTATAGAAGAAAATTATTATCTATAACTTTATGTAATTATTATTATTATTTAGTCATTCGATCCTTTAAAATAATATAAAATAAAAAATCATGAAATAATGAACTTGTATTTAAAATACAAATCAGAGAGATATATTATTGAAATTTGAAACATCTCAATTGCATCAATGTTTTTTTTATAGAAAAAGACAATTCAAGTTCATAATTGCAAGCGAACCAACTCAAATATCACAATTTTTTCTTTTTTGGCATTGTAATAAAATGTACCTTTTAAGTTCAATTAACTAGAAAGCAAATTATGTATCCCCAAAAAATCTAGAAAAAAAGTAAATATTCTAAAATTTTCAAAAAAATGAAGAAGTATATTATTAAATTTAAATTTAAAAGCTCACATTTGTCAATTAACATTGTTAATTTGGGGTGAATAAAAAGAATTATCATTTGAATTGCTGTACAATATATACTACATGACAAGTTCAAATAATGGAGATACAGGCCTCCACAATTCTGTCCTAAATCAACAAAAATAAAAGCTAAATGTTCAAGCATTTGTCTATTTTAATAATAAAATTTTATAGGAATTACCATTATTAAAATTAATTAATACGTCAAAATTTGTTATAATCAACTTTAAGATACACATAACATGTTTTAAATGGATACATATTATGACAAGAATTAAAATGAACTCATTGAGGTTTCTATGCTTAGGGTAAAAATAAAAGGAGATAAACGAATAACCAATTACATTTTGAGCAAGCAGGAGTAATACCAGAATAAGCATGCTTTGCAAAATAATTTGCTCGCCACTCGTAAATCCTCAACTTATGGTGCCTAATATTTGCACCAACACAAACAATGTCAAGCATTTTAAGATACTGAAGTAAAACGAGAATTGAATAAACAAAATGGCAGATGATTGGACATATTGTTATCATCCCAACTATTATAATATCCTTGATCAATTGTCACCTATGAAAGACCAAAGAAACTAAAAAATATTAAAATGGAATAAAAGTTACTATAGAAACTACACATTGATAGATTGATGGCATAATCTCATAACAGACATAAAGCAACACACAAGCGTATCAATGGCATAAGTAGCAACTTTGACAGAAACGATAACAATCTCAAACTACAATAGGCAGACAAAGGCAGGAAAACATCACACTCTTCACAAATTAAATTACCCCTCCAAGAGATCTACCTTGCTCTTTTGTGGTTCTTTAGCTTTTCATTCTGCATGCTTAGAACAAACTTCAATGCCAAATAACCAAACCAAATGGAAAATGAACCAGCATGGAGCAGTTTAAATGTAAAACCAACCCAACATAATAATGACCGAAGGTGGTTTTGTACAGCATAGAGCAGTTTAAATACGGTTTGAATTGTTTGTTTATTTATGATTTTTACTCTAATTTTAATCTTATTTTTATATCAAATTTTCATGCTTATAAAAATAAATAAAAGTATAATATCATATAAGAAAATAATTATAAAAAATCCCAAAGTATATGATTATAAAAAATTATATTTATGGAAATGCAAAAAAGCAAAGCAAAGACCTTTTTGAATTTTTGCCGATGCCCACAGCTTCATTAGTAGCTTACAACAGGTAAGTAACATTAGTGATTAAGTGGAGCGCTTTGAGTGTTTGTCCAACAAATGAATGTAAAATGTAGGGATATGATACAAATGTTGGGGAACAAGGAATCTAGTTGTCTGGTGGACAGAAACAACAAGTGGCAATCGCACGAGCTATAGTTAAAACACCAAAAATCTTACTACTAGATGAAGCAACAAGTGCACTGGATGCAAAATCCGAAAGAGTGGTGCAAGAAGTATAGATATAAGTATAGATACTCTAAATAAATAAGTATATTTGAATACCATTCTACTTTATATATCATACTATATTTTCCTTTACTTTGTATGGCTATATTCATTCAAAATAATCCCTAACCAAATTCAAAGCTTCATTATTTTTCTTGCATTCTCTCCAATTACCTCTTACAAGCATTGAAACCCCATAAAGTAGCCTCTACCTCTTCTAAATCATCTTTCCTGCTAAAACAAACATAGCAATGATATCAAATAAAAAAATCATTCTTGAATCACGTCTTCCATAGTTTAGATAGATTTATGTAAAGAAAGAGTATGAGGAACTGAATTCAAAGTCAAAATAGATGATGTAATGAATTCTCTCTTTTTCTCTGTATAAATAAATGATGTGAATTACAAGATTCTTTAGGCATAATAATATGATTTAAGCATCGGATTAAAGAAGTTGACGTGTGTTTGTATTTTAAAAACAGGTGATATCTCATCTCCAAAATTTAAAAACACGAGAAGAGAAGCCCTATAAAAAAAGCACAAGACCAAAATTTTTTTGGTTAATCGTCAATAACAGAAGCCAAACAAGTCACGATCTTAACCCCTATTTAAAAGGTCCTATGTTCAATCTCAGGTGGCTCACGTTCTCTCACCACCATTTCAGATGACAAACTAAAGACAGACTCACCAAATTAAGTAAAATCAATTGAGTTGTATTCCCCCCTATTCGATCCAAACTCACTCATTGCTCTCAGAGGTGAAGATTAGTTCATTTCAGGTTCGGGATTAGAGTGGGGTGAGATGAGAGCCGATTTTGTTCAGGATCGAAACTCACTCATTACTCTTGGAGCCATAAAATCAAAATGAAACCAAAGGCAAAATTCACTATCTTTTTTTCTTTCCTTTAATCACTACATGAACTCTTTAAAATACACAAGCAGAAATAGAGATGTAAGAATTTATCACCTGCCAAAACAAGGCCATAAGCTTCATATGGTTTCATAGCATAGCATATCTGAAGACTGACTAAAAAAAGAAGAGGAATTAAAAGAGGAAGCAGGAGAAATCACCATTTTTGACATGTTTGAGAATTCGAAGACAGTCTAAAAAAGAGGATGAGCAGAGAAGAAAGGAATGAAATATTACCTCTTGATCCACAGAGGAATATAAGAAATGCTAAACCAGTGAACAACCTAATGGGTTTTGTGAAACTGAAAAAGAGTCCGCCACTTTATCCCTCTCAAAAATTTGAGGGAATTGGCTACAACACACTCTATTGCAAAATTGGCTATAACATTTTTCCAATTGGGAATGCATAGATTAATTAATTTAAGTAATGATAATTTAATTTATCTATAGCAAAAATAGAATAATTAAATTTATTAAAATATATAGTTGAACTAAATATAAATAAAATTTAAATATTAAAAATAAAAAACAGAGGCATTTTTAATTAAAATAAATTTATGGGATTAAGTATTTTAGTACTCCAAAAACAAAAATGTTATAGGACAATTTGATTTTTTTCGAAAATAATGAAAAATATGTTAATAATTTATATTATTATTTGTAAAGATAATAATCTAGCTAGTTTCTTTGTTATATAATTAATAATAATTTATATTATTATTTGTAAAATAATAATTAATTCTAGCTAATATTGTTATATGAATGAAATAATACAGAGCTAAATCAGCGACAACGTTGTTGTCGCCAACAGAGGGATATGAAGAGAATAGTATTTTGCAAAATTGGCGACAACATTGTTGTTACTAATTTAGCTACAACGATGTTGTCGCTAATTTAGCTATAATGATGTTGCCGCCAATAGAGGGATATGAAGAGAATAGTATTTTGCAAAATTGACGACAACATTGTTGTTGCTAATTTAGCTACAATGATGTTGTCGCTAATTTAGCTACAACATTGTTGTCGCCAATTTAGCTACAACATTGTTGTCGCCAATAGAGGGATATAAAGAGAATAATATTTTGCAAAATTGGTGACAACATTGTTATCGCTAATTTAGCTACAACATTGTTGTCGCCAATTTAGCTACAATATTGTTGTCGCCAATATAGGGATATGAAGATAATATTATTTTGCAAAATTGACGATAACATTGTTGTCGTTAATTTAGCTACAACATTATTGTCGCTAATAGAGGGATATAAAGAGAATAGTATTTTGCAAAATTGACGACAACAATGTTGTCGTTAATTTAGCTACAACGATGTTGTCGTTAATTTAGCTACAACATTGTTGTCGCCAATAGAGGAATATGAAGAGAATAGTATTTTGCAAAATTGGCGACAACAATGTTGTCGCTAATTTAGCTACAACGATGTTGTCGCTAATTTATGTTAAAAAGATTTTGTCGCTAATTTAGCAACAACATTGTTGTCGCCAATTTTGGTATATGACCATAATTGTATTTTGTAAAATTTGCGACAACATTGTTGTCACCAAATTAGCTACAACAATGTTGTCGTCAATTAGTTACAACAATATTGTCTCCAATATTGGTATGTGAACATAATAGTATTTTGCCAAATTAGCGACAACACTGTTGTCGCCAATTTTGGTATATGAACATAATTATATTTTTTCAAATTAGCGACAACATTAGCTACAATAATATTGTCGCCAATTAGCTACAACAATTTTGTCACCAATATTGATATATGAACATAATTATATTTTGTTAAATTTGCGATAATATTGTTGTTGTCAAATTAGCAACAACCATATTGTCGCCAATTAGCTACAACATTATTGTCGCCATTCGTGCCATAGGTACAGAATAGTATGTTTTAATAAATTAGCAACAACATTGTTGTCACCAATTAGCTACAACTTGGCTATCGCTAATTAGCTACAACAATGTTGTCGCCAAATCTGCTTTTGTTGTCGCAATTATTTGTGCCAAATTTTTGGTGCCTGATATTAGCAACAATAAAAATTTGTTGTCGCTAATTTATCGCAATATTTATTTTCCCACTAAATCTTTCAAGATTTGCGACGAAAGCCATTTTTTGTCGCAATGTTGTCGCTATATTGTGCATTTAGCAACAAATTTTATTGTTGTCGCAAATTTTTTTCACTATTCTGCATTTTTTTGTAGTGTCGATTAGAGTCTCATTTTTCTCGATCGATGAACATTTCGATCGAAATAATTAAAATTCCATACTGATATTCATTTTCCCGATTAATACTAAATGAACTTACAAATCCAGTCCTTCGATTGATGTCTTACTTTCCCAATCAATGGTTGATGTAATTTAATCCCAATCTAAAAAATAAGGACCTTATCATTGATCATAAAATGGTCAAACATCTAAATCCCAAGCCTTCGATCTCATTTGAGAAATGATCGCACTGCTTGGAGGGGGACAAAAGATAGCACATGAAAAATAAAATATAAGATGAGAGCTAAGACCAACCCATTAAAGACCCACTGAAAATGTCCAAATATCAAAAGGCTACAGTTTAAGATTTTGACTTTATAAATAGGGAAAGTTATTTCATAATGCACACACTGAATCTCTCTCGAACTTTCTCTCTTTATCTATTCTTTCTAGCTATCACAGTCGTTAACGTAAGTGTCGCTGCATTAATGCCCGGTCTGATTGGGCTAGTCTCTTTTTTTTTGCAGGTTGTCAAGGCCTTACATCCGATCGAATATCATACTTCCAGTCCAAACACTGTCTGATCTATTTAGATGAACTCTTCTCCTTTCTGATTAACAATCTCTCCTTACTCTATAAAATTTTGATGTTTATCAATTATTTTTTCTTCCTTTATTTATTTTCTTTTTTTATTTAGGTTATTTTTAAGTTGTTTTCTTCCACTGTTCTACACTTATTTATTCTTAATGACAATTATCTATTGGTATATGATAAATCTTTATTTTTTTATGAGCAAATTATTATTGTCATGTTAACAAAAATTGGTAAGCCATATATATCTTTGATAAGCTATGCATTTTTTTCCTTACCTAGACTTTTTTTAAGTTGTTTTTTTATGTGTAGATTATTATTGTCATGACAATAAAAATTGATAAGTTGTCTACTATTCTTTTTTTATGGCTTTTTTTCGTAGAGTTGTTTTCATCTTCGCTTATTTATTCTTGATAGCATTTATCTATTTGGTAGGGGTGAGCAAAGATCATTTAACCAGTTTATGAGTAAAAAAATTAACCAATTCATTAATATCGATTTTTAAAATTACTCATTAATAACCAGTGCGTTACATTCGGTTAATCAGTCTATTGATTTCGATTTTTTGATTTGGTTAACCAATATTTTTTGGTTAACCCTTAAAATTTATAATATAAACTTGTAAAAAAATTAGATAAAGTTCAATTCAATTTCAAATGTGCAAAGTAATTTAATATAAAAATTACGAAATAAATATAATTTATTAGTCAAAATTCATATTTTATAAATTAATAGCTAATATTATAAAATAAATTTGATATTTGTTGAAAATTAATATGCTTGATTTTAAGTCAAATAAAATTTTGGATAATATTAAATGTTATAATATAAATTCTAAAATATAATAAAATATAATTAAATGTTATTAAGTAAAATATGAACATCAATATATGATAAAGAATAACATATATAAAAGTTAATCGGATACTATATATAAATATTATTATATAATTAAAGAGAATGACATAATATAAATTTAGCTTAAAGTATTATATAAATTTTATAGGAAAATATAAAAAATTAAATTATAAAAATAAAAATATATTTTAAAGTATTATTTTTTAAAAATTTTAGAGAGAAATAGAAAAAATTGAAGATATATATATATATATATATATATATATATATACACACACACGAACCAATTAACCATAAACTAACGGTTAATCGGTACTTAAAAATCTAAATCAGAACATTAATAAAAAAATATAAAAATTAAAAATTATAATCGAATCCATTGAACCGGTTAACAATAAAAATCGATTTTATTTTGTACCGATTGTACAGTTAACCATATTTTCTATTGTTTTTTGCTTAATAACAAGTTAACAACAAATTGGAATTAAGAAGTTAATTTTTTCTCTAAAGTTAGAACTAGTAAAAAATAAAAAGATTATTAGGACATGTTTTTAATATTCATAATGGTCATGTGCACATGCACACAAAACTAACATTTAAAAATATTTCATATTTAGAATTTAAATTTGAAATTTTTTATTAAAAAAGAAAATACACCATCAAAAGTACTTATTGACTTGCATTAAAAAAAGTATTTATTGACTTAATGACATTGAACAATCATAGGAGTTTAATTGGCACTTACAACAAAATCATAGTACTGATGTTTTGCTTCAGCAATGGAAAGAAGCATCCCATTCAAAGCCACTGCTGCTAACAGAAACTTCAACATGCCCATTTTCTTCTTGTTCTGTAACCCCAATTTCAGAATTAAAACTTGAATGGTTCTGGATGCAACCTTGTGGATGTCAAGTACGTCCAATTCAATTTTTATAGTGATTAGAATATAATAATATTTAATTTATGTTTGATTTTCAGTTAATATTTACCTTAACGTTCAACCTAATGGTGGCATAACCATGACTATTAGATAAAATTACCAGCAGACGTGATCGCTAGAAATCACGAAATTATTATACGCAAATTTTTTTATACCACCAGCTAGCAATATATATATATATATATATATATATATATATATATATATATATATATATATATATATATATATATATATATATATATATATATATATATATATATATATATATATATATATATATATATATATATATATATTATTGAACGTAATGTGCTCATTTGTATCAGAGCTATACATGGATCTAAATTTTTCTACATTGAATTGAAGTACTGGAAAAAAGATAAAGAACGAAATTGTACTACTGATTTTTTTATTAAAATTGAACCGAATTGAATTGTTGACTTTATTTGGAACGGATTTGAATATTTTATCCAAAATTAAACTGAAAATCGTATTGAACTGTACTAAAATGTTCTGGTACCGAATTGTACCGGAAGAATTGATATTTATTAATTATTATATATAATACTAATAATTTATATATAAATATTATTTATAATTTCTATTCTATATGTATTATATAAATTTAACTTTAATTATTTGCATTATATATTTTAATGCACAAAATTAAGATAATAATTAGCTAATAAATTAAATTAAATAATTTAATTATTATAATAATTATTCTATCTATATAAATATGAATATGTAATTAAAATAATTTATATTTAATTTAATTTCTCTTTAATATCCCTCAACTACTACTTAATTTTTATCTTTATATATATATATATATGTATATATATATAAGCTAAGCGATTTAAAGGAGTTTGGGATACGTCCATAACTCACGAGATGATAAATTGGCCCTAATATAATAGAGATAATATCGGAACAGAAAATAATTTATATGGAATTAGTTCCATATTAGTTTTTCCCTTAATTAGAGAATCTACTATTTATATGTACATTAATATGGACAGTTACATATTAATTTTGTAACTGTTATATTTATTATTTCCTTATTAATATTGTAACTGCCAATTTAATTCATCATTATTAAGAAAATTAAGTATTCCTTAATTAGAGCCCTATATAAGGGCTTAGTTTCTTCATTTGGAGAAGGGGAGAAAGTTAGAGATACCGAAACTCTGTCGATTTGTCTCCTCACACATTCTCTTTGTCTAAGGGGGTTTTAGTTCGTGGATCTATGCTTTCATCTCGTAGTTCGTGATACGTGGGTGATAGGCTTTGCCGGTAATGTGAAATAATCGATTTCTGCTTCTGCTTCAACGATCTGCGCTTCGAGAGATATTTATGTCTACTTCTCGTAATATATCATGATATATATAATTTCTTTCATTGGTATCAGAGCCTATATTTTTGCGTTCTAGCATATCTATAATGTAGATCTATTTTTATGTGAAAATTTAGATATGTTTATAGGATGAATTGATATGCATATTAGATATGTTCTATATGTATTTTTTTTAATTATGGTCTGAATTTTTTTTGTGATTTTTAGACACCAAAATTAAATAATTATTTAAAAAATTATGTAATTAAAATTTCAAGTGGAAATTTTTTATTTTTGACCACACAATTGGACTCAGGAACCTCGAAAATCCCACCCTAAAAAAAATCTGACGCCTAAAACCACCGAAAAGGCGACGCATGGTTTGCATGTGCCACCAGTGTGCTGGGCACGTGCCAGAGGGCGCGTCTCCAACACGCACGCTGAGTCAAACGTCACTCAGCCACGTGGCCCAATAAAGAAGTGACACGTGACATTATGGTGAAGTGACACATGACATTATGACGTGTCAATGGGGTCCACATGTTGCCACGTGGCATGACGTGTCATGCCACCTGGCATCCACGTGGCAGCCTACGGTGCTAACACATGGCTTTGTTGGTGCTAACACATGGCATATTGAGTCATGCCACCTGTTGACACGTGGGCTAATGATTGGATGACATGTGGTAGACCGTGGTTATGCCACGTGTCAATTTTGTCAGTCCACTTTGTCCAAGTGAACCAATAATTGCATGCCACGTGTCACTTTGTCTTGCCACATGGATACACGTGGCCCAGTTGAGTGGTGCCATGTGGCAAAGGTGTTTTGCCTGTGCGTGGGCACGTGAGGGCCACTTTCACCGATGCATGTGGGTGCATGAGGGCTCCTTCGGCTTCAAAATCAGCTTAAATTTTTTTAATCTAATTTTCTTAATTTTTTTGATTTTTTTGTCATTTTTTGAAAATGTTTTAAGAACTAAAAAAATATTTTTTGGATTTTATTCCTATAAAAATTATTTTAAAATTGATAAAAATTAAGAAAATTATTTTTTCTGCCTTCTTAAATTTTTAATTTTGTTTGAAAATTATATTATGTGGATATTTTTTTGTTTGTTGAGTGAAATGAGTTTCAATCATATGTGTGTTTGTACATGAGTGTATTGACTATTTATATTCCATTATGAGTAATAGTTTGTCTTTATCTTTTAGATTGAAATGAGTTTTAATCACAAATGATTGTGCATTAGTGCACTTACTATTTAATTTTTTGTTATGTGTGACAGAAATGGTGAAGATAAAGACTTCTAGATGTCCATAAATTCCTTAAGGAATTATAGAAATCGAACCAAAAGTGCAAACGGTTTGCAAAATAAGGATGCATAAGAAGGTTCGAGCTGATGACATTGGTGCAATTGTGTATTATATTCTGTGTATGCATAAAAAGATGCAAGAGTACATTTAGGCTGATGGCCTGGACCGAGGAGGTGTTGACAAGATTTTGTTTAAGGTGATGAAAGACTCTTTTGAATGCCATCTAGATATGAGAAACTGGTTAGTTGATGCTTGGATCAAGGAAAATGGAATTTATAGGAAAACCATTATCCAGTTTTCGTATTTAGTGACCAAAAGAGGAGTGTTGAGAAGCAACATTAAATCTAGGATGGTGCTCAGAAGTGGACGTCATGTGTATCGTCTATGGCTTCATCATCAATTTTATGGCATACCTCTCGATTTGTTCGAAAGGGTCGAGAAATCATTTCCAGTGATGAGACTAGTTTTGTCACATTCTAAGTTCCTTGAGTTATTGACATGGGTGTCAACTTATTAATGTTTAACGGATTTGTGGTTAGGATTTATGTTTCCTATTACTAGATTAAAGACAAGTGTGTTTTTATCTTATTTTAAATATTTTCTTTTTTTAAGATTATTGGATATTTAATGATTGATTAAATAAATGAGTTTATTTATCTTTTGGATATTATATTGGCATTTAACATTTATTATGAATGTGTTTATTTTATTGTTAATTGCTTAGCAATATTTTATATGTAAAATGATTGCATGATAATTGAGTTAAGACTTAGATTATCTTACATATAATATCTTGAATTAAGTTTAAGAACTTAATGCCCAACAATCGACATTTGCTATGCATGAAATTTTAACCTATAAGGTTAAACATTAGGACTTAGAGGGTAATTGGAAACTTTAAGTAACCTTTTAGAATTTGGGCCCCATATACAGCTTTATTAGGTTAATTTTTCAAATGCATAGTAAATAGCATGTATTGCTTAATCTCCTTAATATTTTACAACTATTACTCCACAGTGATTAAAGTATCCAAATGAAATATGTACATCCAATATGTACTTGAAAAGCAAGAGGTTATAGAAATCTTAAGTTTGATTATGATTGAATCTAAGCATGACACCATAATCTAGAATAAGTAGGACCGATATGCCTATGTGGCATGGAAAAGAGATGTTCCACTGCTCATACCATATTGCTAACTGCAAATGGATGATGATATTGCTAAGCAAATTTCGCAAGTGTCAAAATGTAATGGATCTATGGCTCGCTTTGCTAAAACAAAATTCGGGGATACATTTCTGACTCAGTTTCGATCATTAGTGATCAAATTTTTAATACTAATCAGAAGAGTCTGATCATATAATGTGAAAACGTCTAAGAGATGGATAAGATGATATGTGAGCTTAGTGAATCTGATCATAAAATGATCAATGAGCAATAGGTCCAAGTTATTATCCATTCTTTACCCTAAAGTTGGGAGCATATGAAGATGCAACTAACTCATATGGATAAGATTAAGACATTTAGGAATGTCGCTTGTCATTTTGAGCTTGAAAAGGACTGTATGGTGGTGATTAAGATCAATACTGTAGTGCACATGGCACAGTTTTGTTCTAGTAGAATAATTTATAACCAGGACAAGAATAAAAGCTCTAGTGGTAAGGGTAAAGAAAAGGCTCGAGAGCCTAAAAGGAAAAAGATAAAATAAAATCACATAAGGTCCAAAGATAATAAAAGATAAATATTTCAAGAGTGAAATATTTCTTTAACTGTCAATAAAAAGGATCACTGTGTAAAAGACTTTAATATGTCCCAATAGGTACACTATCTTGACTCATGAGTGAGTGATATCTATGTATCTAGTCATGTCTTTTTACTAAATTTCATCCTTTGTGGGTGATAGATCCAGAAATAATAGACCTTGTGACAAAAAGGATTAAGATTCTTTTGTTTGGTTAGTTTCTATTTTTGCTTTAATGACACTAGGTTTCATTTACATTTTAAGGATAACAATGCACGCTTATGTTTAGATGATGCTTAATGTGCTTCTAGTTTTGTTTTGAACGTTTTCATTATTATGGATATTGATCCTAATTATTGAATACTACTGGTTTTTCGTTAATTTCTTCTTCTATTTCATATTGTTATGAAAATAATGTGAAACTATGGCATGCTAGATAATACCACATTGGCCAAAACTGAATGAACCAGTTAGCCAAAGTAGGATTGATCAATGATTTGAATAAGCTTGAATTACCTACCTATGAGCATTGCTTGAAAAGAAAACTAGTGAGGAAATCATTCAAAAAAAGCGAACTAGAACCAAAACTCCATTGCAATTTATCCATTCAGATGTCTGTGATTTAATGAATGTTAAGGTAATGCATGGGGCCTATTATTATTCATCACTAATATAGATGACTATATTAGGTATGGTCATGTCCATTTGATTTCTCACAAGTCTGAAGCATTTAGTTGCTTTAAAACTTTTATAAGTCTTGTTGAGAATCAATTAGACAAGAAAATTAAAGCTTTAAGAACCGACAATGGTCGAGGATATCTTTCTAATAAATTTAAAGTTTTATGTGATGAAAAAGAGAGTGGACATCAGTTGTCTATTCCTCGAACTCCATAATAAAATGGTGTAATAAACTGTGTGCCGTCCAAGTTTGTTGCTTCCACTTATTATGAATTGTGGATTTGTTGATAATTCGACTTGAGACATTGATGACCTTAGGGATGTGTTGCTTATATCCATAATACCTCAAATAAATTTGGTAAATGCGGACTATGAGATTAAAAAGAGTATCTTTGTGCGATATTCTGACGTATCAAAAGGATACGTGTTTATGGCTGAACAAGCAAATGGCTCAGTAACAAAATCTGAATCACGAGATATCATATTTTTGGAAAATAAGTTTTCTAAGTTGGGTGAAGTAAGTTGAGACTTTACTTTTATGAAACTCAAAAAGATGAACTAACCGGATCTCTCTATCCGAGTGGGAGGAAAATTAAAGAAAAAGGTCAAGAATCTCTTCTCAAAGGTTCGGATGTTCGAGATATGTTCTCCAGTGGAAGGATGAGCATATCTAACTCCAGTAGGAGTATAGATATTCAGGATCTTTATTTGAGTGGGAGCGTAGAGCTTAATTTCAGTGGGAGCATTCTGAACTATGATGAATATATAAGACATGTTTATCAAGAATTGAAATTACAAAAATCTAAAAGGAAAAGTGTTCCATGTCGATGATTTTTTAATTATCCCAGAAGAATGTCCAACAAAAGATAAATGGATTAAGGTAATGGAAGAAGTAATGGCTTCCATGAGATCAAATCATGTTTAAGAACTGGTTGATCTACCTGAAGGACACAAACCAATTGGGAATAAGTGAGTTCTCAAAATAAAGTGAAAAGCTGATGGCAGTATCAAAAGATATAAGGCTTGGCTAGTTGCTAAGGGGTTTACACAACAGGAAGGAATTGACAATGAGAAGACTTTTTCACCTGTTGTTAGATTTACATTGATAAGATTAATTCTAACCTTGACATCTAGTCTAGACCTAGAGCTACATCAAATGGATGTAAAGACTATTTTTCTCATTAAAAAAAGGCAGCGAACATAAGGTTTGCTAATTAATGAGATCGATCTATAGCCTAAAGTAGTCTTCGAGACAATGGTATTTGAGATTTTATGAAACAATCATGTCAAATGAGTTCAACATGATTGATAAAGACCATTATGTTTATCACAAAAGCTCTAAAGACAAATTTGTCATTTTTGATTTGGTATGTAGACGACATACTGATACTAAAAATTGACATAAAGTACGTAAATCTTATCAAAGATTGGTTGTGATCTAACTTTAAGCTGAAAGATATGGGTCAAGCAGATTATACCATTGGAGTTAAGATTTCAAGAGATCGCTCGAGAATATTATTGTCATTGTCTCAAGAGACATACATTAACAAAGTTTTTGAATGATTTAATATGTAAAATTGTAAACCCATTGACAACCCTATTACTAAGAATCAGTTTCTTAGTAAAAGTATGTGTCCTAAGACAAATGAGCAGATTGAACATATGAGAAATGTTCAATATGCTAGTGCTATGGGTAGTCTGATGTACACAATATTGTGTACCAGACTTGATATATGCTATGTTATGGTCATAGTAAATAGATATCAGTCTAACCCAGACAAAGCACATTGGAAAGTAGTAAAAAGAATATTTAGATACATCAAAGGTACTGCAAGTTATTCTCTTTGGTTTTTAATAAAATAATCTATAATTAAGAGAATATTCAACTGTTGATTGGGATGTGGATGAGAGGAAATTCACTTCAGGTTATGTATTCTTGCTTGGCAAGGGTGCCATTTAGTGGAGTAGCAAGAAATAAATCTTTCTAGCCCATCAATATTGAAAGCTAAATTTGTTGCTTTAGCTGCAGTACAAGAGGTAGTTTTGGTTGAAATGGTTTGTGAACCATTTGGGATTAACTGCCTTAGAGGAACCAGTGACAGTCTATGGTGACAGTCAGTTATTGATGGATGTATCAACATTAAGTATCAATAAATCGAAGATATTATTGTACTAGGAGAACTGAACTTACAGTATATTTCCTCACTGGATGTGATTGCAGATCTATTAACAAAATCTGTATTGAGAGATGTGTTTTGAGAGACACATTAGATCTCAAAGGTTGCGTAGGATTTGACTTGTACTGTTTATGTGATCCATTAACATTATTATTTATGAATAATAATAAAGTTCATTATTTGACAATACATGAGTGTGAATTTTTATATGTGAACATTTAACGTTATTTATTATATGATTGACCATATCGGACAGAAAATTAGCCCACTCACATGGGTGTTTACCTTAGTTTTGATAATGAGTTGACAAAGACTAAGATGAGGCTATTTTTGAACACAAAGTGAATTTCAAGAACTTGTTCAAAATAAAAGCTTTGTCTTGCAGAAATTATAAGATGAGTCTTGTTAAGGTACAAAATAAAGACATACATGAGGTTGTATGCTTTGGATTGAGATTTAAATTGGATTAAGTGTAATCTCATGATAAGTTAAATGTACCTATCATATTCTGTCTTAAAAGCCAAAAGTAGTTCTAAAGTGGAAGAACTAAAGTTGAATGCTTCGGTACATTGCAACTTTATGCTTGTGTATGGTGTTAAATAATGATAAGATATGCACTCCTTTAAGGGAAAGAAAAGAACACCACAATACATGCATCATACCATATGTGCTTCAGTTGACCAAGGGAAGGGAATCTTATGTGAATGATCTCAAAATTTTCCTAGTGTGAGATCCTAATTTTTTTGACCCTCAAGACTCTTAACATATACCTGAAGTATAGTTCAGTGTGGCTAGCTTAGTTAGTCTCCAAAGGGTTATGGAAAAATTTAAACCCGACGGATCTAACTAGAAAAGTGAGTTGGACTATGATGGAAGGTATATAGAAAAAGGAAAAGATATTTTTCAATCACATTCGGTAGTTTCATGGTTCACCAATATACCTATTGCAGTCTTTATAAGTAGAGACACAATAGTGAACACGAAAATTATTTTTATGAGATCATGAGATAAAACAACAAATGTGAGAAAACTATCTAGGGTTTGGCATACAATTGTGAGAAGATCTTATTTCTCGAGACACTATATATCCCTAACAGGTGTATAGCATTAGTGTTCTCGACGTATGCCGGTCACACGAACTATCTGCTTGTATGATAGGAAAGAATGACTGAAAATTGTTTCGTCATGTGCGAGTGGGAGATGAAGGAGTTTGGGATACGTCCATAACTCACGAGATGATAAATTGGCCCTAATATAATAAAGATAATATCGAAATATAAAATAATTTATATGAAAATAGTTCCATATTGGTTTTTCCCTTAATTAGGGAATCTACCATTTATGTGTGCATTAATATGGGCAGTTACATATTAATTTCGTAACTGCCATATTTATTATTTCCTGATTAATATTGTAACTGCCAATTTAATTCATCATTATTAAGGAAATTAAGTATTTCTTAATTAGAGCCTTATATAAGGGCTTAATTTCACTACAAAAAAACTGCCAATTAGCGACGACATTATTTTCGTCGTAAATTTTGCAACGGATTCGCGACTGTTTTACAATTCCGTCGTGGGGAGTATATTTTCTATTTTTTTGCGACAAAATAGCGACGGATGAATAAACAGTTGCTAATTACTGGCAGAAAGTGTACGTGCTATGTTTTGCGATGGAATTAGCGACAAATTTATCCGTCGCTAAATTTTATAATTTGTATTCATGAAAATAGTTCCAGAAAATTTAGCGACAAACATTTTAGTAGCTAGTTTTGGAGGGAAAATATAATGCCTTTTTGTGACGGTTTAGTGATAAAAATTGGTCTATCGCTAATAGCAATTTGTGACAATAATACAATTAGCAACGGAATAATTTAGTCACTAATCCGTTGCAAATAAATTAAAAAATATTTTTTTTTAATTTCACTCACATGATTTATGTATAGTTTCAAGTAATTTTAATATAGATCATATGAAATGAATATTTTATTTTGTAACAAAAAATTATAAATTATTTTATAAGTTGATAATAATTTTTTATCCATTATACCAAAATCTAAAGTTATTTATTGAGAAAATATACATTTTTAATTATAATAATAAATTAATTATTACGATTATTATATATTTGCATGTTGAGGATTAATAAAAATAAATATTTATAAAATAGTAATATAAAATTTATTATTTCGTTTAAAATAATAATAATAAATTTTTAATTTATTTTTATTTTATAAAATTTAAATAAAATATTAAATTATTAAGAATTATATTGATTTTTTTATCAATTATCCCCAAATATAAACTTATTTATTTAAAAAATTACATTTTTAATAATAATAATAATAAAGCAATTGTTATAATTATTAAAGATTGATGTATTATGAAAAATAATAAATATAAATATTTATTTAATAATTAAATAAAATTTTTTATTTCATTTAAAATGATTATGAAAGATTTATATTTTATTTTTATTTTGTTAAAATTTTGATCAAATTTTAAAATATTAAAAATTTTAGTTATATATATTTACAAAATTATCCTTGAATACAAGGATAAAATGATGAAATTTGGTAAGGGCATTTTAGTAATTTTAGAAATTTACCCTATATAATATTATTTTCTTATTTTCAATTAAATTTTTTAAAAATTTATAATTTTGATTATTCCAAGTATTATAATATAAATGAAAAATACAAATACATATTTATTGTTACTAATTAAGGTTAAAAATTATTTTAAAAAATTTTAGAATTAAAATTACAAAAAAATTAATTAAAAAAGATAAAAAAATCACATGGACTTCGAGCATGTGATCACTTTTAAAATATTTAATAATATTGACTAGATATTAACTATAATATTTTTTTCTCTTCTCATTTTGATTTTTTTTAATTTTAAAAATATTCTACTTTCATATTCCATGATATATAAGAATAAGTTTTCTTGCCTTTTGTTGGTGAAATTGTTGGTGATAATTAATTTTTTCTTGATTTCACTTAAGTTTAAATCGGTGATTTGCATTGTGGCTGTTGATTTCTTATTTGCATCGTGGTTGTTGATTTCTTATTTGCATCATGACTAACTGCAACTTCTTAACCTCAAGTTGATTAAATCACTAATGAAATGGTTGATTTCTTGCCTTTTATTTTTGTTTCTTTTTTCATTTTTCTTGGTTTGTTGTCATACCTCGCACTGCACAAGGCCATGGATGGCTGAGACCCGCCATTGGGGTCGTTGAGCTCACTCAATGTATTATTCAGGTGACAATTAGGAGATACAAGTTTTCAATTATCATTACAATCAACCAATACTGTTTCCTTAAATATCAGTTCAGACTTAAGATACAGTAGTGAACTCTCATTTTTATTATACGTATATTTTTGTTCAAGTTACATAATCCAAGGGATATTGAGACTAATTTGTGTGCTTTCATAGTACTGAGAAACTCTACTATCGATCACACCTTAATCTAATTATTTTAATTTGAAGCATTTTTTAAATAGTAAATTTATAAAATATATTTATGAAATAAAAAATATTGATGAAATTTTATAAAATCGATAGGGCACTTTTTGAAAACTAAAAATAGAAAAGGAGCAATTCATTTCTTTTCCTCGGTAAATAATCCTAAAAAACAATACAATCGGGTCAAATGCCAAATAACAATATAAAAATAAAAACAAAAAAAAAAATCTACGTACAATTATCTATCACTGTGACCCACATCCGTGTAAAAACCCCATCCCTTCCAGCTCTTACATCGACCAATCAACCACTCGCTTCTTAGGGTTACTCTTCGAGCACAGATACCAACGCCACCCTCACCACCAAGCGTAAATACGATGACCAGACCACTCCGCCATTAACTCACCGGGCCACCGATGCTCCGGCGTCTTATAACAGCATTCTACCACCTACTGATGAGATCCAAATAGCCAAACAGAAAGCTCAAGAGATCGTTGCTTGACTCTTGAGTGGAGCACCTAATAATAAGAGACTTAGGGTTGAGAATGGTGCCTCTAGCTTTAATTCTAATGATAATATTAGGGGTTTTAGCTCTGCTCCTAGTGGTTAATAATCTTTTCTCTTTCTCTCTCTATTAATATTAGCATACTGTCCCTTTTATGTTTGTGCTATCATTTGATTATTTCTTAATGGATCTGTGCCTTGCCTTTTGATTGCGTGTAGTGTTTCTGATTATTTCTTAATGGATCCGCCCCCTCAGTAATTCCTGTTGCCTATGGTTCATACTTGCGTGGATCAAGCAAAAAGATTGAAATTCCAAATGGTAGGGTTGGTGTGATAATTAGGAAAGGAGGATAAACTATTAAATATCTTTAGATTCAGTCTAGAGCAAAGATTCAAGTCACTCGAGATATGGATGCTGACCCCAATTCTGCAACTAGGATGGTAGAGTTAATGGGTACTCCAGAACAAATTTCAAAGGCATAACAGTTGATAAATGAAGTTCTTTCTAAGGTAATTCCTTGGGTTCAGCTGTCATTTATTTAATATGCAAGTTCTTTCTTTCATCTGCTTGTTTGTCAGTGGATTTATGATAATTTATTCTTTTTATGCAAATATTATGTTAAATTAGTAGCAGGTTTGTTTTCTGGCTCCACTATTAAGAATTCTTTTTTGGAATAGGTTGATGCAGGAAGTTCTGGCACAATTTCTTGAAAATTTATAGGACAAGGTGGTTCTGATACTTTTGTAATGAAAGTTCCTAACAACAAGGTATTGTCATGAAGCCACATTTGGTTGTGTTTTGTGTTTGATTCAGGATAGAATGTGATGCACTTATGACTTCAGGTTGGTCTTGTAATTGGTAAAGGAGGTGACACAATCAAGAATATGCAAACTAGGACGGGAGCTTGTATACAGGTCTATTTCTAACTGCATTATTTGCATGTCATTATTGCCATTTCATGTAACTTTGAGTGTGCATTTGTCTTGTTATTCATCATCATTTTAATTTAGGCTTATACCTGGTCATATGTATGGCATATGGCATCTTGGTAAGTTAACCCCTTGAATTATCATTAACTTTAAACCTCTGCAGATGATACCTTTGCATCTACCTCCAGGTGACATGTCGATAGAAAGGAATGTACATATAGAGGGGACTAGTGAACAGATTGAACTTACAAAACAATTGGTTAATGAAGTTATCAGTAAGGTATGCTTGGTTGTTAATGTTAGTTTGCGGAGTTGGTTCCTTTAAGTTTTGTTGTCAAGTTATGATATAATATCACCATACTTACTCCAGATAGCATTTTATTTTCACCATTCATATTTTTATCCTTAAATTAGTGGTAATTTCTTGGTTACGTAGGATCTTGTTCTTGCTTTTTTGGCCCTTTAAAAAGGGTTTACTACTTAGTAATGATCTGTGATACATTGCATGATATATAAGAATAAGTTTTCTTGCCTCTTGTTGGTGAAATCGTATGACTTTGAGAGTTTTGCATAGATATAGGTCTTTCATAGTGTTTGTATTTCCAGATTTGTTGTATGTGCATATTTGTTCTTCTACATTCATGCTTTTTTGTTTTTGGAAAATCCTATTCACATATTACTGGTGTTAGTTTTTTCTTAATTTAATACACCTGGTTTGTTTGACTTAATGGGGGACTTGTGTGAACCAAGACTCTCAAAAGAGGAATTTTTTACTTCTCTTTGGAGTGTGCATGTGCATATATATTACAAGCATAGAAAGTTTTATGACAAAGTATACCACAGAGAAGAAATTAGTCTGTATAACATAGCAAAAAACTACAAAGAAGAATTTGAAAAACAGGCTTAAAATGAATTCCTACAACTGAGTTGGATAGCAGTCAAAGAGGCTGTATGCATATTAGGCTCTATCAAAGAGTTACAGATATGATTTTGATGTGTTGCTTACCTTATATGATTTTAGTTAGGGTTTGACTGGAATCTTTAACAACATTTTGTGTATCTTCATTTATCCTTTTCTCCATTTGGTCTTTATTTAAATTTGATATGCTTCATCTTGGTTCGTTCTTTATTGTAAAGAAGAGGCAGGATTGGTCGTGTGCAGCCTAGTGAATGTTATCACCTCTACCCCAAATGTGTTTATGAAGCTTTTACTGAATATCAGCTTCCTGAACTTCTCAAAACTCCTTTGAACTCTCTTTGCTTGCAAATAAAAAGTTTGCAGGTTGGGAGTATTGGAGAATTCTTATAAGCTGCACTCCAGTCACCAGAACCATTGGTTTTAAGTATTCTGGCAAGAATTCTCTTGGTTTCCATGATACTCTATGAATGATCAATATTTCAATAATGACAATGTCAACTTTGATTCCAGCTTTAGCTTAAGTTCTTAATAGAACATGGTGATTTCCAGAGGAAAAGCAGAACTTGTTTTGTTTGACAGCATTGTAATATTTGCTTTTAGGCCTGTGTGTTTTAGGCTTTTTGATTTCTTTGGACTTACTATTTCTAACTTTCTTTTTCAATGAGCTTGATTTGGTAAAACTATGACATGCTAATAGTTATGATATTTTGAATTTAAGCAACTTGTCTTTCGAAATCCAATCCCTTTAATATCATGTCAACTTATCTTTGAAAATCGTGTCCTTTTATTTTCTTTCTACGTTAACCCTTTATTCCTTGCTTAGTACCTTTTTTTTCTACGGAGATTGATGTGAAAGTAATGAATTCATCACCTTTTGATTTCTGAACTTAAATCCTTCACAACTAAAAGTAATATTCACCTTTTAATTAGTTATCTTTTGGCTCTCATAAGCTATTCTTTTTATTTTTCATCAATCTAATGTTCGACTATGTTTCTGTTTTCATTGTTCAGGCTTTAGATACATTCAATGCAGTAATTGTTTCTCCAGTGTATTATGTAATGTTTACAACTCTAACTATCATTGCTAATGCCATAATGTTTAAGGTAAAAGAAATGCTTTGACATTCTGTAGGATCTGTTTCTTTTGTGTAATTATGTTGTAACTAGAATTACATAGAATCAATTTATTCAGAATGGCTTTTTTTCACATTTTCTACAGGATTGTCAGGCCAAAATGTGAGCATCATAACCTCTGAGATATGTGGATTCATAATTGTACTTTCAGGAACAATAATTCTTCATGCAACAAGAGAATATGATCCACCACCTCCTCTAGGTACACATGATTCTTGTCCTTTATCTCCTTTTCTTGTTGGTTGCTCTAATTTGTGCTTGCCACTTACCAATCCATTTATTCTTTTCTAGATTAAGGATGAGCTAAATGGATGTGCTTTGGCATTTATCTTACTAATCTCTAATTGTCAGCCATTCTTGTCTGAACGTTTGAACACAAACAAATCTAATAGTGATAGGTTGTTATTGAGCTCACTTTTGTATGTTTGCACCTTAAGTTCATTGAGAGAAGAGTTTTGCCTTTTTTTGCGGTCTATTTTGCTGCTAGAAATCCTTAGGTTTAGCACCAAATATGTTATTGGCTTTTGCATTTGGTACTGGAATCACATCAGGGATACTCAAATAGGCTCAATTGCTGGAATCTCTGCTACAACTCTTTATATATTGATATAAGCATTATATTCGAATAAAATGAAGAACTCAAAACTATGACATGCTAGTAGTCATGATATTTTGTCTGCTATTTGAGCCTTAGAATTGCGTTTATGTGGAATTCATGGATGTCATTACAAGTCGCAAGTTAGAGGGTATGGAGAGTTTGGCTTTAGCTTGGTCAAGGTTTCAAAGATCTCTCTCTTCGACTTAAGGTAGATCTTGACTTCTTATTAGCTTTGAGGCGTGAATTGTATGCTTTGCACCATTAAGTTTTTCTCGTTACTAATATAGTAGACATGCTATTACTGTCGGTAACTTTTGGGATGTTTGAATTTCTATCATAAGCATCACGGTGTTGGTATTGCTGTTTTGACTGAAATGGTCCAGAAATATCCAATTTGGAATATAAATTTTTGATCTAGAATTTACTGAGAAGAAATATTTTGTAATTCATATAACATCTATTTTTATTGGTTAGGGTTTGACTTTAACTAGCGTGGACTATTTAGCTTTAACAAATTATTATTATTATTATTATTATTATTATTATTATTATTATTATTATTATTATTATTATTATTATTATTATTATGTGCTTTAACTACTGCCATTTCTTAAAATTAGGTTTGTGGTATATGTATGTGGTAATGGCAGTAGTTAACAGTATGAGGCTAGTAAGATTTTAAATTAATTTTTTCAAGCAACTCTTTCTTTTGGGTGATTATCATTGCTCTGGTTTTCATCCTATGCTCAAAGTTTGCATTTGTGATTTGGTGGAAACATAAACGGAGTTATCAGGTTCTATTTTTGTTTTGAGTATAGGAACAACTACTGCTGGAAGCTAATAGAGCCTTGGCTATAAAGGTTATATTTTTGTTTATTTTTTGGTGAGTTGTTAGCTCCCAGAATATAACAGGTTCTGTTCTGCAACCATTTGTGGTTTTTTTTTTTTGCATAAAAGCCAAAGTGTTGGCTCTGATAGGCTGAGATAATGACCCTGCTTAAGCCCTGTTAATTATTAGCTTTGTCATAATTATGTGCTATTGGAATTAACTGAAATTGGGTCCTCAAAACAAATTGAGCTGAACTGAGAGTTTGTTCGCTTTTTATCTTTGTTAATTTGTTTCTATTTTAGCTTTAGATTCTAAGTTTTCTCATGGAAGAGAATAATGTTAACTTCCTTTACTCATGAATCATAAGAAAATTAGTTAAGGTTTTCTTTATGTTCTCTTTAAAATAGAATGGTAATGAATGAAGGGCACATAGGATTGAACTTTTATCAAACTGATCTAGAAAGTGTTGGTAAGTTATTGTTTGTTTAGTTCTGTAAAGCAATGAATTCCATCTCTCAGTGGAGCTACTGATTATTTTTTTTTCTACAAATGGTATAATTGGCATAGGCATTTCTGTCACAACTATGGGAATGGTTGCTAGTGGCATTGTTGTAGCTCTTGTGCAAAGAAATTAGCCTTTTTTTTAATATGTTGTTTTTGTATCCCTTGATATGCTGAAGTATTTAGTTGATGGGGAACTAGGACAAGATTTTAGTTGAATACACAGTGCAATATTATTTATTTTGATGTATATGAAAAGATGCTTGAGAAATTATCCAATTGCACTATGTAATTTGCAACATTTTATAATTTGTTCTAAGTTAATAGAAAAGTTAAATTACAAACTATTATAATATATATATTTCAAACTGTGTATTTTGGAATATATTCTGATTTGGAATAAATATGTGTGAGATTATTGTTATGTACAAGATGAAAATAAATAAATAGTGGATGAAAATAAATAAATAGCGAACAAGATTAAAATTTTAAAATACAGGAAAAAAAATTCAATTATGAAATAATTTAGCGACGAATTTGTGACAAATTGTAATAGATATAATTGAAGAAATAATTAGCAACTAATATTTCGTCGCTAACTTTTAGAGTAAATTTTAAATTAGCGACGGAATTAACAACGAAAAATGTAGTTGCTAAATATTATTAAATTTGGCGACTAATTAGAAATATAAATTAGCGACGAAAAAATTAAATTAGCGAATGTTTTGAATTTCGTCGCTAATATATTCACGACTGGCCTTTTAGCGACTGTTCGTCTCGGCATCGCGAATTTAATTTAGCGATGCATTTAACTGTTAATTAGCGATAGAATTTGTCGTCGCTAATTAACAGTTTTTTGTAGTGTTTCTTCATTTGGAGAAGGGGAGAAAGTTAGAGATACCGAAACTCTATCGGTTTGTCTCCTCGTATATTCTCTTTGTCTAAGGGGTTTTTAGTTTGTAGATCTATGCTTTTATCCCGTAGTTCGTGACATGTGAGTGATAGGCTTTGCCGATAACGTGAAACAATCGATTTCCGCTTCAGCTTCAACGATCTGCGCTTCAAGATGTATTTATGTCTACTTATCGCAATATATCGTGATATATATAATTTCTTATACAATTTACCACATAAATACTTTATCAATCAATTTCATTTACTCTTAGTATCATTTAACTAATATTCATTTATTTTTAGGAAAATACCTATATGAATATTTAAATTAATAATTTAATTAAATATATTTATTATATATAATAAAATATTACCAATTAAGGTATTATATGAGTATGTAATCATTTTACCATTTGATTTTATTTATTTTTAGTGTCACTCAATTAGTATTTATATATTTTCGTACAATACCTATATTTGTAATGTAGTTGTAAATTAATAATGTGATTATATATAGTTATTATACATAATAAATTTTATAATTATATGAGTATAAAATTATCTTTTCAATTAACTTTATTTACTTTATATCATGAATGTAATTATATGAGTATAAAATCATCTTATTAATTAGGATGATTATCGAGGATGAATTACAATTTAATTTTGTTGAACATGAGAAATTTAGGGAATTTATTTAAGCAATTTGTCCTGAAAAATATTGCATCTAGAGTGACTATTGCTAGAAGATGTTATGCTCTTTTCATGAATGAGAGAGAGAAATTGAAATATTTTCTTGAAGTTAAATGCAAAAGAGTTTTCATGACAATAGATACTTAGACTATCATTCAAAATGTATCATATTTGTGTTTAACTACACATTTTATTGATTCAAATTGGAAAATACATAAAAGAATTTTGAATTTTTGTGTTACTAAAAGTGACAAAGGAAGTTGGAAACAACTAATAACTTGAACAAAATTTGTGAAAAGATTTTATGATGTGACTTGCAAATTCTCTCGATCATTATATTCAACTTCAAACTTTTATTTTTCAAAGATTGTACGTATTTTGAATTTGTTGCAATCTTCTCAAACTAGTGGTAATAAATTTTAAATGAAAATGGGAAAACAAATGCAATTGAAATTTGATAAGTATTGTAATTCGATTAACAAAATGAATGTCATTCTTTTTATAGCTATGGTCTTGGAT
Source organism: Excoecaria agallocha (assembly GCA_037975025.1). Taxonomy (NCBI): domain Eukaryota; kingdom Viridiplantae; phylum Streptophyta; class Magnoliopsida; order Malpighiales; family Euphorbiaceae; genus Excoecaria; species Excoecaria agallocha. The sequence goes on along the minus strand of CM075822.1, from coordinate 30,985,063 downwards.
CTGAGATTCAAAATGAAATATCTAGTTTTAAAATACCTAGATTTTATGGTGAGTATGAGACGGAGAAATTAGTTTTTAAAATGAAAACTGCTTTGAATGGACTATCAGAAGAATATAAAAAATTGAAAGAGGTTAATGTTAATCAAAATATAGCTCACCACCTAATTCTGATAAAATTGATGATGATGTTGAAGTGTGGTTTTTGAAAAATGAGGATAAGGAGCAAGTTGTATCTTAAAGAGATTTGAATGCTTATTTGACTAATAAATTAGTAAAAAATTCTTCTGATTTTGATATTTTAAGTTGGTGAAAGATAAATGAGCTAAATTATCCAATTTTGGCTAAAGTTACTAGAGATATCTTGGCTATTTAGTGCTCGATTGGAGCTTCTGAATCGGCTTTTATCACTGGAGCAAGGACTTAAGCTCAATTTAAAGGTTCTTTAAATTTAATTACAGCCGAATTTCTTATTTGTTGCCAAAACTGGTTAACATCGACTACACTTTTGGCTTCAGAGGCATCAACTGAAAATTTTCAAAAATTTAAATCATGTAATTACTATATTTGCATAAATTTTCAAATTTTGTATTTGATGTTTATATATTTTTGTAATCTAATTATTTAATATCCGTGTTATTTGTTTTTAAATATTGCTTAAAATTTTAAAATCAATAGCAGTATAATTTAGATGAAAACTGTTGAATGTTGATTTTTAATTAATATACTTTAACTTAAACTTTAATATACTTATTGAGATATTTTAATTGTATTTTCATTTATCATTTTATGAATTTCTTTTGTAAAATTTTAAAAATATTAAATTGTCCGAAGTATTGTATTATATTGTACTGTATTATTTTATATCAAAAGAATCGAAGATTTGTATTGAATTTTTATAGAACTATATCAAATTATTCTTAATTTTTAAGATATTTACAATACTTAATTTTTAAAATATTCAAAATTTCAAGACAATAAGAACATTTGTAAATCTTTGAATTGTACCATACCATATACAGCCTTATTTTGTGTCATTATATTGTTGTAAATTCCTTAAATTCTAATACTAGCCCATTAAAATAATTCCAGCCCACAAACCAATTAAGAAAATCCAAGCCCATCAACGCAAAGTAAATAAATAAATAAACAGAAGAAATTACCCAGAATATCGAATTTTTAATTTTTCTTTCAAAAATACAACCCTCTTTCTATTTTCTTTTATAAGTCTCACTTTTTAAATTTTAAATTTCAAAAATATAACTTTTTTTATACTAAACAAAAACCTCCCTTCACTATCTCATTAGTGTTCTCTTCCTCCTTCTCCAGCGATCTCTTTCTCATTTAACCTCACCAACATAATTCTATTTCTATGGTGATTTTCTATTCTCTTTCTGTCGTCTTCAGTACTGCCATTTCAATTTGATCTATTGATTGGTGCATTGTAGCGAGATTTTAATCAAGTTGTTATTTGCTACAGAAATGGAGGAGATTTATGTCTCTTCTCACACTTTCTCTTTCTCTTTAAAACTCTTCCACATCATTCTCATTCTCCACCACCGATCTTTCTCCTCCCATCTAACCAGCATATTTCTCTCTCTCTTCCAAAATTTTAGCAATACAACACCAAGAAATGATAAATATTTGCCACTACTCATCATGCTACCAAGTACCTTTCGATTTTTGATTTTTGATTTTTGATTATTTATTTTTTCATGTTTTTTGTGCTCCTGAATTTTTTTAGATTCAATTATCTAGCGTTTATTTTTTAAGAACTCAACCTTCCTTCTACCGTTAAGGGCTTAATTTTTCAAAAAAATGAATATTGGAAGGCTTAATCTGTTTAATGTTTCATTCTAATAGAATCTTTCAATCTAAAATTTGGGAGTTTTGTTAAGCCAAACCAAGACAGCTCTAGGTAGTTGGATTGTGATTTGTATTTCTTCATCAGCTTTGACTTTATGTGATTTATTTGGGACCTAAAGATGAGCATTCCCTTATCATGATCTTGCACTTTACGTATAGAGGGACTGAAGCAACAATGAAAAAGATGTTGGAAGCCTAGTTTCCTAAAATTGACGTTGTATTCTCAAATTATCCTCCATCAATGCCAAAGTATACTGGTCTCGGTTGTTTAGATTGGAGTTATTAAAATAGTGATGGCTGATGAATAAATTTTTCCATTACTGGGATTTATGGCACCACCTCCTGGATATTTCTCTCTATGTGGAAATAAATTTAGAGTAATTGCATCTATTTGGTTTTTGGAAATGCTCTACAATCCTTTCTCTTGTGTACATTGCTAAAGAACAATACATAAAAATTGGCACTTAATGAGTGAACAAGTATTATGCTGTAGCTTTTCCATTATAAATTGAGCAAACAAATTATTTGAGTGATTTATTAAAAAGTGAATTTATACCCTAGTTCGATAGTTTTTATGCTAAGAACTTTATGTGCACAGTCCTAACTAGTGTATGTAGTTACTAAGCTACTACATGTAGTAAGAAAACTAACTGATTAGATAAATAAGCACAGCTAAATCTAATAAATCATTAGTGGTTCCTATAATAATAACACTCATCCATTATAAATATGTATTGCCCATTTTCAAATTTTTTCTCAAATATGATTTAATTATTCTTTTTCTGCTAATTAAATTATTACAATGGCAAAATATTTGATAATGCTTTTTGTATTATTTATTCAATGTGTGTATATTAAAAATTCCTAGATGGTAATAGCCTTATATGTATTTGGTGATTCTACTATAGATTCTAGAAACCATAATAATCTAAAAACTAAGGCTAAAAGAGATTTTTATGCCATAGATAACTACAATATGTCTGGAATCGCTGTTGTTGTTATAGAGACTAGCTGGCCTTAGCTTGGTGGAGCAAATGAACCTGATGCCCCTATTAAAAATGCTTAGACATTTAATAACAATTTGATCAAGTACGTTTTTAATAAAAGCATTTGGACCTATAAGTCCTCAAGGAGGGAGTTCATGATTGAGAATGTTTTTTCATAAGAAAAAATATTAAAAAAATAATGTATTGATTAGCTGAGCTTCATTATATACAAAGAATGTATTGACATGAAATAAAATGTCTAAATTGTTCATGCTTGATTCCTGTATATAATCTTGGATGGATGGATTGTTTTAGAACTCTTAAGAGGCAACCTTCAAGAAAACAGTTTAATGTTATATGATACTGTTAATACTTCATTTTTGTACATGGCATCAAGTTCACAGTAATATAGCTGCAAAACAAACGCAACCATATTTATTATTCTGATGCAAATGCACTTCTTTTATTGCTTTATAGTCAATAAATTGTGGCAATATAAGAAATTAGAGTATTTAATTTAAATAATTATGGCAGTACAATATATTGTATTAAGTATAATAAAACGTAATGCACTATATTCAATTTTTGCTTAAAGTTAAAAAATATGAATATATAAGCAATTTAATTACATTACATTCTCTTTAATAAAACCTAATACACTATATTCAATTTTTGTCAAAACGCAATACACTGTAATGAATTTAATAAAATCTAGTACACTATATTCAAATTTTTTCTTAAAGCTAAAAAATATGAATATATAAGCAATTTAATTACATTGTATTCACTTTCGAAAAATCTAATATACTATATTCAATTTTTTTTAAACTAAATATAATATCTTGAGTTTTAAAGTGTATTGAGTTTAATAAAATCTAATACACTATATTTAATTTTTGCTTAAATAAAAAATATATGAATATATAAGCAATTTAAATACATTGCATTCTCTTTAATAAAATCTAATACACTATATTCAGTTTTTGCTCAAACTAAACATAATGGATTGAGTTTTGCTAAAAAAATAAAATCCAATACACTATATTCAATTTTTGTTCAAAGATAAAAAATATGCATATGTAAGCAATTTAATTACATTGCATTCTCTTTAAGAAAACCTAATATATTATATTAAGTTTTTTCTCAAACTACATATAGTGTATTGAGTTTTGACAAAACTCAATACATTGTATTGAGTTTATAAAACCTAATACACTATATTCAATTTTGCTTAAAGCTAAAAAAAAATATGAATATATAGCAATTTAATTATATTGTATTCACTTTTGATAAACCTAATACACTATATTCAGTTTTTGCTCAAACTAAATATAGTGTATTCAGTTTTACCAAAACTCAATACACCATATTGAGTTTAATAAAACCTAATGCACTATAGTCAATTTTTGCTTAAAGTTAAAAAAATATGAATATATAAACAATTTAATTACATTGCATTCGCTTTAATAAAATCTAATACACTATATTTAGTTTTTACTCAAATTAAATATCGTGTATTGAGTTTTGCAAAAATTCAAGATACTGTATTGAATTTAATAAAATGTAATACACTATATTTAATTTTTACATAAAGCAAAAAAAATGAATATATAAGCAATTTAATTATATTGCATTCTCTTTAATAAAACCTAATGCACTATATTCAGTTTTTACTCAAACTAAATATAGTATATTAAGTTTTATTCAATTTTTACTTACAGCTAAAAAATTAAGAAATATAAAATCAATTTAATTATATTGTATTCACTTTGACAAGCCTAATATGCTATATTCAGTCTTTGCTCAAACTAAATATAGTGTATTGAGTTTTGCCAAAACTGAATACATTGTATTGAGTTTAATAAAACCTAATACACTATATTTAATTTTTGATTAACGCTAAAAATATGAATATATAAGCAATTTAATTATATTTTATTCTCTTTAATAAAATATAATACACTATATTCAATTTTTTGTTCAAAGTAAATATAATATATTCAGTTTTATCAAAACTTAAGACACTCTATTGAGTTTAATAAAACCTAATACACTATATTTAATTTTTGCTTAAGGCTAAAAAAATATGAATATATAAGCAATTTGATTACATTGTATTCAATTTTGATAAACCTAATACACTATATTCAATTTTTTCTCAAACTAAATATAATGTATTTATTTTTACCAAAACTCAATGTATTATATTGAGTTTAATAAAATCTAATACACTATATTTAATTTTTACTTAAAGCTACAAAATATATAAACATTTCTTTAATTTATTTAAATTAAAATAATTAACATGGCAATAAGTAGGTCTCACAAAAATTATAGTGTCTTTGTGATACTAATCAAGTGTTGTTGCATCAAAAAATTCATTTACGAATTCGAAAATTTTCTTAATTGATCAAGATATTATTTTTATTTTATATATTATTTTTATTTTATTTTATTTATTATATATAAAAAGTATTGATGCACCAGCTTCATTGATAATTCAAAGACATGCTTTCAATTAAAAATAATAAAAGTACAAGCAATTCAATTATGACGAAAATATACTAAGACTTAAGTTGTTAATTGAATAATATATATTGGATTAAAAATGCAATTATGCTTTAACCATAATAAGTGTGTGGTGGGGTTTGTGCATAATGTTCCAGAGTAATAGAGCCAAACACACGTGTCTTCAAAATTTTGAGGTATTGACTGGATATTATTTTCTTTCATTCATAAAATAAATAAATACATCTAATTAAATTCTACTTTTTTATGTAAAAAAAAAAACCAAAAAGAGGCATTAACTGGATACCAATCATTGGCTGGATGAGAGTTGGCCATCAAACCAGCAAATGCAACAACTCCTATTATTACCACCACGTATAAAGAAAACTCAGTCCCATAACACCCAACGTCACCCGCCATGACTTTTCTTCTTTCTTGTTACTATACTGATAAGAAGAAGCTTAACCTTCGCTTCTTTCACTTTCTTTTTTATTTTATTTTATGTTAAAGCCACGATTTCTCTAATCGAGTTCGTCTTTGATAGAAAAGTAAAGACAATACAGACATACACATTCTAAAAATTTGATTGGAAAAAATTAATAAAATAATTATAAGATTACAATCTTAGTATAAGAAATAAATACAAGTGGGATATAGTACCGATAAAAATAGAAATTTGGGGTATTTTTAAAAGTTGAAATTTAAAAATTAGCAATTATGAAAGAAAAAAATTTAAAAAATTGTATTTAATATATTTGAAAAATATGAGATTGCAAATATATATATATATATATATATATATTGATATTTCTCAAACTATCTAAAGAAATAAAGAGAGTGGGACTGGAAGAGCCATGATCCGATCGGATCAGACAACTGGACTAGGTCTGCAAGAATGAAAGAAACTATCTGATTGGATCGGGATAAACACTCCAATTTTTAAGTCAGTAAGACCTTTATAGAGAGAGAAAATGTGAAGAGAGAAGGTCTTAGTGTACCAACTGTGATGGATAGGCAACTTTTGTTAGGTGAGATGACAAGGAGGAGCTCTATAAGATCCCAAAGTATGCACTGGAAAAAAAATTGTAAATGTAATCGGTACGTGATTGGTATTAATGCAAAAGTGATGGCAATTTCATAATTTGTTATATTAGGATGAATGTGCATTGCTAGTAAATTAAGAAGGATTTGATTGAAAATTTTGTTATAACTTCATGTCAAGTGTGATAATTTGTAAAAGAAAAGGGAGTAAAGTGTAACTTTCAATAACTACATAAGTGGTCCAATGAAGATCAAGCATGTATTTTATTCTAGAAAAATAGAGAAGAAGCAAAAAGGAAAAGGGAAAATTTTTCATTTTTCCTAGAGATGGTCGGCCACTTCTTGGCCAAAAACTTCCAGCCATCTCTCTCTACTTTCTTTATGCCATCTTCGTGCTTCAAGCTACTATCAAAAAGGTATTTGTGTTTAAGTGACTTTCAATATATCAAGGTAAGTAAATCATGGTTTTATAAGAAAGGAAACTCTTTGCTTTAGAATATGAGTTTGTTATTGTAAGTGGTAATTGAGTAAAGTTTGATCATAGTGGTTGGAAGAACTAGTAAGAGTAAAAGAAAGGAGAAAGAATAGCTCTAAGGAATTATAGTTGGCCAACTTTTGAGGTATGGGAGTTTATGTTATTGTTCTATGTGTTTGTAATTGAATTAAGTTGCTATATGTATTGTACATGATCTATAGTTGATGTCTGAGTAAAGAAATAATTTTATAATGCATGAAAAAGATGATTTGTGCCTTAGAAAGTGTTAAAGTGAAAATTTGTTTAAGATTCACTTAAACCAGTTTCAGTGTAAAGGACATAACTCCCTCTATAGATGTCTGATTAATATGATTCTAGTTGGAAACAAAAGATAGATCTACAACTTTGTGAAAGATCCAGAAACCTGAATTTCCCTCTAAAGTGTTCAAAATTGAGCTTGAAGTTGATAGACCTTTGTTGTTTTGTTATCTAGAATAATCTGTAATATCTTATTGATATCTTGAGATATAAAGGTCAGAATTGAGTATTTTTAATGTTTTGAAAACTAGAGACATAGTAAAACAACTTTATAGAAAACCATTTCAGCTAAAAATTTCATTTTACAGGTCAAAATGTGTTTACAAACCTAATTAAAAATCAGCCTCTGAGCAAAATAGACCTCACAGTTAGCAGGTATGACCTATTAATTGTGACATAGCCCAAAATTAATCCAGAACCGAAGTGACATAGATGTCACGGTTAGCAAGTATGAGCTACTGACTGTGACCCCCCCCCCCCATAACCTTAGGTCACGATCAGTGCCTATTTAGTGATATCGTGACCCTCCCCTGCCTCTTTTTAAATTTAATTTTAACGTCCCAAATTGTTACCAAAGCATAAATAGACCTCCCTAAATACTATTAGAGCATGTTAAACCTAAAAAAATAAGAGTAATAAGTGACATAAAATGAATATAAAGCATAATGAATTAGTGAAGTAAAGTTAAATACCAAGTCTAATGCATAAGAATTTGTATAATTAATGAACATGAATAGTTCTATTAATTAACCAAGCTATGTATTATTAGATGAGTGATGAGCATGATGTATTGTATCCTTAGTATACTTGGATATGAATGACATGTGATATTGAAATAGTTGCATGCTCTATTAAATGTGTTAAACCTATGATTCTAAATGTGATAAGTATGATGTTCTTAGGTGATTAGTAACTTGTTGAAACCTGAATTTTGCATAATAGTGGATAGATGGGCATGCCTATAAAGGAAATAGTAATCGTAGTTGCAAATGTTGTCACCAGAAGGTGACTAGTGTAGTATTTCGATACCTTTTGGTATCAAGTGACTCGAGACTATTATGTCTCGCCCATTCGATATTGCTTGTCAGTATCAAGTGGTTGTACCTTTATCCACCATTAATGGAAGTTCAAGCAATGAAAGGGATTTAGTTAACAATTATTGTTAAATGATTTAATAGTGTAAATGTCTTTGTATACATATCCTCAAATGATTATAGATTTTAGTTGTAATCATGTATAGTGAGGTTTATCAAAAACCATATGAGATAAAAGTGATGTTAGGTTGCTAAGGCTTAGAAAAAGAAGCTAGCATGTGTTTAGGTTATTTTACTTGGAAAAAATAACTAAGTGTTTTGATTCTTTTACTTGGGAAAAAGGGTTAAATGTTTTTAAGTTTTTTACTTGGGAGAAAAACTTGGGGAAACTTCTTATAATCAGCTTTTGACTCTTGCCCGCTAAATGAAGTCACATTAGAATAGAGAAATTCTTAAGACGGATTGTCTTTAAGGAGAGGATGTAGGTGGTGGCCGAACCTCTATAAATTACGATGTAATTTCTCTATCCCTTACTCTCTTTTATTTCATGCTTTATTTGATTTTATACTAAGCTGAATCTGTCTGTTCTACGCTGTATAAAACAGAGTGCAAAAGCCAGTCTATGTTCTACCACGAGATTTATCTGATTTTTTGCATAAATTTGAGCAAGATTTAATTGATCAATTACACATCAAAAGTTTCATCCATGCATGTATATTTGATGTGAAAAAGATTAAGCAAAAATATATTGAGTAATATTTATGAAATAAATTTATTATGATCTTGATATATGCATTTGTGCAACTTGAAATTATCATCTGATTTAATTTGTGCCATTTACTTATCAAAAGTTTTAATACTCTATTCACCCCTCTTTAGAGTATATTTAGGACTCACAAATATAACCTCATATGTGAAGTTTATGCCAGGTTTAATGGCAAATTGTGTGATGTACTTTGGACCTTAGATCATGGGTTTTTTGGTTGCTTAACTTCGTGCCTTAACCAAGAAAGGGTTGTAAGATGGGTGAAGGAGACTATCAAAATATAGATATAGCAAAACCAAAATGATTGGTGATGGAATGAAAAAATGAAAAATTGGATGCCATTACGTAAATTGATCTAAACTAACTTTAAATATACCAAATTCGAGAGTCAATATCCCCCGTAATCTTTGAATTTAGAATCTAATAACGATTTAATTAAAAAATAATTTCATAAAAATATTTTAACTTTTTTAAATATTACAACTAAAATTATTTTATTTGAAAATCCATTATCGAGTATTGGAGTGTTAATGTAGCAGTATATGTTAACTTGAAAATTATCTTAGGATATATTCTAAAATGTTCCGCATAAATGTTTTAAATATTCCAAATTGATTTGATATTAGTACTCTAGCATTGAATTCATAATTTTTTGGTTGAAATGATTTTGATTTTAATATTTAAAGAGTTACTTCTCCATTTTTTATTTGTCACTTCTATTATTTCCATTAGGATTAAGAAATAATAAATAAATTTAAATTTAAATTTAGTATTAAATTATATGATAAAAACTAAATTATCAAATTTAATTGGTTCTAATTTTATTATAAAAGAAAAATAAAATGGAAAAATAAATTAAATTTCATTGAAAATATAAAAGTAACAGATAAATAGAATTTGAATTTTATTCAAAAGTAACACATAAAAGAAAATTGAGGGAGTGAAATATTTCTTGGTTGGCCTCTGCTTAAAACCATCATATAATTGTTTATTTTATGGCTGTCAGGTCAGTAGGACCATTTTAACAGCATACTGTCTAAGAATTCTATAGCATTATAAAAAAGTTAGATTGATATGAATTTGTACTAGTGAATAGTGATTTTATAGCTTCCTTCATTGTGAAGGTTTACATATAAAATTATCACCCTTGTTAACGTAAACAATGGGTCCTGGAATACTTCCATTCACTACCATAGCCGACATTGTGTTGCATTTGAAATATATTATAAATACAAGCAAATCTAAAAAGGCAAAAAAATGTGTACCAGTGTCACTATAAAAAATTGGCAATTAGCGACTGCGCGACAAACAGTCGCTACAGTCGCTAATAAAACACAGTCACTAATATATTAGCGACGGAATCCCAAATCAATTTAGCGAAGGAAAATTTTATCGCTAATTAGCTTGTGATATCGCTAATTTATTTTCATAATTAATCGCCAGTATTATAATAATAATTTTTAACTACTACTTTTCTGTTGCTAATTATTTATTTACTATAAAAGTTGGCGACGAAAAATTAGTCGCTAATATTATCATTAATTATTTGTTAAATTCTAACCTTTACACAGTAGCGACAGTTGCTGTCATGAATCCGTCGCTAAATTATTGCATAATTTAATTTTTTACTTTGCTGTATTTTTAAATTTTCATCTTGTACACAATGATCGCTATTTATTTATTTTCATCATGTACATAATAATGATCTCACACATACAGACATATATTTATTTCAAATCAGAATATGTTAAAAAAATACACATATATATAGAAAATTATTTGAAATCTTATATAATATTATCCTCAAAAAATCTCTCATGAAATAACAAAATAGTAATAATATCGTACAATCTCTGAAAGTAATATTCACAGTTTGAGTTTCTCTTGCACAAAAGTTTAGTTTCAATTTCTCTTATACAAAAGTTTAGTTTGAGTTTGTCTACTATGAAAGTTTGATGTAGCATTACCATATGTCATATTGGCTTCAATAATGGGAACATCTTCATCGTCATTAACAGGATCATACCCATAACATCGTTTCCAAATGCCAGTTTGTTCATCCCACACCACCTTATCTTTCTTACATTTCTTTATATCTGTGAAACTAATCAACAAAACACAATCAAGTACCTCAATTTTCAGCAATAGAAATCCAAAATTAGTCAAATCTTTGATATGACTACACTGACAACCCTTGTGTCCTTATCTAAACCAATATCTCAATTATATATAAAAGCCACTTATAAAAATAAACTCTTCCAGAATCTACCTTTTTAAGACATATAGGAATCAGATAATGATTCAAATAAATTACCTTTTGATCCATCTACCTTTTTATACTATATATAATTACACATTTCTAAATTAATAGTCTGTCTACTTGCAGTTGCAACCCACTCCTTAATGTTTGTCTACTTGTAGTTGCACATTAAACACAACAATAGAATAAAAGGTAATGAATTTGAATTTAAATTTAATATAAAATATACATTATCAAAGTTGTAATCAAAGCTAGGTTGATTCTCATGTAGGTTAAATTGATAAGGACATAGACATGGGAGCCACTTGTCTCATTTTAAGATTTTCACTTGAACTGTACTTCACGAAGAATCAAATCATCTAAAAGGAATGCCCAAATTCGTACTTAAAAGCTAAATCTTATCTCATCTAATTAACTAGCTTCTTTTAATAAGCTCTCACCACAGCACTGACTTTCATAGTAATGATAAGGTATTAACTGTTCAACAATATGCACACAGTTCACCATAAACTATAAACATTTTAGATTCATTATTCAAGTACTTGATGCGAATGAAAAAACTTTGAAATAAAATTGAAATTGCTTAAAGCGACAAAAAAAATGCATATGCGGATATTGAACAAATATAAGTTCATAACAGAAAAATCATCAATGTTGGAACAAATGGTTTTGCTCTCAAGTGTAGAGAGAATTATTATTAAAACATATCAATGAATCCTAATTTTCACATAATTTTAACCCATATAACCTTTTACCATAATTAATAATAGGCCTCATGCTGACTAGAGCATTCAATGCAAATTAAAAATAATATTATTATTACTCAATCTTCAATTACCTGAATGACAAATGAATCAAGACTTCTATCTGAACCATCTGAATCATAACTACCTTCATATGGATCTTATGTACCTTCAATTCATGATTGGATATACACTCTTACGCATGTGCTTATAACAATTCCTTTCTCGCCCAGGTTACACTTATAATACCAATTTCCTTGAATTTATAACCCTATTTTACTTTCTAATTAAAATAATACCAACCTATATTTCTAGTTGATTATTATTTAATTGTTGGCAACTAGAATAAAAAAAAACATGCCTAACTTATATGTATATATATACACACACTATAAGAAAAATTCATTTTCCCGACGGATAGATGTGGTGACAATAGGAACTTGAACCATATCAACATATGAAACCCCAAAAGGATATACACTTCTAATCAATAAAAAAGGAAGAGTAAAAATCATAAAAAAGCAAGCAACTTCCTAGTCCAGGCAAAAGTTAGAAGCAAACCTCATAGTAGTTCATGAAAAGTTTAATATAATTACCTAAGTAGGGTTTATTTCTCCTTGAATGATATTCAATATTGAGATGTACTTGGCTTGACTGGCTTCTTTTGTCCGTGCATAAGAGTTCATGGGCATACAAATCAAATGCACAACTATAGAAATGAATGCAGCTGATAACATAACATGTCGATTGATGAAGATGGAACTTACTCTTAGTGGAACTGAAAGGTTAGTCGTACGCATTATGGCTTCATCAATACCATGGGATACCAAGGCTACAAGAAAAGAGTTCACGACATCAAAAGCCAGAAAGTAAAAGATATGCAAAATTTTTTTCCATCCAATTTTTATTTATTAATGAGTGGAATAGATTTTTTCCATTGCCAATTTCCACAAATGCACAGAAGTCAGATACATTAATAATTATGACCTATACTACATTGTAGATATGCCCAGTTTGACTTCATAGTGCATGCCATAAACTACATTGAACCTGGAAAATATATTTTAGACACATGTTTTTATTTGACAGCTAACCATAGGTGAACATCTCCATTGATAACAAAATAAGATATGTCCAATAAAAAGTTGACACTTATAAAAACATGCATCAAACTCTAAGCCACAAAAACCAAGACTGTATAGATGATAGCAAGCAAAACTAGAAGATACACCTAGCATTCCAAGGACACTAACAGAAAAAATGCAAGTTAAAGGAACATTTGGAACCTGCTCAGTATCGGTGACTTACCTTCCTTTCTCCGATCTGTAAACCAACAATGAGTGAGAACAGACAAGGAATATAGGAGATACGCCTCGCTTTAAAAAGACCTCTGGTGCCTCTCACATCGCCTTCCATCGCCCATATTGATCAAAAACCTTCGATGGTGGTGGTACCTTTAATAAAATAATAAGAAGAAAGGCAACCTCTGATGGTGATGGTCGATAAGAACACCTATTGGTTAAGGGATCAGCAATTTTCTCAACCAACTAGGCAATCCCAAGCGAACCAGAGTTGGATCTGGGCGAGAAGGAGAGAAACTCTCAAAATCAGGTTGGTAACCGGATCTACAGAGCAAATTAACGGCAGAGAAAGAAGATTGGCTGGCTATCGCATTGTCGGCATAGTGACGACATCAAAGTTAGGTCGTCGCCAATGCTGGTCCGTCTTTTTTTCCCTGATCTCCCTCTCTCTTTCATTTTATTTCTCCCTCTCTCTCTCTCCCATCATCTGTTCTCCTTTTTTTAACACTTGTGGCTACTGTAACTTTCTAGAGTAAAATGCTCTTGGTCCCTCCACTTGGTTTTTATATTTTCTTACTTCACACACACACACACAGATATATATATATATATATATACACACACACACACCCCTATTTGTTGCACATTTTATTTAATTCAAAAGACTAAAATTAATTTTCTAATCCCATTATCAATATAAGGCTCCATTTTATAATTTAATTATAAATCTCAAGATTTTAGAGCATTACAATTCAGCCATTGGATTACCAAAGTATATAAGCAAAGGAATTTTCAATCGACTTTATATACTTATTTCTAGAGAAAAAGTAAATTTCATAATAATTATATATTTATACGAAAAATTATTTTGATAAAAATTTATTATTAATATAGTCACTAAATAAAAATTTTCATAAATTTGATTTAGATTAACTTATAGTTTAATTAATTAATTGACTAAAATTAAAATTTATAATTTCATTGTTTTAAATTAAAGTCATAGCCTTATCACCAATATATATATATATATATATATATATATATATATATATATATATATATATATATATATATATATATATATATATATATATATATATATATATATATATATATATAAGTTATTATTAGATGACTTAAGTTTGGGGGCATTACAATTTCATTCTTATAACACTCACTTATTTTATTTCTAATTTATTTTCGTGTCTAATTTGTTTAATTTATTTTGATATTGAGTTTTCCAAATAAATTATTTTTTATAAATACGAAATAGTTTTTATTATTTTATTAATTAATCTCTACATATTTTAGTTTAACTGATATTGATAACTATAATTTGAGTATCTCATGTACCATCTCAATTTATTCTATTAGAAGCAAAAAAGTTTTTAACATCAATTAAGTTTGAAATTAAAGAAATTAATAAATGAAAAATTAAATAAAAATGAGACATGGCCATTTATATATAATTTTGAGAAGGGAATAGAACGGATTTGATCAATTTTGAGAAGTGAAGAGAATAAAAATAGGGTTTTCAAATTTTTCCAATTTATCCTCAATAAATTGACCCTCGTGAACTGATATCAGAAGTGTTGTTCACATATTATAAAGTATCATCAGGCGACTCAAATTTTGGAGTGTTACAGTTCAAACTCCCCAATTTCAGATCTTATTTTTTATTTCCATTAATATAACTAACCTTTTTAGTATTGTTAGCAATTATTTTTCGATTTATCTCTTACCAGCGATTAGGGATGATCAATGGATATGGAAAGGAGCATTGAACCACCAAAAGTCTAAAAATAATACCTCTCGGATTTTGAGACGTTACATAACTACCTCATATAACTAGATATAGATTTATATTTATTATGATAAGTTCATATTTATTTATTTTTTAAAATAAGTTAAAATTTAACGAACAACCAATTCTATTTATTTGGATGCTAATTTTTATTTGATTATAGATAATTATGTAATCACACATAATGAATATATAATTTATTAAAATATGTAAAAAAGGCCGGTTTTACTAGTTTTAAAAGTAAATTATATTTAGTTAAATATATGGTATAATAAGATTACACATAAAAAATACAATTATAATATAATACGATTGCATGCGAAAAAATAAAAGCAAAAATTTATAATGTTCCTGCTAATTTTTATTATTTTATCTTTATATTTAAAGATGGTTTGATAAATATATATAATTAAAATTTTTAATAATTTAATATTTGATCAAAATTTTGCAAAATAAAAATAAATTACAAATTTTTATGTGACTATTTTATAAACATTTATTTTAATTAATCATCATAATGCAATTATATAATAATTGAAACAAATAGCTTATTATTATTATTATTAAAAATGTAAATTTTCTAAATAAATAACTTTAGATTTTGGTATAGTTGATAAAAAATTATTATCAAATTATAATATAATTTATAAAATTCTGTTACAAAATAAAATATCCATTTCATATGATCTATATTAAAATTACTTAAAATTATACATAAATCAAGTGACTGAAATTTTAAAAAAAAATTATTAATTTATTTTATTTGCGACGGATTAGCGACTAAACATATTCGTCGCTAATATTTTTTAAAAAATACGTCGCTAAACTATCGCAAAAAGTGGTGCTATATTTTCCCTCCAAAATTAGCGACTAAAACTTTCGTCGCTACATTTTCTGAAACTAATTTTACAAAAACAGTAGCGACGGAACTATTTCGCTAATCTGTCGCAAAACATGGCACTTATATTTTCAGCCTATAATTAGCGACTGTTTTGTTATCCGTCGCTATTCTTCGCAAAAACATGAAAAATGACCTTGCCACGACCGAATTGAAAAATAGCAGTGAAACAGTCAAAATATGCGACGAAAATAATTCCGTCGCTAATTTGAAGTTTTTTGTAGGGTATCTAGGCAGTGCGTATACACCGTTCGATCGCATGAACACTAATAATAAAAAACAATTATATTTTTCAATTGGACGTATTTCATGTATGCACAGTCTTACTGCTCCAAATATCCTAAATTCTCTTAAATACATTAAAAAAGTAATAATGGTTTCAAAATAATAATAATAATAATAATAATAGTATGTATAATTAAGATACTAGTACTTGCAACAAAATCATGGTAATGGATCTTTCCTTGGACCAAGCGAAGCAGTAATGCATTAAAAGCCATGGCTGCTACTGCAAACCTATCTTCTTCAATAAAATTAACGGACAAAACTAAAGTTTTTAGATTTGAATTGTTGAAACTTGAAATGCTCATGACCGTTAATGCCTCTTTCATACCATGTATCAGGGGTGAGCAAAAAATCCAAAATTTAGTTTTAGTGAACAACCAATTTGAAACTGAATTGATTTTTAGATTAAACGAATTGAAAATTTAGGTTTCTGCTTTTTATTTTTAAAAATCAACGATTAACCGATCTATATATTTTTTATATATTATATTTTAAATTTTATCTTAAAATTTTTAATAGTTTTATAATTATAAATATTATAATATATAACTTTTCAAAATATTATTATAATATTTATTTTTAGTAAATAAATATTGAAATTATCTTTTCATTACTATAATTTATTTATTACACATGCATAATTAACATTCTGTTGTTAGTTTCATATTAGATATATTTAATTCTTATAATTAATTATGAAAATTTTTATTTTTATTTGAATTTGTTAATGGATATTATATTATAATTTTTTATAATTTATACATGAATAATTTTTTTATTTTTAACAGGAAAAATAGCATTACAAAATTTAACCCATTTAAATCATGACCCAATCCAATTCAACCCGTTCAAGACCTACAAAATGTTAATCCAATACAATCGACCCAACCGTTTTGCCACCAATAGCCATAAAATTAAAATTCTACATTGACAGTCGGCTGAAAGTTGAAAAGCGGTTAAAAGTGAAACGAACAAGACTTGAGACAAGTACGTGTATTATTTACTTAAAAAATATTAATATTCACTTTAAATTAAATTTTTTAATATGAAAAAAAAAATTAACATTTATTTTTTGCCCCCACACCATATAAACTGCTCGATTATTTATAAGCAAATGCCATGGTTCTTTCAAACCTCTAAAACTGATGTTAGCACATATAGAGGAGTCAAGTTCATATCTGAAAAAAACCGATGAAAAAATGGCACTTCACTATCAAGCAGCAAATTTATTATCATTTTACTAACTTTTGACACTTCTAGATGTGTAAGAACTGTGGAGAAACTGTACTGACTGATGTTCAGAGATTTGCGGGAGATGCTCCATCAGATGGTTCGGCTGTTTTCATCTTTTCAGCTGCTGTTGCTGCTGAAGATGCTGCCTTGTCCAAACCTAACTTTTGCAGTTCGCTCAAGAAACCATTCATTTCAGTTGCACCCATTTTATATGGACTGTGGGCAGGACCCGGGAATGAACCATTTGTGACTTCTTCCCTGTATTCAACTAGAGCTTTGTTTACAACATCTCCGACCCCTGCATACTGCTTACAGAACTTTGGAGTAACCTATACAAGGCAAAGCAATCCCTCTATTTTAGTGAAACACAAGAGGCAGCAACAGAATCAACAAAATCACAATGGCTCCAGCAGGACTTACCTTGGCATGATGTGGGTGTTGCATCATTCCCAGTAGGTCATGGTAAACTAATACCTACATAGACAACAAGATAAAAAATAATGAAATCATCCTGACAAAAGAAGGCACTCAAGCTGCCAGTATTACAGAAAAATAATCTCTTAACTTGGGTTAGGCTTTGCAATAACTATCTTAAACACCCTAGTCTTCAAAATTTGTAAACAAAGCAAATAAGGAGTTCTAACTAAGTTTGACACAACTTCCTTTTTTTTTTTTTTTTTTTTTTTTACTCAAGAAAAACGACCTGCACCTATTTTTTCGATATTGTTGAATACAAAATAGTAACCAGTAAGGGCAAACAAAGAATTCTGATAGCACATGCAGCAATCCACCTCTGAAGACACATTTCTGATTTTTACAGAATGCTATTATAACACTACATAAAAGTGAAGTAAAAATTTAGATGCAAGAGGTAGAATGCCTCATGCATTTACAGATCTTTTTTTCATATTGAGCTATTGAGCCAATGGGCAAGTTAGAACCTGCTGTTAAATTTATACATATATTTATCTTTCATATTGAACTATGAACCAACAGGTGAGTTAGACTTCTCAGTTGATTATGAATGGTCAAGAGATACATTTAATGACCAAGTTGAACCATCAAAATCAAATTGCAAATTCTGTTCACAAATAAAGAACTATGAGCTAATATCACAAGTTTACAAAGCAAATCAGAATTAGAGAGGGAAAGGTACCTGAATTGTAGGGGCAGAGTCCATCTATTATTTCTAGTTCTTCTACCTTTTAACTAAAATTGTCAACCAAATCCACATTCCAATATTAAAATATGACTGCACAATTCTATTTCTTATTATTTAGAATTACAGCAACCTGCCAAAGTCAGCTTTAAATCAAAGCCACTTCAAAAGTTACATTTCTAAAAAGCATAGTTTTACATGGTCCTGAAAAACCACCATGAATCCTTGCTGGAGAATTTCAATACAATAACATTCAAACTTAATGGCAAAAACCAAGAAGTCAAATCTTCACATTCTTATATGAATTATCAAAACTACCTCAATCAACTTAAGAGATATGGTCATTTCAAAAGATCTTTGGTACATTCCAGTAATCATCAATCGTAACCTCTTATTTTTTAGGTTTGTGTTAATTTTAAGAACATCTCCAATTATTGAGTTCAATTTGACCACTTAGACATGTATTTAAAGGCCAATTGACTGAGACAAGCATCATCTATTGAATAGGAAATCAAAGTTCAGAACATAATGGAACTTATTAATTGTCAAGGAAACGAGCTTCCAAAAAAAGGACAATTAAAAAGAAGAAAAAAGAATAAAGAAAAATTTATAAACCTGGCCACTGCAAAAAGGTCCAGCACCAATGCCAATGGTGGGAATTTGAAGAGCAGATGTGGCCGCAGCAGCAACAGGCGCAGGTACACACTCCAAAACAACAGAGAAACAGCCAGCTTCTTGCAATGCCAATGCAGTCTCTACAACCTGCAAAATCAAAAGCAAAATGAATAAACTAGAGAGCACATATGATATGAATGAAGAACTCAACAAAATAGAGAAAGCAAAAGGAGAGGACCTGGACAGCGCTAGAAATAGTCTTTCCTTGAGGCCGGAAACCCCCAAGCACACTGATGGCTTGAGGAGTGAGCCCTACATGACCCATAACTGCAATTCCAGCCTCAACTATAGCTTTAGCAGCAGTAATTCTGGAAGCTGAGCCTCCTTCCAATTTAATGGCGTCCATTCCACCCTCCTTCAGAACCCGAACAGCCGTATCAACTGCCTGCTCATAATCCACACTGCAACATCACCAACCATTGGAAACACAAGCTTTTTTTTTTTTTTTTTAAGATTTGGAGGGTACCTCCTTGGTGCTCGACTCGTAAGAACCGAAAGGCAAGTCCCCTACGAGAAGAGGCCTTTTGGCACCGCGAGCGACGGAGCGGCAGTGGACAAGCATCTCGTCGAGGGAGATAGGGAGTGTGGTGTCATAACCGTGGACGACCATGGCGGCGGAGTCCCCGACTAAACAAATATCAATGCCAGCAGTGTCAAGGTGGACGGCGGAGGGATAATCGTAAGCGGTGACCACGGTGATCGGATGACGCTTGCTGTACTTTTGTCTCAAAGTGGTTAAAGTGACTCTTTGGTTAGGGTTTTGGGGGGTGGGTCCGCCATAAACGGTGTTTTCAGGGACATTGCTCATGCAGCGGATACAGCGGAAAAGATAATTGGGGCCGATCATGGAAGGGGATCTGCACAGTTTACTCAACAGCGCCATTCATACAAATTTCAAAAAACCAATGGACATACAATTTGGGGGGTGGGGGGCGGGCAATTTGCACATTGATGCAGGGGATGTGCGATGTTCGGTTCAAATTGAAAAATCAACCAAATTTATCAGTTTTTTAAATTATTTCAATTTTAATTTTAAATTTTGAAAAAATTTAATTTTTTAGTTCGATTTTTGAATGAAAAAATTATAAAAAAATCAAATTGACTCTATATAATTAGATAATTTTTAAAATTTTTTAATTAAATAATTATTTTATACATATAAATTATCTTATTTTGAATTATAAATTATAATTACATTTATTAATTATTAATATTTATTTTTTTAGATGATAATTTAAAATTTTGATAATTGAATTGAAAATCGATTGAATAAAAAATTTATTTAACTGTTTTTATTGTATTATTTATTATATATTTTGAGATTATATCTTTAATTTGGATCTTTATTTCATACAATTTAAATATTTTTATTTTATTATATTATGATTTGTAATTTTATATAATTTTTAAAAATAATTTTTTATTTTTTGTAAAAAATAATTTTAATTTTTTGATTTTTTGGCTAACTCAACCGATTAAAAAATTTGATTCGGTAAATATTTGATTATTTAAAAAATTCAATTTATTTTAGTTGATTAAAATTTTAAAAATTCGATTTTTTATTATTTCGATTTGATTCGACCGTTGCACACCCCAACATTGATATCTCTATTTTTAACCCGGTTCAAGTTAAACAGCTAGACAAGTGTATAGCCAAAAACAAAAAAAGATTGCGCAAATTTCATTAAAATTATAACCAGATCAAAATCAAAATAAGATAAAGTAATTAACGATAATACATTATCTCTATATTAAAGCCTGTAATTTATAAATTAGACCAATGATAACTTCAGCCCTTTTATTTTGAGCGAGAAAATTATCCCAAATACCATATTTTTTAATTTTTTTCACAAAATACAACCATATTTTTTATCTTTCATAAATCTTACTTTTTAAATTTTTATTTTAAAAATATAACTTTATTTTATTTAAACAAAAATGCCTTTCACTTTCCCTTATTAGCGTTTTTGTTTCCGTTCTCCTTATCCGGTGATCTGTTTTTCATTCCACCATAACCGGCATTTTTCTCTTTCTCCAACAATCTCTTATTCTCTCTCCGTCGTTGGTGCTGCCATTTTAGTTTGATTTGTCGATTGGTGTAGGGTACCGAAATTTCAATTGAGTTGCTATTCGGTGCATGGATGAAGGAGATACGAATATTTAATTCCGATTCTAATTAATTAGTTTGCTTCCATTATTGTCTAATTAATTCTTCTTGCTTTCCATGGAAAATGATTCACTTTTGATTAGCTGCATAACTTATATGAACATGATACATTCACAATCTACTAATTTGTTTTTTTTTTTTTTCACTCTGCATAACTTTACTATACCGGCTATGAAATAGAGCATTAGAATCTATTTTTTCCTGGAATAATTAAATTGTAAATGATTTTGCGGTATCTTATAATTGTTAAGGTTGAATTTCATATAAAATTACATATATGGTATATTAAAAACTTTGAATTTCATATAAAATTACATATATGGTATATTAAAAACTATAAATCTGATATAAAAAAAATATTTTATAAAACGCGTTGCTATTGTTAATATAAAGCTTAATTTCAGACTTTCCTTTCACGTAAATTCAATTCTCAATAATATTGTTGGTAAGAATATAAAGCAGAACACCTAATGATCTCAGATTTTACAAGATCAAACAAAACATCAGGTTGTTCTTGTCTGCTTTTAGTTTGGTAGCTAAGTCATGGAGAGAGCAAAATCATCATTCTCTTTGCCTTAAACCTTAAATTAGATCTCTTTATACACTTTCATCTTCGGTAGCTAATGATGAATTCCTCGAATAAATAGCCACTTTATTTCCCATTCCTTTTGCCATCATCAATCTGCCCTTCTATAATTCAAAATTTTAAAAAAATAAAATAACTTGATAATAATAATTAAAAAAACAACAACAACAATTTGCAACTTATTGGCTGAAGTAATTTTTACCACTATTCCATTTAAGATAGCAAAGCGTCAAATGACTTGTAAGAAAACGATTTTATAGGATCTGTCAAGAATGCCCATAAGCAGTACCAGAAGATTAATCAACCAACCTCCTCCGTTTCTTCATGAACATGAGGATTATCCCTCAAATATTGTAATGCCCTATCTTTTCCTTGTCCCAATATTCTAAAACCAAAATAACCAGAATTTGTAAGTGTTTTGTTAAAAATATGGGGCTGCTTAAGCAAAAATTTAAACCTACCACAAAATCCGACAAAGCAAAATATAGTAGTTTGATAGTTTGCTTAGGTGGAAAGGAGTTATAACATCTTGAACACCAACCGTACTTTATGACATAAAATGGTTTAATTGATAATCAGAAACACTATACAAAATATGACAGATAGATAACTAAATAAATATAAGGATTAATAAGAATCATTGGTGCTGATGTTGTTTCAAATTTTAAACTCATTTATAAAAAAATTTAATTTGATTAATCTTTAAACCAATAGTAAACCCATAATATACATCTGGTATACACATAATATATAACAAGTATACACATAACATACACCTAGTACACACTGTATACAATAAGTACATGCATAGTATGTACTTAGTATGCACACACTATACAAGAATTGCACGTATAGTATACACCTAGTACACGCATAGTATACAATAAATGCATGCACAGTATATACACTACAAGAAAAAGTCTCATTAAAGACCACAGTTTAAGGACCAGTCAATTTTTTGGTCCTTAAAAATATACTAAAAAAGACCGGATTTTTACCCGGTCATTGTTTCTCAAATTAGTGCATATTATTTGTGAGGGAGAAAAATCCCATCCTAAATACTAATAATTTTCGGTCCCTAAAACAAATTCATTAGGTGGGACTAATTGGCGCTATGCCTGAAAAAATAAAAAATGAAATTTAACAAAACCTAAACTAAACAAATGCTCAGTTTATTTCACAAAACCCATTGAGATGGGTTTCGGACTCCATACCGGCGCTCTTTCACAGCATAGCTCTCTATCGATGGACGCCTTCGTCCTCGCTCCAGCTCGACAACTCCGACAAGGTTTACTCCAGCATCAGGTACGTTGTTTTAATTTTGAACTGGGTTTTTATTTATTAGTCTTTTATTCTCAAAATCTCATAACGGATTTTCTCAATTCTTTTTCTACGAGTTTTCCCAATTCTTTTTCTATCGTTGCAATTGATGCTGATGTGGGCCTTAGAAAGCTCGAACTTCTCCTCGGTCTGGACAATTGCGTCAATTATACTCTGCTGAGTTTATGAACGGTGATTGCCGGTGGGACCAAGCACTAGTGCGTAATAAACTATGGTCTAATTTCGAGCTTCTATGCATCTCAAAACCTCGCTCGAAGCTTCCATTCGGATTCGGTGGCAAAGCACTGGTTTGGCTAGTGGAGGCACTAAAAACCAGAACCGAAGGATGCCCCGATTTCATAACAGTAGCTACTTGGGAAGCTAAGTTTTGTATAGTTGGGTTAGTGTTTAATTCTTTTCGATTATTTGAATTTTTAGTTTCAGTTTCAGTTTTTTATGTGCTAAATGGCATTCGTAAGCCTATATTGTTGAATGCTATTAGTTATTGCTATTAATTTGGGGGGCAAAAGAATGCTCATGTCATGTGTTCAATTTGCTTTATGTCAGTGTTCATTGTAAATTAATTGCTTCAGAGGAGGGTAACATTCTCCATATATCACCGACTCCTATAAGTTATTCAGTTCAAACTTGTTGGATGGTTACTTATAGATACTAAAAAATTCATGCTTTTTTATCTGTTCTTTAGGATTCCTGCTCTTTTTTCTAACTTCCTAAAACATGATCCTTTTGAGTAAAAAGGTTTTGTAGGTTTTCTTTTTCCTTTGCTCTTAGAAGGACTTAAGCTGCAATTGGTAGAGATTATACAATTGGGTATTTATTTTGCTCTCATTTTTTGACAATATTCCTTTTGCAATTTGTATGTTCATCCATCCCTTTCTTTTGATCTCGTAAAGATCCAGTGAAAAAAAATACGCTTTGTATTTAGAAGGTCTTTTTTCGTTCTCACAAGTTTTTTATATGAAAAGAAGAATCTTTGCTTATTTTTAACTGAAATAATCTCGGCTTTTAAATATCAGCAGTTTGGTTTAGAATTGATGGATTTTTGGGTTAGCATTACTACAGTTAGTTACTTTATGAAGTTGTAGTCAAGCTCAATTGAGATCATGGAATTCAGAGTTCTTATCTCTCTTTTGTTAATAGCTCTGTGAATTTTGTGTTGTTAGATCTGTTGATTTTGTATCAAAGTTTTGTTGTTCCTCAAATTTGCAAGGCTTTCTTTTTGTTATCATGCGAATTCATGTCTTTGGAATAACTCTTACCCCTATAACAGATTGCACTAATGTTTTTATGCTTTCAACCTTATAATGCTTAAAATCAAGAACATCAAGTGGAATGAAAAAGCATAGATAGAGGAATTGGAAATATTATCTCGCACTCATGCATTCATGAATAGATAATTGAATAGAGGAGGCGATCTGCTCATAAGGTGTACTCTGTTACACCACAATTTTACAGTTACTCCAGTACATCTAAGTCCCTTCATAACAAAGAAAGAGCATTGCTTAGGATTTCAGAGTTGCAACTGCAGCAGAAGGAAGCAAAGCATCCCATTAGGATTTTTTTTTTAAATTATGGTTCTGTTGGCCATTCACCTAATAGAGATTCTCTAGTTTTATGGATTTTTCATCTTTAGTCTGGTTTTTGATTGGTATTTATTGTATTTGAAGGTCTGAGGTAGCCTTTATGTTATTTAAATCTTCCAGAGGGTGTTGTTGATGCGGACTTAGTTTTGTTGGTGACCACAAGTACTACCACAGGTAACACTCTTGCATGGGCAGTGGCATGTGAACGTGGTTAGTGGGGTTATGCAATTGTTGGTAATTTTTTTCTGGTGAACATTTTGAACATGACTGTTGTGCACTTGATACAATATGAATCTGATATATTCATTTCTGTAGGAAAATCTGCATTATAGTATCTTTAAAACATTGTTTTAATTATTGAATAGGAGCTTTTTTGTAACTCTGAAAGATGGATCATGCATTGAATGACTGCGACTTTGGTGAACAAGTTTATTTCACATTTTTACAATCATTATTCTTTTCTATATTTTTTGTTACTCCTCATCTTTCATGGAATTTGGCCCAAGTTCCTCTTACTTCTTGATCAGATTATTGTATGGCAGTAAATGGAGTGATGGAGAAGCTTCAATAGCCCTTCAGTATTATTGTCTTTACATCATTGTTGATTTTATTGGGACTTCAGTTCTTGTTTCTAAAAATCAGGTTTGCTACTCTGTAAAGAAACATGCTAGATGTGTCCTGTGATTTGGGTTTATCTTTATTAGAATTCACATTTGCATCACTTGATGCAAATGGATTCTTTTTTTTTTTTTGGTTTATTCTATTTTGATTTTGAATCTAATTGTGTAATGCAACTTTGACATAATGAATTGTAGATTTTGTCAATTTTCTAGTACAGTCTAAAATTAATGCACTACATGATGGTTGTGGTGCTCTTATTTAATAATGATCTCACAGTAGCATAGTAATCTTGAGTGCCATGCCTTTTTGTCCTTGTATTCATGTTCTTTTGGTGAGCCAGGCTACACTGCTTAGTGTGTGTTATGACAAGATCTTATGGTAGAGAATGCACATGGAACTTTTAGATCTAATTTAGCCTTGCGTATTTTTTTAGGGAAAAGTAGTGGTTATTAGAGGAGAGGGGCCTAAGGGAGATCCAGGCATGGCTGAAATGCTAACACCAACAAGTGGCATCATGGGAGCTGGTCTTGGGAAGGTATGGCAGCTTAAAATCTATTTCTGCAATAATTTTGTTCTGCTATAGTCAATTATTGACTTCAATAAAAAATTATATAGCTTTTCAAGTTGGAAGATCGCATGTTACTTACTTGAGCAATCAGAATAGTGAAATTTATCCTTCAGGAAGTGGAAAATAATTAAATGTGAGGGATTAAGTCAGTTTTTCAATTTCATTTCTTTTCCCTGAATTGAATTAAAATATCTTGATTTACGTAAAGTTATGTATTTGATTTTTTTTTTATGATTCCAATATTATTTTCAAGTTTTTCCATAAATTTAATTATGATTAGCTTGGTTTATGCAGTGGACTTCCTTTAGATAGTAATTTGGCACACAACACTATAGGAAGTTTCCCCTGCAATGTTTGCTAGTGAACATTGACCCTTGTTCGATGAAATTTGCATAGTTAATGACCCGTGACTCATCCGATGGATGCCTATGGTTGCATTATATGTCTATGCTTTGTTTACATCTATCTTGTTTAGAAAGAAGAAGAAGAAGAAGAAGAAAAAAAATCTAAAGTATTTATACTAATAACGTATTTCAGGTGCTTAAAGACCCAAGCGTCTCCAAGGAGGTTCTGAGGGTTCGAGCAAAGGGATTGAAAAAGCTGGGAACAATCTTCCAGGTGAGTTTCTGATTCCTTCATCCATATTGGCCAATACTGTGCATCATTATCTCCTTACAAGTCAAAATTTCACTGCTTCTTAGGGTGCCAAAGCTGCTTACAGTAGGGAAAACAGCCTGCGCCACGAAAGGGATGAGATAAGTGCTGGTTCATCATCATAGCCATATCAGTACCTATTCGATATGATACCATTTCTCATCTTCTCTCTATGGATAGTCTTTGAAATGTTTGGTTCCGTATGTGTAGGGTCATGCCCTTAGTTGAATTGTGAACATTTGAGGTGACTATAAGATTGTGTTATTAGTAAGAATGATTTCTTGACATATTTTAGCCAAAGGGATGTAAACTGAAATGGAGTTGACACTCGGTTTGTCTGATGTTGCAGCCCTTTCATATATGCTGACTTTTTGAAGTGTAGATAGTTACACTTGGTGGAATTATATTTTTTTGAGGTTCATATGCTGACTTTTTGAAGTGTATATATTTACACTTGAAGGACATATACTTTTTCTAAGGTTTGTTCTCAAAATATTTATAGATTTAATTAATTATTTATAGTAGATTTATAAATTTTCTGGCATAATCATTTTTGTTTCCTTATACATTTTGCAGTTTTTGGTATGACAAAACATTGAAGTACAAAATTGAATATGAAGATTCAAAAGAACATTAGATTTTTGGCTAGATAGAGAAGCATTATCTTATTTTGTTATAGATTTTTTTTTTTGCAAAGGAGCTGTATAAACAATGCATTGATTTTTTGGATGATAATTCTATATACGTATCAATTACAAATTATCTATGAATGTATTATATTATTAATTGTCTATGCTTTTGAGCAATCTTAATTTGGATGCTCTAGTTGTGATACTAAATTAAAAATACAGGGTAAAAAAAATGACCTCTAATTAAAGTTTTATGGTCTTTAATCTATTATATGGTCCTATGATTATTACTTTTAAGGATGACATTTCCTTTCCTTATTTATATTTTAACGATCGGATTTTAGTATGGTTCTTAAAAATTTACTGTCAATATTACATTTTTAAGGACCGGATTTCTGGTCCATATTTATTGTAATGATCAGGTGACTTATATTATTAAAGACGGTAAAGCCGGTCCTTAATACTAACTGGGACCAGTTTTTATCCGGTCCCTAATGGTTTTACGCGATCGGGTTTAAGACTGGTCCTTAAATATTTACGGTCGTTATTATATTTTTGTGGACCATATATCCGGTCCTTATTAACTTTAAAGAGCACGTGACTTACATTATTAAGGACGGAAAAACTGGTCCTTAATATTATTTAGGGACCAATTTATTATCCGGTCACTAAAAGTTTTAAGGACCGGTAGATATATCTCGTCCTTAATTATCATTAGCGGCGGAGCCTATAAGGACGGGATAGCGACCGATTTTTTCCGTCCTTATTAAGTTTTAGGGACCGGATTAACACTTTTAAGGACCGGATTTCCCATCCTTGAAAGCCTTTTTTCTTGTAGTGATAGTAAATACACGCACATATCTGCTTTAGGATTTCGTTTTTTTTTCTTTCTCATTTAAGTTATTAAATACATACATGGTAAAATATAACAAATAGTGCGTAGAAACTTTAAATACCTAAACTTTTACACATACGGTATACATTAAATACACATACCGTATACAACTAGTACACACATGGTATATATCAAGTACACGTATAATACACAACTAGTACATACACATTATACATCAAATACACTCACAATATACATTAAGTACACACAATATATATCAAGTACATGCACGATATACCTATATACTCATAGTATGCAGAAAGTATACGCATAATATACAAATAGATACAAACACAATATGTAGAAAGTACATACACATTATACATTAAGTGCAGTTACAATGTACAAAAAGTACATCCATATTATACATCTAGTACAAGCTCAATAAAAGACAGTGCAGTCTGTGATACCAATTTGTTAAAACAAAACAGGAACTACAAGCTCAATAAAAGAATAATTTGAGAGTGAATTGATACTTTTACAGAAAAAATGGTAGGAATACTTTATTCAATTCATTTAATAGCCTTATATAGGCTTATAAAGATACTCACGTTTTTCTTAACTAACAATCCCACTAACACTAAAAGTTAGGAAAGTGTATCCGCAACTCCAAAAATTAGGAAAAATATCTGCAACTGAAAATAATAAAACAACAACTTAAAGCAATAAAATAGCTATTTCGCAGACTTGGTCAAAAACCAATAGAGCTGATGTTGTATAACTTTAACAGTTTTGTCTTGAAATGGACAACATTTACGATAAAAATATTTTATATTTCTTCCATAAAATTATAATGCAGGTCGAAATCAACAAGAAGTAATTTGTAAATAGTAATGAGTTAATTTGAAAAATTAACAAACGAAAAATAAAAGAGGGAAATTTATGATCGAATTAAGATAAAACAAGCAAATAATTAAATGAAATGAGATCAATATAAATAAATTACAGCCATGTTAATTTGCAGTACAAGATTCTTTGAACTGATCATAGATACAAGTATGACTCAATAATATTTCAATCTTATTTTAAATGATCATATATACATACATCCATATTAAGCGACTAAAAATAGCGACGACATTATTTTCATCGTAAATTTGTAACAATTTCGCGACTATTTTTCAATTCTATCTTGGGAAGGTTATTTTTTTATTTTTTTTTATGATGAAAATAATGACAGAATGAATAAACAGTCGCTAGTTATTAGGGAAAAATATACATGCCATATTTTGCAACGGAATTAGTAACAATAGTCTGTCGCTAATTTTTTTATTTTTTCCATAAAATTAGTTCTAGAAAATTTAGCGACTAAAATAGCAAAAATATAATGCCACTTTTTGCGATGGTTTAGTGACGTAAATGTTCTATCGATAATAGTATTTTTTTTCAGTAAAAATATTAGAGAGGAAAATATTTAGTCGCTAATCCATCGCAAATAAAATAAAAAAACATATTTTTTATGAATTAGCGACTAATTCAGTCACGTGATTTATATATAATTTCAAGTAATTTTAATATAGACAATATGAAATGAATGTTTTATTTTGTAATAGAAATTTATAAATTATATTATAATTTGATAATAATTTTTTTTTTATCAATTATACCAAAATCTAAAGTTATTTATTTAGAAAATTTACATTTTTATTAATAAGAATAAATTATTTGTTTCAATTATTATATAATTGTATTATGAAGATTAATCAAAATAAATATTTATAAAATAGTAATATAAAAATTTGTAATTTATTTTTATTTTGCAAAATTTTGATCAAATATTAAATCATTAGGAATTTTAATTATATATATTTATCAAACCATCTTTAAATATAATGATAAATAATGAAAATTGGTATGGATATTATAATTTTTTACTTTTATTTTTTTGCTTGCAATCGTATTATATTATAATTGTATTTTTTACGTGTAATCTTATTATACCATATATTTAACTAAATATAATTTACTTCTACAACTAGTGAAATTGACCTTTTTTTTTACATATTTTAATAAACTATGTATTCATTATGTGTGATCACGTAATTATTTATAATCAAATGAAAATAAGCATCCAAATAAATAGAATTTGTTGATTATTAAATTTTAACTTATTTAAAATAAATAAATAAATATGAACTTATCATAATAAATATAAATCTATGTCCAATTATATGTGGTAGTTATGTAATATCTCAAAACCCAAGAGGTATTGTTTTTAGACTTTTGGTGGTTCGGTGCTCCTTTCCAGATCCATCGATCATCCCCAATCGCCGGTAAGAGATAGACCGAAAAATAATTGCTAACAATACTAAAAAAGTTAGTTATCTTAATGGAAATAAGAAATAAGATCTGAAATTGGGGAGTTTGATCTGTAATGCTCCAAAATTTGAGTCGCTTAACAAGACTTTGTAATATGTGAACATTACTTCTAATATCGATTCACGAGGATCAATTTATTCAGGATACTATATGAATGAGTATATATATACATACATACATACATTCCGTAGGTAATTTTCCTACGAAAATTTCATTTTGTAGGTAATGAATTAGAAATAAAATAAGTGAGTGTTATAAGAATGAAATTGCAATGCCCTAAAACTTAAGTCATCTGATAATAAAATTATACATATATTGGTGATAAGGTTGTGTCTTTAATTTAAAATCATGAAATTATAAATTTTAGTTTTGGTCAATTAGGTTAATCTAAACTAAATTTATGAAAATTTTTATTTAGTAACTATATTAATAATAATTTTTTATCAAAATAATTTATCGTATAAATATATAATTATTATGAAATTTACTTTTTCTCTAGAAATAAGTGTATAAAGTCGATTGAAAATTCCTTTGCTTATACACAATGCTAAAATCTTTGATAATTCAATGACTGAATTCTAATGCTAAAATCTTTGATAATTCAATGACTGAATTCTAATGCTAAAATCTTAAGACTTATAATTAAATTATAAAACGGAGCCTTATATTTATAATGGGATTAGAAAATTAATTTTAGTCTTTTGAATTAAATAAAATGTGCAACAAATAGGTATATATATATATATATATATATATATATATATATATATATATATATATATATATATATATATATATATATATATATATATATATATATATATATATCTGTGTGTGTCAAGTAAGAAAATATAAAAACCAAGTGATGGACCAAGAGCATTTTACTCTATAGAGTTACAGTGGCCACAAGTGTTAAAATAAAGGAGAGCAGACACCAGGAGAGAGAGGGAGAAAGAAAGAGAGAGGGAGATCGGGGAAAAAGGGTAGACCAGCACCAATGACTACCTAACTCCGATGTCGTCACTATGCCAAAGATGCGATAGCCAACTTATCTTCTCTCTCTACCATTAATCCACTCTATAGATCTGGTTACCAACCCGATTTTGAGAGTACCACCACCATCAGAGGTTTCGATTAATGTGGACAACAAAAGATGATGTGAGCGGCACCGAAGGCCTTCTTAAGATGAGGTGGCTTCTTCAGCACTTACCGCTCCTCTCAACTCGTCGATAGCAATGAGATCGGCCATGGTGGAGCAGGATATTTCAGCTTCAATCTCGATGAATGGTGGCAGTATTGGGGCGTATAAATGTTGCCTGAAAGCTACCGATGGCTTTAGCTACCAGCAGATAGCTTTGGCGAGTCTCTGGTGAATCTTCAATGATTGATCCAGCGAGTGCATGAACAAGCAGATTGAAGCAAATTCGACCCTTAAGATATGGGATACTGAAATTAGCTCTTCGAGATTTTTGTAAGCATATATATTTGGAATCTTTTAATGGTTTTAACCCAAAATAAATTGATACCTTCATATATCATTCAATAATTTATAGAAAATGATCTCATTTGTAGCCTGTGGTTCCCTTACACTAATAATTTCTCCATAATATAAAGATTTCTTCAGTTGTGGTCTTATACATTTGAGTATGTTGTAGAATTGTCAGTAGCTGTGTTCATGACTAAAGGTATGAATTAGGTCTAGATAAGAACTTTTATTGCTGGACAAAATTGTTTGGTGTTGGTATCTGTTCATAGTCTGATGTTACCTTCTTATTTTGGCTGTAAATACAAGCCCCAATATGAAGACAAATTGGGACTCCATTTCTCGCCTCTCTAATGACTCTAAGAAAAGACCTTTTGGTTCCTTAAAAGATTTTTTGTGGTTTCTTCACAAATTCGTTAAAGATGCAGCTGAGAGGGACCAAAAATTGGATGATATCCTCGTTCCCATCATTCAACACGTATGTATTTCTCATTTTTAAAATTTTATCCCTTTTTTTTATCACATTTTATTGCTAGAGGCAATTGCTTTTTGACAATAAGACAGACAGTATATTATGTAGGGTGTGCATTTGTGACCTGAATGTGTATTTGTGAAAATTATAAGAAAGTATATTATGTAGGGTTTCTACTACATGATTGTCAATTTTTACAATATTGTAATCTTTATCCATATGTCAATGCCACTTATTTTGTCAATTAGCTACTTTCAATACGATATGAACTTGTGATGAGGTTTCCTTTTTTCTTTCTTTTTTATTTTTTTATTGAGTTTAAACTTTTTGAGGCATTTTCGGAACACATTAAACAATTGAAACTTGGAGTTATAATCCTGATTGGTTAGATTTTAATTTGTGCTCATCACTCTTTTTCTTTTTTTTTTAAGCCACAGTACTATTTTCATAACAATGTGATGGGTGTTATTAAATCATTATATTCTTTTTTAGGTTTGACTTTGTTTGAAAAGTTTTTCTTATTAGCAAGCACTTATTTCTGACTCTAGAAAGAATACTTCCTAAGTAGATGTTTAGTCTGAACATCATCATCTCAGTTTATGTAATTTACTTTGAGCACCATTCCAATACCATTCAAAGTGTGTACTAATTAAAACTTGAATTGTGTATTAATGTATTTGATATGTCTAGTGGCACAGAAAAAGTAGGCCTTTACATACAAAAGGGGTGGAGCAAGTAGTTAAATGGCTTCAAGATGTATAAGGGCACGATGGATGCATTCAAGATGCGGCAGGTCTCGTACCCACTGTGTGCTTTTATTAATTTTTTACATTTATTTTTACTTAATTCACTACTCATTATGATATCTTTTTTTATCTTTTTTATATGCAATATGAAGACAGATAAAAACGTGCCTAATACAGGGGCCTTGCTACTTTCTTCTTGTTGGAAGCATTACAGCATTTTATTGCACTTGGAAGATAATAAATTTTCTCAGAATTGCAAAGAATTGTTGGACCAGTACATATCTGGCATCCAGGTTAGTTTTGTAAATTGCTTGAGAGTTTCCATATCTGTCTTTATTCATGTTAACTGGTTATAAGGAATTTTGTTTTGTTGGACAATATGCATGCATCTTTGGTTAGACAATATCACAAGCTCTCTAAAGTCCATAAAGATTAAGAGGATGTGTCTTTATGTATATTTGATGACAGCAGATATATGCACATATATATTTTCAGTACGTACAAAAACACAAATATGGGATACAACTTTTTTAGATTAAAATAACCTTTTAATTTTTTTTCAAAAATATTTGATTCAAAATATATTTATAATATGTAATTATGAAATTAATAAAATATAATTATTATAGGATACTATGAAAGATTAAGATTTTAAAATAAAATATAATTAATAGGAAGTCACTGAAAAGGAAGATGATGAAATAATATTTTCACTAATATAAAATCACTAAATCGAAAGTAATTTTGTTCAGATCTTAGCTGAAAAAAGATAACAATGTAAGAAAACATAAAACTATTTTATATAACAGTATTATATATATTGTTATTCTCTTTATACACTTAAAAGTATGAGGGATCAATGAGTTAAGCATTCACATGCAATGCACATACTCATAAAACTAGTAAGCATAATATACAAAAATTTATTATTGTTCCGTTGGCTTTATTGATTGGCAAGTTGTGTATCATGCAGTCATCATAGATTCATTGCATAGCTAGAATATGATGAAAAAAAAAAGAAGAAAAAAGCTTTACCAACAAGTCTATTATGTAACCTAACATTGTTTGTGGCATTCCAAATCTTTTAGATTGATTCTTCTAATTAATTCTATTTTCTAATTGGACTCTTAATTTTATTTTTTTGACATCTACATGTAAAAGAGATAGAAGCCACTTATCTCCTCTCTTGTCTGTCTCTCTCTTTATTAGAGGAAGAATTTTGAAAATGTAGCACTTTTCTTTCCTTTATCTCCCTTTAGCCTAATGAGTCCCTTGCATGAGATGCATTTGAAAGGTTTCAAAAGTTATTCTATTATTGCTTCACCCCTTTTGATTTCATAAAAAATTATGGCCTCGTTTATTATATAAGTTTTTTTCCACCAACAAAATTCTGTGCAGCACTTATTCATCCGAGAGTTTGTTTTGTGTTGTTCATACAGATGTATAAAAAAGCGCATGTTCACTTGATGCATGGCAGTACTGTAAAAATAACCTATGAATGCCTGATTTTGCAGTTAGAAAAAATAAGTATTCTCTTGCTTACTCGTACTTAAATTTTCTTTCAATATGCTATTTGATAGGAGATCTGGACTGATAATTAGAGGATTGCAATTAATTAGCTTTCTAGTTCAATGGAATATTGTTATAGTTCATGTAAATGTAAATTTGGTAATGTCAAAGGCTATATTATAAAAATGCAACAGATACATGTTTGTGTAAGAAGGGAAAGACCTAGGACTGGATATTGAAGGGGCCCAAAATAGAAAAGATGACTAACATTTAATGTTTATGTTCTTTTCTTTTCCTTTTTTTTGGTGTGTGGGCACGCGCACTCAGGCAAGTTTATAAAATAATTTAGTATACATTGACAAAATTAAAGTTTTTACAAGGAAAACTTCAATGATTTTTTTTAAATAAAAAATTGGTGGGGTGGGGTGGGGGTTTGCTGGGGGGTGGGTTGGGTTACGGTGCAATGAGACAAGTGGCTTTCATATCTATTTCCTTATCAATTTAACCTACATGAGAATCAACCTAGCTTTGATTACAACGTGATAATATATATTTTATATTAAATTTAAATTCATTACCTTTTATTCTATTGTTGTGTTTAACGTGCAACTACAAGTAGATAAACTTTAAGGAGTAGGCTGCAACTGCGAGTAGATAGATTATTAATTTAGAAATGTGTATTTATATATAGTATAAAAAGGTGGATGGATCAAAAGGTAATATTTTTGAATCATTATCTGATTCCTATATGTGTTAAAAAAGGTAGATTCTTGAAGAGTTTATTCTCACAAGTGGCTTTTATATATAATTGAGATATGGGTTTAGATAAGGACACAAGGGTTGTCAATGTAGTCATATAAAAGATTTGACTGATTCTTGATTTCCATTGCTGAAAACTAAGGTTCTTGGTTGTGTTTTGTTGATTGGTTTCATAGGTATAAAGAAATGTAAGAAAGACAAGGTGGTGTGGGATGAACAAACTGGCACTTGGAAACGACGTTATGGGTATGATCCTATTAATGATGATGTAGATATTCCCATTATTAAAGCCAAGATGATAGATGGAATGCTATATCAAACTTTCATATTAGACAAACTCAAACTAAACTTTTGTATAAGAGAAACCGAAACTAAACTTTTGTACAAGAGGAACTCAAACTATGAATATTACTTTCAGAGATTGTACGATATTATTATTATTTGTTGATTAATGAGAGATTGTTTGAGGATAATATTATGTAAGGTTTCAAAGAATTTTCTATATATATATATTTTGGAACATATTCTGATTTGGAATAAATATATGTTTGTATGTGTGAGATCATTGTTATGTACAGGATGAAAATAAATAAATAGCGATCATTACAAGAAAATTTAAAAATACAGCAAAAGAAAAAATTAAATTATGTAATAATTTAGCGATTGATTCGTGACAGCACACTGTCACTGCTGTGTAAACATTAGAATTTAACAAATAATTAGCGATAATATTAGCAACTAATATTTCATCTCTAACTTTTATAGTTAATTGATAATTAACAATGAAATTCACGACAAAAAATGTAGTCGCTAAAAATTATTATTATAATACCGACGATTAATTATGAAAATAAATTAGCGACGAAAGTTTTTGTCGCTAATTAGCGGCTGACTTGGGATTCTGTCGCTAATATATTAGTGAGTGTTCATCGTGCAGTCGCTAAATTATATTAGCGACAAAACTTTGGCAATTAGCGACGGAAAACGCTGTCGCTAATTGGCAGTTTTTTTGTAGTGATGTGTTTCTAAATTCATTTTAAACATTCATATGATGATACTCATTTGGATTACATTGAAATCCTTAGATTTTCTTTAATTGCATCATTATGCTCACTTGTACATGCTTATGTACCCTTGTTATTTTTTATTCAAATCATCCCTATTCATTTATACTACATTCGATTATGTATTTCATACTATGTCATTAATTATCAAGTTAACTCATTTTATACCTTAATGCATAATTTGGCCACCTTGAGATTATTCTCTCTTTAATTCTTTTCTCCATCATTTCTTGATTATTATATAGTGTTGTATCATTTTGCAAACAAATCTCAATTTACGTCACATTTTTTATCAAAATTTCCATAGTTATATAATGCAAACTTTCACAAAATTCAATGAACTAAATTGAACAAAAGTTTAAGATTGAGTCCACTTACCTTAATATGAATTGAAATTATCCCTTTTGCCATATGTCCATCTTGTTCCCTTTATTTTCCTTAAAAGCTTAACTTGGCTGAATTCTCCCTCCTTTATTTCTTTATTTTCTTTTTCTTTCTTCACATGATTCTTTTTACTTCTTCCATTCAAAGTAGGCCTTAGAGGTGGCTAGAAATGGAATTAGGACTCTTGAGTTGTTTAGAATGAAAGATTAGATGGAATTACGTAAGGGAGAATAAAGAAAAAAAAAAAGAGAAATGGAAGCTTTTGAGGGATAGATGGAACATGGGAGAAATTGGCTAATTTCTCCAATTTTTTATAATTTTTCTCCTATTTATACTCATCCTAATTTGACAAATCAAGTCCAACCATATTGGTCCAACCAAATGGGCCCAATTTGCCTAATTTTATTTAATTAATTCATTTTTGGCCTAATTCATTTCTTTATTAATTCCTTTGCTAAATTTTTATTTTCAAATGATTCTACCTCAATATCTTATGACAATTATGCCCTTGAACAAATTAAAAAATCCTTTTAACTCAGCTAATTAAATTAAACTTGGTTTTTCACCATTTTTTGGAAATCTTACCCCAAATTTCTGGACATATGCAGGAGAGTGTAGTTAAAATTTCAAGTCATTCTACGATTGTTTCCATATAGTTCCAATTTTGGAGGAAAACTCAGCCGATCCAAAACTTGAAAATTCAAAATCATTAGAAAAATTAATTTTCACTTCTAAACACTAATTTGGAATATTTTTAGTAGATCTAGAAAAACAAAAATTTTTTTGGAGGCCCGTTGAATATTTTTGAGCCCGATCAAACTTTCGATCAAGCTTTTTACAATACTGGATAAAATCTTAATTATCTTTTTTGAGGGCCTATTTAAGCTCAATTTTATCTCAAATTGTACCACTAAACTCTACTTAACACCTATTTTCTTATTCCATGGTTAAGTTAAATCGCCTGCTAGGTCACCCATCTTCGAATTTCCTGACCTAAGCACGTGTAACACTTGTGAACTTTTAAATTTTACTATACTATTATACTATAATTATCCCAAAAACTATCCTAAGATTACTGCTCATGCTCAAGAATGTACAATGCATGTATGATACAAATTTTGAGATGTTACACTTGGTTCGCTGTCATTGCAATTATCTTACGGGGGGTTATTGTGATGTGCACCGAACCCTATTTGCATCCGGCATATTCTTGGAAACCCACTTTTAGGTCTCAAGACTGGATAAGGTTCATTTAAAGCATAAAAATCAATATTTTTGCAATAAATAAGGATTTAACCTGATACGTAATGCCTCAAATCTCTAAAATGGGATGAAATAGTATCTCAAGATATCCTTACCTATTTGCTAATGACTGATTTATGCTAAGCATCACAAGGCATATATTTAGAAGTTTCCATTCAATAGAACTTTAAAACCTTATAATACAAAATCAAAGAGAGTTTGGATCCCATTTCTACTTACAGTATTTGCCTAATAATCCATATAAACAAACACTTATGATCAATTATATAAGTTTTTTTCTCATGCTTTGCAAGAAATACAACAAGGAGAATAAATAAACATGCTAGCATATAAAAAATGGAAAAATTCATACATAAATTGCTGGTATTTAAGGATATTGATCTAGCCATGTATGAGTGTGAAATTATAGTTAATTCATTTAATTTTACGGCTTTAAGTAAAATAACGTAGCATTTTTTACATGCTAAAATTAAAGTAAATAAAAGGAATAAATATACATAAATTGGGATATTCATTGATGTTGGGAACTTTGGTTTCTCGCATATAATTATGAAATTCCTTTTTAGGGTAATTTTTTGGGGCAAAATAGGACATTGGTCTAATTTGTGATTGAAATGCCAATTAAATAAAAACCATATATATGACTTGGTTTTTTATGCCAAAATACTTATTTTTACTACACTATTATAGACTAATAATAATTATACAAGCCAAAATATACAAATAATTAAAATGGAATAAACTAATAAATTATGTTATCTAAGGCTAGTTGGATTTCTTCTATTTTCTTGGTTGCTCGCTCAGTATATTTCATATGTTCATGTATCCAAAAATAGTAAAAATTATTGATTAGACAAGAGTAAAGAAACAAATAAAGACTATCACCTTGTATTTCTTTTCATAATCTCATGTAAAACTAAAGCAGAAAATATGTACAATATTTTGCAAATGTAACTTATGAAAGTGAATCTTAATAAACTTATAAAATTATCAATTAATAAAACATATGTACTTCATATAATTTCTAGTACAAAATATGAACTTCATAAACAAAAGTCAAAATAAGGACTTCGTACTTTCAATATCTTTTATGACTTATGTTGGCCTTCTTGATGCATATTATATCCTTATTAAAGAGTCCTAGCTTGACAACTTACATGGATAAACACTCATCCTAAGTTAATAGAGCACTTAAAGCTCAAAATAAGTAAAAGAAAATCCAATAAATTCTTAGTAAATTAGAAAAACCCCTCACATTACCTTCAATTTTAGCTATATTTCCAAGTCATTGAGAGTGTTTTTTTGCTCGTTTTCTTCCTCCTCTTACGTGATTCTTTCTTTTTTTAAACCCAAACTTGTTCTTGCTAAAAACCAGATTATTTTTCTTTAAAAACCAACTTCCTTTATTTTTTCTCTCACTTGTAAAGATCATTATTACTCCTTAACCTAAAAAGACATCCGATCTTCCTTAATTGATTTAGGATTAAGATTAAGGAAGAAAACATATATTTTAAGTTGAAATAATCCCCTATTTCAATGGATGAGAAATTGGTATTTTTGTTGGAAAACACTAAGTTATTGATGTGACTCATGAGTCATAGACCGTGACTCATGGATTTGGTTTAGTGGGGCACAAAAAATTTTTGATTTGAAAAATGATGAGTCATGGGCCAAGGATCGTGATTCACTAGTGAGTTACAGACTAAGGACTATGACTCACTGGTGAGTAACGGTCTAGAGTGGAGAGTGACCTGCCACTTAAGATCGTGACTCAAATAATGAGTCACTGACCTATCTTATGAGTAAGTTCGTGACTCACTCTTGAGTCAACCAAAAGTCTCAATCATGACCACTTTCCAACCAAATATAAAAATATGAAAATTTACCTTTTAACATAGTACTTTTCCTTTAAAAGAATATGTAATATGTCAACCAAACCAAGCATTAGCGAGAACAAATTCTCTCGCTAATTAACGAGGGTCTTCATCGTAGCTAAATTAGCAAGGACACAAGTTCTCGCTAATTAATTCACATGCACATGAATTAAACATTAGCAAGGAAAAATGTTCTCGCTAAATTAGCAAGAAAATTAGTTCTCGCTAATTAATTCATAAGCCACATCAATTAGGCATGCATTAGCGAGAAGGAAAGTCCATGCTACATTAGCGAGGATAAAATACCTCGTTAATTAGTTAAATGTCAACTAAACCAAGTATTAGCAAGAACAAATATTGTTGCTAAATTAGCGAGAACAAGTTTCCTCGCTAATCACTTCACAGGCAACATCAATTAGGTATTAGCAAGGAGAATTGTCCTCGCTAAGTAGTGAGGACCTATTCTTCCTCTCTAAATTAATCACTTTGCTTTATTGTTGTCCTCGCTAAGTTTTGTGCCAAAATTTTGGCGCCCAAATTAGCGACAAATTGTCAATGTTCTCGCTAAATTGTTGCAAAATATATGTTCATTTTCATCCCCACCAACATTTGTGACAAAATTCATTTGTCCTCACAATTATGTCGCTATATCAGTGATTTAGCAACAATTTTTCTTCTACTCACTAAATTTTGTCGCTATTCTGCAATTTTCTTGTAGTGATAGATGCAGAGTAATATATGTAAGTGTTGATTAATTGTAGATATCAGTGTGCATATTGTAATTTCATGCTAGAAGAATTTACTGATCTTACTTCTAATTTACAATATGAATTTTTAGGGTAAAATCATACAGCTTCAATTAGAAAGATTTCAAAATGAAGGCAAAAATATTAATGAAAATCAAATATACTTAGATGCAATAGGGGTGCACAGAGAGGATAAGTGTATGGACTTAGAGCTATGGTGAGTTAGTACTACCTTGAGGCTTACACTTTTCGTTCCCTTTTTTCTTTTAAGGCACACACTATAAGATAAACAGAGGAGAAGTTTGAGCAGCATTTATCCGCTATACATACTGAGCTTCAAGCTAAAATTCATACTGGAGGTGCATCGATGAGTAAAGTAGCAAGTCAAATAGATCCAATGGTGGATGCAGATATAACAACATCCTTTTCAATGGTGGATTAAGGAGCAGATGCATCTATTCACTTCTCGTACTTACCAGAATAGTGGCTTATGTGATTCACCACATGATCCACATATTGAGTCATAGATACTATTTTAGTTACATTATAGTTATAAATATATATTAGGATATCCTGCATATCTTTTGTTACTACTATATATGCATGTATGATTTTGGATATAGCATTAACAATGACATGCACTTGTAAATAACAATTTATTCATAAATGTATATATATTTTTATATTAAACATTGAGTATTCCATAAATATAAAGTTGTTATTTTTAATTTATTGTTTATTATTTAAATAATGAAATCTCCCTATTAAATTAAGAAAATAAAAAATTCTATGGTAAATTTAGCGAGAATAATATTTATCACAAAAATGTAGGCTAAAATTTAGCAAAAAACTTACCTTCACTACAATTTAGTGACAAATTTTATCCTCGCTTTGTCACGACATTCATGCCAACATTAGCGAGGATAAATCTCATGCCAAATTTAATGAGAACAATATTTGTCAAGAAAACACATGCTAAAGTTTAGTAAGGGACTTGTCCTCACTAAAGTTTAGCAACAACTTTTATCCGTGCTACAATTTAGTGAGTGCATTATTGCAATGACATTTATGCCAACATTTAGTGACGAAAAATCCCATGCCAAATTTATCAAGAACAAAAGTGTATGCTAATAGTTAGTAAGGAACTTATCCTAGTTAAAATTTAGCAACAACTTTTATCCTTACTAAATTCTTCAATGACAACTTTTGTTACAAAATTTTTGCCCTCGTTAAATCCTTGCTAAACTGATTTAGCGATAAAAAGTCATTTATATCCTCGCTATTTTGTATTTTTTGTAGTGTTATACCCAATAGCTATTAAATAGTCCAAATAAAAAAATTAAAATTTAACAAGGTTCGGTCAATTATGCCTATATCATCTGACACCACTAAATTAATATTTCAATATTAACAATGTGAAATATTACCAAAGAGATAATTTTTACCTTAAGGAAAGATAGGAAATTTTAGGATGATTAAAATAATCAAAGGAGAATTGCTTTTATAGGAAAAAGAAACATCTTAATTATGCTAATTTCATGATGTGGGATTCCCACACTTTGTAAACAA
Source organism: Excoecaria agallocha (assembly GCA_037975025.1). Lineage (NCBI taxonomy): Eukaryota > Viridiplantae > Streptophyta > Magnoliopsida > Malpighiales > Euphorbiaceae > Excoecaria > Excoecaria agallocha. The sequence goes on along the minus strand of CM075822.1, from coordinate 30,942,482 downwards.
ATTAATTTTTTCAACAGTTATGGGATGAGCCACAAAATCAACAATCTCTACCTTGATGAATTCCACATCTTCAAATCTCTCACAAAACTCATTTTTTAGAGTGTCTTCAAATTCACTTCAAAGCACCTATCTTCAACTTTTAACAATATTGATCAAGTCTAAACAATGTTGCAATTCAACCGCAGTCACTACTTTTTTCATCATATCAGTAGGATTTTTAATGGTTTTAATCATCCATATTGTTTATCTACCTTCTTCTAGAACCTTTTGTACAAAGTGATAACAAACATCGATATGCTTCGACCTTGCATGGTAAACCTAGTTCTTCATTAAATGGATAGCACTCTAACTATCACATTGCACTTTGATGTGCTTCTGTCAAACCCCTAATTGACCAAGAAATCCTTAAATTGATATTGCCTCCTTCACAACATCTGTAACTGCAATATACTTTACCTTTGTCATTAACAAAGCAACTATTGACTGTAAGGAAAACATCCAATAGAATGGTGCCTTCTTTAGAGTAAACACATAACCAATAGTTTGTCATTGGTTGTCTATGTCCCTAGTATAGTCAAAATCACAATATCCAACTACATATTGAACATCTTTCTTATCTCGCTGTAATACCAAACAAACATCTATGGTGTTCAAAATGTACCGTAAAATCCATTTCATAACTTTCTAATGCTCTTTTTTAGGATCAGGCATATACCTGCTTGTAACTCTAAATGCCCGTGAATTATAGGACCTTAAAGACACCATAGCATACATCAAGCTACTAGTAGTATTTACATATGATACTATTAATATATATTCTTGTTCTGCATCATTCTTTAGAGATAAAGATGCATTAAGCTTGAAATGAGGAGCGAGCAGAGAACTAACAAATTTTGCCTTTTAATTCATACCAAAACATTTTAGTACCTTTCTCAAATGCTTTTTCTGAGTCCAACAAAGTTTCTCCAATTCCTTATTTCTATTTATTTCCATGTTGAGAATCTTTTTTATTTCACTTACATCCTTCATTTCAAACTCCCCATTCAACTAAGTCTTTAACTTCTTAATCTCTATTAGACTCTTGAAAGTTATCAATATATCATCAATATAAAGAAGATATATATAGGATTTGTCTTGTAGCTTGCATAAATGCACACTAATCATATATGCTTTTTATATACTTCTACCCTATCATAAACTTGTTAAATCATTTGTACCATTGCCTCGGAGTTTGTTTCAATCTATACAATGACTTTTTAAGCTTGCACACTATATTCTCTTTTCAAATAACTTAAAAAACATTCGAGCTAAATCATGTAGATTTCTTCTTCCAAGGAGTAGGCTTTTATTATCTTTTTTGGCTTACTTAATGTAATTAATTCAAGTTGCTATAGAGGTTCTTGGGTTGGAACCTCTTTTTAATTTGACTCCTCTTCTACCATAGGAGTTTTTACATCTAGTTTATTATTTGCTGGGATAACAATTTTTCTTTTAAACTCCACCTATTTTAAAGTACCATATGTCTGCTCACCATTTCAATTATCACCTTTTTCAATACGGTAGATTCATAAAAGATAACATTCCTAAAAAAAATTATTTTCTTAGACTCTAAGCACCAAAGACAATAACCTTTCACATCAAAGGTGATCCTTATGAAAATTGCTTTCTTTGCATGTAGATCTAACTTTAACTCCTTAACTTGATATATGCAGCAGAACCAAACGTATGTAAGGAATCATAATTTATTACACATTTTTTAAATCATTTCTCTAATGGCATTTTACCATCAATAGCACTAGATGGTTGGTGATTAATGAGATGGCAAGCATATATTATAGTTTTAGCCTAAAATTCTCTATCCAACCTAGCATTAGACAACATACATCGAAAGTTTTCAACTAATGTTCGATTCAAATATTTTGCCGCCTTATTTTATTATTGTGTATCCCTGGCTGTGAAGTGTTTGATAATGCCTTCATCATTGTAGACTTTTATAAATGGATCAATATTGTACTCCCCACCATTATCTATATGGAGATGTTTGATCCTCTGCCTATTTGAGTTTCCACCATCTTTTTCCATTTGAGGAAAACTTCCAGCACTTCATCCTTAGTCTTCATTGTATACATCCAAACTCTTCTAGAAAAATCATCAATAAAGGTTACATAACAGTGTTTTTCTCCTAAAAAGGTATTCTTGAAAGGTCCCTACACATCAAAGTGAACATAGTCCAAAATACCCTTGGTATTATGGATTGTTGTACCGAATTTCACTAGAGATGATCTTCATCACTCCATAGTTTACTTCCACCTTGAGACCCTTTTCTTTTTAAACCCCCTACATAAATGAGATTCTTTGACAAGCTTGGCACATAAAAAACTTCATCAAGGTTATGATTGATCCATCATGATTTCTTAAATAAATGGAACCAATTCCATATGTTATAAGATGGGATAAATAACTTCATCTTTTAGTTCTTTAAAATCATAGAACCAAGCCCAATTGTCACACATATGATGATCGTAACCTTAATCAAGCAGCCATACACTAGAAGAGCTAGTTAATGGCATAATAATAAGTGAAAAACCTGAGTCTTTATTATATACTAAACTACATTTGAATTTGCAATAGCTTTTCTCTTATTAGGTTTACCTTTATTCTTTGACTTAGGATATTCTTTCTTCCGATGCCTTTTTTTTTTGCGAAAGGCACATTTATCTTTGCCTACTTTGGATCTCCCTTTCTTTCTTTTAGTTTAGCACTCCAAATGGCCTCTAATTACTGGAGCTTCTGTAGCTTTACTTCTACTTTCTTTATTATCTTTCCTTCTTAGTTCATAACTGTATAAGGTAACACAAACTTCATTAAAAGACAAAGCAGCCTTCCTATGAAATATAGTTATTTTATGAAACTCAAACTACTCAGGAACGGATCCCAACAACATCAAAGCCAGAACCTTATCTCCAACTGTCACATCCATATTCAATAAATCAATAATTAATCGATCAAAATTGGTAATATGATCATTTATGGTGGTACCCAAAAGTTAAGAGATGCAAAACAATATTTTATAAATATGAAGCTTATTCTGATTGCTTTTTTTAAAAAATTTTCCTCTAATTCCTTCATCAATTTACTTGCAGAAGCTTCCTCTAAGAATGCATACTTTTATTCTTTGGATAAAAACAATTGAATTATACCTCATGATAAACAATTAATAGTCTTTCATTTTTTTCTTATCAACATCTTTTTCTTTCTTTTCTTTAATGGCAATAGATCATGCTAAAAGAAAGCATCCAAAATCTCACTTTCTCACATGCCGAAATAACCTATACCATTAAAAATATCACTATAGTTCTTGCTAAAAGGGATGAGGAAAAAGTAATTGATGTGGATGGCATGAAATTTATTATTTCATCTATCATCTTTGCTACAATTACTATTTAATAACTATCAATATAGAATTCCAATTGTGCAAGGAAAAATCTTTTTGAAGTTGAAGATTAGTTTACACTACAACCATAGAGCATACTAAGAAAGAACCTAGATCCTGATACCAATTATTGTGGAAATAGGGTTAATTTCCATAATAATAATAAATTCAACATGAGCATTATTGCATTGGTGAATAAAGTTTGAACGATTGTAATAAAAAATCATATTAGGTAAATTCCTAAAAAAAAGTAAAAGGGTCACAAATGGTCCCATTTAAAACCCAATCTCCCTAGACATAATTTTCATATACAAGTAATTTAATAGCATAGTAATTCACTACAATTATACCTAATGGTAGCTATTAAATACATAAAATAAAAAATTTTGTATATCAAATAGAAAAATTTTGATGTAAATTCCATTACTATCAAATAGAAAAATTCAAGAAATCTTAATGGTAGGGCATTAGGTTTTTGAGAAAGGAATAGAACAAAATAAAACCAAATGCTTACACATTTTGTAAAATTGATTACTATCCCAACTTTATCTTAGTTTAATGGGCTATCCTTTTGAAGAATTATGGTTCTTTCTATTTGACTAGAATAAGAGAAGGAAAAGGATATATAGATTTTTACGATTCTATTTTGACTCTATTCGACTGTGATTTGGAGTTTTAATTTAGGTTTTCAGGTGGATTGCATTTTATCCTTTGAATAAAATGGTTTTGTTACTTTTTTTCTTCTACTTTTTTACATGGTGGTACAAAGACAATTTTGTTTTTGTAATAAATTTTTTTAGTATGCAAAAAAAATCTCGCTCAAATTTGGCTACGAAGTAACGATACTATGTAACAAAGGACATGAAATATGAATGAAGAACCATAACAAAATAGACAAAGAAAAAGCTGAAGACCTTGGCACCACTAAAAATAATATTTTTTGAGGCTGAAAACCCCCAAGCACATTGATGGCTTGAGGAATAAGCCCTACATGCCCAATAACAGCAATTCCAACCTTAATTATAGCGTTAGCGATAGTAATTCTAGAAGCTAAGATTTGTTCCAATCTAATGGCATCCATTCCACCCTCCTTTAGAATCTAAATTGTCGCAAAAATTGCCTATTCATAATCCACATTGTAACAACAACAAACATTTGGAATGCAAGTTTTTTGAGATTTGTAGAGTACCTCATTGGTGTTAGACTCATAAGAACCTAAAGGCAATTCCCCATTGAGAAAAAGCTTTTTGGCTCCATCAAATGACTCTTTATCATTCCTCCACTTAAGATTAAAAGGAAGATAACGCCTACAACCTATATAACATTGTTTTTTACCACTGCATTACCTCATCAAGCAAGTTTCTTTATAACAACATGGGCAAGCCATCTTTCCTTTTGTACTATATCCAGACAAATTTCCATATGCTAAAAAGTCATTAATGGTACACAACAAAGCTGTATGTAACCTAAACTTATATCTAGTAGATGTATCAAAAGTATCTACCCCAGTTCCCCATAATTCATTTAATTCCACTATTAAAGGTTGGAGATAAAAATCAATTACATCCCTTAAACTTTCAAGACTAGGAATAAGCATTGGCAAAATAAAATTTTCTCGCTTCATGCATAGCCAATGTGGTAAATTATAAGGAATAAGGACACCTGGCCAAGTGCTATATGGAGTTTTTGAATTTTTAAATGGTTGAAAACCATCAGTAGCAAGACCAAATCAAACATTACAAGGCTCAATAGAAAAAGATTGATGAAGTTCATCAAATGATTTTTATGCCATTGAATCAGTGGGGTGTCACATTACTCCATCATCAACTCTTTTTTCATAATGCCATATCATTAGAGAAGATGTCTTGGTGGATATAAACAACCTTTAAAGTCTTAGCTTTAAGGGAAAGTAACATAAAATCTTGAATGGTATCATTTTTCCAATTTTACTCTTACTTTTCTTGCTATGTTTATCTTATTTCCATCTAGATGCACCACAAAATTTGCAAGAGTTGAGAAACTTATCTTCCTTCTAATATAGCATAAAATCATTCCTACATGGATCGATCTTGTTGTAAGAAAGTCCAAGTTCTCGAATTATCTTCTTTGCCTCATAATATGAATCAGGCAAGTTGGATCTATTAGGTAATAACTCTTCCTTCAACATTTTTAGCAACATTTTAAATGACTCATGACTTCAGTGACCAAGACTCTTAATATAAAGCAATTTTACCAAAGTATATGAAAGGATAAAACCATATTTTTATGCATATTTTTTTTCTTTTTGTTAGGCTACATTCAATATAATCTCTAAAGTTACATTAGACAAAGGTATAATTCCTTATGTTCTTGTCCCCTATGGATATGTCTTTACAACTGTGACTTCAGCTATTCTAGCTTTAATCCTTGAAAGGTTTTTTCATTTCATCTTCTCATATAGATATATTTTAATAAATAATAATTTGTAAATGGCAAATATGCATCTTGCAGGTAAAAATAAAGCAAGCTCACTATACCAATCTACCTAAAATATATTTCTATTTGGTTTTTTTTCTTTTTTATAACTCAGAGTTTTATTGATCTTAATTGAGCCAAGAAATACAAGAAAAAACCAAATAGAAAAATAATGCCTCAACCAACACAAAAAAAAACTTGCATAGCCTCATCAAAAGATCAAACAATAGAGGGGATATAACAAAAGGAAAATGCAAAAACCTAAAAAAAAATAAAAAACCTACAATTCTGCAAAATACTAACATAGAACAAAAAAAAAAATTACACACCAACCATATCAAAATAGATATGTACCCTGACATAACAGAAGAATAGAGGAGACACAAGCATCACAAGTAGAGGATGTAACACCTGCTCTAATAGCATATTTCTATCATTAAACATATTTCAAAAATAACTAACTTTATTGAAATTAAAGCACAACACATAAAATTTACTATTAGATCTTAACTTAATAAGCCTTTTTAAACATTGCAACATCTTCCATTTATTGTACATCTTTACTATTATAAATTGTCTAGTACAAAATCAAAACTTTATAAAGCAACGAAAACCATAATAAGGACCTTATACTTTTAGTCTCGTCTATGACTTGTGTTAGCAGTCTTGCTACAGATATTATCCTTGAGAAGATATCCTAGCCTAAAAATTTATATGGATAAACACCCATGCTAAGCTATAAAGCTTAGTGGGGAACAAATATCATATGGACAACCTCTTTTAAAAGTCATCAAAAAAATAATCACATACACTTTAAGCATGATATTAAACTTATAGGTTCACTAGAATAAACAATAGAAGATATGCTTAGAGCATTATGGGCATTAAACAGTCTCATATAATTATTATATTTCAACAACTATTATCAATAACTTATTGTCTTAGAACTATTCATTTAATACTTGAGATCATTTATATCTAGTTAACTTTCTTGATTCCTATAATTTATTCTTGTTTAGCAAGTGGGTTTTAAATAACTTTCATGTATGTGAGTTAATACCAAGTTAAATTCCAAAAAATCCAGTTAAATAATTCATAAAACTCTAAGTTAAATAACTAGGTCCGTAACATAAATTCTAACTAATAGTTTCCATATTATATAATTAAGTGTATAAATATCCTATGTATCAAATGCATGTATTAACAGTCTTATTTCTTATTATCATTAACATTCCATTCCTTTACTTCCTTAGGTACAATTCTAATTTGCTAATTTATTGAAATATTAATATACTTCTATCTCATGCATCAGATCAACTTGTATACACAAGCTGTGAGTTCGTAATACAATTGTGTTCACATGTAAGGAGTCACACAAGTCATTTATCAACGTCAAGTAAGAATGTATAGCTATGGAGAATACATATTAGTTAATTCAACTATTAAAAGACATCACAATGCACAAAGTGATATATATGTATGCAATTTGTAATCCTAGGTACAAAAAACACTTTGAAATTACATCAGTGATTACGTACATGCAATATTAAAACACCATTTCACTCTATATCATATTTTCCATATATTTTACATTGATTAAAGAGAACATATATTCACCAATATAATTATTGACAAGACATCAGGGATGCGCATGTTCATTATGCATTTAACTTATAGTCCTATATATATATATATATATATATATATATATACGTGATGTGAAATGTTATATCGGCATATTGAAAATGTAACCTCCTTATATATTATGTTTTCCAAGTGCAATATAAGGTATCATATAAAGATAATATGGAAATCAAATGAAGAACTATCATGTATCTTTATCTTTTAGCATTATATGACATTTTTCTATATTTTGTACTAAGCCTGCACTTATCTAAAGAAGTGGATAATGGCTATATTATAGTACCCAAAGGTACATTAAGGATACCTAAAAGTATCAAACTTAGAATCCAAATGGGATCAAAATTGTATTGTGGATTGGTCAAATGATCTCAAATAGAGTCAGCCAATGATCCAAACGGGGCCAATATTATGATCCAAATGGCACCACTACTATATTAAGACCCAAAATGGGGTCAAACTATGGTAGCTGCATTATACCTTTATAAGCATGCCCATCTATCAACAACCTAGATATAAATGCAGGCAATATAATCTCTTTACTTCATCTTTCTCTATTTTACCTTTTCCAATCATATATATATATATATATATATATATATATATATATATATATATATATATATATATATATATATATATATATATATATATTAGCATGGTACTCTATATATATGTTCATATATAACCATTATATGGACACAACATTATAATCATGTATGAGTAAAAGCATTCTATACATGTAATCAATACGAAGGCATGTAACTCATCATATGCATATGAAAGTGATACTAATTGTAACGCTCCAAGAATCGTCGATCTCGTGGATGGTACTTCTCGAGATAAATAATGCCACCCGAGGTCCATAAAATTTTTTCTTCATCATTGAAAAGTACTATTCATTATGAGTTGAGTGGTATAATTTGGATTAAAATTGAGGTCAAATAGGTTTCCAAAAGTGAAAAATAAAATAAATAATATGATGGATATAGTTGACCGAAAACTTTGACTGGATTGAAAATATTCTATGAACTTCATAAAATTATTTTGATTACTTTGAATCACTAGAAATTATGTATATGAATTTTTTGAGGGGTAAAATAAATTTTTTAAAGACTTTAAAAATTCAACTTTTGGACTGATAAAATATGTATCAGGTTAAGTTTGATATCGAAACGATCTCAGATTGATCCAAAATTTTAAATATGGCCTAATTAATATTTTTAAAAATTTTTTGTCTAATTTTTATCAAAAATTGATAACTAAAAGTATTTTAACCAATTAAATTATGACAAATAGCATTAGACTCACTTAGGACTTAATTACTTTTGTCCTAAAGTAGGTAAGCCACATTTATGAAAAAAAATGAGACTTTTATCTCCTGCTTTGGCCGACCATCTCTTCTCATTTTTTGCCTTGGCTTTCTCTTCTTCATCTTCTTCCATTTTTTCTTAATTTTCAAGCTTTAATCCTTAGATTTTGTCCCTAATTTCATCCTAATTTACAATAAATTGCTTCCCTTCATCTTTGGGTGCATATAGTGGTGAAAGAAGCTATAAATAACCCATTTTATCAAGTTGATATTTTGGTAAGTTAAGGAAAATTTGAGTTTTACTTGATAATTTGATTAATTAAGTATTGGTTATGATATTGTACGTATTATTTGGACTAAAATTGGTTGAAATCATGGTAAATTTAGGCATTAAAATTCTATTATTTAGGGAATCAAAGTGATGGAAACAAAGAAAACAAGGATAAAGGCAAAAGAAAAATAATTGAGTGATTTGGAGTAAGATTTGGTAAGTGAATAACTCTAAACCCTTTTTATTTCATATATATATATATATATATATATATATATATATATATATAGGAAAAATTTAGGTTAATTATGAATTAATTGCGAAATGGAACTTAGAATTGAGAAATTAGAAGTCAAATTAGTGAAATTGTGGTATTTAATTAAAATTTAGATATGGCTAACTTAACGGAGGAATTCGGCCACCATTAACTAATTAGGGACCAAAATATAATTTTACAGATTAAATTGAAATAATTGAAAAGTATGTGGTTAAATGTTTATTGTGATTAAATTAAATAGAAAATATGATTTAAAATGAAAATTGACATAGTTTAATATGATTGGGATTTTGGAGAACTGCGTATGTATGTAAGAATTAAATCAAAATAAGTGCATAATAGGGTATAACTAAGCCATATGATGTGCAAGGAGCATGTATTAGAAAATAAAATAATAAATAAAATAAATAAGCACAATAATTGTATTTGGACCAAATGGTCTTAATTGAAAAAAATTGATATGTTTGAAATACTGAGACTATTTTTTATAATGTATATTAATTATTACCATGAATCGGTAATGGTGTATTATTATATACTGTGTTAAATTGTAATTATGATTTACCTTTAGTATTAGATGCGAAATCAGCAATTAGGATGTACATGGCGAGTCATAGGGACATACTGCACTACAAGAAAATCTGAAAATAGCAACGAAAATGATTTCGTTGCTAAATTAGCAACGGAAAATCAATTTTGTTGCTATTTAGCAACGAAAAATAATTTTCGTTGCTAAATTTGGTTAAACTTTGTAGATTTAGCAACGGAAAAATTTTTTGTTATCTTCCGTTGCTAAAAAGAGGAGGGAATTTTTGGCACTAAAATTTAGCAACGAAAATTACCAACAGAATCACTATTCTATTGCTAATTAAAGCGCCAATAGATGAGAGTAAAAAATTGGAACGAAAAATAGCAACGGAATATGATTTCCATTGCTAATTTAGCAAAGAAATTTAATTTTCGTCGCTATTTTAACAACGGAAGATAATTTGGTTGCTATTTAGCAACAAAAATATATTTTGGTTGCTAAATAGCAACCGAATTTATTTTCGGTTGCTAAAATAGCAACGGAATTTAAACTCCGTTGGTAAATGAGGGACATTTAAGTATTTTTATGTTTGTTAGAAATATAAAATAGAAATTAATTTGTCATAATATAATTTAAAAATAAGTAATGAGAAGCTCATAGGGTCATAATTTTATTTATGATAGGGTCACAATTTATTAATTTTAGAATATTCAACTACTAATTTTTTATTATTTTCCACTTATATATAATAATGAGAAGATGATAGGGTCATAATTTTAAAAAGAAATTAATTTGTCATAATATAATTAAAAAATAAGTAATGAGAAGCTGATAGGATCATAATTTTATTTATGATAGGGTCACAATTTATTAATTTTAGAATATTCAACTACTACTACTACTACTAATAATAATAATAATAATAATAATAAAAGAGATAATTATCTAGGACAAAAAGAAAAAAGAAAGAAAGAAAAGGTCTCTAGATATTTCGGGTAATAAATAAATAAATAAATCAATTAATTAAAATAAATAAATTTATAATAATAAGTTATTTTAGGCATATTTCAGGTAATTATAATTAAAATAATCAATCAATTAAAATAAATAAATTTATAACAATAATAATAATAATAATAATAATAATAATAATAGCAGCAAGAGACCTTAGAATCATCTAGATAAGTTATTTTGGGCCTCAAATTTATTAAAAAAATAATAGAACAGAGAAGGGACCGAGAGAGGGAGGTGAAAGAGAGGGGTGAAGAGGTGCCGGTCAGCCACCATGCCGGCCTTTCTCAACGGCGACGATTCGTGCGGTACCATAGCCTTCCCCTCGCCGACATCCAGCTCCATCGTGGAGTGTCCGATCGCCTTTGGCAGCTCAATTTTCTCTCTCTCCATCAAGCGGTTCCTCTTTTTTTGGTGACTGGCAGCGACGAACGGTGAGACGACCACCGCCAGAGGACTCCCAATGGCAAGACAAATCATCCGACACCCTCCATAGCCCCTTCCTCGCCGGCAGCATGGAGATCGATGAGGAGAAACCACCAATTGTTTTGCTGGATTTTCGATCAAACGGCGGGATGGATGGGCGCGTGGTCACCGACAGCAAACTCTTGAGGTTTTGGTCTCCACAGCGGCAGCAGCGATGTGTCTCCGGTGAAGTTCCGACGAGCCTCCGATTGGTTGTAAGTTCTTGCTTCATTAACTTGTTTGTGCAGAAGGCAATATATTAGTTGTGTTATTTATAACCTGAACTGAAAAATATTATGTCCACAGAAAGATTGTTTTGAGGTATATGCTTTGGTACCAGGACTTCTTCGAGAGGAGGTCAGTATCTCAGATCTTTACACTGTTGTTTCCCCTTTACTGATATGATTTCAATTACCTTTAATGGGAATAATTCTGCTGCAATTAGCAAGAAATCATGTACCAATTCTAACTTTATTAGAGTAACTATTAAGGAAGTATTGCCTAGGCAATTTCTGAGCGCTTAATCAATTATTTCTTCAGTTGATTATAGAAGTTGCAATTGGTGGACACAAAAAAGGATTGCCTTTTGGTTAGCTATATACAAACACGAGAATGCAGCATATGATTTTATTATTGAAACGATTTCATCTTTAAAGCAATTTTTTATTTTGCATTAAGCTTTTTCTGTCCTAGTATGCACCCATGCTTGTGTTGGGGGAAAATTGCATATATGACATTCATTTTGCTTACACAGGTGCGTGTTCAATCAGATCCAGCTGGAAGACTGGTGATCGGTGGTGAACTTGAGCGTCCAGATAATCCTTGGGGTGTGACACATTTCAAAAAGGTTTTGTTCCTGGAGCTTGGAGCAATAAGTTAAAATAAAACAGTCACTATGTTTTATTGTTAGAATGGTCAATGAGTTGATATGATTAGTTTGCAATTTCCTTGTGGTGGCCAAGTAGTCCCCTTTATTAATACTTCTGTTTTTAATTTTTTGTGCCAGGTTGTTAGTTTACCCTCAAGGATTGACCCACATCAAACATCAGTTCCTACATGGACAATTATTTGTCCGAGTTCCGTTTGAGCAATCGTAAATCGTAATAGTAGAGATTGGATGACATGAGCATATAAAGATCATTGAGCTTTGTTCTAATGAGTGAGCTTTATTAATACTTATGTTTTTAATGTGGCTTTTAATTTGACTATTTTAATGTCATAATGTTGAAGTTACTGAAGGTAGAATTCTTTATTAACCATGCATGCACGTATGACTATTTTAACTTATGCACAAACAAGTTAATGAAGTAAGAACTAATTGGGTCATGAGAGAGTACAGTTAGAAACTACAAATGTGAGTATGTCCAAGGTAGAATTCTTTATTGGTTTAAGAAATTGGCTATGGCAGCTAATTGTGGCTTTAGAAATTCAAGTGGTTGACTCAATTTTTATTTTCAATAAAGATATTATCGATAGATAGATATAACTAAAATCTTGATGAAATAATGAGTTGTAAGTTGGATAATTGTTATTATCACTTGCTAATTAAAATAACCAAATTTTCATATATATATATATATATATATGCTTTTGATGGTGTGAACATATATATAATTCACATTTTAAAGGTTTGATATACAAATAAACATGACAATGAAAAGTGCCAATATTTTTTTTAAATTTTCTGCATAACTTTGGAACTAAGATAATTATCTATGTTATTCACGAGACAGACTGCATATGCATGGATGGAACAATGCTATACATATACCCATAAAGGTGGGGTTCATTGCTGCAGTCTGTCTTGAGAAATTGGTCATTTGCCCATACATTAATTGTTTTGCATTGATGACTCTTGGTTTCATTAATTGTTATTAGATTCTTCATTTTTAACATGAGACTTTTCAATCCTAGTCAAAGTTTGGAGAATAATTTTGAACTGATATGTTGTAGATGCTTGTCAGCTGGACTTAAAGATATCGTTTGGAAAACTGCTGATGAAGAGAAGGAAGAATAGATGCAGGTGGAGAGAAATGGTTAGCATCTTACGACTCTTGTATGTGCATTTGTCCACACTGGTAATAGGTTTTATGTATGCATTGTAGTAGATAGGCATATGGGCTAGAAATTTGAGTTCTGGATGCATGCATCATTTAGCTTCCTTTTGATGTTCAAATATAGTAACCAGAACCAAATGTGTTGGATAACATTTTTACTATTATGTAATTTTACTTCCTACATTAGCATGTAAATATACATACAGTTGGACGATATTGGAACTTTATATGACATAGCAAATAACCATAGATCGTTCATTCCTTTAGGATTTAGGACAACGGGGAAAGAGAATTATGGTGGATGAACTTGTTGATAGGCCAACGATGTTAGTCTTGTCAATTTAAGAACTCAAACTGTCTTCGGGCATAAGTAATTTTTTGTTTTTGCCCTTTGCAGGTGCTAGTCTGGTTCCAGCATAATAATTTGCTTTTGTAATGGTTTGTCTAGTGGTTTTTTGTCTTCGAAAACTCCAAATGTGTGATTACCCAAATGATATGTTATGTTCTATATTAATTGTTGAGCGTGTAATGTGATATTATGACGAACGAATTTTATGATAAAGAGCTTGCTTGATCTTGTATATATAAATTGACTTTATTTGGTTTGTATGGTTGCCACAATCGTTCTCTGATACCGCAGATACGAACTTTTTCATGATATTCTCCAATAATTTAGTGACGGATTAGCGACGGACAGGACCGTTATTAATTTTTTTATTTATGGATGAATTTAGCAACGAAACATGGTTTTCGTTGCTAAATTAGCAACGAAAATATAAATTCCGTTGCTAAAATTGACCAATTTACCAAATCTTGCATTGTTAAATTTAGCAACGAAAATCAATTTTCGTTGCTAAAAATAGCAACGGAATTCTATTTCCGTTGCTAAAATTAGCAACTACCAAATTAGCAACCGAAATTTCCATTGCTATTTTTTATTAGCAACAAAAAATGTCAATTTTTCGTTGCTAATTTGCAATTTTCTTGTAGTGCTGTAATCATGGTAGTAAGTCATGTTAACTTGCATAGTGGTAGCCTCGATATGGTTCCATGACTGTATTAAAGTGTTTGGGGCAAAAAGAAAAAAAAGAATATGTATGTAATTGATACTACTGGAGTACTGGGATCCACGTGGTTCATAGTTTTTCTCATCCTATTGAGTTATATATTTCTATGATATACTAGAGGCAAAAGCGTAAAAATACTAAAATATTAGACAAAAGTGTAAAAATACTAAAATATAAGAGAAAAGTATAAAAATACTGAAATATAAGAGAAAAGCGTAAAAATACTGAAATATAAGAGAAAGGTATAAAAAAACTGAAAAATAAGTAAATTAGGACAAAAGTATATTTTTGAAACTTTAGGGACTAAAGTGAAACTTTATCCCTATAACTTGAAAAATCACAATTGAGAATGAATTTTTCAAGTAAAAGCAAAACAGTAATTTTGTCAATAAAAGTGAAATTTAGAATTTAATCGAAAAAAAAATTGTATAATAATAAAATTACTTGATGAAAAAAATGAAATGTAAGTATGAATAACATGAATAAATCACAGTGAAATTCTAGTGTTTAGGTTTTATGTTCACCACTAACTACTTTTGTACTTAGAGTGTGATTTTGTATTACACGTAGGAAATAGAGATCAAGCTTATGCTAGAAATGGATCAATGAAAAAAGAATCCAACATTTTATGTTTTCTTTGGTTATCATGTACATATGAAAGATGCCTAATAGAACGACATGGCTAGTTTTTTTTTGGGACAGTATATAGTTTTGGACTTATATAAATATATTATATACAGTAAATAAGTTTGATGAGACAAAGCAAAGAGATTGTACTATATGTATATATGTATATTTATATATGCCATTATAGAAATATCCGTTGTTCTGTATTGGCTGATCTTGTGGAATTTACATATATTATCGAAGGTTTGGTTAGATACTTGTGATTATTTGAAGCTTTTGCAGGAAGGTAGAACTTAAATTTCAGCTATTATATTGCCCAAATTTCTATAAATTAAATAATAATATATTTAAAATATGGGATCCACCAATTAATGGTTTAGAATTTGGATGTTATAAAAAGGAATAATTTAATAATTTTTGGACCACCGTTACCGGATGTTGGATGTTATACTAATCACCATACTATTCTGAGTTTCTTTATTTAAATAATACATATATGCATATTTGTATCTCGCTTTAAATAATACATATATGCATATTTGTATCTCACTTGCTTTAAAGCGTACATTTCGATTTGAAAACACATATTAAGTATGTATATATCTTCATATTTGCATATGCACTTCACTATCATACTTGTATGATAAATTCATAAGAACTAAAAATATATGGAAATAAACATATATGTATGTTATCATTTCATAGTGCATATCTTTACAGTTCACTATGTATAATTCCTATGCATATTTATATTCAAAACACATCATCACATGTTCGTATTAGATTGGCATGTTAAGCATATATGATCAAGATAATATGACCAATAAAGTTATTCAAATATACATGTCACTCCCATTCCATGGTTGACACCCTTTCACACATGTTCATGCTATATTCATGTTGTGTTCATATATATATATATATATATATACACACACACAATCTCATCTAATTGTACAAATATTTGTAAATATACAATACTATAATTGTATACATTCATTTGGTAGGTGTGAACATATATGTATACTTATTTTGTTTTAAATACACAATTAAAATTATGACTATTAATTCATGTGCATGTCATAAAAACATTTTACTTTGGGTCCATTAATGATTTTACAATATAGTGCTACCATTTTTCCTATATATAGACACTCTATGCCAAATTTTTATTGTTAACTTTACTTTTAAATCATTTGATTATACCCAAAATACACATCTCAAATCAAAGAGTAGTGCATACTATATTCTTAAGCGTGTGAGGACTTGTCGTGAGCACGACAATCGTTACAATTGCGACAAAAAAAGGTAAGCATATATAAAGGAATAAGAAGAAAAAAAGAAGTGAAGGAAGCAGGTGTGCTCTGTCACGAGCACAACAGTATTGAGGAGTTCATCCCCTCTGCTCACAAAATCCAACTGCACAGCCCAGATATCATCTCGTATGTAATTTAACACTTCAACCAAAGTTATTTTCTATTCAAATTACTTATAATACTATGTTTATACATGTTTTCCAATATTAAATCAACTTAAAATGCATCTAATTAAACTTTAAATTTCCAAGTTATTTACAAAACAAACCAATATGCTTGTCATGATATTCTATCACTTTCTGCAATTAACTTTCCTTTCTTACTTCAACTTATGAATCTTCTTATCTATTACTATCTGTTAATCATAAGACATCTTGTTAAATCATTTAAATCCATAAATTTTTGTAAAATAGGGCATGAATCTCCTATTCTATCAGACTACCAACTTGATCTTCATAAAATCAAGCACATGCAAAGTATTAATCTCAAATCTCATACCTATAATCCATATATCTATCCAATTAACACATCCATTAGATATTATTTCTAGATTATTACTCAAAACAATCACATGCAAAGTGCTTGAGGTTCCCAAACTTGACATGCAACCCTATAGCTTTCATCAAATCCCCTTGTCTCTTTATTTCTTCTTCTTCTTTTTCCTTGCTTGCTTTTCTTCTTGAAGAAATCCTTCATCAAGGTCTCCTCACATGCATAATGATGGAAATGAAGGGATGCTCTTTGGGGTTAAGAGGCCGGATTTAAAAGCAATAAAAAAGAGTGAAATTTTTAGATTTTTAGAGAGAGAAGAAAGTAAGAACAACTCATTTTCCTTTTTCCTTCTTGGTAGTTGGCTTAAGGCTCCCTTCCCCCCTTTTATACCAAATTTCTAAGGAGATTTAAGTGGATGATGACCTCATTAAAAGATAAATCCCACTTAGGTCATTTATCTTTTCTTATCTCATTTTCCTACCTAACATCCTTCCTTTTATTTCAATTGAATCTCTAAATTATATTTTGGTCTAATTAGACATATGTATTAAGATACAATCACCAATTTACCCTCTAGGCCTTACATTGTAATATATCAAATAATTAAACATAAATGAATCCTTATTACCATAATAATATCCATGGATTCTCCTGCGGCCTATATTAGGTCCAAACAAAAGAAAATAAAAGCACCCTAAATTCCTATTCTGTTTATCAGGTTAAGTAGATTCCTGAGTCCTACTATTGAATAACAATAGCAATAGAAGTAAAAACAACCAAACAAAAGCATAATTGGTCACTATCAAAACTTAAAATAAATAAATATGAGAGCAATTACACAAAAAATGTAGAGCAAAATTAAAGAAAAAACATATAAATTTATCTAATAACATAAATAAAAGGAAGATAAGAGAGATACCCAGCAAGTAACAGATTCTATTTTGAAATGAAAAAATCAAAATCTCAAAAAGAAAAACCCAAATAATTAGTTGGGGTTAGATTTCGAAGAAATTAAAACCATATTGCTTACATCGGTTTGCCCAATAGATTCTCAAATCCTTAAAATATCTCAGAGTGGTTCTTCAGTCAAGAACAAATGCCCTATTTTCCTATCGAATGAAAGAAGATCACAAATATAAAGCAATCTCCAACTGGTGTCAACATGTCAAAAAAGGTTTTTTCAATCCGTCACCTGCAATTGTCGATTGCACAATGCCTTATACCAATTGAAGTGGCAAAAATGAAGTTGGATTTTGCAAAATCAAGAAAAGAGAAGAAGCAATGAGATAAACACAACTGAGATCGATAGCCATATGGATAGCAATCGAAGTTCCTACTATCATTTCTATTATTTTTAGTATAGTTTAGGTTTAGGATTTGCGTTTTGCAAGAAATGGGTTTGGAAGATATAACATAATGGGTTTGCATTTCATGGTCCATTTGATGGTGGTAGTACCTAATTTCATTAATGTAAGGTATGATATAGTACTGTATGTTTTTAACTATAAAATATTTTGAAAGATCGTATAATATTATATGATTTTATAATTTTTTATATTTGGTTTAATTATATGATATTGTACGATTTTATTATAAAAATTATATAATTGTCCTCTAGTTTATAAAAATATAAATGTTTCCATAACTTTTAATATTTTAAAATATTTTTTCCTATAATTAAGTAATATTAATATTTTTAAAATAATGAGGTATATATTTATTTTACCACAATATATATTAACTTTAAAATTTAATAACTTGAAAATTACAAAATATAAGTTAAAAACATAATAATATTTATTAAAAAGAAGAAGAAGAACCTGTTGTAAGAGTGGTTATGCAAAATACAAATGTTGTAGAAGGATGAGAATATAGGAGTTCAGTAATTGAAGGTTTAAGATAGGTTGGAAGGTTACAAAAATTAATGATATAGTAAAAAGTAAAAGTTATAAGATTATAATAGTAAAAGCAAGTTTAGAGAATTATGGAAAATTACCAAATTTGTAATTCCAAAAATGGTTGTTCAAAAAACTGTACATTAATAAATCAAATCATACCACCATCCAAACACACCTTTAGAGAAAATTGATCTAGATGGTAGAATAGAAAATGTTGGTTTGCGTTTTACAGAGAATAACTCGGAGTTTTAACTAGAGATGAGCATGGACCGATTAACTGGTCCATTAGCAAAAAAAATTAAGCAGTTCATTAACATCAATTTTTTTTAAATCATTAATCATTAACCAGTTCGTTACATTCGGTTAACTAGTTATCAATTTTTATTTTTTCAGTTTGGTTAACCAATATTTTTTTTTGTTAACCATTAAAATTTATAATATAAAATTATAAAAAAAAGTTCAATTCAATTTCAAATGTTCAAAGTAATTCGAAATAAAAATCACAAAACAAATATAATTTACTAGCCAAAATTCATATTTAACAAATTAAAAGCTAATATTATAAAATAGATTTGATATTTGTTATAAATTAACATGATATATATATATATATATATCTTCAATTGTTTTCTATTTCTCTATAAAATTTTTATAATATTTTAAATTAAATTTATATTATACAATTCTCTTTAATTATATAGTAATATTTATATATAGTATCCAATTAACTTTATATATATTATTTTTTTATCATTTATGGTTGTTCATATTTTACTTAACATTTAATTACATTTTTTTTATATTTTGGAGTTTATGTTATAACATTTAATATTATCCAAAATTTTATTGAACATAGAATCAAGCATATTATAATTTTTAACAAATATCAAATTTATTTTATAATATTAGCTATTAATTTATATAACATTAATTTGGCTAGTAAATTATATTTTTTTCTTAATTTTTATATTAAATCACCTTACATATTTGAAATTGAATTAAATTTTATCCTTTTTTATAATTTTATGTTATAAATTTTAATGATTAACCGAAAAAATATTGATTTATCAAACCAAAACTGATTAATTGGTTAACCCAATGTAGCGGATTGATTAATAATTAATGATTTTAAAAAATCAATACTAATATATTAATTAATTTTTTTACTTATAAACTGATTAATCAATCCATACTCACTTCTAATTATAAAAAGTTACAATAAAACTAAATAAGCTATCAAATCTTTGAGAAAAATAATTTTTAAAGTCACTTATATGAAATTTTTAAAAAAATTAATGAAAACATTTTTCATCAAAACAAAAAAATGGATATAATAAATAAAACCGATTATTTTCATATCACATCGGATAAAAGTTATAACATTGACAAGTGATAATTTGATCAGATCATATGAATCGGATGGATTGGATCGAATCAAAACTGCCAAGTATGATTATGTACAGTGCTCAAATTTAACCCAATTAAGAATACAAATTATAAAATTTCTATTAGAATATGAAGACCACGTAAAATAATCTGAAAAATTCAGAGAATTTTGACAAAAGAAACTATCGGTTCCGCTAAACTAAACATTTCGAGTGGGAAGTACAGAATGTGCAAGAACTATCAGCATTGCAGTTTCTAATCCTATCAGCAATACAGTAAAGACGATTAGTAGATTATTGAAAATGGACAAGAAACTTGTTACAAAAGAAAACCCCACAATACAAGGGCATTATTATGAAACTTTCCAACTCATTCCTAACTTTCTATCACCTGTAAATGAAAATCTTTCTACTTTACAACAGTAGTTGTTTTTACCAACATCTAGCATTCACCTTCGAAGGAATGTTTCATCAATTCAAACACGTGGCTTTCTGGTCAAGGATGCGCAAAACAGCAGCAACCCTACAAGCATGAAATCTTTATTTGAGGTTCACAAACTCCTTTCGATGAACTCCCAAATTCTTTCTTCCATGTAAATTCTGTCCCTATGCCTGCGTGGCATGTGACGCTCATCTGGGAATATTAGAAGCTCATAAGGTTTTCCAGCTGCCACCAGTGCATTGACAAGCTTTGCAGTATGCCTAAAATGCACATTCTCATCAATCATGCCATGCACCAGTAATAACTTTCCTTTTAATTTGTAGACATGGTGAATCACCGAGCTATACTCATATTTGGCAGAATTTCGATTAGGCAGTCCCATGTACTTCTCAGTATAAAATGTGTCATACCCATCCCATGAGGTCACAGGAGCACCAGCAATAGCACAACTGAATACATCAGGAAACCTAACCAGGATCATAGATGACATATATCCACCATAGCTCCATCCATACAGCCCAATATGGCCAACTTTTGCTAGCCCTTGTTTGATGAGCCATTCAGCTCCAGAGAGCTGATCATCAGCATCAACTTGGCCAGCATTGTGTTTGAGAGAACCTTCGAACTTTAGCCCTCGTCGAGAACTCCCCCTATTATCCAACTGCATATAGTGAAGCAATCCAGAAAAGATGCCTCTCAAAACGAACAGTTACACGTCATAAGAAGCAATTTTCTATTTTTAGCACATCACATTATACATACTTTTAACTTGTTATAACTTTCAACGTATTTGAGCTTATTTACCTCAAATGTACGACTCTTACGATGTGCCATAACAAACAAACGAACAACAAAGAAAACGGATTCTGAACAATTTGACAGTAAACTGCTAAACAACTAACCTTTTAATGCAGGAAGATTGTTGCATGAATGCAAACGAATGACGCCTAGACATGCACATATCAATGATCTAGAAGTGCAGAGTTACCATTATTCCAACACCAGTACAGAGCAACAAATAAAACAAATGAGCACAGAACAAGCCATTCAAATGGGTAAATATAATGAATTTAAACTGCAGACTCTGACAACCTATGTGATTTGGAAGCACAAGGATTAACATTACTCAGTATGACTAGAAAATAATAATAATAATAATAATAATAATAATAATAATATTAAAACAGCGGAAGTGCATAAACTAACCTTCCATACTAGAATGCCTTTGCTCCGTAGATATTGAGCCCTCAAATCAACAGTATTAATCCAAGAATCACAGACACACTGTACACAGGGGCCGCCATACACACTGATCAAGGTTTTGTATGGTGGGGGACCAAATTTTGCTGGGTTAGGCTTATATAAAGCCCCGTACAGTCTAGTTCCATCATTTGCTTGTATCTGAACTATCTCTGGAGGCTCAAGTTCAAGCCTTTTAAATCGTGGAATGGTGAATGGCTGTTCATACAGAGGCATAATTATGTTTCCTTCATGCAAGGAGCAAAGTAAGATCCTAGGGGGAAAATCAAGGGAATCGTGAACATCAATGAAATTCTGCATGTGGTGATCAAGTACAACCACGTGTTTTCCCTTACCATGTGTTAATCTCACTGGTCCCAGCAAGGTTTTGTTGGCATCAGGGCATAGTTTAGCACAGTAAAGATGAGATTCCAAAGGTTCATCTAGAGTTGCGGTAAAATATATAAGGCCTGCAGCCTCATTCAAACCGGCTATTTGCTCAACCATCCATTCACCTTCAGTTATTGGTCCCAAGCATATGCCATTTGCATCATGGAGATACAAATGTCTAAATCCTGTCCTTTCACTTGCCCATATAAATCCTCCAGAGTACTTAGTGACACCTTTATCCAAAGGAGTGAAACAGTCATGCAAATTAACCCATATTTCTTGTTCCTCCACCAATATAACTTTCCTCTGACCTGTCTTGATATCAAACTTAATGATCTTTAATTTGGTGTGCGATCTGTTCAGAACTTGAGCCGTGAGAATATCTCCATGCATCCAATTCACCCTGGCCAAGTACTCCTCCTCATTGTCCAGTTCTTTCGTTCCCCCACATACAAGATCCAACCAAGTAATAGCACCATTAGCAACAGAAACCACCCCAAGGCGAACTTTGACATTTGAAGCTCCTGCAAAGGGATAAGCATGGTCTTCCTGTGCATCCAAACCGACAGAGCTTTTACCTTGGTGCATAATTCTAAAAAGAGGTATTTCAGATGAATCAACTTGTGTGAATGCAATGAATTTGCTGTCAAGTGACCACCAGTATCCATTCTTCCTATCCATTTCCTCCTACAAGCAATAAAAATTAGGACCTGATGAAATGTTTAATTCTACTACAAAGGCAAAATAAAATAAAACTAATAATAACTTCAATGCCATTTCTACTAAAATTAATATGTTTGCATCGAAAAGTAAACTCAGTAAAAATTACATGTCTCACAAAGACACAAATATATAGGAAACTAGCGGGACACACCAATAAGCAGCATGCATGCACGCATTTGGGAACAACACAGGAAAATTTGTTGACAATACTTACAAAGTAAAACTGATTAATTTACATATTTCTTGTCATTCACAACTAGGGATATACATAGTACGATACAATTCAGGAAATTACAAATCTTCGTATTGTTTTAAAATTTTAGATATTTTAGAAATTAAGTATAGTTATTATCTTGAAAATTCGGAACAATTTGATACAGTTTTTAAACAATTCGATTCAATTCTTTGATTTTTTGGATATTAAATAATACAAAAAAATACAATCCGGTATTTCAGATAATTCAATATTTTTAAAAATTTGTAAAATACACAATAATAAATTTAAATACAATTAAAATATCTCAATAAGTACAGTTAAAATTTAAGTTAAATTAAAAAAATTTATAAATTAACATTAGACAATTTTTTTCTACACTATGTTTGCACAGATTTGAAAATTTTGAGCAATATCTAAAAATAACAATAAAGATATTAAAGTAGAGGTGGCAAATGGACATATTTGATAGGTTTGAGTTGGATCATTAATGAACGGATCATTAATAGGCTAGATCATAAATAAATCAAAAAATATGACTAATAAATGGAGCAATATCCAAATGCATTGAATGAATTTTGATCGATTCATGAGTAACAGTTGGCTTAATGCTCATGCAAGTTTCTATGGTGCCAATCAGAATCCTAACACTCTTGGTGAGGACATATATGTATCTTACAATTAACTAGAGTCATTTATGTTAAGGATCTTGATTTTTGTACTTGCTATAACATATAGGATGTGGAAAAAAAATTGCGAATTTTTATATTTGCTAATCTCCAAATATCACCGTCCGATCCAAAAAGTGAAAAAACTCCAAAATGTGAAGAATTTAGATAAATGCACAAAGTATGGATTTTGAAAAAATCTATTGGGTTGAAAAATAAAATGGATTAATTTTAGATTGATCCAATGGACATTGGGTTGGGTTGGGTTAAAAAATAAAATTAATTAATTTTGAATTGATTCAATAAGTATTTATTTAGATTGGGTTAGATTTGTATCTTTTTTTTGGATGGATTTGTAATAAATTATAGGTTTGGATCAATTTTACCACCTCTAAATTAAAAATAAAAGTGAATTGAAGATATATTTGGCGAGAAAGACAAAGCTCCAAATTTGCAAAAAAAAAAAAACAATAAAATGAACATAAGTTCCTAATTCAAGGTTTTCACTAAAAAATCAAATGTAACAAAAAATAAAAATAAAAATAAAAATAAAATGTCTAAACTATATAATCAAAATCAAAATCAAAATGCATCAGCATGAACATAAAACAAAATTTAGAAATTCAAGGACTCAACTGAATAATTTTAATACAAAATCGACAAATTCCATTGGACAAAAAAAGCGGAAATTAATCGAATCGAACCTTAAAGCCTAAAGCCTAACCACCTAGAACCGGCCACAATACAGTGGAACGAATAGATCAATAGCTGAGATATAATAACTACATATAATTATATTATTTATTACATAAAATATCGTACCAAAAATAGATGAGTACTAGTTAACTAATACTAAGAGTAAATGAAATTAATTGGTGAGATAATTATATACTCGTATAATTATATGAATTGGTAAATTTTATTATATATAATAATTGTATATAATTACATTATTAATTTACATATTCAACTACTCAAATAGGTATTGTACCAAAAATAGATAAATATTATTTGTGAAATTAATTAGTAAGATGGTTATATACATATATAATTATATTAATTGGTGAAATTCCATTAATATAACAATTGTATATAATTAGATTATTAATTTACATACTCAATTACTCATATTGATATTATACCAAAAATAAATAAATACTAATTGAATCATACTAAAAATAAATTAAATTAATTGATAAGATGATTATATACACATATAATTATATTAATTGGTGAAATTTTATTAATATAATATTTGTATATAATTACATGATTAATTTAAATACTCAATTACTCATATAAATAATATGCCAAAAATAAATAAGTAGTAGTTGAATGACACTAAAATTAAATAAAATTAATTGGTAAGATGATTATGTGATAAATTGTTTAGTTTCAATATTTATATAAAAAGAAAATTTAAATATTAATTGAGTAATATTAATGGTAAATAAAATTAAATGCAAATTATTTTAATTATATATTCATATTCATATAGATATAATAATTGTTATAATAATTAAATTTATGTTATTAATAATTAAAATATTTAGTTTAATTAATTAACAAATTATTATCTTAATTTCATGCATTAAAATATTTAATAGAAATAATTATGCAGTTAAATTTATATAATAAATATAGAATATAATTTATAAATAATATTTATATATAAACGATTAATATTATATATAATAATTAATAAATATTAATTTTTTCGGTACAATTCGGTTCCAGAATAGTTTAGTATAATTCAATACGATTTTTGGTCCAGTTCTAGACAAAATTTCTAAATCCGTTTCAAATAAAATCAACAATATGATTTCGTTCGGTTCTAGTTAAAAAATTAACGTTACAATTCAGTTCTAAATTTTTTTATTCAGTACTTCAATTCGATACAAAAAAATCCAGATCCGTGTACGCCCTATTCACAACTATACAAATTCCTTATAGCATATAATAGTCCAATCTTATTTATTCTCAAGTTTCCTTTTATTTATGTTATGGCATCCCAAAACTCCTCGTGATGAACCCTAGAATAAGACTCCAATCTATTATGTGTTTTAAATGCCACCTCCAAACTCCTCTTACGAAATATGCACTTAGCAAATCCTTTTGAGTTTCACTTACCATATACTATTCACCCATTCATAATAAAGCAAATGATTAATCATTCCTTTTGCTACCTACAGCAACAAAGTATGCACCCAACCATACAAATAAAATTTCTCTTGATATTTTCAATCAAAAAAATTATCCTTAAATGCTTTTGGAGCAAGCTTTACAATTTTAAGAGCGCAAAATGAAAATTATGGGCAAACAGAGTTGAAGTTAAGGTACATATGAAGAAGGAAAGCAGTAACTGGATAAAGTATTCACCTGAGCTATATATTCAGCAAGGCCATGAGTCTGCAGGAGGAAAAGAAGAAGCATGTCAATTTTAAAGCATAAGTAAAACAACAACAATAGCAGATTATCATAACTATCCACCACAGGTCCAAATTTTATTGCAAAATTACATAAATGGACTAAAAATTAGAAAGGAGACCTAGCCTGATAGTAGAGCCTTAATGGTTTAATGGCATAGATACTACTGTAAAAATCCATCCTATTTAAATTTATGAACACCTAACCATTACCCAGAGAAATTTAAATGAAACAAGAACAACATTTCAGAACTTCCTAATATCAAATTTCTATTGCACATTTTACAAGTTTAATAGAGTTTATATCATATACCATGAATGCCCTAGTAAACTTTTGGGACGAGGATAAAAATTTCAAAATATTCAAAATAACTCAACTCCATAGAAAAAGATTGGGAAATATGAGAGAAGTTACAACCGCATAATTGTAAAAACATCTCATATTAGCTTTTATAATATCTATCACCTTGAATTCATGATTTTGTGGCATAATTGATGTGAAAAGAACCAAAATTGGGAAGATTTACTAATACCACACTGACTGAACGTCCGAATAAAAGGAGTTGGAAAGAGAAGCACTAATCCATAATGGTTTAGCAAAGATATAGCCCTAAATAGAGCTGATATTTGAAATGAGGAATTACTTAACAAACTCCACCAAGTTGATATTTGAAATGCAGGGTAAGTAACTAATAGGTAGGGACTGTATAATTAATATGTTTAAAACTGTCCATAAAACCAAACAAAAAAAGTTTAGGGAAAGAGCATTTGTCTCAAAGGGACCAGATATATGGTGAATTGAATAACAAAGATGCTACATAAACAATGTAATCACTCATTGAGGAAAAAAAAATACTCCCACAAGAAAAACATCAAATGAATCATAAAGACGCAACCTTGTAAAATATACCAGAATACTAAAACATACCACCAGATTTCCTTGGGCACCAAATGTTAATTGTTTTGTTTCGTTGTACAAGAGATTCAGAACATGCAGCTCACTGTCCTTGACATATGCAAGCATCGTACCATCAGGAGAGAGATGTGGATCAATAATTGGTGAAGAAGGTGAGATAGGAAGAATGAGGTCTGGTTTTGATGAGTACAGTTCCTGAAAATAAACCTGTCAAAAAAGAAAAGGATCAACCTTTACAGAGAAATAATTTCAAGTTTGTGGCGGGCCATCAGTATGCACCCATGGAACAAGAACCAAAAAAAAATGCAAAATAAATAAGGAAACACACCATCCAGTAGCATGAATAAATAAAGGCAGACATTGAAAGCAAGGAAATGACCATGATCATTAGGTTCTCATGGTCCTAACAATGTAAAAATAAATCCAAGGCACAGGACTAAGTCCTCAGGGAAGGGATTGAATGAGCAATATAATTTAATAATGGGGTTCTATTCCTTGGATTTTAGAAGAAGTTCATTCCAATCCCACCAACTGCAGAATATGAAATGAGTACCAAAATAACATTTTAACACCACAATAAGAACACATTTAATTGATTCAGCTAGTTAAACCTCAAAATTTCCATGTACATTGCAGATCATTTCAAACCAAAGATCATTCCTTGTCAACAAATGATATAAATTACAAAAGATGAGATAAACAAACCCCTGTAGGCAATGGCACCATTATAGCTTTATTCTTTGAGCTTGTCTTCACCCATTCGTATCTTGTCACTCCCAGACCACGTTCCCTAGACCTCTCCCTCCTCAACTTCTCTTCTGGTGAAATATTGCTCTCATCAAGTCCACCATCAGGGGGACAAAAAATTAATTCCTGCTTGCTAGTCTTGAGATCAAATAAGAAAACCGTTCTACTCAATGTCTGATCAAGACTAAACAAGTAAGCAACTAGAGTATCATCAGGGCTGAAACTAATTGAAGTGGGTGCACCATATCCCGGCAAAGGAGATTGTACAATCTCTTCAACAGGGAAAAATATGCAATCATCAAGATTGTGAGTAGTATTGTCAGTCACAGGCATGTCGTTATTAAATGATCTCAAACGCTTCAACTTCTTGTTCTCGATCTCCTCAACAGATTGCATTACAAAGATAACGATCAGCTGTCAATTAAATCCAAAGCAATCATGAACTCAACTCTTCAAATGAAAAACCCAGAAAAAGGATCACAATTTTTAATCAATGCATATATAAAGTACAAAGATGTAGACTTTAACTAGACCAAACCGGCATTTATTTATTAACTTGATAATTTCCTCCGTTTTTCTCATCGATCAATCAGAAAAATGACCCATCTTTCAAACTTTATTTTTTAGCTCTATTTCTTGCCATTTTCCCACCAAACTAAATTAAAGAAACAAGAAAATGGCATAATCACCTGCTAAGAAACAGCAAGGATTTGGTCACTAACACCTTCGCAAGAAATAATCTGCCGGATCCGATCGCACTCTATCGAACTGCAACTAGTCAAAACTTTTTCTTTTGGTATTAAACTAAAAATTAAGGTGAGTTAAACTTTTCTTCCAAATGGGAATTAGATTCTAATAATCTTATTTACCTGAAATGGCGAAAGAATTGATCAGCCATGAAAGGCAAACAGAAAAAGAAAAAAAAAAGGAGAGACTTTTGATAGAGAAAGTTGTAAAGATTTAGATTCCTGGGAAGATCGAATAGTTCGAATTGGCGATGTGAAAATGAAGAGGAATAAGGAATTGGATTCTTTGTGTTTGGAGTTGAAAATCAGTGGAAGAAGAGATACCTGCAATCTTTCCTCTTTCTTGTAATTGTTATAATTAGGTTCTTGCTGGACTTTTTAGGTAAGTAACTTGAAAACGAGTTGAATGCACCATATTTTTTAATGAATAATATCATTTTTTTAAAACTATTTAGGTTTTTAATTTGGTTTTTATCAAAAATAAATAAATAAAATAAAAATTAAAAAAACAAAAACAAAAGATGTATCACCAAACTCTTTAGATTTTTTTTAATTAATACCTATATTTTTATTTTATAACATTAACATCAAGTTTCTTGAACTTTTATTTTCTTAATCTTTAAATTTGTAATGGATAAAAATATAAAATTTAACGGTACAGTCTATTTTGTTCACTCTTTCTTATCTGTACTTCAACCTCAAATTTATGTGATGTAACTAATATTTTTACCAATTTAAAGTTGAAATATCAATTTAGAATATTAATTAACTTAAAATTAACATAAAAGTACGTGGAAATACATTAAATTGAAATTTCAATGCAAATAGTAAAAATTAAAAAGCATATCAAACGTAATGTATAGTTTAATTTCATATTTTTTTGTCAATTAAAAGTTTAATGTGTAAAATAAAAGTTTAAAGGCTAAATGTTGCAAAATAAAAATATAAAAACTTAATTATAAAAACTTAAAAATTCAGAGATTTTGTGATATATTTTTCAAAAAACTTTACGAAGAGTAATTTTTATAGTTGACTGTAAAATTGATTGCAAGCTAAATCAATTTTTATGATTAATTAGATCAATTTTTGCAGATTGATTTGAACTTTCAAAAAATCACCGGTTAGATATAATCAATCTGTTCACACTCACATATTACATTATTTTAGATTTTGTGTTTATTTTTCCAACCGAAGAAAATATTGATGGACAAATTTTTCCACTTCTTATATTATTTTCCAGTAGCAATTAAACCAAAATAGTGATAAAATGGAGTTACCACTTTTTTTCGTATTTTTTTCTAATTAAACAACAATTTATTTTTATTTAGAACAACATATATATATATATATATATATATATATATATATGCAGTATGCAGTAAATTATATAATCTAAAACGCAGAATTAGCTAGAATCTACTGTAGAACGAACTTGAGTGTTTGGTTTGCAGCAGTTTAAAGAATTGTATTTGTGCCGCAGAACCAATAATTTAATTTTTAAACTTTAATATTTTTATACATTGAATGTCTGTATTTTTTAAATTACATATTAGATCACTTAAATTTTAAGTATTTATATTAGGGATATACACGTGTGAATTTTTATGTATTGAACCAAAATACTGAAAAAAAAGATTCATAATCGAACTTTACCATTGATTTTTGATTAGAACCAAATTGAACTGTACTATTGAGTCAAAGTTTGCCCCCTTTCTTCCTCTGCTGCTTTAACAATCTTTCACGGTCTTTTGCTTGCTCTGCCGCTTCAACCACTACCTCCATCTTCATCATTTCTTCTCTCTAATTGTAGTAAGTTGAAGCTCCAAGTATTTCTTGTGATTCATTTTAAAAGACTTGTCTTTAGTTTGCTTTTTAACATAAATTGAATGTGTTATACTTTCTTGGTCTTTCTCTCTGCACCTCTTCTAATATTTATATTATCTTCATTTTAAAATTGCACTAAATGTTTTTAGGTAGAGGAAAAGCTTGAAATGGGGCAAGGGTATATAAATCTGATCTTTACCTACCTCTTTTTACTGCTCTTTCAATCTCTCTTTCGATTGCTCTTACACTTTCTTTTGGCAAGGGAGAGTTTTGGTGCTCTTTTACCCGGAAATGATTACACCGATTGTATTAAATCACTAAGACTCAATGAGTTCTTTTGGTTGTGAAGTGTATGAATCGGGAAGAGTTGCATGTAAGTAGTGTGGTAAAGATTATCAAGGGAATAGTAAGTTAGGCATTTTAGGATTGTGAAAACATTTAAGGGAAAGTTGCAAAAATTTTTCAAATAAAAAAGAGTTAGTGGCTACATATAAAAGTAAGGATAAGTCACAAGCAACTTTGAGTTTTGTTGGGTCCAATAATAATGTCATTAGTTAGTTGAAATTTTGATCAAAAAAATTTTACAGAAGCTTTAATTAGGAGGATCATTAGGGATGAACTATCATTTAATTTTGTAAAACATAAGGGCTTTTAAGGAATTTATTGAAGCAATTTGTCTTAATTTTAAAATTTCATCTAAAGTGACTATTGCTAGAAGATGTTGCTCTCTTTTTATGAAAGAGAGAGATAAATTGAAAGATTTTCTTAAATTTGAATGCAAGATAGTTTTCCTAACAACTGATACTTGGACTAGCATTCAAAATATATCATATTTGTACTTAACTACTCATTTTATTGATTCAAATTAGAAGATGCATAAAAAAATCTTAAATTTTTATGTTATCAAAAGTCATAAGTAATGTTAGTATTGTTATTGATAATAGTATGGATGATTGGAGTTTGACCAAAGTGATGTGCATAACTGCTGATAATGCAACATCTAATGAAACTGCAATTCAACAGTTGAAAAATAAATTAAGAGAGATGCATTTTTAGAAGTTCTTTAACTCTGATTACAGTTGAAATTCTTCTTTATTGCTAAAACTAGTTAAGATCGGCTACAGTTTTGACTTCAGAGGCATCAACCAAAGAATTTGAAAATTTTGAATTAGGTAATTATTATATTTGAGTAAATTTTTAAATTTTTTTATTTAATGTTTATATTTTTGTGATCTAATTATTTAAAATTTATATTTTTTAGATATTACTCAAGATTTTGAAATAAGTGTCAGCATAATGCAAATGAATATTGTTGAATGTTAAATTTTTATTAATATACTTTGACTTAAATTTTATTTATACGTATTGAGATATTTTAATTGTATTTGTATTTATTATTTGTGAATTTATTTTACAAAATTTTAAAATATTGAATTATCCAAAATATCAGATTATATTGTACTGTATTACTTTGTACCGAAAGAACCATACCGAAAGAATCAAAAAATCATACCGAACTTTTATAGAACTGTACTAAATTATTTTGAATTTTCAAGACAGTTACAATACTTAATTTTTAAAATATCCAAAATTTCAAGATGATACGGAGATTTGTAAATTCTCGAATTGGATCGTACCATGTACTCCCCTAATTTATATATTTGGTCCTTATACTTTTAAAACTGTATAATATGTTCCTGAATTAGTACAAACGGGTATTAAAAATGATAGCTTCCGTTAAAATACATGCAATCTTAACCAAACGTATATTACATGAGACTTTTTTAAAAATAGTATATTTTAAAAAAATATTTAGGATTTTAGGATATTTGTAAAACTATTTGGGAAAATAGGATTCTTTTTTCATTTTCGCAACCCTTTATTGCAAAATTAGACACCGTGTTCCACTCTCTCTCTCGTACATTCGCTCTCATTCTCTTTCTTTCTCTCTTTCTCTCACACCCACTCTTAGGACTGTGCAAATTATCGGTTCAATTCGGTTTTGGACCGAACCAAATAGATCGAAAATCGAACTTCCTAAATTAAAAGAACCGAAAACCGAAGTTTTAAAATCAAAATCGAATAAATCAAATTAATTTTGATCGGTTCAGTTCGGTTCAATTGGTTATGGATCAATATGAGCTTATTTTTTATTGAACTTTTAACCTATATGGATTCATAAATTAAATTAATTTATATTCAACAAAGTAAATTCATTTAAAATAACTAAAATTAAAATAATATACATAAATTTATTATATTATGTCTATAATAAATACTAATCAAAATTATATTAAAAAAATACTACTAAAATAATATTTTAAAAAATACATTAAAAATCTCCAATAAAAAATTATATATATTTGAAATTTGACACAACATTAAAAAATAATAAAGAGATTAAGTGATTTAGATTGAAAATACAATTATACACATTTGAAATTTAATATTTGAAAATACAATAATAAAGGAATTAAGTGATGTCAATTGTGATCTTTACATGAATGACATTAAAGGGAAACTATTCTATGTAAATATTAATAAAAGGAATATATTACGTTAAATATATTTATTTAAGTTTTAGAAGTCTCTTTAGTTGGAAACTTAATTCTAATATTATGAAATTTGATTATATTTTGCTTATTTTATAAGGTTTCATATTCAAATTCGATTAACTTCTTGTTATGAATGCTGCAAAAATCGTATACACTTTCACTAAATAATATGAAGTGCTATAGAAATTTTAATTATTAGTTTAAATATTATTAATGATAATAATAGATATTTATATAAGAGTAGTTCTATATAAGGTAAAATAGTATACGATATCGATAATTTTACATTAAATGAAAACATAATTTTACAATATCAATAATAGTTCATTTTAATTTCATTATAGTAATTTAGTTTCCAATGAAAATTCTTATATTTTTTAAATGAAAATAGCTGCATGTCCATTTCAGACGTATTTTGTGAATTATATAATTTTTAGGATTATAAAAATTAAAAGAAAAAATTCATTCCAAAAAAAAAATCAAAGTTGGATATCTGAATAAAACTACTGCCAAATCAAAGTTGGCCGTCAACACAAAGAAATTCTTGAAATACATTGTAATTAAGTTTTTTCTTACTCTTACATCTTAGGACATATAAATTCTTTTTCAAACAGGCACATAGCTAATATGTCCAACAAAATTTTTGCCTACTAATTGAATTCATGGTTACAATAGTAGACTCAAATTATTATTATTATTATTATTATTATTATTATTATTATTATTATTATTATTATTATTATTATTATTATTATTATTATTATTATTTCCAATTATTAGCTATGAGTACTTCGAATGTAGATAAACATATAATAGTTCGTATTTTATATAAACTAATTATAAATATAGCCGATCGAGAAATTAATTAAAAAAATAGAAAGCAGACAAAAAGAAAAAGTTATAAGAAATATACACATGGAACCAGCTGAAAAATGGTGATTACTAGGATTTGAACTCAAGACCTATTGGATTTTAATAGAAACTCACATCACTCATCCAAAGCTTCAATTCTAACATTTAAATACTATAATATATATATGTATTGAAACTTTGGTTGGTTCGGTTCCTTCAATTTTTCAATTTTAAGAATCAAACCGAATCAATTAAATCAAATTTATTTTTCGGTTCAAAACTGAACGAATCGAAAACAAAACCAAACAGACCAAAGTTTATTCAATTCAATTCGATTCTCAGTTTCGGTTCGGTTCTCCACACCCCTACCAACTCTCTCACTCACTCTCTTTCTTTCTCTCTCTCTCTCTCTCACACACACACACCCACTCTCTCACCCTCCATCTCACCTTATCTCTCTTCATATTTTTTAAAATTATTATCATACTTAATTTTATAATTAATTATCTACATAATCTTACAAATAAATAAAAAATATTTTAAAAATTAATGTGAGGTAAAAATAAAAAGACTCCAAATGAAAATTGCTTCAAAAATAAAATTTAAAATAAATTCATAGTTAAAAAAAATGATAATATGATAAGAAAAAAAGAGTATAGTGGTTGGTGATTTTCATAAAAAATACAAATCTAACAATAAATTAAAATATTATAAAAATGACTTTATTTAATGAATCTTTTTTATATTCCGTATATAAAACTAATACTGTCATTAATGAATCTTTTTTACCCTACTTAAATTTTTCATTATGAGTTGCTTTTAATTTTATTTTTGAAACAATTTTCACTTGAAATTCTTTTATTTTTACCTCACATTATTTTTAAAAATATTTTTTTTATTTATTTATAGTATTGTATAGATAATTAATTATAGAATTAAGTATGATAATAATTTTGGAAAATATGAAGAGAAAGAAGGTGAGAGGGAGAGTGAGAGAGTGGGTGAGAGGGAGAGTGAGAGAATGGGTGTGTGTGAGAGAAAGAGAGAGAGAGAAAACAAGTGAGAGTGAGAGTGAGAGTGGATGTACAAGAGAGAGAAAGCGGGGCCCAGTGTCTAATTTCGTAATAAAGGGTTGCAAAAATGAAAAAAACATCTCATTTTCCCAAATAGTTTTACAAATACCCCAAAATCCTAAATATTTTTTTTTTAAAATACACTATTTTAAAAAAATCCCTATTACATTGTCATGTGTGCCTTATATTTTGGACTTAATGTGTTATTCTTAAAAAAATTAGGGACTCATTATATAGTTTTGAAAGTATAGGATCTAATGTGTAAAATCATTAATGTATAGAGATTAAAATATGATTTTTTCCTATTTGTATTTAGCTAAAATTAGGGGTAAGAAAAAACTTGTTTAGTTAATTAAAAACCGACTTGGAATTAAATCTATTTTAGGTTAACAAAATTAAAAATTTAGAATTATAATTTTTTCTTTTAAAAATTACTGGTTATTTGTTGACTAACAATTTACCAATTTATATATATTTAATATATTATATTTAATTTTTACACTTAAATTAATATTTTTGTAATTTATAAATATTATAATACATGACTTTCTAAAAAAATTATCATAATACATATTTTTATTAAATAAACATTGAAATTATTTTTTTATTACAATTATTTATTTATTAGTTATTACATGGGCATAATTATCACTTTATTATTAATTTTATGTTGAATATATTCAATTGTTATAATTAGTTATGAAAATTTTGTTTTTTTTTAATTTTTTAATCAATATTATATTATATTTGATTTGTATTTTTCATTTTTTAAACATTTTTTTACTATTAAAAAGACATTGCAAATTGTGTGATTTATTAAATTTATATGTTAAAATTTTTAATTATTGACAACTAAATTGATCAGAAAAAATCGATAAAAAATTGAAACCAATATAGTGATCAACAGATTGATGAACTATTTAATAAAAGGAAAAATGTACTAAAATGCCCTTAAAGTTATCTCTAGGGAGCTTAAATTCCTTAATGTTACTTTTGGAGCAAAAATACCCCTCAACTTATAAAATCGACTTTGAAATAATCCTCCATTTACATTTCGTTTGGCCAGGGGTAACGGTGTTGATGAGGCCAGTGACGTGGACTTATTTTGGATGACGTGGTAGCCATTTGGTTGATGAACTACCAGCTCAGATCCATGTGGAATGGGACCCACGGGTGGGAAAAAATTACCTTAACTTTGAGGGGCATTTTGGTATTTTTTCCTTAATAAAATTTGTTAATGGACCAGATAACAAGTTATATGCTCACTTCTAGCTAAAATGAAGATTTAAACTCTACTAAAAATGAAAATTAGCAGTATGTAAAATATTATGTTTTTATCTTTGTCTTGTTTGGTATTATGTTTGCATTTTATTTGCAACTCATTAGTTTATAATGTATATTTTTTAAAATATTTTAAACAATTTAAATATTTTTTTCAATATATATAATTTATTATATTTCAATGTCAGGAAAAGTTTTAGTGGTTAATCGAAAATTATTGATTAATTAATTCAAAAAAATTAAAATCGATTATTGATTAATCGAAATTATGGGACTAGTTAATGGTTAATAATTTAAAAAATCTGATGGTATCGAACTGGTTAACTAATCCATACACACCTTCAAGTAACATGAAAAATTTGCAGTTCTAGTTCCTTAATTTTGGTATTTGTATCCATATAATCTCTCATTTAATTTTTTTTTATTTGAAAACCACTTAAGATATGAACAACTAAATTCAGATTAATTTTGTTTGTAATCACTAAAGTTTGGCAATTGTAATATTATACTCACTATATTATGATTTCTAACGAAAAAATAACCTAGCTTTTATTTTGTAATAAAAAAGCCACAAAAATTGAAAAATTGAGAATTCAGCTAACGGCGCGTGAAAATTCATATTAATCCATGTATACACATCAGTGTAATTTACATATAAGTATGTGAGTGAATGTTTTTGTGGTATTAAATTTTTTAAAAAAAGGCTAAAAAATCATATTTTTACTACCTCTTCTCTCCCCCCTCTCTCTCTACTGCAAATCTAAGAAAACCAATAGATTTTTTTTAAACTTTCTTAAGCCATGAAAAAAGAGATGTAGATGAGGAAGAGAAAATGAGATAAGAGAGAGAGAAAGAGATCAAAGAGAGTAAGTTTCTTAGGTTTACAATAGAGAGAGGGGGAAGAGGAGTGGCAGTAAAAATCTGAATTTTTTTTATTTTTTTAAATTTAATACCATGTAGGCATCCACTTACATGCTTACTATGTCAATTATGCTGACAAATTCACATGGATTAACCTGACTTTTCACGCACTGTTGATTAGATTCTCCAATTTTTGACTTTTGTGACTTTTCTATTACAAAATAACAGCTGGGTTATTTTTCAATACAAATCATAATATAATGATCATGATGTTATAATCGTCAAACTTTAGTAATCACGGATGCAATTAATTTGTCAAAATTACCTGCCACTACTTATTCCCGGTTGCAGCAAACAACCTACTAATTTGGGCTACACACTAGACACTAAGCTATATAAATAGTCATATAATGACTTATTTTCCATCCTCACCTCAAATACTAAATTAAAAAGCTTACTTATCCAAGCTCTTTGATGACTAACACTTATCAACCTTTTTAACTTATAAACCTAGAGGACACATAAGATTACACAATAATCTACATAAGGATTAAGGTCGATCATTAATAGCAACCAAATTACACATTAATTTGACTAAAAAAAGTCAAATTAAAACATCTTACTTTCATTTATAATTCCATATGCCACGTGGTGTCATTAACGACGTCACATGCACTACTAAGCCAACCAATCTTCCTCAATGTTGGCTAATGGCTAAACTTAATCATGGATTTCCAAATTCAATTTAGTGTCACTAGGTTACTATTCATTGGTAAAAATTTTGGCAGCATAACAGCTTGTAAACCGTGCTACCCAAACCTGCAAATTTGCAAATAAACACTCCCAAAAAGCAACCTCCACCTCCAATACTTTAGTAACATTCATAACACCTCTAAATATCACCTTAATTCATCATCAAACACAATCACATCATCACAATTATAAAATCATCATAATATAAGTTTTCTAATATTAAACATTTGTTACACAATACAACATATCCTATGACAATTCAAAAAAAAACTATTACATCATATGCATAAGTTTCAAGTCTACAACAATATTACATGTACATGCCATTTTTTCTCTCTATCGTCATATTTTCAGTTACATGTCCCTGCATGTAGTCAAACAAATCATGCACTAAGTAACATTGTTGCCTAGTGGTAGATATAACTATACAAAATTTCATCTAAATAAATTACTTTTAATAAATTACTGTTTTATCCTTTTATATTACTTTTTGTTAACTTAATTTAATTTGATCCTCTTTTGTCTTATTTTATTATTCAAATCTTCTTATACTTATTCTTATGAAATCTCACATGATTTTGACTTAAATGTAAAATTATAATTTAGTTCCTAAACTTTTTATTTCATCATTATAGACTTAATTTGATCTCAATTTTGATCCTTTTTGCTTCTTTTTACTTTTATTTCACAGTAGATGTAAAACATTCAATTATCACTAAATATAATTACTTAAATTTTTGCTCCAACCTTTTTCCTTGCAATTTTTTTTTTTCATTTTGTCCACTCAAAATGAGCTCTAAATATGGTTAAGGATGAAATTAGGGCTTTAGAATTGTAGAGGATATAAAATTTGATAGAATTCCTTTGATGAAAATGGAAAAAAATAAAAAAATGGAGAGAGAAGTAGGATGGTTGGAAGAAGGGAGAAAGTGACTGAGTTCTTTAGAAAAATTTGATTTGATTTTTCTTTTAATTATACCTATCCTAATTGACTAAATCCATTCCAACCACCTTGGTCCAACTAATTGGTTCAATTTCACTTAAATACCCAGTTTTGTCCTAATTAATTTCTCTACTAATTCCTTTGCTAAATTTCTGGTTCTAAGTGATCCTAACCCAATTTATCATAACATTTATACCCTTGAATCAATTAAAAATGCCATTCAACTCTGCTAATTAAATTAACCTTAATTTTTTTATCATTTTTTGGAAACTAATATTTCACTCATCAGAATGATCTAAAATTTTACCCCGCACGTCCAGACATATGCAGGACATTGTTTTTAAAATTTTAAGTCATTCTAAGATAGTTTTAATATAGTTCCAACTTCAAAGGAAAAATCAATTGGTCCGAAATTTAAAAATTTAAAGTTATCAGAAGAATAATTTTTCACTTTTAGACATCAATTGGGAGTATTTCTAGTAGATCTAGGCAAACAAAATAATTTTAGGAGGTCCGTAGAATATTTTAGAGTTTGGTAAAATTTACGATCAACCATTTTACGGGACCGAAAAAATCTTTCACTGTCTGATTTGAGAACCTATTTAAACTCAAATTCTTCTCAAATTATAACAATGGACTCTATTTAACACCTATTTTCTCATCTAATAGTTAAGTAAAAATTTTCAACAGGTCACCCATGCTCGTATTTCCCTGATCTATGCATGTTTAACACTTATACACTTTTAAATTTTACTGTATAGTTATATTATAATGACATAAAAATTATTCCAAATTTATTGTTCATGCTCTAGAACATATTATGCATGTTAGATGAAATTTTGGGGTGTTACACAAATTATTTATAATTTTCACATATTAGACCAAATATTTCCTAGTGCTCTCAAAATCCAAATCCAATCCACCTATGCATATTATGTGGAAACCTGAATTCCATCCAATTTTCCAATTGAACAATTTAATGTATAAAGCATAGATATGAGATTATCTCATCATCAGATATAAATTTCTAAGTAATATTTACTGGAAACCCACCAAATTTTTGGGGGTCTTAAGCATTAGTACCAATACTATAAAAAATGTCAAATATCAGTATCTCAACCATGTTAAAAGATTCAAACCGAATCAATAAAGGGGAAAAAAAGTATAAATGATTGCATAATTTACAATAATTAAAAGAAAGAGATGAATTTTAAAGGATTAGATTTAATGGATGTCAAAATGGAAAACACATAATGCATAAACAACTATCTTGATAAGCTTTCATATGGGATCCATAATTTTAATAGTGAATCGATAATTTTCGGCCTAATCGGTGCCAATTACTCTCTTTTCAATGGGTAACTAGATTACCACTACCATAAGAAGTTTTGTAGGAAGTTTTTAACATTTTAAGGGGTTTTGAGTTGAAAATTTTCAATAAAAACTTAATATTGAGGCCAAAGTTATTGACTATGTAAGCTAAAAAGTTGTTAATCGATTTAATAAGAAGGTCTAAATAACATATTCACTCTTTTTGCTTTGTAACTTAAAGTATTGACAAAAAGGAAAGAAAAAGAAAAAAAAATTAAAGGGTATGTTCATTTACAGAAAATATTATTCTATTTTTTATTTTCTTAAAAAATAAAGTATTTATTTTGTATACAAAATTTAAAAAACACATTTATTTATCAACAAAAGCAAAACTAGAGTATTTATTTTTTGTATATAAGTATATGTACATACATATATATGTATGTGTATATATGTACATACATATACATTTATACATGTATATGTATGGGAAAAACCAATAATTTAGTGTATGTACTTCAATAATTTTAAACATTGGATCCCTATACTTTCAAAATTTTGTATTGAGTCCTAAACTTTTCGCGAAGAATACATTAAGTCCAAAATGGTTGACACAAATGATAGTGTAATGCATGTTCTATTAAATTCGTATATATTTTAACAGAACTCTATTATTTTTACCATTTTTTTGGATTTAATGTATTCTAATAGATAAGTTCAGGAATCTAATGTGTAGTTTTGAAAGTATAGGGATTCAATGTGTAGATACATAAAAGTTAAAGGACTCAATGTGTAGTTTTAAAAGTACAGAGATCTAATGTGTAAAAACGTTAATAAAGTTCAACAACTAAATTATGGATTTTACCCATATGTATATATATATCACGCACGCACGCGTACGTACACACACACACACACATATATATATATACATGCACACATACATATGGCTATGTATATATATGTATGTACATACATACACATACACGTATATAATGCATATACATATGTACGTATGTATACATATATATGTATGTATATATATATATGTATGTGTATGTATATATATGTGCATACATACAAATATATACATGTATATATATATGTATATATAAAATACATATATATACATGTATATATGTGCATTTATGCACATACATACACATATTTATACATATGTATATGTACATACATACATACATACATACATATCTATATGTATGTGTGTACTAAATGCACATGCAAACATATACATATACATGTATATGTATATGTATGTGTTTGTATGTGCATACATACATATGTATATGTATGTGTATACATACATACATACATACATACATACATACATGTGTATATATATGCATTAAGATGATTTAAAAAATTTAGAAAATATTTTTTATTAGTTTTTTAATCTTTTATTTATGTTAGAAAACTTGAACATCTATTTTAGAAAATTGACTAAATAAATATGATTTCTATTTTTTATTTTTTATGAAAAATTTTCTGAAAAACTAGAATAGTTTTTTTTATAAGTAAACAGATCCAAAACTTTTCTTACTCTATCTTTCTTCCATATCTCATGTAAATATTAAACATACCTTTTTTTTCCTTATTTTTGTATTTTAATCTAATTTTGGTTCATATTAATATCTTATTTTCTTCATTTGTACTAGGATATTTTTAAGTTTGTTCTATTTTCTTTTCATTCACTTTCCTATAAGATTTTGTCTAACTATGATATTTTTTTATTTTCTTAAATCGAGATCTTATCCCTATTCAGTTTAAGTGTGCTTATGTTATTTTTAGTATACATAATAAGAAAAAAGTTTTCTAATGTTTTATGATTTATATGGGAAGTTCTTTTAGTTTTATTATTTTAGTTTTGTATATAAGTTCTCAAATTTAAGGTCAATAGTCTTAATTAATATTTTGAAATTGAGTAAAATCCATAATTTAGTCCTTGAACTTTAACTTTTTTCTCATTGAGTCCATATACTTTCAAAACTACATATTGTGTCCTTGAACTTTTTAAAAAGTACAAATTAAGTCCAAAATGAATGGCATAACTGACAGTGTAACATACACTCATTAAAGTCGCATGTATTTAACAGAATGTTGTTATTTTTGACATTCATTTGAATTTAATATATTTTAATATATAAGTTCAGGGATCCAATGTATAGTATATATAGGAACTCATTGTGTAAATACATAAAAGTTTAAGAACCCAATATGTAGTTTTTGAAGTTCAGGAATCCAATAAAAAAAGTGTTAAAGTTCAATGATGAAATAATGCTTTTTTTCTTGAATTTTATATAGGTAAAATAACTTGTCTTTTATTCGATTATGGCATATTCTAACAAGAGTTGCTTTTATACTTAAGGGTTTTGCGTGAATGTGTATCAAAAAGTGAAGCGGGTTTTCATATTTATGTTTCCAATACATAGTGTTGAGTTGATTATGATGTGGTTTAATATGGATTCAATTTATAGTTGGTTTTATGTCATTTTAAGCGACTAAAATTTTCCTTAGATGGGCCTCTAAGGAGAGCTCAATTTTGTGGAAGTTTTTAACCTTGTATATAAATTTTGAGTTATTTTTAAACAGTATAATTGGATTTCTTACTTTTGGTTCTTGGAGTTGAGAGTTGATGAGGTTTAAACTTATAAACCATTAGCAGTAATTCCAATTTTAAAGTGACATCGAGTGGCACCCTTTTTCCTTTTGCTTGAATAAATTGGGAAATTTGAAAGCAAAATGGAAAGGGAAAAAAAAATGAGGAGGAGAAAGAAATCAAGCCGCCCCCAATATTCCTAATGGTAGTCTCTTTATAAAAAAAAAAGAACGAAACAAGCTCCTGATCTTTTTAATAGTAATCTTTCTTTTTACAAATTGTACTTTAAGGTTAATCCTCCTTGCGAAGTGAAGACATTTATTTGGTTGGAAGTCTTATTGATTAATTTCAATAACTTATAATGGCAAGCATAACAAGAAATTCACATTTTATGCTATTTTATCTTTTATCCTAAGCCATTTGCATTTTATGCCATTTTATTTGTTATCGTAGTATTGGGTGGTTTTCTTGCTTTCACTTTTTTCCTTATCTTTTTGCACTAGGTCTCCTTTTAGTCCATTTTGAATAGATTATTTTTTACCTGTTGAAAATAGTATATCTAATTAGAATATGTAGAGAGTTTTGCATATAGATGACGTCAAGGTATTTTTATGTTCTGCAATGATTTTGTTTATTGGATAATCATAGATTGAATGTGTAGTACCTAAGGTAATTTGCACACATTTTCCTTTAATTTTCAACTTCATATCTATTATGTCCCTTAACTTCAATTTGTAATGTAAAAGTCTCAAAACTTAAAATTATTTTCCTAAAAACTTCTCGTCACTAGTTGTTTTCAATTGATGGTTGACTTGGCAATCATATAACATGTTGATGTTAGCAATTTCTTGGGTAAATTGCACCTATAGTCCCTAAAATTTTAGCTTTGTATCTAACACATCCTTTAACTTTAATTTGTTACCCAAATTTAGCCTAACTTTATATTATCTTCTAATATTCCCAATGGTAATCTTTTTATAAACAAAAGAAAGAAAAACAAGTCCTTGATCTTTTTAGCAATACCTTTTTTTCTATAAATTATGCTTCTAAGATTAGTCTTCCTTATGAAGTGATGACAATTATTTGTTTAGTAGTCTTGGATATGATTATTGTCAATAACTTAAAATGGTTGTGAAGGCATAACAAGGCATTTTCATAACTTATGCTTTCTTATTTGTTATTATAGTATTGGATGGTCTACCTTCTTTCATTTTTTCCTTGTCCTTTTTCACTATGTCACCTTTAGGCCTTTCTAGAATGGATTATTTTTTTGGCAAAATCCTTAATTTAGTCCTTGAACTTTAACATTTTTACACATTGGATTCCAACACTTTTAAAACTACACATTGGATCCCTTTAATTTTACATATTTACACATTAAATCCTCATACTTTTTGATAACTCGAGTTCAGTGTCTAGTTTTTAGTCCATTTCAGTATAGTTTTAAGCGTCTTTTCATTATCTTTTGCTTTATTTTGCTTGAATTCAATAATTTCTATACAAATTAAGTAAATCTTATCTTTTGTGTACTTTGGAGGGTTTTTATGGGTTTTTATGCTTAATTGAAATTTTTGCAGGTAACTCACGATCAGTAGGTTCTGAGTGCTGATCATGACCTAGTGCTTCACGTCAAAATGCATTGTATTAAGCATGTCATGGTTAGAAGGATTTTGATCATATTTTGGTACTGATTGTGACATTGGTTTTCTTCAATATAGAATCAAAAAGAGAAGGATCTTATGGTTAGCAGGTTTTTGGTACTGATCATGAGGTATACAAACTTCAATCTATAATGCAAATAAGAAGTATGTCACGATCAATAGGATTTTGGTGCTGATCGTGACCCCATGTCTAGAAGGAGATTTTTAGTATGTCACGGTCAGTAGGAATTTACTACTGACTATGACCTTTTCGGGCCTATATAAACCAAATTTTTTTGTTTGGATGGGAGATGAATTTTTCTTTAGATATAGGGCTTTCTCTTACTTTTGTTCTTTCTTTTTCTTTATTCTTATACACTTAGATTTATATTTATACTTGAAAATACATAGATTAAACTCAAAAACATAAATTAAATTTTAGTTTTTCTTCGTAGAGATTTGGAGAAAGAAGCTTA
The DNA here is from genome assembly GCA_037975025.1 of Excoecaria agallocha. Classification (NCBI taxonomy): domain Eukaryota; kingdom Viridiplantae; phylum Streptophyta; class Magnoliopsida; order Malpighiales; family Euphorbiaceae; genus Excoecaria; species Excoecaria agallocha. Next base: position 30,897,550 of record CM075822.1, on the reverse strand, counting down.
GGCTTTAGCTGGGTTTCTTCCTCACATGAATTTTTGGATTTTTTCTATACTTTTCTCATCTTATTTTGTAGTGGGTATTGAGTAGTAGCTAGTTATTTAAGGATCTTTGAATCCCCAAATACCCAATGTGAATATTGAATAATTTTGAGTATATATATATATATATATATATATATATATGAATGGTTCATTTTACTATTGCTTTATTGATATTTCATGGGTTTTGATGTTTTGAGTAACTTATCTAAATGGATGATTGATTCTATCTTGCTTGGGTAATGTATATGGATGTTTGAACACCATAAATGTTATCTTACTCTATTTTTCTACTATATTTGTTATGACCTTGAGATTTCTTTGGAATGGGACTCAATAGGTTGTATAATTTATGGTATTAGAACTGGAGTTAAGAGTGAAATGGATGGGTGTTGGGTTGTTTGGCTTTGGAATGGGAAAGCGAACCATACCTAGCATGTTAAACTCATACATAGGTTAATTATAGGACTTGCTCCTAAATAGGACATCTTATATTTAGAATAGCTTGCTCCAAAATGGAACGTTCGGGTTAAGAGTGTTATCACGAATTCATATATATAATTTTAGGTTAATTAACTCACATTTCGGTATGGGAAGGATGAGTGAACCTAAGCAACATTTTTAATATATAAATTTTCATGTTATTAATTTCTTAATTGCTTAATCCATAGAAAATTACTACAAGTTTATTTTTAGTTAAATTCTGAATTTATACTTTAGTTGTTTATTTTTTGCATTTTAATAATTGACAACATAACTCAAAATAAAATTTGGGAATTCTTTAACATACATTTGATTTTCATTACTTGCATCTACAATCCCTTGGATACAATATTCATTGGTCTTAAATTGAGCAATCCTATATTACTTGCCGATTTAGTACACTTGCTGAGATTGCATCAAGTTTTTGGCACTGTTGCTAGGGATTGGCTTATTTGTGAGTCTTGATTGTTATTTGTATGTATTTTTTTTCTTATTTTATTCATTTAATTCTTTTCATGTGATTTGTAGTTCATGTCCTGATTGAGATAAAAGCAATTAGCACCTTACGTCCTTGAGATTGTAGGACTTTACATCAAAGAAATAAAGCTAATAGAGAAAACAACATGAATCTAGATCCTCCTATTAGTGAATTCCTCTCGAGGATGAACAAGTGCTAATAGTACAAAATAAAATTTTTGGTAGACAAAGGGAAGAGGTACCTAAGCAAAGGACTATCAGAGATAAAGATCATAGGACAATTATATTGCTTAAAGGAGTATAATTTGAGCTTAAACCAGTAACCATTACCATGGTGCAAAGAAATTAGTTCTCTGGGTTAGAAATAGAAGATCCTTCTCAGCATCTTGACATATTTCTTGAGGTTAGTGATACAGTGCAAATTTCGGGCGTTACAATAGATGCAATCCAATTAAAATTATTTCCTTTCATATTGATAAAAAAAATTGAGGGATTGGCTTTAGATGTTGCCAAGCCAGTCTATTTGGATGTGGGGGCAGTTACAAGAGAAATTTCTAATGAGATTCTTTCCTCTGACAAAAACAGCTAGTATTCATAACAAAATAATGATCTTTCATCAAATGAATAAAGAGCCTTTCCATAAAGCTTGAGAGAGGTTTAAGAGGTTATTGAGGAGTTATCTGCATCATAAAATAGCAATTTATCAGTTGATAACCATATCTTATGTAGGAGTGAATCCACCTACACGGTCACTCTTAGATGCGGCATCCAATGGTTCATGCATGAACAAGTTGTTGGAAGAAGCATTTCATTTATTTGATAAAATGGTAGCAAATGACTCATAATGGGCAACCCCTAAAGCAGATTTAAAGAGGCAAAGTGTGCACAATGTTGATAAAGTTACGATGTTGAAGGCACAATTAGAGTTGATGAGAAAAGAATTGAGCGTATTGAAAGTACAATATATAGCTCCAGTTTCTCAAGACTATGTAGCATATGAAGGTAGACCATATGGATAAGATAATGGTGTTGTAGAGGAGGTTAATGTAGTGAAAGATGGTAAGAGAAATGACCCTTACAACATTACATACAATTCGAGTTGGAGGAAGCACTCAAACTTCTCTTGGAAAGAGAGAAATCAAAACACTTCATCTTCTCAACCCCAAAATAAGAGCTCCTTTTAACCATAATATCCACCATAACCATAGCCAGTGGTACCAACCACAAGCTACAACTCATTATCAAGCTCCATATCCATCACACCACCACCAAAACCAAGGTTCAACCCAAAACTAATACCAAGGACAACACTCAAACTATAATCAAGCATATCATCCATCGGGATTCTAATTAAGGCCAATCGTGTAAAAAGAAAAAGCCTAATTTGGAAGATATGTTTGCAAGCTTTATTAGTAGCCAACAACAGTTTATGTCTAGGTAAAAGACACGATGGAAGTTGTAAAAGCAATGCAACCACAATCAAAATACTTTTATGAGGAATCTGGAGACACAAATTGGACAATTGGCCAATTTCTTATCCATAAGACCACTTAGTGTCTTCCCATCTAATTTTGATCAGAATCTAAAGAAAGAGGTAAAAGTAATCACTTTGAGAAACGGTAAAGAGCTATATGGTGAAGATGAGGTAATCAATCTTTTTCTATTTTGGTGGAACCTACAACGCAGATATGTAATTCTGAACCTAAAATTGTTAAAGATGTGCAATGGCCTATTGATAAAGGCAAGGGTATTTTACTTATAAAAGGGTATGTTATAGATGAGTCATTGTTACCTTTCCCTTTTGTAGCTAACAGAGATAAGAAGAATGATCAGTTAACTAAGTTTTTGGATCTGTTGAAGAAGTTGCACATAAATTTACTATTTGTTGATGCCTTGCTTCATATACCAAAGTATACTAAGTTTTTAAAAGCGATTTGTTCTAGCAAGAAAAAGTTATAAGGAATGGGGATAATTATTTTAATTGAGAATTGTAATGCCATCTTAACCAACAAATCACCTAAAAAATTAGAGGACCTTGATAGTTTTACAATACCATGTGAATTAGGGAAAAATTTTGTTGGGAACGCCCTTTGTGATATAGGTGTAAACATCAATCTAATGCCTTATTCACTTTGCAGGAAGCTAAATCTAAGAAATCTTAAGGAAACACAAATGTCGCTACAAATGGTGGATAAGTCCATCAATAAACCAAAGGGGATTATTGAAGATTTGCTAGTAAAGGTTAGAAAATTTATTTTTCTAGTAAATTTTATGGTGATTGAAATAGAGAAGACCAAAAAATCCCATTAATAGTGGGAAGATCTTTTCTAAACACAGTAAGAGTGCTGATAGATGTGTATGGAAAGATGGTTGCTTTACATTTTAATGATGAGAAAATGATTTTTAAGGTGACCAATATGACAGAACATCCATCTTGCGAGTTTTTAGAGTTAATTTACGATGTTCAAGATTCTATTAAGAAGATGAATGCAAAGTCTGAAAATGTCTTATTGGATGACACTTAGGGGAAATGGTTGATACATCCCAAGGGAGAAAAAGATGTGGTTGTTAAAAGCAAGAGAAAATTAGCCTAATGGATCAAAAGGAAGAAGCTAAAGGATTATAAAGCAAATTTTAAGGGAGAACTCAATCACTTAACTCCTAGCATGCTTTCATAAGACAAATTCAAACTTAGTGCTAAGGCAGTGAGATATAAGTCATTTGATGTTCCATGAGCTTTGGCGATACTTAAAAGTCCAGCTGTGGACTTGGCAAATGCAGAACTCCTTTCTAACCCTTATTTTTAGTAGCTTTTGTTTTGTGTTATAGTATTTAGTTTTTTAGGTTGTGGTTCAAAAGAGAATTTTTGTTTGGAGGCCCAAAGTTTGAGTCTTGCTTATTGAAGTATTATTAAAGCTAACTTGAATGGTTGAATTGAGTTTGCAAATAAGAAAATTTTAGGGAGATTTTTATAGGTGGTGGTCAGTAGGGTTTTTATGCTGATCGTGACATAGGAGCAACATAGCTTTTGGAACTCAAAGACACATAAGTCACGATGAGTAGGTCTTTAATGATGATCGTGACATATTGGACCTTTCGATTCTATATAGAAAAATTTTGTAGGTCACGGTCATTATCATTTTTGTGCTTACTATGACATATGGTGCACTTCCATTCTGGACTAAAAAATTTCTATCTCATAGTCAGTAGGTTTTTACTGCTGACCATGACTATAACCTTTTTTAGTCTGGTAAAGAAAAATTATTATCTCATAGTCAGTAGGTTTTTACTGCTGATAGTGACCCCCTTTGTACCCTATTTTTAACCCTAAAATTTTTAATCGCCATTAACCACTTTTATTTTATTTAGTTTACTCTTTCTTTAGGGTTTCTTTTTATGTTCTCTCTCCTCTCTCTCTCTCGACCGCCATTGTTCTTCGTCGCCCTCAACAGGTAAGCAAATGCATATTCTTCTTTTTCTTCATTTTATTCTCTTTAGTCTTTCATTCTAATTTTTTTATTTTGATTTCATTTTCTCTTCTTTTTCTTTTTCTTGTCCTGATTAGGATTTTTGATCATTTCTTTCATTTTCTCTCTCTTTTATTAGTTTATTCTTTTCTTATGTTTGCTTTACTTTTGTGCATTTATTTTATGTGGATTTCTTCTTCTTTTTTTATTTTTCGTTTTTGATTTTCTTTTCTAACCATTTTTCTTTTTTTTTTTTGTTTTTCATGTTCCTATTTTCTTTTGATTTTTAGTTTAGTTATACCTTTGCTTTATCGAGCATCTCCAAGCAAGTAAGTCTCGTTTCTTCTTTTACTTTATTGTTATTTTTTTTGTTGTTATTTTTGTGGTTTGTGTGCTATTTTGCTTGTTCTCTTTCTTTTTCATTTTCGTGTAGTGTTATCCTCTTCTTTTGTTTCACCTTTGTTTTCATGTTTCTTTTTTTTCATAAATATTTCTTTTCCACAAATCAATTTTCTCTTTTTGTTTGCTCTAATTATTTTGCTTTTCATTTCTTTTTGTTTTTTTTGTTTTTGTTCATTTTATTTTTATTTTTGTTTTTGTCTTTTTCTTGTTTGATAATTGCATTTTAGAAGTATATTTTGTGTTCTTTCTTGGTCTGTTTTGGATCGATTTAGTGAAGGGGAAGCAATTGATAGGTACGATCTTACAAACTACTTTCCTTTATTTATTTTAGTTATATATATAGGATTGCGTTGCATTTTTATGGAATTTTTGGGATTTTGCTTGATTGATTCTTATTGAGCATGTGACTAGTTGTGTTTAGGTAGTTTCTTTACTTTATTGTCTTTGTCTTTTTTTTTGTCTTTTTCTTTTACTTCAACAATCTTCATAAAGTTTTTCTCTACCTTTATTTTTGGAAATTTACTAGTTATGGAATTTGGTACTGCTTGATGACATCTAGTGCTTAATTTTAGCCATAGTAGATTATCGACACTTAATACATTGTAAAAGTGCTTTTATTTGAATTGACAAATGTGGCTCATTTGATGTTTAAACATAGTTTGAAATTAGTTTTTATGTGAGTTGTAAGGGTTGAATGCTGAGAATATTGCAACTTAATTCTTAATGTCTTACTCTTATCATTATGAAAACTTAACTCTCACTTTAAGACATGCTTAATGCTAGTAGCTGGAATTTTATTGTCTTATTTAAAAGAGAGGCCTACATTGAGAATTGAACCAAAATGTGCTTTATACCTTGCTGGAATTTGTGAACTTTTAGCATTTGAGAATATTGAGTAATCTTTGTTTGTTGAGTCTAGCTAATGTCTATTTTTGGTATATCTTTGCTAGCACTTTTGCTAGGTTAATTGTCTGATTGTGCATTAGAATCTTGTTTACATTTTGTTTGTATTGCATCAAGGTATATACACTAAAATGATTCGACCTATGGGCTACTAGTTTTCAAAGGATAACTCAGTTATCATGGTTGAGTGCCATACACCTTGTGCAACTTTATTTCTGTGATATGTACCCACACTATTCCAATGTCTTTTCGCTTGCATTTGTATGAACTAATTTTGTTGAGACTTGTCACCTTGTGACCCCCATGCTTTACTCTTTTTACCATTGATTATTGAGGGCATGTTCTATTTTAGGGTGATGATTTTGATGCAGGATTAAACTTGTATGGGTTATTTTTTATTACTAAACTTGCACATTCGAAATTGTTGAATGTCTGTTGATTCTTTAGGTTGATACTTGTTGATATCGTTCATGTTGCACTTTCAAGCATAACTCTAGCAATGTATTACTAAACTTGCCCCTATCTATTTTTTTATGTTGATTGTTTTTATCTTGCTGAGGGCAACAAGCTTTTAAAGTGTGGGGTAGGGGATTACTTATTTTTGGGAATGAAGAATATTTTATTTTTGTGATTTCTAAAGATAGAATTTTGCTGATTTTAAAGATTGTTGAAGATTTTTATGCATCTTTTGTGAAGTAAAGTTGTTAAAGAAGCAAATTGGTTTCAATGCTTAAACTTTGTGAAGTTTTTTTAACCACAAACTTTATATTTCTAGTTTGAAAGTTGTGTTTAGTTACATTTTAAGTAGTTGATGTTTTGGTTTATTTTAGCTAAATTGTTTAGTCTTTATTACAAATTTCATTTATTTTGGTTTAAATAGTTTGCTTTAGTATAAGTAGTTTATTTTAGTTTAACCTTTTTACTGCTTTATTTTACTTTTACTTTTTGTTTTGAGTATTTTTTTATTAATATTTAGTTTTATCTTTAGCCTTTCAGTAGTTTTAGTTTCTAGCTTTAGTTTTTAAATAATTTATCTGTGTCTGCTGAGTTGTTATTATCTTTTGCAGTTAGTTTGAGTTTGCCAAGTTAGTCTTGAATGAATTAGTTTGAACTTGGGCTTGAAAACTATTTATTTAGAGAGTTAAGGTAGCAAGAGTGTTGTTGTATGCTTAGCGAGAATATTTCCTTCTATTAGTCTTAATTAGCCATATTTTGCTCGATTTATGTTCTTTTATGCATGTTAGGCTATTTTGTGAAAATTGTTGAAAAACCAGTAAGTGAGAGCAATTGAGTGAAGGAATTCTAGGATAAGCTAAAATCTTTCTCATCAACCTTCAAAATAAATATTCAACTCAGGCAGAATTAGGATATGACCTAGGTAGCCTCTCTTTGGCAGTCACATTTAAAATGACTTTTGACCTACCTTATGCTATTTGACCATTGCTATCCCTTTGAGATTATTGAGTATGCTAAAAGTGTACTATTTAAATTTTTCTTGATTGCACTCATTAATTTAACAATATAACTTAAATGCCATTTATCTTCCCTAATTTATAATTGGCCACTCTAAGTTGGGCAGTATTGTGCATTTTGAGTAATGGAATTGTTTATGCTTGATTAGTAAGGGTGTTAAAATTGGATGGAAATTATGAAAAAATTGAGGTGTAAGTTAAGATTTGTAAATCTCAAGACATTGCAAATATAAAAGATTAAAGTATTGGTGCCCCACTTCATTTGATAAAAAAACCAATAAAATAACAAGTTTGCTGCAAAAATTTTATTTAGTCCCTTACTACAGAGAATAAGTGTTTATTATGAGTAAAATTTGCGAAAAGAATATAAATGATTTGCTTTTTGATAAGCAAAATTTTAGTAACAGTTATGTTTTATTATGAGTATACTTTATCTTTGCATAATACATATTTTACCCTAAATTTGAAAAAAAAAACTATGGCATACTCAAACTTTTCAAATGTCATATTATCCCTAACTTGACAAAAAAATCCATCACTACCCTAAAAAAAACCCCCAAATTAAGTGGCATGCATGTGGTATGATGCATACTTTAGCCTATAGTTGGAAAATAATATAAATTTCACACGTACTTTTTTGGTGTCCTATTACAAACTTAAACTTATAGAAAAGTACCATTGCCACGTTAAATTTATTGGTGTAGTTTAATTGAGTATGAAATAAGAATTATATGTGGATTGCCTTATTTTCTATTTGATAATTTTAGAAAATTTTTATAATACATATAAATAAAGTTTTAATGATTAAAATGTTGCAATTTGATGCTTAAACTATTTAAATCTTTCAATCCAATTTTTGGTAATTTTTGCTTTTATAAATGATAAACTAGCATGTTATTAGTCTCACTTTTTTTTGCTAAATGAAATTTTCATATTTTATAATATTTTATTGAGAAATTAATAAATGACTAAGATTTTAAGGGAAAAAAGCCAATTATACGCCAATTAACTTTATGCTATATATTAGTAAAGTTTTCTTTAATTTTTAAGAATAATTGCAGTGAAAATTGAAAGCAACAAATCAAAATTTTTACATTAGTATAAAAAAAAACACTATTAATTTCCCTTAAATGAATATAGTATTTTTTTAAAATTTTCTAGGGGAAATTATGCTGAAAATTTAGAGCAATAAATCAAAATTATTAAGCCAGTACAAATGAGAAATGGTATTAACTTTCCTTAAAAGAACACACACACACACACACACACACACACACATATATATATATATATATATTTTTTTTCAATGTTCATTTAATTTAGGAAAAATGTACGATTTTGCTCCTGAATCAGGCATAATAGGTTGATTTTACCCCTCAACTCATTTTTTAGGTCACTTAATCCCTGAACCCCCTAAAGTTATATGTTTTTACCCTTAATTTGGACGGAATGCTGACTAGGCAAATGGGTCTAATGGCAACCAATGATATGATGACAAGTGTAAATTCTCTCTCTTAATTAGCAAAAAGAAAAATCAGAGATTTTCTTACATGAAATCCTATGTGGAACAAATCAAGTTGTAAAGGTTTAAGTTTTATTTTTTGTTTTTTTTTTAATTTTTTCTATTAATTTTTCCATCTAGGATTACTGATTACAGATAAGAAAATCCCTGATTCTTTTCTTTGTTGATTAAGAGAGAGAATTTACACTTGTCATCATATAATTGGTTGCCGTTAGGCCCATTTGCCTAGTTAGCATTCTATCTAAATTAAAGGTAAAAATTCATCATTTTAGAGAGTTCAAGGGTTAAATGGGCTCCAAAATGAGTTGAGGGGTAAAATCACCCTATTATGCCTAATTTAGAGCAAAATCGTACATTTTCCCTTTAATGTATGGAGTTGATATTATTAATTTTTAAACAAGAACATAGAAGCATATTATTACAAAAAAAGTAATATTTAATGAATAATATTTAAACATGTGTTGAAATAGTGGAGTGATTAGTGCAGTTTTTGTCAAGTTACAGTGTAATGAGGAAGTCAAAAATTTGAAATGTGTAATAGTTTTTTGTTTTAATCTTAGAAAGAAGTGACAAATAAATAAAGCACACAAAAGAAACTCTAGGAATAGACATTCCTTTCACATCACAAAGAATAAACTGCCTTATATTAGGGGGTTGATCAAACTCAATGAGTTGAAAAGGGTGGGAGTATGCCATTTTTACCAGCTGGTCTGCTGAACAATTCACTTCACGGAAGATATAGAATATATAAATAGTCCAATATCATCACAATAAGTCTTTAACAAAGATAAGGAGTTCAGTAAGTTGATTTCCACTTGTAGATTGACTTTTAATCAATCAACCAACTTTCATGCTTTTTGTTTGAACTTGAACTTTCCTTAAACCCTTATCCCAAGTAATCTGAAAGCCTTGTTTAATGGCCTATAACTCAACCAAAAAATTGCTTACATTATTAAATAGAAAATCCACCTAGCCATATGGTCTCTAAAAATTCCATCAGTAGCACACTTATGGCCATTGTTTTGATTAGAACCATTAGTGTTAACGGCAACCTATCCCATTTTTGGATGTTTCCATCTAATCGAAGTTTCCTCATTTATAGCCTTGGAATACGGTAACTTATAAAGAATAGAAAAAGCAAAGACATCAGTTTTTGGTTCAGTAAGAATGACACTAATTTTTTTTAAATTGTGACACAGGTGCTATTGAAGCAATCTTTATTCCTTCACTTCCATATACACCAGTAAGTGAAGTTGAAGATCACCACCCAGTCAATGAGAAAATTGTTGGACAATTGACCTAAAAGATCCAACTCCAACCATTTATTTCCAAGATAAGCAAAAAATCTATTAAAACCCTAGGCATTTGAGATTTCTTTGCAAACCTGCACTGCTTTAGTACACTCACACAAGACATGGATAAGGGATTCCTCACCATTATTACAAACTAAATAGCTACTAAAAGAAGCTAAATTATGGTGCATCTACTCGGTAATAATGCAGTATTATTAACTTCATTTTCTATAAAAAGTATGTAAGCTAATTTAATAAAAAAAATACCCTAAGAGGTAGCCTTCCACTACATAACATCAAAGCCTTCAAAATCTAAATGAGGAAAATGCCGGCTTATATTGCTTAGACTAGCAATTAGAAGATAGTCACTTAGTAAACAAAAGTTCTAAAAACCTTAGCTAGTGACAATTTCTCGATTCCATCTCGATCAAATAACTATGATCGCACCACCTATAAAACCAAAACCAAGTATTCTTACCATTACCCATGCCAAGACTAATGTTATTATGCATAAAATGTTAATAATGAATAATAGTTTTCCAAACAACAATGCAATTTTTAGGTAGAGGATGGACTAAAAATTACCTATGAAAAAAATTATATTTTGCATAAAAAAATTTAACCCACAAAGCATCATGGTTATAAAGCATTCTTTAATAAAGTTTTGCCAATAATGCCTTATTAAGCTCCATAAGTTTCCTTAAGCCAACTCCATTATTTTTTATGCTTATAGAGGATATCATATTTAATAAGATGAATTTTCTTTTGATTAGTGAAAGAGATCCAAAGAAAATCCTAATAAATATCTTCAACCCTATTGTAGACCTCCTTACGAAAGACAATTATTTAAAGGACATATGCTAAGTGATGGGGATTTAATTGAACCCTTAGTCTCACTAGACTGCATATAGTATGAGTAGGGTATCGTTCCAAAGGGAACGGGATAATTTTATATTGAAATTACAACAAGTAGATGAATAGGTAACCATTTCAATTAAAATCATGCAATTAATTTAAATACTAAACTACTTAAAATATATTAAGTTAATTTTGGATAATAGATTACTTAAAAGATGGGATGGACATACATTATAACCAAATAAAACAAGTTCATCTTTGAATCAATTAACAATTGTATGAATGATATGAATGGAGAATTTAGCCAAGATTCTTTAAAGCAATTCTCATTGTCAATAAAGAGTATTCTTACTTAGAGTCTATAAGCATTCTCATGTCATTATAGAGATAAATAAAAACCATGAAGTTCTATGCTAATTCTTTAACCCCTTAAAGTGAATTCCTTATCTCTAAGTGAATTCAATGCTTTAAGTAAATTCATTTAACTTTCCATCAAATAATTCCAACTCTCATTGTGAATTAAATGACTAACATACTTAATATGGTGATCAAGCATACTAAGCAAATCAAAGAACTTAAACAAACTTAAATCATACTTCATACATAAAAATAAAATAAACATTCAATAGCACAAAGATAAGTAGATGAATAACAACTTAAATTACATAGTTATAATGTATCAAAAGAACTTAGCCATAAACAAAATTACAATAAAGATAAAATAAGAGACAAGAAACATCACTCCCCAGGGTTTACTTTCTATTTAAACCTTCTGATAAATCTCTTATTCCTTTGGCTTTGCTCTTTTGTCATCCTTTAAAACTAAGTAAACAGAAAATTCAAAACAACTATAAATGTTCTTAAGAAAATAGTAAAAACATTCTTTAATTTTTTTTCCATCCCTAATCCAGAGTTTTTCTCCCATATTTATATGTATCTTCTCTACAGATATGTCCCTTGACAAGTCACGAAAGATTGCTTCTGGAAGGACACATTGTTTGGCTGAAAAATCAGGTACAGAAGACACATCATTTGGGAAACAACGTCTTGTCTGACTCGTGAGCCTCCTCACGAGTCGTGATTTCCTTGAGACATTCTGAAGTCGTGCCCCATCACGAGTCGTGAGCCTCCTCACTACTCGTGAATCTGTTGCCTAGTCGTGATCTCCATCCTGCTCTCCTTTCCGAGTCGTGACTCCCTTCACGACTCGCGAACTTTAGCTAGGTCTCGTGAATTTCTTGCTCTTTCTTCTTCACTCTTTCTCCAATCGTGATGCTCTTCACTCCTCGTGAGCCACTTCTTTAAAATACCACCATCTTCTTCGTTTTCTTCATACTTCACCAATTTTTTACCTAAAAATAACACAAACACATAAACTGAATCATAAACACATAAAAATACACACAATACTACATACTTAACTACATAAATAAGAGAAAAACACACATAAAAATATAGACATTTTACCTGACATCACTAAGATGGCCATGAGATATGATTTGACCAAAGTGAGTCTACCCTTAAAGGAAATGAAATTAGTTTTCCAATTGCTTAACCTAGCCTTCACCTTGCCAATCAAATTTTAAAATTAACTGATAATTTTGGGATTTTTAGAAGGAAAAGAGTTGTGTATGTATGAAATGGAAGGATGCTATTTAATTTTGCATGTGACTGGGAGATAGGAGTGATCAGGCTTATAAAAGTGAGGATCCTAGAAAAGAAAGCTAGCCCTATTGGATAAGACTTAGACTTTTTGATGGTTAAGTCAATTTCATACTTTTTAGAGAGAGAATATATTAAAATCAAATTCTCTTATCTATGTATTTTAGAAATGAACTTGGTATTTATAGGAGTGGAAAATCCACTTGAGAGGTCTACTTCTATGTCGGAGTAGGTGGGAGATGTTGTAATTTGTGACAACTGGTGGTAGCATGTGTCAGGCAGATCTAATAAGATAAGGCCATCAAGGCCATTGGGCTATCCTATTAGATGGATTATTGATGTGCCTTTGGCAGTGTGTTTGAGGTAAGTTAGCGTTGTGCCTTTAATGTGTCAAGCCTCTTAACTGGTTGGGTTTTGCTTCTTATTGGCCCATTTGCTCATGAAATATTGAGTATTATTATTTATCCCCCATTCAATGTTTCGAACAATAGATCAGGCTATTAAGGGGCTTTAGATTTATACGTATTTTTTGTGAGAAGGCTACATATTTATGGAGTTTGTTAGGAGATATTTTAGTTGATACTTGAGTATATGGTTTTTTTACCTATCCATTTGGGTTTTTTTGTTGGAATTTAGATACACCATGTTGAGGTTAATTTTTCTAACTTTTTAATTTATGAGCTTGAGTTTTTGTGTTCTTCCTGCTTTGTAAGTTGGGTTCCCCTTATCTTTTTCAAGCTTTGGTGATATCCCATCAAGTGGGTTTTCTAATATCTTGTCTTGTTTGGTTTTGGACTTTTGCACTTCTTCTTTTTTGATGCCTTATAAGATCAGATATTCCTTTATTCATTTTTATTTTAGAGGTTCCTGCACAATAGGAGTATAATTGGAAAAGTTTACCTATTTTTTTGGAGGGTTGCCACATTGAATGCGTTCTTTTTAATATCTCTACCATTCTGGGCATATCTATCGTGCTTTTAGATTGTGATTGTTTCCTATGCTTCCCATTTTATGTTTCTATTTCCTTGTGATGGGGCTTCTCAAATGTGGTTTATTCGTGATGTGGTCGCCTTTTCCTACATTTCTCTTCGCGCTTCTATTCCTTTATAGTGGGGCAATTTTCTCTTAAAAGAGGTGTGTTATTGTAAATTATCAATTTAAAAGGAGCAGAGTTTACCTTATTTTCCTTGAGCTTTTTGGCAGTGTTTGATCAGGCTTGGCTTTTCTCTTACCCTTGCAAAGTCGAATTTGGTCTTGTGTCTTTGATGCTGTGGAGCCTTTTGCTATTGGTTTCGATCAGGCAATAAGTTATTCGTTTTTAGTTCCTCAATCTTTTAGGAACAATTTATACTTTTGTTATTTTGATGATGCTTCTTTAAGTTGCATTTGTCCTAAACTCCTATTTATCAAAGTTTCTTTTAAAGAGGTAGAGCTGATCGTGGGTAGCCCATAAGGCTAGGCTTTAAGTGGTAATTGGCTTTTGGCTAGAGATTTACCTACAGACTTTATCAGTCTTATTTTTTGCCTTTGTCCTTAGGCTCGACATGTTTGACATGATGTTTTTTGTTTTGCTTAATTCAACATCCTTTTGAGTTGCTATCGTTCCTCTTTTTTATCCATCATCAGTGTGGATAAGGTTGTCCATGAATTTTGAGCAGTATGATCATACCTCGATCTTTTTGGCTTTCTTCCTTTTTGGATCGTAGGTGTTTTTTCTTTTCTTCCTTAAGTGGTTCTTATCTTGAGGCTTTGCTTTTGAGCTTTGCCAGCTTTGATGCACGCTCTTTTCCTTTCATCACCTAATTTGCCATAAAAACAAAGGGATCATTAAGTACAAAGGAAGAAACCTCTGACCTTCAGTAGTTTGGTCCCACTTTTAAGGTCCGACCAAGTTGAGGCTCCTCAACCAGAACTAATCGATCACTTCATGATAGGGAAAAGAACCCAACTCGAGATGCCGCCTCGAAGTGTCCATATCTCATCACTAACAATCAATAGCTGGGAGACATCAGTTGTCTAACACAAGGCTGATTTTAAAGAGTCACGACCCAATAGAACATTAAGAAAAGGGTGTTTAGACCTTGTGAGATCAAAAACCCAGAGATGGTTTGAAACTTCGCTCTTATGTTTACCTTTGATAAATGTGACATAATAGTTTTCAAATTAATTGTGTTATCTCTTTTCTTACATGCAAGATCAGAGCAAATATAAAAATTAAAGGTGCACCTAATCATGTAAGAAAGTGATAGATCATGGCATAGAATAAAGTGATAAAGGCATCCATAAATCAGGCAGTTCATTGCAACCTTTTTGATGAGGACTTTGGTCCTTGCTTATGGATTATGAAGAAGCATTTCATTGTAAGGGTTTGGATAAAAGGACTTTCCAATCCAAGTTTTATTTAAGAAACGTCCCAAGTTATTTAATTATATACAAGAATCATTTACATTTTTAAAAGCTAACTTTTACATATGAGTTTCCTAGTTATGAAATTAAACCTTGGTCCAATTTTATTATTGAAATATTCTAATTCTTTACTATAAATATTTTTGTGATATTTTTCATTTACAATCTAAAAGGCCTTTTTATAATAAAGGAAGAGGATCGTGGACTTAGTTGTAGCACTCGCCCAGCTATCCTCACAAGAGAGTTATCTGCAATAATAATAATAATAATAATAATAATAATAATAATAATAATAATAATAATAGTAGTAATAATAATAATAATAATAACAACAACAACAACAACAATAACAACAACAATAGTGGTAATAATAACAATAACAATAATAATAAAAAAGGAAAATGTAAAAAAAAAAGAAAAAAATAAAGTAAATAAAAAGAAAGATAAAAATCCAACGCATATGTCAAAAATGCCTTGACATGCGTTAGGCAAATCACATGATGCATGGGTGTGCATCAAGCAACACACAATTGTATTGGCCTAGCAAAGACTAGTTTTCTCTCCTTTTAAAAAAGTCATTGTCAATGAAAAAACCAAAAAGGAGAAAAAAGGGATCGCTAAATACAAAAGCACAATTTTTAAACTAGGCGTTCTGAGAAAAACAACCAAAATGGTAAAGGGGGATTTTACAAGAATAGCCTAGTAATTTCTATCACACAACAATATACTCTTAAAAAGGGTTTTACAGCCTAAATCTAAATAAGAATAAATATACAACAAACTATGATACATAAATCAACAAATAGAGTTTACAATATTTAAAATGGTAAATGTATAAACTTTATACTGTCAGAGAACCAAATTGAGTATAAGAGACTTTTTATATTACCTTCAGTGTACTTACTCGATCAGACTGTCAAATGTTGGATTCGTGGACCTTTTTCTATGTTGAAATGGTCAAAATCTATTTGAAAAGGTGAAGAAATAAATGCCAAAGATGACTTTTTGAACTTGAAAAGCTTTTAAAACATTTATAACAACAACAATTTAATCATAAAATTTCCTAATCTTTTGCAAAGTGATTGGCCAAAATTTTATATAGTGAGGTTTACACAGCATGCAAACACATATTCATAGGTGTGCAATCCCAAAAGTTAGCCATGCTGACTTACATCTGAAAAGTTAACCTATTTTTTGGTTGTACAGGTGTGCAACTCGAGTACTACTTAGTTTTTATTAGATGATGACAAAGGAACAAAGCCAAAGGAATAAGAGATAAGTTTCTTTCTCTTGTTTATTTTTAATTCAAGTGTGTATTTTGGTTTGTTTCCTTTGTACATTATAAATATGCAGAACTATTTGTTAAGAACATGATTACTCTTATTATGAATGAATTATGATTTACATCCATTTGTGTGCATTGATTTGCTATGTATGCTTGGCCACCATATTTGGCATGTTAGTCAATTTATTCGCAACAAGAGTTGGAATTCTTTGATGGAAAAACAAATGAATGTACTTAAAGCTTTGAATTCCTTTAATTTGACTTAAGGAATTCACTTTGAGGGGTTAAAGAATTGGCATAGAGCTTTATAATTTACATTTATCTCTATAATGGCACAAGAGTGCTTATAGACTCTAAATGAAAACATCTTTACTGACAATGAGAGTTGCTTTAAAGAATCTTGGCTAAATTCTCCAGTCAGTTAATCTATACAATTATATGTACTTGTTCTTAAATGAATTTTTCCTCTTATTTCTAATGTATATTTATACCATCATTTAAGTCATCTTTAATCCAATTTGATTTAATCTATGGAAAGTAGTTTAGATATTTAAATACATAATTTCCATTTTAATAGTTACCTATCCATTTACTCTTTGTGGTTTTAATACAAAATTTACCCCGTTCCCTTTAAAACGATACCCTACTCATCCTATACACAGTCTAGTGAGACTAAGGGTCCAAATAAATCCCCATTAGATTTTGACACCGTTGCCGGGGAATGGTTTAAATGAATTTTTATTGATTAAAACAAAGTAATAGTTGTTTTAGGACTATAAGTTATTAGTTATTTATTTATTTCTGTGTATGAATTTTTATTTTCATTTTATTCTTTGAAAAAAATATTAGAATTTCTGGTATGATAACTTGGATATTATGATCTTAGATTAATGGAAATTTCTTTTGGTTTTGTGCAAGGAAGAAGAAACTTTGTTGGAGAAATTGGCTTCACAAGGTTACATGGGAGAGGAACCAACAATGGACAAAATTGAAGCCTTAACCAAGTTTGAAGTAACATTCCATCAATGCTGGAGCAAATATTGAAGAACCAGTCCACCATTCAAAACCAACTCATTTCCTTGGAGCAAGTAAATCATAATTTGGCTAGGCGTCAATGAAGAATTAAGCACAAGATTGACATCTTCTTTATGTAAGCTGGATATGTGGTAGTCTCTCCTCTGCCTACACCACAATTATCAGGGAAGATTTCTTTCTTTGTTCTTTATTTTACCTTTTGCCTTTTCTTTTCATTTCTTCACATTGAGGATAATGTTTGTTCTAAGTGTAGGGGAGTATGTTTGTATGTTTGCATGTCTGTTTATGTTTTATGAGTTTTTGTATGTGTTTTATATATTAGTTGCATGTATATTTATGTGTATTCATTTTTCAATTGGAATTTTTAGAAGTTTTATTATAAAGCATTTTTCATTTTGTATATATTATAGGTTGTTATGTTAAGTCATTTGCCTTTTAGGCTTATTTTATTAGTCTTTCAAAGATTTTAGTATGTGTTTTATGTTTTTCAAGTTATCTCTTTTTACTTATTTTAACATTTTAGGTTATTTAGTCTTTTTACTAACTATGCTTTAATGTTAGGAATTGCTCATTTAGTTTAAGATTTTAGGATTCTAGTTGCCTCATGGAAATTATAGCCATAATACTTACCCTTAAACATTTCAATAATGGATGAGGACTTGTGGAAATAAGAAAAAAAATGAAAAGTGGAAAAA
The DNA here is from genome assembly GCA_037975025.1 of Excoecaria agallocha. Classification (NCBI taxonomy): domain Eukaryota; kingdom Viridiplantae; phylum Streptophyta; class Magnoliopsida; order Malpighiales; family Euphorbiaceae; genus Excoecaria; species Excoecaria agallocha. The sequence continues at coordinate 30,879,555 of CM075822.1, read as the reverse complement.
AAGAGGAAAAAAAGAAAAGGAAACAAAGCAAGATGTATATCCAAAAAGTTCAATAAAGTATGGGATGGAGTGTAAAATGCACCTAATACTACATTCTCTTGCTATTTTAAATTCGTGGGATAAAGTCTAAAAGTATACCCATGTTCAGAAAAGAAAAAGAAAAAGAAAGTCTAAAAATGCCATTAGATTGGATTAAGGGTATGTGTGCTTGCAAATTATCCTAAAAAGGCAACTGACAATCTTAGAACCTAAAAGTTTATGATCAATGTTCTTTTATTTGAGCATTGACCGATGTCTAGCAAGTATACTAGATTGGCTAGTAATATAGGAAAATATAGATAAAGATCCCAAATATCGTACCCAAGGGAACATGGATTGCTAAGAAGAATATCTATGTATGAATAAAATTAATCTGAGATTGTTTCCCAAATATTTTTGATTTAAAGGAAACAATTAAACTAAATAAATAATTAAACAAAATAAAAACTAAAATTAAATCAACATGAATTAAAAACAAAACAATGACCGAAATTCTCTTGCTAAAGGAACTATCCACCTTAACTTTCATTATAATGACTTAAATTCAATAGGAACACCAGTGATTATGGAAAAACTAGATAAAATAAAGCCTGATACCTTGAAACAATACTATCTTTCTTAAGCACAAAATTCTCTTATTAAGAACAACTCAATACTTAGCATAAAGATCCAGTTAAAATCCTAAACATTCATTGAACTCTTTTGCAAGAAAATTCAATTCCAGTTTATTCTTAGTTCCTCCTCTCTCAGTATTAATCAATAATTCCAATATATAATTACCTCAAAATAAGAAAACAATCATGCATTGACATAAAAGAGTTAACCTAAGAACATGCAAATCAATAACTAAGTCTAAACCAATTTTTAGTTATTAAACCAATAAACCAATAATTAATCTCAACATAATTAATGATAAGAACAAGTTTAAAACTAAGAAATAATCAACTCATATTGAAATTAAGCTCAAAATATAGTCATAACAATGAAAATATAAGTTTTCAAGAATCCATTAGCAAAATAAGAAAAACTACTTCATAAATATAGTTAAAAAATAAAACAAAGTTGAAAATAAAAATATTGAACAAGAACAAGAAGAATAGAAAAGTAACGTAAAACTAAAACTATTTAATTCTTGTAGCTCTTTATCCTCATTGGTTTGGTGTTTAAGTCTTCTATTTATAGGCAAAATAAGTTGTAAAAGCCCTCTAAACTTTCTAAATTAAAGTAGGAAAAGAATTCTTCTTAATCGGGAAATCTTTCGCATCATAGGAGTTCACTTTACACGACAAAGCAAGAATTGCTTGGTGAGATGCACTGTCGTGCATTCTTCCCCAAGGAAGTGCATGGCCAAGCAAGTTTCTTTGATTTTTAATGTACTGCCATGCCTGTCTTGTCCCAAGAGAGGTGCACGGCCAAACACCACTTTAGCTTTAGGAACACACGACCAAGCAAGGAGAAACTTAGGTGCACGTCCAATCATCCTCTAGGTAATCTAACACATGTGCCCAAGCAATCTTTTAGGTTCCTTCATGCACAACCAAGCAATCTTTTAAGCATAAAGACACATGGCCAAGCATGCTTTTACTAGACTTCACGCATCTTTTATAGCATTAATTTCCTCTTTTCACAGTTTTAGCCCACAACTTATTACTTTTTTACAATTAAGTCATTTTTTCTCTTAAAATATACCTAAAAAGCACCAAAACTTCTAATTAGCTTCTAAAACACACAAATCAATATTTAAACTAAAAATCAATCTAAATTATACCAAATTAGCTAAATAAAAATACTTAAAACATACTAAAAATAATATATAATTCACACTTATCAATTACCCCAAACCTTGCTGGCCCTCGAGCAAATTAGAACCATCCAACTCCTCAAAATAATCAAACTCAAATAAAGAATAATGTATTTCAAAATCATACTTAATAATTAACAAGAGCACTTAATAAAATTTTCAACTAGAATAAATTCAAACACGACAATATAAGTTAGTTTCCTTATGTGTGTGCAACACCAAAACATTTTAAGTATTTTAAAAAACCAAAACACAAATACAAATACATAGTTAAGCTTAGAATGAGTATACAAATGGTTTCACGCTTGAAACTCTAGAAACACCATAGGCCTCTCCTTTAGCACCGGAACCTGAAGGTCATCTTCGCTAAATAACTCAAAAACAAAACTTAGAATCACTTAGGTCTTTTAAAGGCTGTAATGGGGCTAAGGTATTGGTTATCAAAGAATGATAAAAGATCAATAATAAGAATAGTCACTTTAAGATAAAATAGACTAACAATTCACCAATTTCATCCCATTAACTTAAACAATAAAGAACTAAACTTGCTTAACCTTTACACAATTCAAAGTACAATCTTGAAATTCTCTTAATTTCACTATTCATACCCTTTTTAGAAGTCATAACTATTTTCCCTTGTACCTACCCCACACTTAAGATTTTGTCATATATGCTAGCTTATTTTATTTTCTTTCTCTTTTTTTTTCTCTTTTTTCTCTATTTTTTATTTTTTATTTTTTCACACTAGCTATGATGTTGGCAATACAATAACATGGATAATCACAAGGTAATATTTCACTATTCACTTAACTTCAATAATAGCCATTGATAATGAAGTCAAAAATATCTTACTACACCTATCAAAATTTTCAATTTCTAGTAATCCATCCAATCCTAGAGTGGCCAATTCTAGAAGGGAAGATAAAAGCTTTTTAGGCTATATGGTAAAATAAATGAGTGTAACAAGAAAAATAAATATGGCATGCATTAAGCATACCTCATTAGGCTCAAAATGGCTAACAAAAGATAAATATGCATATAGGGTGTAAAAACAATTTAAAATATTGCTCAATAATAAAAACATTGCCTAGATCACTTTCTAGCTTGTTTTGAGTTGCTTTTATACTTTGAAGGATGATGAGGAAGGTTCTAGCATTCTAACACTCATCACTTAACTATTTCAATGCATTGTTTTTTTTAAGTTCAAAAACTAGTCTTAAGTGCTCAAAAAGATAGAAACTAACAAATATAAGTCTAATTGAATGTTAAACTAGCTAGAGATTCATTAAACAACATGCTTGTTCTAATGCTAAACAAGAATTTTAAACATTGTACATTCTAAATTAAAGTTCAATATGTTTAGAATTATGAGAAAAGACTAGGACAAACTAAGCTAAATGTACAATATGTGATAAATGAATTAACTAAATTAACATGCAAAATAAAAACTAAACATGCAAACTAAAAACTAAACTAAACAACTAAAACAAACCGGCTAAAATAAAACAATTCATGATTAAGACAATGAGCAAGTTTCAAAATCTAGCTCACCTGAGCTCTATCCCCTCTTTAAAATCTTGCTGCCCTCAGCAAAAGATCAAAAATTTCAGCTTACTGCACAATTTCTGATGAACCATAATTTGCGGCAGTGCAAAGGTGTAGTGTAAGGACGTGGCCACGTATGGGTGTAGGCATAACCACACGCGGGCATACATAGGACTAGGTAAGGGATGTGCGGGCGTGCATGGCTGGGGAGGAGTTTAACGTGAGCGTGCAGGAGGCTGAGCCAAGGCAAACTCCTCACACACGGGCATACAAGGCCTACGAGAAAGACTTTTCGCGGGCATCTGCTGCTAGGCATAATGCGCAAGCATAGGGCTTGTGCAGCTAGGCAGTGCGTAAGCTTGTGGGTAGCATCAACCAAAAGTCTGCCTCGCTTTCTCGTATTGGTGCTGGTCATTAGACTCTAAAAATTTATTTTTTTGCACATATTAAAGCATCATGTTAATTTTAAATCACCTTAAATCCTTATCAAGTTTAATTAATCCCCATCAACATTATTAACTCAAAATTTAAACCTCCACTTTTGCAAATTCAAACTCAACCAAATTTTGTTGAAACTCCATTAAACTTGACTGTTTGAAACATGTAAACTAGTTTACAATATTCTTAACATGTATGAAATCCAACTTGTTAAATTTTTTTCTCTTTCAGTTCCTCACTCAATTATGCAATTTAAGGTTACTTCAACTCATTGACTCTCAATCAAATTCATAGCAGCATGCAAATTGATAGTATGTAATTTGATAGCATATAACATATGCTATACTAATAACCAAATTATTTTTACTCAAACCCAACTAAAATTTATGCCTAAGTAATTTGCATACCTATTGAAGCACATATTAATTCAATTTTTACTTATCAAATGAAAAATTTCTTTGGTTCATGAAGCCTCAAGTAGCTATAGTCCAATTTGACATTCAAACATTGGAATCAACTCAAAAATCATAAATCTATGTTAAGCTCAATTGAATTGTATTACCTCAAAATCCGAATGAATTTCTTAATTACCCTAAAAGCACTGTCTAATCTTAATTAAACCCAAAGGTCATTAGAAGCTTATTCTCCACCCAAATCTTATACTTATGAATTAAAAAAATTAAAAACGCACTAAAAAAAGAACCATGAAGAACATGAATTAAATGTAGAAACCTATGAAATAAAAACATTAAGCATTAAAAAATTGATGAAAATTTAAAGAGAAGGGTTAGAAGAGTTATGGTTTATTGAGTCCCAGCTCGACTCATGTTACTCTCGGGATGTCAAGCTTGTGATCCAAATATAGGTCTCTCCGGACTTTGCTCCTCATTTTCTCCCACTAGTAGAAGAAACCTATCATAGTTCACCAAAGCTAGAAATTTCATCTCATCAATAAAGTATGATTCCTTCTTTGGTTTATTAAGAATAAAGTCTACTGGCTCCTTTAGCCTAAATAAATCCTTCAAGCGGTCTAATCCCAATATCTCCACTTAAGAATTTTTCCCTTCTTGCTCCTTTAGTAATAAATTCTCCACAAGAGATCTTACATCCTCTAAATAAACATATGACTTATCTTCAAAAATGAATTGTTCCTCTTGTTCCCTATCCCTTATTTCTGAATGATTTGTTTTCTTTTCCTTACCACCATCACCTTGAAATTTCATAGAAGTGCTCAAAAGTTCTAGTTTAGATTCAAACTTTTCAATTCCTTCCTCTCTATCCCTTAATAAGTTTTCTTGACTCTTAATTGTCTCCTCTTGAGTCCTTATCTTTTCTTTCTTGAATTCTAAACTTTTCTTCTTGAGCCCTTAATGTAGCCTCCCACTTTTCTTTTACAGTAAAAAAATTTCCTTTACTTTCTTATAAGCAAGTCACAAACATCTTCGGATTCAGAGATAACAGCCTCTTGTGTGGCCCTCCATTTTTCTTTTTTAGCCCAAAATTGCTTGTCTTTACATATGAGCAGGTTATGAAGACATTGACTTTTGGAGCTACAAGCTTTTTCTAAATATCGTAGTTCTTGATTCTCTTTCCTCAATTCTTCCATTTGTGCTCTCAAAGCCCAAAGAGAATAAGACTCTTTAACAACGGATGGTGATGAATAAGAATTTTGTGACTGTGCATGCAATAACTTTATCTCCTCTCTTTCTTTTACTAAATCATTCATTTGCTAATCCAAAAAGAAATAATTCATAGTTTTGGATATCATCTTGAAGAATTTCTCAAATTGTTCCTACAAAGAACAATCAGCAAATAAAAAACAAAATAAAAATAAAATCTCAAACTAACTCAATCAAAGATATTAAACAAACAACACCACTATTCCCCAACAACAGTGCCAAAAACTTGATCGATGTCTAACAAGTGTACTAGATCGGCTAGTAATATAGGAAAATATAGATTAAAACCCCAAATATCATACCCAAGGGAACATAGATTGCTAAGAAGAATATCTATGTATGAATTAAATTAATCTAAGATTGTTTCCCAAATGTTTTTGATTCAAAGGAAAAAATTAAACTAAATAAACAATTAAACAAAAACTAAAATTAAATCAACATGAATTAAAAACAAAACAATGACCGAAATTCTCTTGCTAAAGGAACTATCCACCTTAACTTTTATTGTAATGACTTAAATTCAATAGGAACACCAGTGATTATTGAAAAACTAGATAAAATAAAGTCTAATACCTTAAAACAAGACTATCTTTCTTAAGCATCAAATTCTCTTATTAAGAACAACTCAATACTTAGCATAAAGATCTAGTTAAAATCCTAAACATTTATTGAACTCTTTTGCAAGAAAATTCAATTCCATTTTATTCTTAGTTCCTCCTCTCTCAGTATTAATCAATAATTCCAATACATAATTACCTTAAAATAAGAAAACAATCATGCATTGACACTAAAGAGTTAACTCAAGAATATGCAAATCAATAACTATGTCTAAACCAATTTTTAGTTATTGAACCAATAAACCAACAATTAATTTCAACATAATTAATGATAAGAATATGTTTAAAACCAAGAAATAATCAACTGATATTGAAATTAAGCTCAAAATAAAGTCATAATAATGAAAATATAAGTTTTCAAGAATCCATTAGCAAAAGAAGAAAAACTACTTCATAAACATGGTTAAAAATTAAAACAAAGTTGAAAAGAAAAATATTGAACAAGAACAAGAAGAATAGAAAAATAACGTAAAACTAAAACTATTTAATTCTTCTAGCTCTTTATCCTCCTTGGTTTGGTGTTTAAGTCTTCTATTTATAGGCAAAATAAGTTGTAAAAGCCCTCTAAACTTCCTAAATTAAAGTAGGAAAAGAATTCTTTTTAATCAGGAAATCCTTCGCATCATGGGAGTTCACTTTACACGGCCAAGCAAGAATTGCTTTGGTGAGATGCACTGCCATGCATTCTTCCTCAAGGAAGTGCATGGCCAAGCAAGGTTCTTTAATTTTCCATGTACTGTCGTGTATGTCTTGTCCCAAGATAGGTGTACGGCCAAGCACCACTTTAGCTTTAGGAACACACGACCAAGCAAGGATAAACTTAGATGCACGGCCAATCATACTTTAGGCAATCCAACACACATGCCCAAGCAATCTTTTAGGTTCCTTCATGCACGGCCAAACAATCTTTTAAGAACAAAGACACAAGACCAAACATGCTTCTACTGGACTCCACACATCTTTTATAGCATTAATTTCCTCTTTTCATAGTTTTAGCCCACAACTTATTGCCTTTTTACAATTAAGTCCTTTTTTCTCTTAAAATATACCTGAAAAGCACCAAAACTTCTAATTAGCTTCTAAAACACACAAATCAACATTTAAACTAAAAATCAACCTAAATTACACCAAATTAACTAAATAAAAGCAATTAAAACATACTAAAAATAATATATAATTCACACTTATCAAGCATGTTAAGTTTTGGGACTCTATACTCTTGAAGTTGGAATTAGTAAATTTAGGTGACTTGTTAAATCTAGAACACATGCTTTAAGAATTGATTCACTGGTATTTTGAGTCTTTGAGGTCTTTGGTTTCATTTCAATCCTATCACATATGCATAATGAACAATGCTCTATAGTACAACTTACTTAGTTTAATTTGGCATTAAATTTTCTCATTCTTTTCTCTTACTTGAGGGCAAACAAAGTTTAAGTGTGAGAAATTTGATACCATATAAAATGGTCTATTATTTAATGCATATTCATTTTAATTTAGGTAGTTAAGTATGTTAAATTATTTATATTTCATATGTCTTTTGTCTAGTTTATGTGTTTGCTTGCATTTTAGGTAAATTTAAGTCAAAAAGGAAGAAGGAACAATTAAGGAACTTAGTGCATGACTCCTGAAGCTTTGCACGAGTATTACAAAAGGCAAGGCTTATAAGTCACACATAGGCTTATGAGTCACACACAGGCTCACAAGTCACACACAAAGTTCATGAGTCATACATAGGCTCACGAGTCACGAACAAAGTTCACGAGTCACACATAAGCTTATGAGTCACACAAAAGTTCATTAGTCATGCATAAGGTTCACAACTCACAACAAGGTTCACGACTCATAACAAGGTTCACGACTCACAATGAAGTTCACAACTCATGAAGAGATTCAAGAGTCAGTCGCTAAAGAAGACCAAAAAGAGCATGAGTAGTGAAGCACTTCACGAGTGACACAGGGATTGATGGATCACGACTCGGTACAGACACCTGCTCTCAAATGACAAAACTTTTCAACATGCCTTTTCTCAACCAACAAGTGTTGCCATCAGGCCTTTTCATGATAACCTAATTCCATCTTCACACCTCATTTGAAGAGGCATGATTAAGGAGTAATTTCCTCTATAAATAAGGGTCGAAGATGCTGACAAAAGGGATTGAATCAATTTTTAGTTTTTAGAGATATACAATTTGTTTTGGATAAACATTTTTACTTAGTTTTATTAGATGATGACAAAGGAACAAAGCCAAAAGAATAAGAGATAAGTTTCTTTCTCTTGTTTATTTTTAATTCAAGTGTGTATTTTGGCTAGTTTCCTTTGTACATTATAAATATGCAATAGTATTTGTTAAGAACATGATTACTTTGATTATGAATGAAGTATGATTTACATCCATTTGTGTGCATTGATTTGCTTTATATGCTTGGCCACTATATTTGGCATTTTATTTAATTTATTCGCAATGAGAGTTGGAATTCTTTGATGGAAAAACAAATGAATGTACTTAAAGCATTGAATTCGTTTAATTTGACTTAAGGAATTCACTTTGAGGCATTAAAGAATTGGCATAGAGCTTCATAATTTTTGTTTATCTCTATAATGACATGAGAGTGCTTATAAAATCTAAATGAAAATATCTTTACTGACAATGAGAGTTGTTTTAAAGAATCTTGGCTAAATTCTCCAATCACTTCATCTATACAATTATCTGTACTTGTTCTTAAATGAATTTCTTCTCTTATTTCTTATGTATATTTATACCATCATTTAAGTCATCTTTAATCCAATTTGATTCAATCTATGCAAAGTAGTTTAGATATTTAAATACATAAATTCCCTTTTAATCATTACTTATCCACTACTCTTTGTGGTTTTAATACAAAATTTACCATTTCCCCTTTGGAAAGATACCTTACTCATCCTATACGCAATCTAGTGAGGCTAAGGGTTCAAAAATATCCCCATCAGTTGTAAGGAATATGGTCTCCAATGTCTAGATCCTTTTTATAGCCTTCTGCACCCTCATATTAATATTTTGGATCCCCATTTCTATTTTGGACATGTTAGCTATCAATTAGCACTGGCTGGCATCAATGTCATCAAATCTCTTTAAATAAATCTCATGGTCCCTAGCCTGCTCCTAGCGAATCACTTGTATATTAGCAGTTATGGAAGTCTAAGATACTATCATATTTTGAATAGCCAGTAGTATGGCATCCTATGGAGCTGTAAGGGTCTTTGGCTGCAGTGGAGGTGGTGTTGTAGATGATGCCGTATTGGAGTGGCCATAGTCTTTATGTGGCAACTTAAGTTGGAAGGTGGGAAAAGCTAACATGCTCTACTCCTCGACTAGCTCCCGATGGTCGACATAAGGCTCCTCCTCAGGTTGTGGTAGCTGAAGCTTATACTCCAGTACCTGGTCTAGATGTAAGGACCTATCAATCTCCTTCAGGGTCAATAGTCTGATCTCATGGGAGGCAACATCATCCTCTTTAGCCATAGGCATATCAAATGCTGCCTCTCTCTCTAGGTAGATACCCTCTCCAATTGATGGGCCTATCATAGCCTCTAGCATGCCATCTGTTAAAAGTAACCTAGTAACTAGCCCACCTATAACTGTTGCCTTGCTTGGGTTGTGTTGCACCCTTCTCATGTGCTTCAGGATGGCGTGGCTCAAATCTACCTATCCCCCAATCATCATGCCATAAAGGCTACAGATCTCTGATATATTAACGGCACTAAGACTACCTATCCTCCCCAAATATAAGCAAGAAAGAACTTGATAGAGGCACCGAAGTAGTTGCAACCTCAACATGGTTGATTTTGCTATTCTTTGCACATATGGAATACCTAGTCATGTAATGACCTCCCATATATGGGCTGAAGTAGATCTTTTTAGCCTGACTACATCCTCTCCTATAGATAACACTAAAATCTTGGTAAAATGCTTGCTTGTCATAAACACCAGGTGGCCTTGGATGCTGTAGGTGATGACACCTTTCTCATCATTTGGTCGCTGCTACCCCAGGTAGCAGAAAGTAGCCAAGAGCTGTCTAATCATCTCGGGGTAGGTCCTGTATGCCCCCATATAAAATACTATCCATCCCACCTAAGATAGCAGTGCATCAGACTCCTTAAGTAATCTTAGCTAGCATAAAAGTCTGCTAGACATGAATCGAATAGGCAACATGAGGACTCCTGCCATGGTCAGGTATTGAGTGGCCTACTCGAGCATCATCCAAATGGGAAAGTAGGGATCCATGTCCTACAAAAGATAAAATTATGCAATTAATCAAAGTTATTCACTTAATAGTGTTACTTAGATGTTGGCTCTTTTTGTTCATAAATTTTGGCAGCATAACTCTTAAAAATCTAAGCCCAAACCTATACAAAATTCATCCATAAGAAACTATAACAACTAACCAACACTTGGTTCATCCTAACCTACCATCAGGAATCTAGAATCATGCCAAGGCTTACAAAAGTTAATGAAAATAAATGCTATGTCAGGATATTAGAATTCTTCATGTTATCATAGTCATATATATTATCATCATTTTATTACCATCATTTTTATTTATGTGCGAACAAATATACACGAAAAATTTAATTACATATACATATTGGTATAATTCCACCTACCAAGATAACAACATTATCAACACATTTATATCTTTCTCCAAAGGATAAAGCTTTATTTACTTTAAAGCTATTATTTTTATTATGCCTTATTATTCCTTCTCTTTCTTTTTTTTTTATTATCGCTATTAATATTTACATCAATTTACACACTATCACATACCTTTATTTCCTACTATTTCATTTTTTCTATTTTTCATCACTATGTTATATATACAACCATAATAATCAATAAATACCTAATATTATTATTTTTATCATAATTGTATTATTATGACTATAATTATTTTTTTATTATGCTAAATTTAAATTTGACATGAGGCATAAACCCTGCCTATATACATAATCTCACTAAACAAATCAATTAAATACTTAAAAATAATAATAATATGCACCATAACAAAATAAGCAAAATTAAAAAAATCAAGATGTAGTAACCTAACCATAGCATATTGACTCAAACTTTTTCCAAAACCAAAATAAAAAATATTACTAACACTACATCACACACATCCACAACAACTTCTACGATCATTTTCATAGCATTTTGGTTCCATTTGAATAATAAAAAGAGGTAGAAAGTGTTAAAAAATACCTTTTTTTATTGAAAAACAAAAACTTGATGAAAATGTACAAATAAGATGTCGAAATGAATGCAACATAAAAACCCAACAATGTATTGGATTGTAATCATGAAACATCATCAAATGGATAAGAGAAATGTAAAAAACCAGATTGTACCTCATCGACATTAGGAAAGAAGAAAAAGATGGAAGGAAAGAGACAAGAAGGAAAAAACTGTTGAGTTTTTATGTCCTGACACTTTGTACGGGCGTGCATAGGCTTTGAATGGCCATGCAACCTCTGTATTGCCATGTATAAGCAATGCATAGGTGTGCAATGCCAAAAATTTGGAATTTGAAAAGTTTTGAACATGAAACCTTCCTATGCATGCAAAACCTATATGAATAACATTTTTGCATAGGTTTTGACCCAAACTCATGTAAAATAACCCTAAAATAATTCTAAAAATTACAAATTTTTCACTTTATCAAACTAGTAAAAATAAAAATTATTTTGTTTACAACTTATTTACAAGAATTTTTTTTGCACAAGTGTAATATTAATAATTTATTTTCTTTTATTATTATACTTACCATCTATTTATATTTATTTTTATATATCATTATGTACTTAATTTGCTATTATTATTTTATTATATACATTTTCTCTCAATTAATTATTATTACATTTTGTTATTTTTTTTTCTTGCATGACTATGTACACATGCAAAATACACTATTGAACTATTTGAATTTTCCTGATAAACATTAAAACATCGAATGGTGAGCCAACCTTGATATTTGAAAATTGAGGAAATCTCTACAAAATAATAGTGTTGTAATCATACATGTGAGAATGAAATTATGTAGGATAAGGTGTATGACATGTAAAGGCATTTTTTACTGTTTATTTTCACCAATTGGTAACTAGGGTATTTGCACGGGTATGCAATTAGTCTTGTACGACTGTGCAAATCGGCATATAAAAAAATGCTTCAGATTTTCATCTTCTTTTTACTCTTTACTCACATTCTCTTCATCCTTTTCATTTCCTACTTCTCTGCCTCGGATTGCCTTAGTTTTAGTTACACTTTGCTAACAATGACTCCATTTTTAGAATGACTTGCCCTATTACTTGATGATTATTCCATCTGAGATAATCCTATTTTATCTCCCTATTCTAATTTATGCTTCCTCCATAGAGTGGAGCTAGATGAGAACTTGCTCATCACCTTAACATGTTACTGGGATCACCACTTTCACATCTTCTACTTCAATAATGTGGAAATATACCCACTATATGAGGAATTTATAGCCATTCTAAGCATTCCTTTCTTACTAGGTACCCTTTTATGTGTGTCTAACTATGTTCCAAATTATCTTCGTGAGGATATTCAGGCTCTTAAGATCCATCCTTTTGATATTAGAGTGCTTATCAAGCCATCTGAGCCTGTTGTGCTTAACTTCCTATTTGATAACTCATACTATTTCTATGGTAACAAAACTTATGCTATAGGAACCATTCTTTTCATAGGTTTGGTCCATCACCTGTGCATTACTGGTAAAGCCGGTATTTTGAGGCATTATCAACTATTTGACATTGTCAATGGCATTCGTAAAGGGTTTACCTCTTTTCCAATAATCCTGGTAGAGACCCTACTTGGATTGGATGTATAACATGCTGACCCTAATTCTTTATTCACTGGAAGTCCTCTGCTGCTTTAGGTACTTATAGTCATTTATTAAAGATAGTGCACCCCTTGTGGATTTTCACACTAGTTTTTCTTTGTGGAAAATACATCTTTTAAAGATTTTCACATAATCCTATGCCTAATTTTTGCCTGAAGTGGATACCAAACCATTCAAACGGCTTTTATATTTATTATTATATGTATATATTTTTTTTTTCATTCACTTCTTTTTCTTTTTTTTTTGTTCACGCATTTTTTTGTTTTATTTTGTTTTATTTTGTTTCATTTGTTTGTTTTTTAGATTTGGCTGCATGAAAAGCTCAGGATGCTAGCTGAGCCCCCTTCTCATATTGTAGATGTATATTTCTTAAGGTTTTTTAGTGCTTGTATACATTGGTATTGGATTGGATCTGTGGAGGGAGGCATCATGTGGTTGAGCTCTATGGCAGAATGAAGGGTGAGCTTCATGTATCCTTGGATCCAGATGGAAATTTTGGATGTATTCCTTTTTATAGCCTTTGCAAGGCTACTTTCTATATCACTATACGCTGTGTTCAGTAGTTTTTTTGTGATAGGAGATTGTGCATAAATGTCTGAACTTTAGGGAAGCGGTTTGACTGATGCCTTTAGTATAGGCTATCATTATATTTGAAGGCACTTGCCTATAAGGACCAATATCCCTCTTACGAATATTTATGACTTCGAGACCAGAGTGGAATATCGCTTATGGGTTATGGAGGCACCTGACACAAAGGCATTCTTGCTGAGATGCTCGAAAAGAAAATGCCATAATTGGGGAGATACATATTGATCGATCTTGTTATGGGAAAAATTTATTATTCTTTAATGTCATATGTAATATATGTATTGCAATGATGACTACTAGGACCTATGCTTAATATTTCCTACTGTTGTGTTTGGGTATCTCTTTATTTTCTTGTTGTGTTTTTATGATTAGTGTTCTTGTTTCTTTTATAAATGAATGAATAACATGTCTACTTTCATGTTAACTAAAATGTTTAACTTAAATTATTTATACATTCTCACATGATTATAGCTTGCAATGATGATAATAACAATGTGACATTTAATGCAAAACACAACCTTAATTTAGTCTTGGATAGTGACATCTTTAATGCATCCAACTCCTATCATCAATCAACCCTTGCAGGTTTTCTTGAATGGCTATTTTCTCTCAACCCTTAATTTTTGTATAAGATATCTTTTTTTAGTTTTCTCCTTAGTAAGGTACCTAACCTTAGCAGGGCTGCCTTTTTTTGGTTTTTGACCCATGAGCTATTATTCTTTTGATTTCTTAGATTTTTTTAGCCATGGAACCTTTTTAGCTTGTCAATGTTAACTAGTTCTTTAAATATGTTCCCATCATTGTCTGTGAGGATAGCTACTCCTTTGAAAGCAATTTCTTCAAAATAAAAGGACCTTCCCAATTACATCTAAACTTTTCTCTATAGTCAAGCAAGTTAGGTCTTATCTGCTTGAATACTAAGTCACCCTCTTTCAAATGATGGCCCTTAACCTTTTTGCCAAAAGACCAAACTAACCTTTTCTGATACAACTGATTGTGGTAATAAGGTCTTATTTGATTTTCATCTAGTAGGTTCAACTTTGATATCCTGTGTTTTGCCCATTCTATCTTTAGTAATTTGGCTTTTAGGATAATTCTTATCGATTGTAGCTCAATTTATATTGGTAACAATACTTTTAAGTTATACACAAGGGAAAAGGTAGTGGCTTCTATTGAAGTTCTGACAGTAGTTTAGTACCCCCAAAGTGCGCATGGTAACTTTTTGGCCCAATCCTTATATATTTGCATAGTCTTGGATAAGATCTTTTTCAAATTCTTATTAGTGGCTTCGATAGCCTTGTTTGCTTGCGGACGGTAGGGAGATGACTTATGATGATGGACTTTGTACTTCTAAAGCATGTGCCTAGTTTTTGCATGGAATTGAATCCCATTGTTTGACATTTTATGGTGAAGCACCCCGTACCTACAGACCAGATTCCTTTCAATGAAGTGAGCCATCTCTCATATGCCTAATCTTTTGAAAGACTTGACTTCTACCTATTTTATGAAATAATCGATGGCAACCATGATGTACATATGACCATTAGAAGCTGTTGGATGGATCTCTCCAATGATATCTATTCCCTAAGTTGAAAAGGGCTAAGGTAAGGATAAATTGCACAACTCCAAAACAGGCAAGTGACTTAAGTTAGCATATTATTGGCATTGATGGAACATTTTCACATATTTAGAGAAATCAGCATCCATGGTCAATTAGAAGAACCCTTACCTCATGATTTTCCTGGCCAACATTAATCTATTCATATGGACCCCACATAATTCATATGGACCTCACATAAGTTTCTTTAAAGACTTTCTTTCTCTCTCTCATCCAGACACCTTAATTAAATTCCATCGACTTGTCTCTTATATAGAATCTCATCTAAGCTGATGAACTACCTAACCAACTTTCAAATTATCTTTTGATCTTTCTCTATTACTTCTTCAGAGAACTTGGAAATCTCCAAATAATTCTAAATATTATATTACCACGATTTGCCATCAGACCCAATTAAAACTCATGAGCTGCTCAATCTCAAAGTTTGGTTTTGTTGAGCTCGTGATTATTACTGGCCTCATAACTATCCCCTTAGGGTTATCCTGCATATATACCAAGGTTCCCATGGCATTGGCTAATTAGTTCTCATCCTATGGTATATTCCTGAAGGTGCATACCTCAAACTAACCACTCAAACTCCTCAGATTATTCCATATAAAGCACCAGTCTTTCCTTTCTAATGGACCATTCTCCCTTCTCTTGGTGGATTACTAAGGAGAACACCTCAATAGTCTTTGCCCTCGGTGCTATCAAGGCTTCTGCCTCGTATATGTAGGCTTCGTACTCCACTTCATTGTTAGTCACTTTAAACCCTAATTTCTCAACCAAAGGGAGTTTTTCACCATCAAACATGATGAAAATGACTCCCACTCTAGCTTTTTTATTATTAGTAACCCTATCGAAGTACATTTGCCAACTTTAGATCCTTATGGCATCGATGATTTCATTTAGGAATTCGTACTCAACTTGGTCCCATTCTAGTGGGTGATTAGTAAGAAATTCTACAGCTACCCTTCCTTTGATTGTCTTTTTGGTCTCATACTCCACTTTAAGTTCTTATAAGAGCAAAACCAACCTTCCTATTTTCCCTAGTAGGGATGGTGTTGATTGGAGGTATATGAGTGAGTTGTGTTTAGCCACGAATTGAATCTTGTAGGAATAAAAATAGTCTTAATTCTTCGAGGCCTATATCATCGCTAAGCAAATATTTTCTACATCTGTGTACTTAGTCTCATATGGTAGAAACTTCTTGTTCAAGTAGTGTATGGAGAATTTGGCTCTGGTATCATCCTCTTGAGCTAACATGGCTCTTACTTAACCTTGCTTCACTGCTATATGCAGGATTAAAAGCTTTGAAGGTCTGAGCAGTTGGAGATTTAGAGGATGTAGAAAGTATTCCTTAATGGTATCGAAGGTCATTTAACAATTGTCATTCCATTTGATCGGCTGTTCCTTTCTCAAAAGCTTAAAAATTGATTTACATATAGAGGTGAGTTTAGCATTGAACCGATTGATGTATTGAATCCATCCTAAGAACCATCTGACCTCTTTTTCATTCTTTGGCACTAGTATCTCTCGAATGGCTTTTACTTTGTCTGGATCCACTTCTATCCTTTTCTAGTTATGACATACCCAGTAATTTACCTAAGGTTACCACAAACACACATTTTTTTCAGATTGGGATAGAGATTGTACTTATTGATATGCTAGAAAACTTCTCTAAAGCCTCAAAATGTCCTTTCTTTGTAGTAACTTGATCCTCATGTCATTAATATACACTTTAACTTCTTTATGAATCAAGTTGCTGAGGATTTTAATATCCATTCGGTGATAAGCAGCTCCCTTATTTTTCAATCCGAATGGTATGACTTTATACTCATATGTTCCCCATTTAGTAATTAAAGTTATCTTTACCCCTATCTACTATCCTATTTAAGATCTGATTATACCCTACATACCCATCAACAAAAGTATACATCATGCACTTTGCTACACTATAGATTAAGAGATCTATATGGGGGAGTGGAAAGTCATCTTTTGGGTACGCTTTGTTCAAATCTTGATAGTCAATGCACATCTGTACCTTCCCAACTTTTATAGCAATATGAATGACATTGGTTAGCTAAGTAAGATACCGAACCTCGACCAAGAACTTCACTTCAATCTTTATTTACTTTTTTTGGCCATTCCGGCTTGAGCTTTTGAAGCTTTTGCTTTACCAGCTTACTATCTGGATATGTTGGAATGGCATGCTCTGCAATATCTCTATCAATTCCAGGCATGTCTTTATAGGTTCAGAAAAATAATTTCTAATATTTTCTTAATATTCTCTCAAACTTTATCCTCTCTTCAGGAGTTATGTCAGATACAATCAAGATCTCCTTAGGGTTATCCTAGGTTTTAAAATTAAATGGTGTAGTGTTTGTTAAATTAATGTCAAATATGAATGAGTTGTGATACAATCATGTATGATGCAATCAGATGAGATATTGCACAAATAAGCAAAGTTATTCATCTTATTAACTTAAGCAAGAAAGGGTACATTATCATAAAGCAATTCAGGAATGTAAATTACATCAGCAAAATAATCATTTTCTTCATCAAAGATGGCCGATGCAGCAGTAAATGCCTTTCTTTCTTCTGATGGTGTTTCCTTCTCAAGAACTGTAACCTCACACTCAACCTTTTCCTTTCCTTTAGCCTTGGTGGTTAGTGGCTTTAGTGTTAGTACCTTTTTTGAATTAACTAAATCAAAATCGATGAGCTTGACCATAATTTCTTCATCCTATAACCCTAGTATAGGTTTGATGGTTCCAACTGACCAATTAAAGACATCATTAAAGATCTTGAATCTAAGGATAATCTTTCCATGAAACACTACGGGCACAACCTCCCTACAATATTTGTATTCTTCGGATGCTAACACAAAGCTTTCCAAAATATAAGGAAACTTTACTGGCTATGGGTTAGGTTACTTCTCAACATCATTTTTATAATAGCCCAAACCCTTTTTGTCTTTCTAACCAATGAGAGCAATGGGTATAAAAGTCCCTTGAAAATTCTTTGACAATTTGATGCCTGGCATATAATTCATTTTTTCATTATATTAACAGCTTAAAGGCTTACAAAATCTATTTTTTCTTCTTCATCATTAATTCTAGCTATATGAAAACCATTGAATGGCTGATTAGCTATGTTTAGAGTAGAGATTAAATTCTCTTTCGCTGTCTTAATAGTGACCATACCACATTCATGCATAATTCAGACCATCTGTTGTAAGGTGAAATAGACCCCTTCTAGTTTATGGAACCAAGGTCATCTTAGTAATAGAGAGAAATTAGTTGGTATCTATAACACTACAAACACTGCCTCTATCTCAATAGGCCCCATCTTCACTACTGCCCTAAAAATGCCAATAACTTGCCTTTTAGAGTTGTCGTAGGTCATTATAGTAAGCCAAGACTTAGTGGGCATGGTCTTATCAATACCATTGGCCACCATTACTATAAAGGGCATACATTGATAGAAGAGTTGTGATCCACCATTACACATACGATATGCTTACCATTCACCTCTACCCTAATGTACAAAGGGCGATTATACTCACATCCTTTAAGGGGAGGTCTACATTAGTGAATATAATCTTCTCCTTAGAATTTCCTTTCACCATTTCTAATAGTTCAAAAAGAGATATGGTGGTACCAATTATTAACTCACATAAAGATTTTGCCAGTTTTTGCTTGTGACAAGGTGATTGCCTTAGCAAGTCCCATATCAAAATCTGAGTAGGTGTCATTTTAAGTTTCTTCAAGACCAAGTTATGCTCCATGGTTTTCTTTGCATGTGCAGTGGGTTCCTGCTGCCTCTCAACCTCAGGCATGACTCTACCACTCTTAGTGATGGCTTGAACCACTTTTTCATTTGTCATTTCCCTCTCATCTTCATCAGTTTCCCACAAGTTCTTTCACTCATCTTTAGCCTTAACTAAGCCCACTTCATTATCTATATCTCATATATCCACCAATCGAACTAATTCCCCTACTTTCGTTAACCCCTCTATGCTTGCATTTAAACTATTGCCACTTCCCCGAGCCTTGCAAGTGATAGCCATGTACTCATTACTATACAAATCTTTAAGAACATACCATTCTGGCAATCTAAATCTAACCATGAACACTGATGGAGTCACATCATTGTAAGCTTCCTTCTTTTTGGCTCTATTCTTTGGATTAGGTATTTATCGAGAATCAATCAAATCTTGGATACTATCCCTCAAGGCAAGGCAGTAATTAATCTCATGCCCTGTGTACTAGTAGAAGGCATAATACCAATCAAACCTATATCCTGGATAACCCTGACTCTATACAAATTGGATGGCATTGGCTGTAACTTTTCCTCTTTCATCAAACAGCTATGATACCAGGATAGTGACTCTCTTAAATCCGAATAACGTCATTGGTTGACCTCTGTCACCGACACTTCAACAATTTCCCCCTATTTCCTCCACTACCACTATTATTATTGGTATTCTTATCAAAACCCGAGCTTTCAAAACCCCGCTCATTGCTACTGTAACTTTTACCATTCAAACTTGTAGCGCTACCTTTTTTTGCTAAATATTCTCCCTCAGCTTCAATTGCTATATCTTTTAAGGATTCCTAATCTTTTAACCTTTTCATCTTAAAACCCTCTTTTAGGTAGGTATTAGCATTTTGAATGAACAATCAAATTTGGTCTTATGTTTTAGGCTTTCTTTCCATCTACATCACTCGATTCCTGCATCGAGTGAGATACTCGGGGAAGGGCTCTTCAGGTTTTTGTTGTAACGACTCCAAATCTTTCAAGGTGACCTATATATGAGTGTTACAATCATCCTTTTTAAAGATCTCCTCTATCAACCTCTTCCAATCTTTCTTGCTCTTCCTATACAAGCTATGATACCAGTCAACAGTAAGGCCCACTTGGCTGAGACTGAAGAAATCCATTTTCTATATAAAGGCCCAAAATAGGCCATAGTAGAATTCAAGGATATTAATATGTTATTAAAGTATAATTAAGCTTAATTAGATGAATTATTACAAGTTAAGATCTAATGGATTGATGGTTTTAAGTGATAGAGGAGTAGAGAGTTAATTAAAAATTTTATATAGTAGTGCACAATTGAAAAGAAATTAAAGCTAAGTGGTCAATTGAGATGAAATTATAAGTTAATGTATTGAAGGATAAATGAGTTATTTATTTATATGTGCAATTAAAATAATATTTTATTTCAAGGATTAATTGGGACATAAGTGTAATTAGGTTGTAATTAATTGACAAATGTGTAAATTATATGGTATGAATTTTATAAGGGTATATTTAAAAATGAAAAAAAAAATAGTTTGAGGGATAAATTAAAAGTAGATTTTAAGTTAGGGACTAATGTTTAAATAATAAATAAGTGGGGTCAATTTCATAAGAAATAAAATATGATGGGATAAAATTGAAAGAAAGAAGATAAGTTATGGGTCAATGTTAAAATAAGCTTTAAGTGTGCTTGATTTTCAAAAGAGAAAGAAATTAAGGGCTAGTTTTTAAAAGAGAAATAATATTTGGGGCTGAACTCTTACATGCAATTAAATTAGGGAACTTAGTATGGCATGCAATAAGTTAGAGGATTAAAAGAGAATTTAAGAGGGACCAAAACATCATTTTCAAGCCACCTATTTAAAGGCTATAACTCTTGTTTT
The DNA here is from genome assembly GCA_037975025.1 of Excoecaria agallocha. Taxonomy (NCBI): domain Eukaryota; kingdom Viridiplantae; phylum Streptophyta; class Magnoliopsida; order Malpighiales; family Euphorbiaceae; genus Excoecaria; species Excoecaria agallocha. The sequence continues at coordinate 30,858,667 of CM075822.1, read as the reverse complement.
TAGAGATAGGATTCAATTTTTTTCCTTGAAGAGTAGTCATGCCATTGTTAGAGGGAGAACATAATTTTCAATTTCTCTTTCTCTCTCTCAAAAACTCTAGTGATTTCTCTTTCTCTCTCTTTCTCTGTAAAAGCTATAAATCTTCCTTTATTTCCTTTTGTAAATCCAGCCCCCTTGTGAAAACCCCTCTCAATTCTACATGAATGCATGGATGATTAGCAAGATCAAGGCTCGACGTAGTAATGTGAAGAACAAGGAGAAGATATTTGTAGAAGAAGGAGTAAATTTCAGGTTTGGGATTTTGATTTCCTAATTCTTCTTATGCATGTATGTGGATATCATTATTTATGCTTGGATTACTTAATTTTAATGGTAATTGATCAATTTTTTTAGAGTTAATGAGAGATTTAGATAAGAAAATCGTGTTTTTTAATGTTAAGGAAAAACTGGGTGTGATTTCTGTGAACCAGGCTACTTATTTTGCCTATATCTAGAGTTGTGGACCTCGAATTGAGGTGATTCAAAACTATGGGTAAAATAAATTCAATTATCTACAATTAATTAAAAGGAGTTGTGGCTTGATTCTATTGATAAGGAACCCATAAAATTTGTACAAGTGAACTATTTTGAATGAGTAGGCAATTTTGACCACTTCCTAATATTTTGACCATACCACCTTGTATTTGAGTCATAATTAAGTGAGATTTGATTCTATGTAAACTAAAGAGATAGGTAAACAAGTTTGTAGAAGAAATCTAGAGCTAAATATGTCTATAATTCATTTAAATATTTACTTGAAAATTTAAAAGAGCTGTTGATTTTGGTTATGGAATAGAATGTAGAAAATATGATATATCTCTTTGTATAGTGAACAAAATGCTATGATATTAAATTATATGAAAAATAGACTTCTAAATATATAATTTTTATGAAGAAAGTAAAGCTTAATTCTGCCTTTAAGCTTGTTAAATTTTAGCTTTATTCCGGACCTATACACAACACTGTCAATAGAAATAGCATTCATTTAACCGATAATATCTTGAGTTAAGTAGATGATATTGAAATAATTTTTGATATTCCAAAAATTGGAAACATAGATGAACATGTTTGTAGAAAGACAGTTTTGCTAAAAATGACATTTTATAGGTCAAAAAGGGCATATAATTTGGATTTGAAATTTTGCCATTGTGTAGAATTCTAAAGATGGAATTTTTAATGTTGTTATATTAAATTTATGTATACATGTAAACACATTGATTTATAAATAGCATGTAAAATAATTGATTGAAGTTTTATGTATATACATGTATGTTAAAAAACATAAACATGGCTGGTTATGTGAAATTATGCTTATATATATATTTAACTAAATGATAGTGTATATTTTTATACAATTATTCAACTATGAAATTGATAATGAAATGTTAAAGCAAGATAAATATATTTTGATGCCATAAAATGTATATAGAGTATAATAATTGAAGAAGAAAACATGAATTTATATAAATACATATACATGAAGGCTGGAAGTCGTATATATGAACATACATAATTGTCCATATGGATGCATATGATTTATATTGCTTCAAATTGAATGTGCATATATATGTATGTTTAAAACTTTGAAAATATATGTTGATAGATATGGCACTATTATATATTTATATATGAACCACTGCATATATAATTATGCTATATGCTAAATTGGGATAGTAAAATACGTATAAATGTTAATACCATCATGCATGAACATAATTAAGATGCTGAAATGAGGTAGTATATACATATGCCCAAACAATTATATGCTTAGAAATATACCTAATTAATATCGATTTCATGTATTTACTAACACACTCTAGTATTAGACAACAACCTTGAAATGTAAAGATGGATGATTAATTTCACTTGGTTATATTATGCTGGTTGACTATGCTTGTCTGGTGAAATATGTTTAAGAGTAATGATATAAAGCATATTTTCATAGTGAATTGTATAAATATGTAATTATATAATGATAACATACATATGTACATTTATCTCCATATAACTATGATTCCTATGAATGTGTTATACGAGTATGATAGAAAAATATGTAAAAATATATGCATACTCAATATATGATTCTAAACTTTACTTTATATCTTGAAGTAATGGAAAATATTAGTATGTATGTATGTAATAATTGAATATTGGAATTTAAGATAGCATGATGATAAGTATCATTATCACATACATGTGAATGAACTACATGCATTTGAATTGATCAAGAGTACAACTTATTTATGCTCATACATGTTTGTGATATCATGTTCATATAAAGTCTATACATGAATAGGTATATAAAACTCTGCACATAGTTATACATATATACATAAATATATGTATGATTAGAAAGATAAATCAAAGGGATTTAATTGCCTACATTGAGTCTAGGATGTGGGTAGATAAGCATGCCTATAAGGGTACCTTACAGCTGCTTCAGAATAGTTTTGACCCATTTGGGTCAATTTGAAATTAAAAGTTATTGCGACCCTGTTTGGGTTTAAAAGTTAGCAGTGATTTGAACAACCCCGTTTGGATCTACTTAACCGGTCCAAATTATTTGTTTGATCCCATTTGGGTCCTATATTCTGTTAGACCATTTTGGGTTCATTGTTTATTCTTTGAGACCTCTATATTGACCCTTTTGGGTTCATTGATTGTCCTTTGGGACCTCTATATTGACCCTATTTATTCACTTCTTTAGAATAGTGCAAGCTTAATTACAAAGGTTAAGAAAAGTTTAATGATGAATATAAAGTTCATAAAGCATGAAAGTTCTTAATTGACTTTATACTATATACGTATAGAATTCATTTTGTTGTAAATAGAACGTGCATCAACAAGAGGACCACACAGTAAAAACATGTAAGCAATATTATTAGTATAAAAAATACATGCTAGCTTGTTAAATGATGAACATTTAATAAGCATTTTTCCATATTAAGGAATATAAGAGTTATACAGTAACACCCATTCCTTGTAATATTTTTATATGGTTATATCTATATGTGCTCGTAATGTTGGTATGTGCATATCTAATTATATGTATTTGTTATTGTGGTTCAAAGTATGTAAATCTAAGATCCATGACCTTGGTATATAAGGATAGTTTGGTGATGATGTATAATTGATATGCTTGATTAATAGACTTGTTTTTATGATACACCTAATACGTTGAAACATGAGTAATTTTATACATTATAAAGTAAGCCTTAAATAATATAATAATCTCATGGTATTAGATGTGTCGATTTGATAGATAATTTTAATATGTGTATAACAAAGACAGATAAAAATAGATGAAAAGATAATTTCAATATATGTGGAGATTTTATATGAGTTCGATAATAGATAATTATGCTTTTATGGTTTAACATTAATTAAGAAACTTATCATATAATACATAGTTGAATTTAAGACCATAAGATGTTGGAGCTTACATGATTATATATGGTGAATCAAGCATCAATGTAAATTTTCACAATTGAACTTTATGATTTCCATAAGTGGATATAAATGTTAAATTTTATTCATTTCTTAAAATAAATCATTGTTATAATTGAGGTATGATGTGTGCTTGTTGACGATCACTGTGAGTGGTCATTTATCATGATTTAAGTTCCCCACTAAGCTTTATAGCTTAGCATGGATGTTTCATTCGTGTAGGTTACTAAGATAAAAGTTCATCTCAGGGTTGATATTTGCAGTGCGTTGGCCAACACAATTCAGTGAAGATTGAAAGTATATAGTCTTTTTTTTGTTTCCTTTTTTTTTCGAGGTTTTTATTTTATGTTGGAAATCTTGTATAAGTATAGTTGTTTTGTATAAGTAGAATTGTAATGTTGTTAAAGGACTCTTATATAATTAAGTATTATACCTTAAAGTTTTTATATATGTGTTGAGTTAAGCTTTTGTATAAGATAATCCTTATAGTAAGGTTTTCCATTTGACAGTACAGTGATGCATGATTAAATAGTTAAATTATTGATATCATTAGGATAAGAGAATTAGGGTGTCACATTCTACCTCTTAGCAAGTGTAGTTCTTTTCATGAGTCTAACATTTTATTTTAATGAGCTAGTAGGTCAGATGTTCCATCAAACTTCATAAAATCAGGCATCTTAAATCGACTAGGCAAAGCATTTTCATCATCTAAATCAATATCCTTAGGACTAACTTCTTCCCTAACTAACAGCATCTTTGTCAAAGCCTCTAGCTTCTCTACCATCTTCTTCATAGTAGGATTTTCCTCCTTAGGGATAAGATTTTTTAGTATTAGAGGGGTATATAATTCCTTCTCCTCATTAGTTATAAAATCGCATTCAGGACCACCTCGAGGAACATCTGCTTCCATCCTTTACACAGCCATATTCCTAATATCTACTACTAGTAAAGGTGTCAAGACAGATGTTGCTAGAATCCCTTCGATAATAGTAGGTTCAACTCGAGCAACAGCTCACATAACTGGCTAAGCAGCTGAGATTAAGGCCAAACTAGTTGTGAGACTAGCAAACAATGAAATTATCTTTCTTTCAAGATCATCCATCCTCTTATCACCATTTTGGGAACTAAAGGAACCAAATGGGGGAGTGAGCTCAATCATGATTTCCCTTTCTAACTATTCTGAATATCCTTTTAAAAATTTCGCTAAAACACTATCTATACCTAACTCGAATCTTAGTTCTGAACTCTATCCTAATACCAACTCTTTTGTTTCTTCAACAAACCATTTCTTAACTAAATAACCGTCTGAGCCTTGAAACCACCTGGGTAATGATGGCTCTATTATGGCTATCAAAATGGGGTTGTTAACATAATGTATGAGCAGATGTAAATACATGATCATGAGATGCAACATCAATAACAACACACAATCATCTTTTCCACCTTATTTCTCCCACATATGTGGTGAAAGTCATCTTTCTAGGTGGGCTTAATCCATGGGTTAATAAGGGATCCTGATGGATACATATAGTGCACGGTGAAAATCCGATAACATAATATCTATTAAGAAAATCACACAAAAATGATTTTGATCAATGCATATTTGCCCAAACAAATAAAAATAGGCTTATTGAGGTATAGCAACGTCTGCTAAATGGACATCTAGATTTGTTCACATTTTCTTAATACATAAGGACCAAAATAACAAGCAATGCAAGATTATTACAAATATCTTAGTAGAGATTTCAATGTCATTATATGAGCTTTTGGTCCAGGTACTTGCTTACAAGGCTATCTGAGTATGGACCCTACCAATGGGTCTAGCTCATCACAAGTATAATGACCAATTGGATCACCATTTTATATACTAAAAGGTACTAGACTTGGGTTGTGATTATCTCTAACACTAGCTTCGATTGAGTGAACGATAAGGGAGTGCTTAAAAAATGCACCAGGGGTAAAAAATTGGGATGTCTAACTTATTCTAAAGCTCTAGCATTATTCTAATGTAATTTCAAAAAGAGAAAAAATTTCTTAACCGAAAGTTTTTGTTGTTTCATATAAATCAAACCGAAAGAATTTATCACTAATGGAGTCTCCACTATGATGCATAATATTTTCCTTTCATCATCTAAGTCACCCCTGGAGCCAAGGGATCATCGAGCTTGAGGGAGGAAACCTCTAACCTTTAGTGGTTCATTCCTATTTTTAAGGCCTAACCAAGTTAAGGCTTCCCTACTAAAACTGATCGGTCACTTCGCGATAGGGAAAAAGACCCAACTTAAGATACCATTTTGAAGTATCCATATCACATCGCTAATAATTGATAGCCGAAAGGCATCTATTGGGCACCATAAGGCTAATTATAAAGATTCACCACCCAATAGAACATTAGAACAAGGGTGTTTCGACCTTATGAGGTAAAAAACCCAAAGATGATTCTAAATTTATCTCTTGTTTTTACCTTTGATAAATGTGACATAATGGCTTTTAGATTAATTATGTTATCTCTTTTCTTATATGCAAAATCAAAGAAAATATAAAAATTAGAGGCATATCCAATCATGTAAGAAAGTAGTAGATCATGGCATATAATAAATCGATAAAGGCATCCATAAATCAGGCAGTTCATTGCAACATTTTTTATAAGGACTTTGGTCCTCGCATATGGGTTATGAAGAAGCATTTCATTATAAGGGTTTAAAGATAGGGACATGCCATTCCAAGTTTTACTTAAGAAATATCCCATATTATTTAATTATATACAAGAATCATTTACATTATTAAAAGTTAATTTTTACAGTTGAGTTTTCAGGGTAAGAATTTGGACATTGGTCCAATTTTATTAATGCAATATCCCAATTCTTTACTATTAATATTTTTGTGACATTTTTCATTTATGATCTAAAAGGCCTTTTTATAATAAAGAAAGAGGATCATAGACTTACCTGTCGTGCTTGCTTAGCTGTGCTCATAAGAGAGTTATCCGTAATAATAATAATAACAACAATAACAAAAATGTTAATAACAACAAGAACAACAACTACAATAATAATAATAATAATTATAATAATAATAATAATAAAACAATGTAAAAAAGGTAAAAATGAAGTAAATAAAAAGAAAGACAAGAATCCAATGCATATGTTGGAAATATGCTGGCATGCGTTAGGTGACATACGGTTGACTTTTTTATTTTAAAAATGAGAAAACATATTTTGGCTATGCATCACATGACACACAAGTGAGTATTAAGTGACACATAGCTATATTGGCCTAATAAAAGCTAGTTTTCTCTCCTTTTAAAATAATTCTTTATCGATAAAAAGATTCAAAAGGGAGCAAAAAGGGGTCGTTGAATACGAAAACACAGTTTTTAAACCAGACTTTTTGAGAAAACAACCAAAATAGTAAAAGGACATTTTACAAGAACAACCTAGTAATTTCTACCATACGGCAATATACCCTTGAAAAGGGTAACCTAAATTTAAATAGGAATAAATATGTGACAAACTATAATATATAAATTAGCAAATAGATTTTACAACATTTAAAATGGTAAATGTATAAACTTTATATTTTCAGAGAACCAGATCGAGTAGAAGAGCCTTTTTATATTACCTTCAATGTACTAACTCAATCAGACTGTCAGATGTTGGATTCATTGACCCTTTTTGTGTTGAAATGATCAAAATCAATTTGAAAAGGTGAAGAACTAAATTCCAAATATGATTTTTTATCTTAAAAGCTTTTAGAACCTCTATAACAACAATAACACTTCAAACATAAAATTTCATAACCTTTTCCAAAGAGATTGGCTAAAATTTTATATAGTGAGGTTTGCACGGGTGTGAAAACACACATGCACTTGTGTACAAGCCAAAAACTCAACCAATTTTCCAACTTACATCTAAAAAAGTTAACCTACATTTTAGTTGCACGGGCATATAACTCGAGTACTGTAGGCCACTTGCCTGAAAAGGCAAGATTCTCTATTTACACGATCGTGCAAGGCATTATACACGGGTGTACGAACCTAAAAATAGAAAAAAATCTAGCAATTGTTCAAACAATGATGATATTCTCCTTATGCACGGGTGTCCAATCCCTTACACTAGTGTGCAAAGCTTAAAACTTTCTTAAATTATCTTTTAAGCCCTTGATTAAAGATATTTCTCATTGTTTGACCTTTTGCTTCCCTGGAGCACCCAAATTAAGCATGGAAACAATTCAAAAATAATTTTAGAAAAAAGGTTTCAACATAAAAAAGACGTTAATATCCTTGACCTACAATCTTTTAAATAGCAGTTTTTCTTATTAGGTAACCTTGACAAAAGCCTTATCGAGATCTAGTGTCTACATCGGCTTTGCCTGAAACATGCATTCAATTCTTATTATTTTGATTTTCTAGCCTTGGGCTTTTCTTTTTTTCTGAGCGAGGTTTCCAGGGTAGTGGCCCCTTTCTTCTTTTTTTTTTTTTTTGCTAGCTAGTTTACTATGGTCACCTTTTGTACTATGGTTAAATTATTTAGTAGATCAGTCAGGCAAAGTTTTTCCTTCGAGGATCAATTTTGTATAGAGTATATTTTGATACTGCAAAGTTCCCTAGTAGGTAGGTTTGCTCCAATTGTAGATTTCTTTGGCTTTTTTTACTGATGCTTTTGGTGTTTCTCAGATTTTTGGTCATTATTGAGGCCTTTTTTTGAGTGGTTTATAGATAGTTGTTATGCTTTCAAATCTTGGCTATGGTGTGGGACAAGCACCATCTTTGTTTTACTGTGTCCCGATCTGGCTTTTATGATACTATCTTATATATCGATTATTTCCCTTGATTGGATTTTTGTATGAGGCTTTTTAAGTGCTTGATCTTCTCTTTTATCTTTTTTATTTCTGTTTAATTTTTCTTGCTAGAGAGAAGGGACCCACTTTTACGGATTTTAGCCTTTCAAAGTTTGATCATGGTTTTCCTCAAGATTTCAAGATTTGATTCGATCATTTGTATACGCTTTTTTTGCCTTCTTTGTTGTCTTCTCGCTCATTGATTAGGCCTACTAAGAGTTTTGAGGATTGACTAATTTTGGTTCAATAATTTCTCTTCGATCGATCTTATCTTATTCTGATAGTGTATCTATCACTATTTTGAGTAGCTTTTATCTTTATTTCTTTTCCTCTTTCGAAGTTGTTTACTTTGTAATAGGGCACTGATTAGGTTTACAAGGTGACTTTTGAAGATAAGTTAAAACAATCTTAGTTTCAATTTATTTCCTGGCTTCTTTTTTGGTGCCCTTTAAGATGATCAGGCTTATCTAATGGGATAATTGCTTCTAAAAAGGGGTTATTCAATCCTCCATTGGTGTGATCATTAATTTTTTGATCGACTTATCTTTTTTGTCAATAAGCTTTCATGTTGTTCCTTTCTTATTAAGATGAAATTGTTTTGCTTGTAGCTATGTGGGCTTTTGACCCTATTTCGATTTATCGATACCGGACTTTAGTCATGCAACTAGGTTTGTTTGGTCGAACTAAGTATTTATTCAATTCTTCTTTAGTCGTGTTTTTAAATGATACCACTTCATAAGATCCAAACCATTAGTCATTTTTAATGGTTGCCGGTTTGTTCTTTATATCTTTACAACGATGTTTTTATTATCTTATTTATTCAACTTTGATGCTTTAATTTTGGCTCCATATTTATTAGAGTTCGCCATATGGCGATTAATGCTTTGTAGGGAAATTTTTTTTGAGATCCCTATAAATAGGTGTATTCTTTTTGTCTTCTCCAAAAAATGCTTTTGCCTTTACTGAAATGTTTCTTTTGAGGGTCCTTTATCTCCTTTTATTTTTCTTTTTTCCTTTTAGAGAACCACCTGATTATTTCTAGCCTTTTGTACCTCTAGGCCCTTTCCATTTTATGAAGATGAATAATTATTAGATTTTTTCCTACCCTAATATCACGTGCTAAAGCAGGTGATATAATCTCTGCCCTTTCTTCACTTCTTACAACTTTCTCTCCGAAAGTCGTGGTTGTGCCTTCTTTATTTTCTTGATTCTGATATGCCACAAGTGAGAGATATCTACAAAGCTATAAAGGCTTCATGAGAGGTGTTTTTATGTGGATGTTGGGATGTATTTTGTAAAGAATCTTTTCCTTTGATGTATCTCATATCTTGGAAATAAAATTCCCAATTTCTAGTTTTACTTTGCCTTTTGCTTTTTTGCTTCATTGTGGATGCTTTACTTGATTCATCAGATAATTTTGTTTGCATTTTGCTTTTATCTTCTTCATCTAATTGCATGATAGAGATTTGAACAATAACTTTAAGAATGTTTTTCCTTTGACTAAGCCATCATCATTTTGATTAGAGAATTATTATCCAAATTGGGATAACACAAACTGAGCCTATAACTGGTTCTATTAATCAATTTTGGATCCACTAATGGTTATGGTGGTATTGATTTGGAAGTAAATCTTTTAATTTATAATTGCTTATTCATCGATCTTTTGATCGGTGTTACATTTAGGATTGGGATGTACGTTGATAGAATAGAATCTTTTTACAGGTTCTTTTTATGCTTTCCTTTTGGATCTATTAACTATTCCACTATCCTTAATTAGGAATGCATTAATCAAGGGGTGCTAACTCCTCAACCTTTAGGTTGGGGTTATGTGTCTTTAGCTTGCTAGCATAAATCCCAAATCTAGTAGGGTCAAGAATGGAGCCATAGCTCCTTATTTTTCATATCGGAGGGGGTGTTTTGATTACAAGAAAAGGGATTTTTAGGGTCTTTTATCATTTTTTAATTTTCTCCTTATCTGTTTGGCATCTTCTTTTGGTAAGTATGGCAGACCGATTGTCTTTATCCATAGAATCGAGGTTTTATAGCCTTCTCAAATGCTCCAACCGTATTGGTGAAGAAAAACATAGGGTGTGCAATTTTGCTATGCTTTCTTCCCCACCTTATTTGCTCGGGAAGCTACCATATGGCTCCTCCTATTGTGTATTTGTTGAGAAGGCTGTGAAAATTTTAGTCTTTAGATGTACATCATTTTGAAGGAAAGATGTTTCACTTTCCCTCGGACTCTTTTTTTTTCTAATTTGACTTTTTTCTATGGGGAAGTGGAAAGCTGAATGTTAGGACTTTCTTGATTAGTTTCAAAGAGGATTCAAAAGAGTAAAAATCCCAACCTCATCTTTCTTTGTGCCAAGTTGGTTAAGTTTTCCTCTCCCTAGTTCTTTTCTTTTCTCCTTTCAAGCTTAAGAGACAAGTGTTGTTTGAGGCAGAGACATCAGCACTCAAAGCTCGGGTTGGTGAGTTTTTTTATTAGCTTACTCGTATATGGAGGTAAGGTGATGAGGCCCTTATCTTTGTATCTCTTTTTATAGAGGAATTATAGAACATGGTGCACGTGCATATGCCATTATGGAGAGAGGATTTTTTGTCCTTCTTTAGTTTTAAAGTTTATTATTTTGCATTCTTTTCGCCCCTGAGTTTATTTTTACTTACCCCTCATTGGCTATCATTTGGGACTTTTCCATATAGTCTCAAAAACTTTCATGGATTTTTGTACTTCGACCCTTTTTCTATGGTAACGAGCCTATATTTCTCCTAGTAGCATATAAATCAAGCACTTTTGCTTAGTTATCAACTCTCAATGAAAACACCAAATGATAATGCTGAAATTTTTAGAAGAAAAGGAATTATGTATGCGAGAAATGGAATGATGAAATTTAAGTTTGCATATGACTAGGAGGTAAGAGTGATCGGGCTCATTGAGGTGAGGATCCTTCAAAAGAAAGCTAGTCTGGTCGGACTAGGCTTAGACTTTTCAATGGTTAAGTCAGTTTCATACTTTTTAGAGAGAGAATATATTAGAATTGAATTCCCTTATCTATGTGTTTTGGAAATGAACCGGTTATTTATAAGAGTGGAAAATCCACTTGAAAGGCCTACTTCTATGTCAGAGTAGGTGAAAGGTGATGTGATTTGTGACAAGCAGTGGTAGACTATGTCAGGTACATCTGATAAGATAAGGCCATCAAAGCTGATCAGGCTATACTATTAGATGGATTATTGACATACCTCTAGCAGTGTATCCAAGGCAAATTGACGCTGGCCCTTTAGCGGCTTAGGCCTATTAGTTGGCTAGGCTTCGCTTCTTATTGGTCCATTTGGCTATGATTTATTGAGTATTATCAATAACTAATACCAAATCTACCATAGATGTTTGGGACTCTAAAATTCACTTTTAAGTTCGCGATAAAAAAAAACGAGACTTATCCTAAATTGTTTGAGCTAAATCATTGCTCACATTATTAGAAGTGAAAAAAAAAGTTTTGGCTTTATTAACTCTTTGCCTAGAACATTGACAAAATTCCTTCAAGTCATAACAAATTATATACATTTGGGCTTAAAAAGCTTATGCAAAAAAAAAGACCAAATCATCTACAAAAAACATAATTTGAGATAAGCGAACCCCACATCTACTTAACTAAATAGGCTTTTATTATCCTTCCTAAACATCTTTTTCAATGGGTTGAGACAAACATTCCATACACAAACATAAAAAATTTATGAAGATAAAGGATCCCATTGGCACACACCACGATAAGGCTTAAACTCATCAGTAGCCATCTTATTTTACAAAATTTTAGTACTGTTCGAAAGCCAACTATTAACGAAATTCTGGACAATAGAGAGAGGAAAGCCAACATTGATTAAAGTATCATAAATAAAATCCCACCTCAATCTATTTAAGCTTTTTCCTTGTCAATTTTGATAAACATCCAACTAGTATTGCATTATTTATATTTTGTACAATGAACCATTTCTTAAGTAATTAGGCTACTATCAATAATTTGGCAATTTGAAACAAAAATAGACTAAGTAGAGCTATTAAGTTTACTTAAACATGGCTTAACTTGATTAAATTACTTTCATCAACACTTTAAAAACCACTAATAACAAACTAATAGGCAAAATATTGGTAATGGAAGATGGCTGGTCTTCCTTAGCTATAATAATGATAACAAATTGACAAAGCTTAGGATCAATGGAACTCCTAATCATTTAACTTATAATAAAACCATATAACAAAGGCTTAATGGTTTCCCAATTAGATTAGAAGAAACCAACATATAAACCATTAGTATTTAGAGCCTTAAAAGGGTATATTCTAAATAATGCCAACCTAACTTTGGAATCTAAGACTGTATTGGAAAAAGAGATATAGATGACGGAAGCAACTTGAGAAATGAACCCATTATGGAATAAGCATGAGCCATAAACTATCTTTCTTATACAAAACCAAAAAAATGTATCATGTGAACCCTCAAGATCTATTAATTAGAGCACCAATTTCCATCCGGTAACTAAATCATTTTAATTTTAAGCCAGTGCTTGTGAATTTTATGTTTATTGTGAAAGTTTTTTCTAATCTTGTTCCATTCCATAATCTAATCTGAATTAGATTTCTGCTTCCAAATATGCTTTTCTTGTTGAAGCACTTGGTCATACTTGAATCTCATATTGGACTCCAACATGCAAAGAACACTTGATTCATACATTTCAAGGCACCTCTCAATGCAAAACAACCTTGCTAAAAGATTCTTTTTGCACCAAAAAATATTGTAAAAGATCTTTCTATTCCAAATAGATAATATTTTTTAGCAAAGAGAGACATAGCAGTACTAATACAAATATTATCCTATGTATTACGAACAAAATCATCAAAGTCTTTATAAAATAGCCATGGCATAACAAAATGAAAGTGAGCTCTATTTTGTAGACTAGACTTGTTCAAAAATATATAGAGAGGCCAATAATATAAACCCATTTTCGAAAGGTGTTAGACATTAGATGAATCAAATATATGGCACTAATGATGTATATAAAGGGCTCTATAAATTTTTTCCTTAAAAAGACCATATTGCCAAGTAAATTTAAGACCTTGAAAACCTATATCAAGAAGGTGACATTTATTGATGCAAGTTTTGAAAAGCAGACAAGGTTGGCTACCTCTGTGAGCTCCCTCATTTTTCTTATAAGTAATGAGAAAGAATTAAAATCACCAGTAAAACACCAAGGAAAAGATAGCGGTGGAAATTTAGACAATCTTCGCACATAATTTTCTTCTAAAAAAGGCCATTAGGCCTGCATAAATAGTTGTGAAGATAACATCAGAATACCCAGACCACCGATTTTATAATTCACCAATTTGTAATAAGAAAAAAGAATTTGTATATTCATAAAATTTTCTAAAGGACACATAAACCTCTTGAGAAATTAGAAGCTTTAACTCGAAAAGAGTTACAAAAACTAGTTTTTTAATGATCCTATTTGCAGTATGGCCACTAATCATGGTTTTTAAAGGAATAAGAATATAAACCTTATACTGGCTACAAAAATCTTTAGCAATATTGAAAAAATTTCTAAAACTTGCTCCTTGATAATTTTGAATAATAAAATAAAAATCCATAAATAAAGATGTAAAGAAAAAAGAACCTGGCACAAAACTCATCAATGAAAGTCATTAAAATTTTGAGGGTTAGAGATAGGCCCATCCATTATTCCATAAAAATGAAACAAAATTGATCATTTAGCAAACTTAAAAGAGTATGCCTATCCACTGACTCAACTGTGATGCACGTTGAACCCCGTAGGCATCCAACTTGTTTTTGAAAACCCACTTTTAGGGTTCAAAAGTCGATCAAGGCTTATTTAACTTGTGAAGGCTGATTGTTTCACAATAGATATGATTTTTTCCCATTTATTATTAACGATCAACCTGCGAGGGCATCTGCTGGGCACCATAAGGCATGTATCACGGAGTTGCCACCTAATAAAATATTAGAAAAGTGAGTTCTAACCTCATAAAGCCGAAATCAAAGATAGTTCGAGACTTCACTCTTATTTATAACTTTGGTTAATGTTGAATAAATGATTTTAATGATTAATTTATTTTATCTATTTTCTCACATAAGTTATTATGCTAGAAAATAGAAGCACACTTAAGCACGTTGAAAGCTATAAAGCATGGCATAAAAAGCATTTAAAGAACAAATGCTTTAATAAAATCATACATGAACCGAGAAATTAATTGAATTCATTTAGATGAGGATGTTGGTCCTCGTATGCATATTTCAAAATGAAGGATTTTGGATGTATTTTTGATAAAAATAAGGATATTGGATCCCTCGCAGATTTTGAAAAAAAAATTACGTTAATTAATTTCAAAGTAAAAAATAATCTTGTATTAAAGAAATAGATCCTTAATTTATATGTTATTTTGTGAGTAAAAATTAGGATATTGATCCTTTTTATTATAAAAAAAAATTCCACTCAAACTTGTATAAAATCATTTAATGAATTTTTAGCTTATCATTCAAAAAATTATTTATTTGAAATAAAAAAAGGCATGAAATAATAATAAAACAGGTAAAATATGCATAAAATGGGTTATTTATTGAATTGAGATTATTGGTTCTCTTATACAATAATTATAAATTCTTTTGTATGATTTTTGGAAAAGTGTACATCGGTCCATTTTATGAGAAAAACCTAACTAAATTAATTTAGCAAAAAAAAATTCATCTCTATTGGAATATTTATCTTAATATAAAGAAATAGTAATGAAATTTATATCGCTATTCCATCACTAAAGTAACACTTCAATCGGTTACCAAAATACAATTTTTATATTTCTAGAAAATCTTTTCATAAAGAAAAAATGAAAAAATTTTAACAACTATTCATTGCTAAAAAAGTCACAAAGCCTACAATATTTAGCAACCATTTTGGTATCCGTTGCTAAACTTGCCAACAAGTTAAAAATATGCATTTTCATAATGGATTTGGAAAACAGTAACTATTAGCCAAGTTGTTTCTCTACTTCATTTATGAACTCTTTGAACTTTTCAAATGCTTCAGACTTATATTTCATTAGATAGATGTATCCAAACCTGGAATAATCATCTATGAAAGTAATGAAGTAGGAGTAACCTCCTCTGGCATGTGTAGTCATTGGACTACATACATCTGAATGTATTAAGTCCAAAACCATTTTAGCTCGTTCTCCTTTACCAATAAAGGGAGCTTTTGTCATTTTTCCCAATAAAAAAGATTCACATGTATCAAATGATTCATAATCAAATGATCCCAAATCACCTGACTTGTGTAACTTGGTCATGCATTTTTCATTTATATGGCCTAAACGACAATGCCATAAGTATGAGGTATTCAGATTATCATGTTTCATTCTCTTGGTATTCACATTATGTACTTCTTTAATTAAATTCAAGAACAAATATACCATTCTCAATGATAGCTTTTGCATAAAACATATTGTTCTTAAAAATGTAACAACATTTGTCCTTCAAAGAAATATCATAATCGTTCATCAAACGACTGAAAGAAATAATACTTTTGGATAAGGCTGGAACATAATAACAATTATTTAATTCCAGTACTAATCCACTAGGAAGAGGCAAATAGTAAGTCCCCACAACTGTTGTAGAGATGTTCTGTCCAGTAGCTGACTGCAAACATATCTCTGCCTTTCCAACTCTTCTAAAACTTCTAAGCCCCTGTAGATCATTACATAAATGAGATCCACATCCGGTATCTAATACCCAAGATTGTTTTGAAGCAATAGAATAAGTATTAATTTCAATCATATGAATACCTGAAGTAGAAGCATCAGCTTGCTTCTCTCCTTGCTTGAGAGAATCTAGATAGGCCTTGCAGTTACGCTTCCAATGACCATTCTTTCCACAATGGAAGCAAGTTCCTTTGGGATTCTCTTTCTTGGCAACCTTCTTCTTGGAGATCCCACCATTCTTTGGCTACGCCTTGGTTATCTTCTTCTTCTTCTGCTTCTTGCCTTTAGCAGAAGTGACAACCATGACACTTTTTGGATCCTTCTTAAATGATCCATCAGCTGTCTTGAGCATGTTGATTAACTCAGGAATGGATACTTGGATCTTGTTCATGTTGAAGTTAAGCACGAAAGGTGCATAACTTGGAGCCAACGAGTACAAGATTAAATCTATGTATAGATCATTATCCATAACATAGCCAAGTCTACTCAAATGCTCAATATACCTATACATCTTCAATGCATGAGTAGCAGCTGAAGTGCCTTCCACCATTTTGCAACTAAATAGAGCTCGAGCAATCTCATATTGCTCAGTTCTAGCCTGAGAAGAATAAAGCTCCTCTAGATGCAAAACGATGGTTCTAGCATCCATCATTTTATGTTGCTTCTGAAGCTCCGAGGACATAGCACCCAGCATCAGACATGCTGCTGCTTCACTATCCTCCATGTATTTTCGATAAATGCCTTTGATCTCATCAATGGCATCATCTGATGGAAGTGGTGGTGGATCTTTATCCAAGACATAATGGATCTTTTCAGCTCTGAGAACAATTCTCACTTGCCTGATCCAGTCAGAATAGTTGTTGCCAACCAGCTTGTTATCCAAGATTGATCGTATATTAATGTTTGATGTGCTCATGATGATGACCTAGATGTGAAAAAGAAAAGATATGAGAGTATGTTCATATATATGTATGCATTAATAAGGTCTTTAATTAATCCATTTACTCCCACTATTTTATTGCGAATTAATAGCCCTCACTATATAATCCGAGAAAACCTGATGGTTTTCTTAGTGGGCCAATATCCAATCCTTGATATGTAATTTGACCTTGACTCTGGTCAACAAGCCAAATTCCATACCCTTGAAAGGTAGGTATCTCTATACCAATTGTGTCTCTACACAACTATTAGATCATTAGGTTATCAACTCTTGATGCATGCATATCATATATGCATTCCCTAATCTTGCCTCTAGAACCATTAGCCTTGACTGTGGTCAACAAACTAATGGGCTAGCTAAGATGACCCATTTAATTAGATTTGAACATATTAGATATAATGTGAGCTTGACTGTGGTCAACAACCCACACTATAAAGAACTCTGGTTCTCCTCAAATTAATGGAAGGCTTATATACGTTAGTATTTGTTTGAGGGTTTTAGTTAATTAAGTCTCATCATACATGGTTGGCATACATTGGTATGCATCCTATTCTATCACATAAATATAAGCATACAAATATGGTATAGTTATGGACTTCACTACATTGATTTTCCCGAGCCAAGAGGGAAATCAAAAGGTCACACCTAGGTAGTATGCATGATTCAAATAAGAAAAATAATTACATTATCTTCAAGCTTGTTGGATCTCCATCCGGCCCATCTTGCTCCTTAAAAATGGTCTCCATATCTATTTCTAATTCTAATCTAAGTAATCTAATTACATATTACAATTTAAAATGAAATACAAACCAAAAACAAGTAGCCGGGACATGAAAGTCCTCATTGGGCCAAAACATGCATAATGCTCAATCACATTGGGCTTTATCCATAACTATCCATCATGCCAATCATACACCCTTATATGCCTTTCTAATGCATAAAGAAAAGGATTACTAACTTTGTTTCAACCTTTGAAACTATATTTTGAGTTATTTTAATGATGTGATCAAATTAGGAAACTTTTTCCATTTTAGAAACTTTCATTTTAGGAAACCTTTTGCATGCATGTGTTCTTTTCTTAATAATCAATCCAATTGATTATTAATTAATTATAAATTGATTATTTAATTAATTAATCATATTAAATAATTAAAAGAATCAATTTTGGGCTTAAAACAAATGTAGGCCGAAACCCACAGAAGAAAAACCCTAAGTGTGTTCACACACAAACTAGTTTTGTGTCATTTGGACTATTTGGACCTTTTGGAATGAGCCAAGCCCACTCCAGCCCTTAAAACCCATTAATAAACTTAATTAATATTTATAATAGTTAGTTTAAATCAGCTCCTTGGGCCCACCAAGTCATTCACTAATTTAAACCAAGTCCGTAAACATAATTAAGCCCATTAAGTGGTTTTAATGAATTAAAATTAATCAAATTAATTTAAGGCCCAATTTAATTAATCCAATTAATTAAAAACACTTTAATATATCATATATATCAAATTTAGAAGATCAAAAGTCGTTCTAACCATGAACACATCAAGAACACACAAAGAACACCAATTTATCGAACTTTTCGACAAAACTAGTTTTCATGCAAAACTTGTTTGATTTTAATTCCGTTCGATCCTACGGCTTAATATCACATATTAAACACATAAAATATCATCTAAATGATTTTTAAATGGATCCATAAGAAATTAAATTAGAACAGCCCCTACATTACCTAGGGTTTCACGCCAAACCCAAATCACAATGCTTCAAAAATTTCATTTTTGTTTCCATCAAATTTATTTGATCACACATACAACCAGAAATCAATATTTCTCATTCATGAACAATAAAATCTAATATTTTAAAGTTCATGAAATAAATAACTCAAAACAAAACAAGACTTATTCCGCAGAAAAATATAGAATTGTATATCCATGGCAAAACCGTGGCTCTGATACCATGTTGGATTTTAACGATTACATGCATCACATACATGAGCGGAATTTTAAAATTTTTTAACCATTAGATCTGATCTTGCCATGAATACACAATATAACTATATGAGAATAAGAAAAATCACCTTTGATTTTTGTTGAACAGTTGATTTTACTTCGCACCGGGTTGTCGCAAACCACAGTGTCCAAAATCGAACACCTCCAATGAGTAATCCACACTAGAGAGGGGTAAATTGAACCAAAAAATTGGTGTTCAACTAGGGCTGGCCGAAATTTCCAAGAGCTATCTTAGGAGTTGGCGCAAAAGGGAGAGAGATTAAGAGAAAAGACTTTCTTTTTGTTTTAATCACTTAACCCTAATTCTCATTAGTTGGCCTTTTATAGTTAGGTTAAAATTCCAACTCCTTAATGATATTGGGCTCTTTAAAATTTTTGGAGAATTATTAATTGGGCCTCTGGAATTAATTATAATTATTTGGGCCTAATTAAATCCAAATTAAATCTTTTCACAAAAGACCATGCACAAAATCCACAAACTAGGCCATTTGTGCATCTAATTGGATTTAAATACCCAAATGGATTCCAAATCCAACCAAATTAAATATGTGAGTTCCATAACACTTATGTAACAAATATAAATTAATTTGGTCCAAGAAAAAGCCCTCTAAGCCCTTCTGTATGGAGTTGGCGTGTGGCCCTCTTCTTGAGGGCTTCATCCAACTTCTTCATTCCTTTGGCCCTTTATAATTTCTCCAATGGTCCTATTAATTATTATATCAGTCCTATAACACTTATAGTAGTCTTATAATACTTATAAGACAATAATAATTAATCATGAAATACATTATTTCATTTAGGTCCAATTTACAGAACATTTCTCAAAAGTTTCGCGGACAATTTTATTTGATCATAATTAATTAAACTCTTTAATTAATTATTATCATATTCTCCTCTCTACCTTTATAATAATATCAAATATTATTATCCTTATCATTTTACCATTTTACCCTTTTCTCTATATGTGTGTGACCTATTGGGTTCCTATCCATGTTGGCAGTATAATATGTAATTGTGAGTTCTATTCAAAACTCACATGATTTAAACTCCTTTAAATCATTTTATCAATCTCTATTGATATTTTGATACATCATTATACAATTCATGATTGGCCTCTAGCTAGGCATCATGACTACCCAAATCTCAGGAAAGTCATGTGGTTTGACTGTGCCCTTCCATAGAAACAGTTACCGTGCAATTACTCCTTTCACCACTCTTATCTCAATTAGATTCTGAGTATGGATTTATGTCAACTCATATAAATCTAATTATGTATGTTCTATTAATTTAACCATTGTTCCTAAAATGCCCTTCATGGATCTCCATCCATCTTGGCATATTACTCTGGCCAGAGATTCTCTGAACAAGGCAATTATAGAATCATGCGAGATAACTTCCCTTGTTAAATCTGGGATGGTGAATCCTTTGTCAATCACTCAACTATCTTCAAGTAGGTCATGATATACCCAATCTCCTAACTATGTTCACTCCCAGTTGGAAGTAATCAGTTATGGAGTCAAAGTATACCACTTGCTACTTAAGATAACTTTGGTGATCTCAAGTCTAAGGATACTTGCACAACCGCTATGAAGAGATTCCTCATTGACATAGATTTAATATCCATATGAGGATTCTCTTTGCAGGTCTCCAATGAACTTGTTCCTCTAACAAGCATCCACATGTTAGCTTTGATTATCATCCATAATCACAATTATGAGAACCACTGCTTGAACCATTCAAGAAGCATAACATGTGCTAGTCTGTCTGAATTAACAATGTCCTATCTTGTTAATTCTATGACTAGGGATATTTAGATATTAACACATTTGCATGTGATAGACATCTCACATCATGAACACCTTCATGATTGCCTTTGCACTGTGTTTATAATATCTAGGACTTCATTTATTAATTTAAGATTTACAAACTCATGTATTCAAACATAGCATTAATAAATGAATGATGCCTTTTATAAAGAATATAAATTTCATACATATGAAAAACATCCCTATTACATGGGCTCTAGGGCATACTCTCTAACAATAATGTCGTTGCTAAATTTCATCACCAATTCAAGTTTTTTTGTAGTGTCCTTTGAAATTTCAATCGGACCTTTGTGGAAAACATAATCTTTTGAGGACCTAACCCGTAACAATTTAACTTAGAAATATAAATTTACAAATTATGAAAATGGAGATGAAAGTTAGACTGAATGTCGAGTGATAATTCTGATGATAGGGAGGATGTCTTTAGGTAAGTTAGCCTTTTTATGTTGGGTCTATGATCCAGTGAATTTTTTTTATGGGTTGTTGTTATGTTGACATTTTTAGTAGATTGTAGATTTGTGATTTTTGCGGTAATGGTTAAGGATTTTAGTAAGTGTTTAAGTTACTGATGAGAAAGATGAAAAGTAGATAATGAATAAAGTGATGGATAGTAGATTAATTCTTAAAATGCATTCTATTTGTCAAATATACATATTTTATTTTTGTGGTCCCTATTTTGACATTGCATATGACTTTATTCCATTCATGTAGTGATAACATATGTGCTTAAATTGATGGGCAATCTTTGTGTAATAGGAAAAAAGTTTTTATGTCGTATATCTTTATTGAACCTTTTGACTGATTCTATTAATTCATTTTTCTTTTCCTTTTGAATTTCATATAGGGTGAGATACAGATGAACTATTAATTTATGGTTCAATTAGAAAGGTAGATGGGATTTTGGTAAAAGATTGTAGTATGAGGGTGGGAAAAAAGAGACTTTTATGGTTTTGACCTAGATCTTATTAGCTATAAGGATATTTGTGATGAATTCGCTTATTATTTTGCTATCAAGGATCATATTTATTTTATTTGTGCTAAACTAGGAAAAGAATTAACTGAAAGATTATTTATTTTTGATGAAGATGTTATTATCCATAGGTTATTATATTATTTAAGCCCTTTTAATAGGGATGTAGCTTTTTTTTTCCCATAACACACTATGACCAAATACACTTCCCTCAAATTTTACTAGATAAAATTAAGATAAAAAGAGATTCGTTTAATGTAGATAGGCTGAAAAATGTAGATGGGTCAGAGCCCATTAATGAGGTTGAGTTTAGAGGCAGTGGGTTTAGGTAGCCAGGTAGCAGATAATTTTAAAAAACTTAAAAGTCAGCCAATAAGTGATAGGGAGGAAAACTTAAGATGAAATCAAGGTGAGAACAGCATAAAAGTGGCAGTGGCAATAAAAGTGAAAATGAAAGGGAGAGTGGTCTTAAAAGTGAAAGTTGTGTTTAGACTGAGATTGATGAAAGTGATAGTGGCTCATCAAGGTATAAAAGTGGATCTAAATTTGATTTAGGTGATGTAGTAAATGAAAAAGAATTAAAATTGCAAACCACAAAGAAGAGAATGAAGTATGATCCTAAAAAGAATAAAGTTTATTTTACTGAAAGGATTACTTTTAAAGATGCAAAAGCTATGAGGAATGCTTTTACTAGATATAATATGACTAATGGTAAGGATTTTAAGGTTATAAAAACTAAACCTATAAGGGTTAGTGTGAAATGCATCAATGAGAAATGCTCATTTCTTTTCTATACAACAAGAGAGAAAGGGCAACCCAGTGTAAAGATAAAAATTTTATACATGCAACAAAAATGTTATAGGATATTCAAGAATTCTAAAGTTACTACAAGGTGGATTATTGAATAATCGAGAGAGAGAATCCAAAAACAAGGGTGAGAAAGATGTAAATAGATATTAAGAAGGAGCTAAAAGTGCATGTATCATTTGACAAATGTAAGAGAGCTAGGAGAATGATATGCAATGAAATGCAAGGTAATTATAAGGATGATTGAAGCTTATGCAAATGATTTAAAGGTGACAATTTCGAGTAGTAATATTAGTATTAAGTTATCAAATGATATATTAGAAGAAGGTAGAAGAGCTTTTAAGAGAATTTTTGCCTATTTTAAAGCAAGAAAATTAGGGCAAAAAGCTGGATGCAAACCAATAACAGGCCTCAATGGTTGCTTTATCAAATCTAAAGTGATTGGAATGCTTCTAACAACAATTGGTATGGATGCAATGAATCAAATGTACCTTATTGCTTTTTACTATTGTTAGCAAAAAGAATAAGCATAATTGGATTTGGTTTCTTTAATTGCTAGAGAAAGAGCTGGATCTTCGAGAATGACGGGGTTTCACCATAATGAGTGATATACAAAAGGTAATTATTTATTTTTTATTTACTTTTTATAAGTTTCAATATATATCTAAAATATTGTTTATACTATATTTTTTTATTCTTAAGATATGCATTATGTTGTCATTTTCTTTTTTTACTAAAGAGGCATCATATAAAAATAAAAGTTCAATAAAGATATAAATATAGTAGAGCCCAATTATTATGATTTTAAAAATTATATAAAATTAATCTTCTCCATTTTTTTAAATACAAAGTTTGAAATGTATTACAACATTAAAAAATTAAAATATAATTTAGGCTAAAAATGTCTTCTGTGTATTAAAAACAAAATTACTTTAATTTTGTCCAATCTAAAGACACAATTGAAATTACTTAGTTTTTTTTTCCAATCTCATGACTTAAGTTTTCTTTTTGATAGCTCTAAACATCAAATTTTGTTTCAGATTGTTTGCTTCGGCCATATAAATTTATTTCAGTTCAATATTAAGAGTCAATAATATTTATGCATAAAATAATAACTATAAATTTCTTAATTTCTTTACTAAAATTGCATTTTATTATGTTTACTAAAAATTATATGTATGCTTGTTGTGGTTTGCTTATTAAAATTGGTAAGTTTTGATTGTTAAGGTTTTACACCAGCAGTACTTTATATTCTCCCTATGACTGAGCATAAATGGTGTGTAAGGCACATTTATGCAAATTGGAGTAAAAAGTGGAGAGGAGAAGAATTGAGAAAATGCTTCCAAATATGTGTTTAGAGCATATATGAAGAAGAATTTAATGAAAACTAATAAGCAAGAAAGCTACAAGTAATGTTGTTTTTTATGCTCCACAATGATGGTATAGAGCTTTTGTTAGCAATAAAAGTAAGAGTGCAATGGTGGATAGCAATATCTCAAAGACATTTGATTCTTGGATTGTTTTAGCTAGGTTTAAACCTATTGTTAGAAGGATTGATGAGATTAGGTTAAAAATAATGAATTTGTTGAAATAGAATGAGAAAGAATTGAAAAAGTAGATCAATGCTTATAGTTTAGAATGTATAAAGCTTTATGAAGACTGGGTAAATATTGTATGAGGATACAAGGTTGACTAGAATATAGCAAGAGGCCATAAAGTAAGTGAAGGTGATGATATGCATATTATTAGGTTAGAAAAGAAGAAATGTCCTTGTAAGGCTTAGGATTTAACTAGTATTCCATACCCTCATGCCATTGATACCTATTATCATAAAGGAGAAGATCCAGTTAATCATATCTCAGCCTACTATCATAGGGACACTTATTTTGCAAC
The DNA here is from genome assembly GCA_037975025.1 of Excoecaria agallocha. Taxonomy (NCBI): domain Eukaryota; kingdom Viridiplantae; phylum Streptophyta; class Magnoliopsida; order Malpighiales; family Euphorbiaceae; genus Excoecaria; species Excoecaria agallocha. Next base: position 30,834,138 of record CM075822.1, on the reverse strand, counting down.
TTACTTGTATAAAATATAACCAGTATAGGGAGGTGGATTTTGGAAATTTAACAACTTCAAGCCCATTGAACCACTTCAAATTCCTCAATTGCTAATGAAGCGAAGGAAAATAAGGAAAAAAGACAGAAATGAGATAAAGAAATTTAAGCAAACAAATGAAGACACAACAACAACAAAATTTCAACAAATAAAAGAAAAAGTCTAGAGATTCAAAAGCTTTCTAAAAAGGGGAAACAACAAAGTTATGAAAGATGTGGAGAATCTAAACATAAGAAAAGAAGTTGTAAAAAGTTAATAAATACTATATTTGTTGCATTGTAAATGACAATATGGTTATACTTAATATTTCTTGTTTTGTCATAGGTACTTAACAAACTAATTCTATAAGATATGATTCACCAATGCATGAAAATGCAACTGAAGTATTAACTAACTTACCAAATTAAGCAGCCACTATAGTAGAAAGTATAATAGCAATTGACAAACTAATAAACCAGCTATTGGACTTGATATACGAGTAACAGCTGCAAATGGCATTGGTGATCTAGTATCAACCAAATTTAAAAGACGTAATGCCATTTCGAGAAATAGATTAAGTCAATCCAGAGGTAATCATATAATACTGATAAAGAATGAGGTTTTAGGATTTTTTATAGTGATTGTAGTCATATCATTTATAATGTAAGTTATGTTTAATTATATTCAATTATATTTGTTCAATTTAAACATATTGTAGACATTGGGCCTCAATTAGTCTCTATCAAGGTTACCTAATAAGGATAATGCTATTTCAGAAATAACTAGGGAGTAGTTGCACTCTATTTCACTTTAGCACTAAGTTTTTGAAAATATTCTATCACAAGTTTAGAGGGTCAATAAATAGTATTTTATTGGCATGCATGTGTTTCTCTCTCTGGGATGGGTTAAATGATCGCATCTATATGCCTTGGATTAACTTAGAAATGAATCACAACCTTGACTCACGAGTCAAGATCATGACTCATTTTTGAGTCACGATATTAAGTGGTGTCTCATTTACCCTTCCTTTGGATAGTGATTTGAGTAATTTAACTTAACTCAAGGCCGTGACTCACTAGCGAGTCATGATCCAAGATCGTGACTCACCTTTTTTTGCTAATAAGTTGAGTTTTTGGACTTTTCTGAAGGGCCCGCATTTGAATTCAGGCTGTTATTGGCTTTTCTCTATAAAAAATTCCAAATTTTTTTTGCCAAATAAAGGATTATTCTCATAATAAAAAATCTTTTGCCTTTTTTAGTTCTAGTCATTTAAAAGTAATGATTTCTCTTAAATAAGAGTAATAAATTCCTTTGAAAAACACAAAAAAAAAATCTAGAGATAAAAAAGCAAGGAAAAACTCTCTGTTTTCATCTAGTTTTTAGAGGAAACAAAAGAAGTAAGAAGTGGAAAAAGGGTGCTCTCACTGGATTGTTGAAATAGCTTCATTGAAGGTAATATAAGAGGCAAACTCATAGTTTTTCTATAGATCTAGGACTTTTGTTTTTGAAAATTATGATTTTGAGTTTTCTCTAAATCCTCCATGCTCTGTTTCTTGTCTTTTATCTTTGTGTAATATGTTATTCTTGATGTTCTTGTGTAAATAATATTTGATAAGTATGTTTGTGTGTAATATTGTGTTTTATGCATGAATATCTTATTTGTATGTGAATTTAGCTAAGTTAGATATTTGTTAGTTGCCATTTTTTTCTCTCTAAAGCATCTTTCTCTCACATGGTGATTTTGGTGTATTTTATGTTATTTTGTGTTTTTAAAGTTGTTTTGAGCATATGAGTAGGTTTTATGAAGTTTAGAGGTGTTTCCTTGAGTTTTGAGGCCGTGTAAGGTAATTTGGAAGTTTGAATTTTGGTTATGGTGTCATTCAAGTAGCCACTAGATATTCCAAAGGTGACTCATGGCCTTAAGTCGTGAATGAGTCATGGGCTTGGGCCGTGACTCACCCTTGACTCGCTCTAGAATGGGCCATAACTCGCTTCTTTGGGCCGTGACTCACCCCTTACCTCTAGCATGAGTCCATGACTCACTTCTGGTCCTTTTCCTTTGGTTTTTATGTGTTTTTTCTCCTTTCTTACTTTGATTTCTTATTAATTTCTATTTATTTTTCAATTGTTATTTTTTTCATGTAATTAATTTTTTCTTTTAGTTTTATTACCTTGCTTAGTTTCTCTCTTCTTTTAAAATTTAGATATATTGTCCCACTAATGTTATTTTATTTTTATTTTATCTTGGATAAAATGCATCACAAGTTTGCATGGAAAATTAGGGAGTTGGAGATTGAGCCCACTTAGCTCAATGTTGGGTTTTTTAGATTTATTCAATTATTTATTCATTCATTTTGTATTTTATTATTTACTTTATTTTTGCATGATAATTTATAATAAATAGTAAAAAAGGTATTTTTGGAACGAAAATTAAAGAAAATTCACACTAAGTGTTTTCTACTTAATTAATCAATATTTTATAAAAACATACCAATGTTTATCCTTTTTAGCCTCACATTCATATACATATTTATAAAATGTGCATGGGGAACCAAAGTTCCCAAATTGATTAATAGCCCGATTTATGCATATCTTTGATTGCTTTGTTATTTTTTATATTATTTTGTCAAATTATTTCTTGCATGATTAATTATAAAACTCACTAAATGATTTTATGCTAGTTTAAGTGAAATTTTTTCGATAATAAAAGGGACCAATGTCCTAATTTCTACTTCCAAAATAACATGTACATTAAGTATTTATTTCTTTAATACAAAATGATTTTTTACCTTAAAATTGATTAATACGATTCTTTTCCAAAAGGTGCATGGGTCCAATGCCCTCATTTTTTATCCAAAATGTACTCAAAATTTTGTCATTTTTTGTAAATATGTATGCGAGAATCAATGTTCTCATCCAAATAAAATTGATAAATTCCACGATTTATGTATAATTTATTCAGATAAACAACACAAAAAAATATACAGTAACGATGAAAATTAGCGAGAATAATGAAATTCATTGTTAAATGCACCATATAGCGACAACATTGCGATAAAAAATAAATTTCAACACAAATGTTGGAAGAATTGGTGGGAAAACAAATATTGCGACAATTTAGTAAGAACAAATTCTTGTTGTTACTAATATTAGGCACCAAAATTTTGGCGCAAACAACTGTGAGGACAAAAAGAAATTGGTGTGAACAATATTGTTGGTAATTTAACAAAATTTACTAGCATGAATATTAGTTCCATTAATATAGCTAAATTGGTGAGAACATTGTTGTCCCTAATTAGCGAGAACATTGTTATAGCTAAGTGGCGAAAATAATTTTGTCACTAATTGAGCAAAATATGCTCATGTGCAATTGAGTATCAATTCCATGGTATAACTATATTGGCGAGAATATTATTGTCACTAATTAACGACAAAATTGTTGTTGTTAAATTGACGAGAACAATATTGTTGCTAATTGAGAAAAATATACTAGTGCAATTAATGAGTATTAGTTCCATTATATAACTATATTGACGAAAACATTATTGTCATTAATTAGCGACAACATTATTGTAGCTAAATTGACGAGAACATTGTTTTCATGTGAAAATATACTAGTGTGCAATTGATGAGATTAGTTCTATTATATAGCTATATTGGCGACAATAAAGATCATCAGAAGACCTAGTAGAACAACTGTAGGGTGAATTGCCGTAAAAATTTGGGGTTATACTCCCAACAAGAGAATCATATTGCGTACTTGCATGTGTAGAATCAAATTGTGTACTATTCCCTAAAGAAGCACTTTCAGGATAAGGGACATTCCCTTAGCAGAACTGCTTGGTTTCAAAGGAGACATCGAAGTCATCGTGTGAGAAGCTTGGGTACCTTCATCGAGAGATCCTAAAAAGGGAACCACAGAAGCAGAAGCTAATAAAGCCGGAATATTGGAGCTTCTACTCAAAACTAAGAGGGGATACCGCCTTTTCAACTCAACATTGTTGTAGATAAATTGGAGAGAACAATGATGCCGCTACATGTGAAAATATACCAGTGTGCAATTAGTGAGTATTGGTTCCATCATATAATTATATTGGTGACATAATTAGCGATAACATTGTTATAGCTAAATCAGCAAAAACAATATTACTGTTAATTTAACAAAATATAATAGCTAATTAAATAATTAATGTAAAATCAGTTACAATATTTTTCCTAGCCAAAGTTTAGCGAGAGCAGCTTGTTCTCGCTAATATCTGGAATCCTATTTATATTTTATGGGATTAACATTAAATTTAGCCGAATGTAATTGAAAATTGCTAGTCTCTCCCCCTAAAACTCTCACTTTTCTGTATCTGTCTACGCAACCTGCCTCTGCCATTTTTCTTTTATCCAGTGCTCTTCGGTAGTGCAATCTTCACTAGCCATTTCCATCAACAAAATTGCCATGAATGCCACGATTCTCATTCCTATTAAGGTATTTTTATGCTTTTTTTTATTTTTTTCCTCTGTTAAAACTCGAATTTTTTCTTGAGTGTTAGGGTTGTTTTTTTTTTTTTCCTCCATTCTTCCCCCTTGCTTCGTGTCTCTCTAGAAATTCCCTTCAAAATCTCAATAAAAAAGCAAGCTTGTGTCTTCGTTTCATATTTATTCCAATACCCAACAACTCAATTGGCGAACTCTGATCTTGGACGAAGAGGTGAAGATGATACGTTATCGAGGAGCATGTTGCTGATCCAATGGAAAGCAAAGCCACGGGAATATTTCTCCGACTACCCAACTCCACAGCCCTCGCCAACTCAAAATCACTGATTATAGCAGTAACAGGTGGGCGGAGACGATCAAGAAGCTGCTCAAAAGGAATCTCCAATTTTGTCATGGTAGCTTCATTAAAGCCAGGAAAATCAGGACTCCAGTTATGCACAGATGGGAGGACACTAGGTGCTGTTGCAAACCGGATTGAATCGGGTTTTGGGTCGGAGCTGATTAAGCCAAGCCACTCTTTAGTGACAATAAAGGTAATGAGAATTTTAGGTTGTCTTGAAGCTAATATTTTGCAGAGATTCATCAATGGATTGATGTTTGGGAACAGGTGAACGGATTGTTAAAGAGGTGAACGGATTGTTTTAGGGCAGTGGTTTGGATACGTGGAACCTTCAACCCATCATTTTTCAAATTTGTTATCTTCTGCTTTTTCCAGGTATTTTGTTTGGATTTTGTTAGAAGCCCAATGCAATTTCTTTAAGAGTGTCAATTATGATTGATACCTTCAAAATTGATCTTAAATGATACTTGGGTTTTTGATGCAAAATAACCAGATGGTTATCAAAAGATACATGGTGTTAAGTTGAATTGCCTTGCTTTGAATCTTTAAGAATGTTTCTCATCTATGGCTTTGGTTGGTTTTGTAATTTTGGTAGAATTTCGGTTTTAAATAATATATCGGGCGGTGAAAAGTGAAAGTAAATTTATATTGCATGGAAATAATGTATTTTCCGTTAGTTTATGCTATGCTTTATCATTGGTGAATTAGTTACATTGGTTATTTATTCTCTATTCTTTTTGTGGAACTCACCTGAGTGATAAGCTTGTAAATCTAAAAACAAAATTGATAAATCTGGACAGCCTGGAGGGCTTTAATAAAAACTCTGCTCCTATGCTTTCTGTTTCTCTGTTAATATGGAAATTGATAGGCTACGATATGTCATTTGCATCTTGAGAGATTTTGATGGAATACGATATTTTCTAAATTATTTTCTGGAATTGATTTGACACCCAAAATATATGATTGGAAACTCAGATTTTGTTCTGGGCTGAATGAAAACTGAAGAAATATTTTAATCTGTGATGGTATGAAAATACTAAAATATTAACTGTAGTAGTGATTCATGCATGATATAATGGCAACTTGAGAGAAATGGTGGAAGTAAATTTGAAATGCCAACCTCGATAGATAGAAAAATAAAGGCAGATACAGATTATGCTGTAGGGTGCTTGTCTATTTAGAGAGTGATTGCCAAAGTTGTCTTGTTCTTTCTTCGTTCCCCAATCAATCTCAAGGATTTTAAATTTACACGTCGTTTGTTGACAGGTAACTATGTATGCTTTTCTTTTTTGTTTCTTTTTGACAGTTTTGTCTATTTTGAATTTATTTGTTGTATTTACTGTCTAGCTGATTTTGTATGTTATACATTATTTATATGCTTTATGCACACTGCCGTTCTTTCTTCATTTATACCAGGACATAGATTGGGTGGGTGAATATTCTGATGAAGATGTTGATATTGATGTTGATGTGTTAATAAATAGATTTTTTGCCCATTTTTAATTTATGGCACATCGTTTTTATTACAGGATTTTGAAAACTGTTAAAGTTAATTACTTTCAAATATATTATATTTATATATAATCTTTTCTTTTGTCAAAAGTATTGTGTAATCGTTGTTCTAAATAGATTCCTGTATTCTCATTATATTATCATTCTTTCCTCAGTATAAACCAGAACACAACTTTTCTGTTTATTAATTTTAAATGCCTACATGCGTTCCTTCTTGTTGAATAGGCTGGTGCTGTTAATGGCGTCTCCTCATGCTAATTTATTATAAGTTTGTGGCATAGGTAGGTGATTATGTCCTTCGAATTAGTTCCGTTTGCTAATCCTTTCACTTGATATCAAATCACTTAATGTAGAATACATGCCATTCAAATGAAGTGTCATGGTCTAATACTACAAATTCATGGGGTGTCCTATTCCAGTGATATTTGAAGTAGCTAACAAACCCATGTGCTGATTTGTACTCTTAGACTCTTTATTCCTATGGATATGTTTTTTTTTGGATTAATAATCTGGTATCCAAATTTTACTGGACCGATTAAATTCGAATTCGGGATATCGTTGCAGGTTAAAGTCCTATGAAAGATTTTGGAAGTCGATCCTGAGACCTTTAATCCCCCATGAATATGTTATTTCTTGTTTATGCATCTGTACTATACTTATTTTTATATGTTTTTAATGCCATATTTGCACTAATGTGCATAACATGCATAATTTTGCTTTCCTTATGCTCTTATTATCTATGTTACTGGTTGAATGGTATTTTTTTTGCTTTTAATTCTAACATCCATTCTTTATTTATTTTTATCTTCTGATTTTTTTGAGGGGTTTGTAGGGAGAGAATTTGATTGTTGCCGTTGACGACGATGGCTGTTTTACCGAAAGAGTTACCGATTTTAGTAGGCGCTATGTCAAGGATGCATATAAGGACATTATTGAAGTAGTAAAGGTATGGCTTTGTTGTTTTCAATCATTAAAAAAAAAAAAACACACACACACACACACACAAACATGGCGCCTAAATGGCATATCTTGCTTCAAATTATATTAAGATCTGTCATTAAATTGTCTTTTATTACTATATTAACATTTGTGAATGGGTCTTTTGGAATTTCATTTTTTTTTAAAAAATTTTTTTATTTAATTTTTTAAAGGATGAGAGTTATTCTCTACAGTTGTAAGTTATAAAGCTTTTAAAGGGGTTAAAGTTAGAGGCGAGCAAAAAAAACTAAAAATATAGTTAATCGTAAAATCGATTCGAAATTGAATTTATTTTTACGGTTAAACGATCATATGGATTCGGTTATAATTTTTAATTTTTATATTTTTTTTAATAATTACGGTTTAGGTTTTTAAATATCGGTTAATCCTTAGTCCACAGTTAATCGGTTCATATATATATATATACATACATACACACACACTTATTTTTATATCTTCATTTTTTTCTATTTCTTTTTAAAATTTACATAAAATAATATTTTAAAATATATTTTTATTTTTCTACCTTAATTTTTATATTTTTCTATAAAATTTATATAATATTTTAAACTAAATTTATATTATATCATTCTCTTTAATTATATAGTAATATTTATATATACTACACGATTAATTTTTATATATGTTTTTTAATCATATATTGGTGTTCATATTTTACTTAATAACATTTAATTATATTATTATCCAAAATTTTATTTGATTTAAAATCAAACATAGTAATTTCAAATAAATATCAAATTTATTTTATAATATTAGCTATTAATCTATAGAACATGAGTTTTAGCTAATAAATTATGTTTGTTTAGTAATTTTTATATTAAATTAATTTACATATTGGAAATTAAATTGAATTTTGGCTATTTTTTATTATATAATTTTAGGTTATAAATTTTAATGGTTAATTGAAAAATATTGATTAACTAAATCGAAAAATTGAAACAGAATGACTTGTTAATGGTTAGTAATTTTGAAAAATCGATATTAATATGCTGTTTAATTTTTTTGCTCTGACTGATTAACCGATTCAAGTCCATATTCACCCCTAGTTAAAGCTCCTGTGCTTATTTTTTGTACCTCTTGATATAGATTAAAGGGGAAGACATTTACAATTTTTAGTGTAATTATAATTTTAATTTATGAGAAAATGATATTGAATTGTTATATTTAAATGCTTTCTAGAACGCTGTCTACAGTAAGTAGATTACAAACAAGTTAACCATTATGGTTTTATATATATGTATATCACGAAATATGATTAATAAACTAATTGTTCCCTTGGAGGGAGGGAGAAGGGTACTCGCATGTGCTTGTGTACAAGCCATGCTTTTATTACTTGTACTTGCTTGAACACTATTTTTTTTCATTATTTTTGATGTCACATTGATGTATAGCTCTTGATTTGGACAAAACCAAATGAAAACAACAGGATCCTAACTAAGCTACTTTTGTAAAAATTAATAATACATAGTGATTAAACAACAGCAAGAAGTTATTTTTTTTTTCAAGTATTCTTTTTTCTTGATGAGCAGTAAAAAGAATTGGTTAATTAAAGTGATGACAATTCTATTCTTTTGAAGTGAATTTAATTGGTTTATTTCTTTATCAAAGTAAATCATAATTATTGTTATACATATAGTGTCTCGATACATAGGGAAAGTCACATTGTTTATTATATCCATTTAAGTTTATTAAATTTTTATGTTTACATAAGAGTATAAAGGCTTAAAGTTTTTTTTTTCAGCATTTTAATAATAATAATAATAGTAAGCATTTTTGTTTAATAAAATAATTATATAAAGAAAGTCATATTGTTTATTATGTCCAATTACGTTTATTAAATTATTATGTTTCCAAAAGATTATAAAGGCATAATATTGTTTTATTTCAGCATTTTATTAATAATAATAGTAAGCATTTTTGTTTAATAAAATAATTATGTAAAGAAAGTCATATTGTTTATTATGTCCAATTACGTTTATTAAACTATTATGTTTACATAAGATTATAAATGCATAAATTGTTTTATTTCAGCATTTTATTAATAATAATAGTAAGGGTGTTTGACAAAAGGTATTTCTCTGCGGCCGTACCCATCTCAAATATCCATTCTAATTTTCAAAATAGTTAAAGCAACTTAGGGACACGATCCCCTTCCTCTTTCTTTATGTATACAAGGAATGAAGAAGACGTGCACTAAATGTCAAATTTAAAGAAAATAAAATAAAATTTAAAAAAGGCAAACAAAACCATGATCTTCACGTGATTTTCTTAGTTTTATAATATTTATTAAACTTGTTTGAGTATTTATTCCAATATCATGTTTTGCTAAATAAAGGGGACAAGGGCCAAGAAAAGGTTAAGAGCTATAAAAGGTGGATTTAGCTTGCAAAGCAAATCTCAAGCTTCATATAAGGTCTAAAATTTATTCATAGTAACTTATATTTATTCTTAATTGTAGAAATTGTTCAGCTTGTTGAATTGTTGCATTTAGGTTGGCTTTCTTCTTATTTTTTTTAATGAAATTAAATGAGAAGTTGTATCTTTGTTAAAAAATTCAATCACTATTATGAAATGTTTGGTAAGTGGAGCTACTTTCTTAATAATGATCAATGAGTTGATGTGGAAGTTGATTCTTGTGATGCGGAATCTGCTTGATTTGATGATTAGATGAGTTGCTTTGGGGCTTAGAAGTGGCTAAATTGGTTGTTATAAATACATTGATTTCTATAGAAGTGTAAATGTGATTTTTTTTTCAGGTTTGACAATTTTGATTTGTCTTAATTTTAAGGAAAATTTTGTTGAATTTTCGACAACACTTGCGTCTATTTTTCTATTTTTTTTCTCTTACTCTACCTTAGGCTAAAAAGAATTGATGATGGCCCACTGCTTGTGAAGTCTTTTTGCATACCCACAAAAAAAAGAATGATGGACAGTCTTTTGTTAACAATAGATGCATGGTGATGTATGTAAGTGTTAATTGATTAATTATAGATCTCAATGTACATATAATTGTAATTGCATATTATAAGAATTTGTTGATCTTACTTTTAATTTGCAATATAGATTTTCAGGATAGAATCATGCAGCTTAGGTTGGAGAGATCTCAAAGCGAAGGTAAAAATGTTGATGAGAATCAGATGTACTTGGATGCAGTAGAGGGTTTACAGAGAGGATAAGTGTACAGATTTGGAGCTACGACGAGTCAGTACTATACAGAGGTTAGCACATCCCGTTCTCATTTTGCTTTTAAAGTACACACTACTAGAGAAATAGAGGAGAGGTTTGAGCAGCGTTTGCCCACCAAGAGGACTGAGCTTTAAGTTCAGATTTGTCCTATGCTTGAACAAAAGATAGATTAGCGTGTGAAGAAGTAGGTGGAGCCGTGGGTCAGACAGATCCAGTATCAAATGGAGATGCAACAACTTTTCCAACAGCGGATTGAGGATCAGATGCGCTTATTCACATCTCGTGCTGATCGGACTGATAGCTAAAGTACTTCATCGCATTTACACATTGAGTCATAGATACTATTTTACCCATATTATAGTTATAAGTATATATTAGGATATTTTTTATATCCTTTGTTACTGCAATATATGCGCAAATTATTTTGGATATATAATTAATTTAGATATGCACTTGTAGATAAAATTTTTTCAATAATTTATATATTATTATATTAAATGTTGAGTAGTCTATAAATATAAATTTCTTGTTTGTAGTTTATTGTTTAAATGATTAAATCTTCATATTAATTTAATAAATTAAAAATAAATTTTAATTTAGCAAGGGATTAGCATGTATCGACAGTAACTATTTAGCTACAACTTAGCTATAACAGAACTTTAGTTAACTTTGTGAGAGTACATTAGCGATAGATATTTTGTCACATAAATCACATTGGCGATAAAATATTTATCGCTAAATAAGGGGAAATGTATCGTATGGTGATAAATGTATTGTCATTGTAAAATTTAGTTACAACATTGTTGTAGCGATATGGTGACAAATCTATCATTATCGTAAAATTTGGCGATAACATTGTTGTAGTGATATGGTGACAATTGTACTATCATCGTAAAATTTAGCGTGAACAATATCGTAGCGATATGGCGATGAATATTTAGTAACAACATTTAGTTCTTGTTAAAATTTGGTGACGACTTGTTATCTTCGCTAAATTCTATTACAACTTTTGTTTCAAAATGATTATCATCGCTATGTTGTCTCTACAATGATTTAGTGATGAAAAAGCATCAGTTAAGTCATCACTATTTTGCAATTTTTTAGTAGTGAAATTGTACAATTTATCACTTTTTATGTGCTTATAGTGTGTTATTTAATTCTTTACCTCATAATACATGAGAAGAGAATCGAAATAATTAAACATAAATAATCATTTATGTAAGCATCAACCAAGTATGTAAATAAGAGTGAAGTTTGATTGAGCTATCTCTGGTTTTGGCTTCAAAAGGTGATAACTCACTTTTTCAATATTTTATCGGGTGGCAGCTCCATGATACTTGCCTTATTGTGCCTAGCAGATGCCTTGTAGGCTAGTCACTAGCAAATGAATAGCGATACCTCAAGATGCTTTCTCATACCTTTTTAAGGCTCCAGGTATCGTGGATTAGGTTGAATCCTTATCCATTGCAAAGCGAATGACCTTCATGAGTTAAATGAGCCTTGATCCGATCTTGAGCTTGAAAAGCGAATTTTCGAGAGCAAGTCGGATGCCTACGGGATTCAACGCACGTCGTAGTGGTGACTGCATTGGGGACCATAAGATTTTTCTTTAAGAGAAACTTGGTTGATTTTAATATAAATGATTTCTTATGATTAATTATGTCGATTTTTTTTTCTAAATTAGGTTGCACTAGAAACATGCTATGGCTTTAGAATTAGGTTAGGCATCCCCATTTGACCAACGGTACATTTTCAAAGCACAATCCTATGCTCACTCAATGTAGGGAAGTGCTAGGGAATAATCACTAGCCTAAGCCTTATACCATATGGTATATTAAATGGTGACCCAATCGGACTTTACACTCGTGATGAGTTAGACCTGTTGACAGGACCATGCTACGATAGCCCTAAAGTTTTTCTACTAGACTAAAGCCTCATGTAACGGCCATAGATACTTTCCCTAGGTATCATATACCATAACACTGTGCTTGCTATTTGGATGCCTATATATTAGGTTAGATTTCGATAAATTAAAGTGAGTGCTAATTAAAGGCTATCGTGCCCCAATGGGCCATCTTTGTTCGTCTGAATTATCCAAATATATAGTGATCAATAATGCATTTGTTTGCGCTTTAAATAAAGAAAGGTTATGCTAGCGGTTTTTCATGGAGCATCATTCATGTTTATTGGATTTCTTGATCACCCATGGGCTAATCCCACCTAGGAAAACAATTGTATGTCGCTTGTATGGGAGAAATAAGGTTAGGAGGTTTACTTTTGACTTGTGCATGTGTTTTGAAAATGATGCCCATACATCATGCTAACAAATTTTTTTAGCCATTACAGAGACATCTAAGTGGTTTAGAAATTCAGCTTGTCATGGAAGATGAGTGTTCATTGAATAAGCTTCGAGCCCAAATTTCTCTCGAAATTCATTTTAAGTGAAGCTATAATGGCCTTGATTTAAATGTATTAGCAGAAGTTGAATCTTTTGGCTGAACAAAAAAACTAGAGTCTTGTTAGAGTGTTTTAGGTTGTTGTAGTCACCATAGAGTCGATAGGGTGGTTAAGGAGTCTGGAAGGGCACCAGGTTAGGAGGTCCTTATTAGTGTTGTTAGAGTCAGCATTAAAAATTGATTTGAGATTGGCTGTAGCCTTTGAGTTAGCTTCAGAAAGCACAACCATGGTGGATCCAACATCAATTGGGGCTATTGACAGTTAGAAATTGGATATGAGACTTGATGAGTTTGAAAGAAGAATAAGGAACATAATGATTGATATGATGAGTTCCCTAGCATAGCCTCTTGGCCAACAAACTTTGGCAGCCACTGTTGCATATGGGGAGCCTATAGTCATTGGAGGCACCTCAGCTGCTGCCACTATAGGGCTTTCTCTAATGGTTGAATCAAGAGGTATTGGGTTAAAAGCTTCACTTGTTGAACAATAAAAAGATAAGGGTGTTACTCTTGAGGAAGATTTCATTCCTAAAGAGGAAGAAAAGCCAGTAGTAACTGTAGATACCATGAACCGAGGTAGCCTAAATCATAGTTACCTAATGATGAGGAAATAGTATATTACTGACAACAAGATTTGATCACAAAATTCGATCATGAATTTCTCACTCTTTCTCAAAGATTTTTCATGATTTTCCAAGCATTTCAGAATATTTTCAAGTATTTTAACAAAATGTGCATAAAAACCTCGATATTGGATTCCAGTGATGACAGATGACCATCTGTCACCTAAGGGATTTTTGTCTATGGATCTCTCTCTCCATAGTGGTTTATCTAGGAATATTTTAGAAACATTTGGGGTTTAGTGATGAGAGACGGTCGTCCCTCCTTGAGGGATGCCCATCCTTCACTTGAAACCCACTTTTCCCACTCTTCTAGGTTTTCAAAAAGGGAATTTTATCTTTTAAAGATTTCTCTTGGATTCACGAGTGTTTTAGCTCTAAATCTCAAAGGATATGAGTTGGATATCAATTCAAACTCTTCCTTAGGTATAAAACTTTAATTCTAAGATTTTCTTAGGGGAGAGGAATCATATTTTTTGCAGAGACACCATTAGAGGAGAAGAATAGTTTTTCTCTCTCTAACCTTGTGCTCTAATAATTCTTGTCAAAAATACACACCACATATAAAAATTAATTTTAGATTTTATTTTTGAGAACAAGGATCACAAATCGGAGTAAGAGATATGGACTAGAATCACCATAGAGTTAGAATATCTCCTGAAGGTAATATTCTAGGCTCACTCATTCCTTATTTCTTTTTAATTCAATTGATGCGATCATGTGATTCTTTGATGTATATTGGCATGCTTTTACTTGTTATCTTGTTCAAATAATATGCATGTTAATTCGAGATGTTTTAAGTTGTGAACATGGGTTAAATTGTCATGTTAATATTGTGTTAAACATGATTTTCTCCATTGTTGTATATTCAAAGCTTGATTTTTGGTTCTTTTAATTATGTAAATGCGTGTTTCATATGTATTTCATATGCAAAATGTAAAATCCTTACTAGCACAGTCAGACTGATTTAAGTGGTTAATCGAAATTTTTTTTAAAACATATACTAAATCTTACTTATCTATTGACTGCAAGATTTTTCCATTCGATAATACTTATAACTTAACCTTGCCGATTGACCTATAACTATCAAATTTACTATTTACCAATTAAAATTTAGGCAATATAACGACTAATAATGTGCCTAACTAACCTGAAAAGGTAACAATCTACAACCTTTCAGGACACAATAATTCATAACAAAATATACATAAATTTCAGTCACCCCTTCTCATATCAAACACACCCATTCAAATCCAAATATTGTTTATTGCAAACCAATTCTTTACTTCAAATAGCTAATTATATACATACCAAAATGTAAAATAATTTCTAACTATCTCTTTCTCTTGAAATCTTGCTCCACTACATACTATGCTCCAACTACTCTTTAAAACTTAAACGCAGTAAATACTATGTGTTGAGCATTAAATATGCTCAGTGGTGAATATAAATTGAAGAATTTACCAAACAAGCATAATTGCATTAGTTATGCACAATTCATTAAATTTTTTACCAAACACACAATTTCCAATGTACTTTACATTCAATCCAATGTGCTTTACATTCAATCCAAAGTAATGGTATTAATTTGCGAAATTTTTTTGGTATGATTTGGACAAAAAAAATGTACGTTTAAGGTTAGGAATATTTTTTGAGTGATTTTTTGAATTTTTGCCATAATTCTACACTTTTTGGTTCTGTCCAGAAGTGATGGATGGGCACTCAACAGATGGGACATCCTCAGGCCTATCCCTTCATCTCGTCCCTCACCTGCTTTAGTCCATCCCTCACTTCCTTTAGCCCGTCCCTCAGTATATTTTTTAGCATTTTATTGTTTGACATAATTTCAGTACTATATGACATGGTTCTGTACTCAAAAGTATTTTGCATAGTTAGCTTTGTAATTATTTTATTATGTTATCCCGTGAATACTAATGAATTTATTTTTTGTATGATTTTCTAAGTAATCAGTGTTTTCATAACTTTTGGAGCGTTTGTGTTTTTGCATAAGAAGTCATGCTCCTAAGTTGATCATCTCCTTCATTCCCCAGTCACACATTTACCTCATTTTCTCTATTTATTTTGTTAATTATTTAATTTTTTTGTCATTATTTGTTATTTTTTTGGGATGTATTATTATTTTTTTGGTTGTAATAGTTAGTAAAAAAAGAAATTTTGTGCACGATAAGATAAAAAATACCAAAATAGTTTTTTTTAAATCAATTGGGGTTTTTTTTAAATATGGACCAATGTCCAATTTTCAACCTAAAAATCCGTGCGATGTAATAAAACATCTTTGTCTAAATATGCATAAGAAAGCTAATGCCTCCAAATCAATTAATGACCCATTTTATGCATTTATATCGATGTTGTTATGTATTCTTCTTTGAGACATTTGCCTTTATAATAATTTTTAAGTAGAACCCTATTTTAAGAATTTATTTATTGCCTTATTTTTTATTGAATGGGATGCTTACTTAAATTCTATTGCTTGTATTATGCGACAAAGGAAAGGGGATTAATTCTAAAACTCAATTGTAAATCAAAACCTAATCAAAATGCCTAATAAAAGGAATTTTTCAAACATCAGTCTCTGTTTGGGCTTCAAAATGAGGTTAAGAATAAATTTCCAACATTATATTGGATGGTAACTCCATAACACCTACCTCTTTGAGCCTATTAGTAGATGTCTTCATGGGTTGGCTGTTAGCAATGATTTTGATTTAATCCTTTTTATTGTGAAATGACTAATTTATTATAAAAGTGAGCCTCCTTCGATCTCGAATCCTAAAAGTGAGCCTCTGATAACCAAACCAGAATCAAGCAGTAGCTCCGGTGCACATCACAATAGTGACTCTACTGGGGATCAAAGAGACCTTGCTCCAAAAAGCATTTTGGTTAAGTTATTTATAATTGGGTTTATTATTAATCCTATCTCCTTTCTAAATTGTATTTTTTGCATTTATCTTATAGCTTTAGAATTAAGTTAGGCATCCCTTTTTAGCTTCGATGTTATCATGAACCACGCCTTACGTTCACTCAATGTAAGAAGGTGTTAAGGAGATCTACCAGCCCAAGTCTAGTACCAAAAGGTATATAAAATGATGATCTATTGATCGTTATGATCTTGATAAACTAGACCTGTTGGTAGGGACCATACTAGGATAGCCTTAAAGTTTCATCACCCTTGACTCAAGCTCATGTAATGACAACAATAACTTTTCCTAGGTTGTATAACCATAATAATCTTTTTCTTGCTATGTGGACCCTTATGTATTGGCCAAACTCAAACAATTTAGAAGGGTACTAGTCAAAGGCTACCATATCCCGGTGGGTCCAACCCGATTTGTATTAGTTAGCCAAAATACATAATGGTCAAAACCTATATGCCTATGCTTTCAATTAGAGAGGTTATGCTATTGATTTTTCATTGTGCACCATATGTAACCATTGGGTATCCTGTTAACCCATGGGCTAAGCTTGCCTAGAAAAGAGACCGTATGACCTCTTGTGTGGGAGTAATAAGGTTAGAAGGCTATTGCTATGCTTATATATAATCGCAATTGATGTATAACCAAATCATGCATTACATTAATGGATCACATATATACCATTCCCTTGCATCACTCTTAACCTTTAATTCTTGCAGCCATCACAAACTTATCTGGGTGGTCTAGAGGGTCAGATGGGTGCCTAGTTCGGAGATCTAGATCCAGATTGTTGATATCAGACTTAAGTTCAGATTTAGGTTCATAAGTTAATTTCGAGTTATGCTTGAGCCAGTTATTAGAAAATAGTCAGAAATCAAGTTCAAAAATGGCAAACGATGAAGTGAATGAGATTGGAAGGGGAAATAAGACTAGGAGAGTGACTGATAACACCACTGCAAGGTTTTCACTTCTAAGGGAAAGGGTAAATGTTACTCCTATTAGGCTTTCGACAGTAAGGGATGACTTGGACCAGAGATTGGATAGACATCTATAATAATTTAAGGGAAGAATGTTAGCTATGATTAGTAGGGTGATGGCTTTTATAGAACCTAATATCAAAACTCAGCTTATAGCACTTGCTTACGAGATAAGAGAGCTAACTCATGTTAGGAATGCTACCACAGCTGATACTACTATGCTTCGAGACCAACCTAAAAGAGAAAGGAGGAATGACTCAAAAGATAACTTCATAGAAGAAAAGGATGAGGACTATATCCCTCCAATAATGAATATAAGGATAAAAGGCCCTAGTGCTGAGGACCTGACTTTTAAGAAGATGGAGGAAAAGATTGAATCCATGTCTAAGCTACTGTCTACCGGTAAAGGGATAAACCCTAGAGTTAGGGATTTGGATGGAGATGAGTCGTTGTTCCAAAGGTTCAAAAGGCCAGAATTGCCAAGGTTTAATGGCACCTTAGACCCTTTAGCACACATCAAACAATACATACTGATCATGAAGGAACCACATTATCCAAGAAGTAGAAGATAGAGTATTTATGCTTAAGTTTGATTAGGCTTGGAATAGACTGGTATCATGGATTAAATAGGTGGAAAAATGACTAGGATATACTAACTAAGCAATTCCTTAAGTAATATAATTACAGCATAAGGATGGAGATCACCCCGAAGGACTTTGAGTTACTTTAGTAGAAATAAGATGAGTTTTTCCATGTGTATCTCACCTGGTGGAGGAATAGGGTGATAGAGATGAAAAGGAAGCCTGACACTGCTGATCAAATCAAATTATTTATTAGGAATGCAAGTCTATACTTGAGAGATGGTTTGAAGGACCGAGAGTCTTTGAAGGATACAGCTATAGAAGCTAAAGGAAAGTATTTAGCCAGAAAGGCAAGCAGCAAGAATGCAAGAAGGAATTTCAATAATAATAAGGCTGTTGGCAATAGTAATGGATAGAATAGGCTAGAAAGACTGTAGTATCCACTATAGAGGCTAGTTAGAGGCATTATACTAAATTGGATAAATCACTATCATGGGTTTTGAATAGGTTGGTTAACCTGCAAAGAGTCAATGGTTGCTATACCATAGGGTAGACTAGTATTATGCATACAATCAGTATATACAACACCTGATGAATTATTATTGCACTTTGAGTAATAAGATTCAAGATTTGATTGATAGCAAGCAAATTTTAGATTCAGAAAAGAATGATGAGAAGAAGAAAGGAGGTTACAATGTCGTACCTGCTCCAGCATACATGATCAAGTCAAGCATACCTGAGTTGTATGTGATGCAGGATTTATATAGGAATGAGTACTTGGTTGTTACTTTTTCTACCCTAAAAGTAACAGAGCCAACTGAAAAAAAATCAGCCTGGAGCTGGTTTAGGCCATAACTCATAAGGACCTCAAATCGTTATAGCTACTAAAGGTCAAAAGGATAAGAAAGGATTAGGCTTTACAAGTCCCAGTAACAAAAGTAAGGAGAATGAGGCAGTGAAGGGAGTTCCTTATATTTCTCAGAGTTTTGTACCAAAATCTTAGGTGATAGGAGGTCAGCTATTGCTAAGATTTGAGCTGTTTAATAATATTTTTGAATAGAAAAAGGGAGTCATCAAGCTAGTTGAAGGTTTTTGGTATGAAGAGATCTTGTTGTACCATTCAGCTTGGGATAAAGAAGCACCAAAGAAGGTCCTGACAGAAAACCTGATTGCTACCCAGTGAAAAGGCAAAGAGAAGATGGAGGCAGAAGAGCCATCCAAACCTGGTTCAAAGATTAGAGAGGCATTTGATGTTGACAAGATTAAAGAAGACACTTTTATTGATTTTGTTTATGTTTCTAAACTTCTTGATAAGAATAATATTTCATCTTTTGATTACATTAATGAGATGGACAACTTTGCTTACTTGTGTGACGTTTCTTCTGATTTCAATATGTGTGATCATGCTCATAAATCGTTCATATTTGACATTAACTCAACAAACACATGTTCATTTAATCTCAAAACTAAAGAAAGTCCAAAAGAAATTTTACTGACATCAGATATAACACCTAAAGAGAGAAAAATTTGAGAAAATATTGAAAAAACATGAAAAGGTCTTTGCCTGGACTTATGAAGACATGCCAGGAATAGATTGGAAAGTTGCCAAATATGCCATTACAACATGCTCGGGGTACAAACCAATCAAGCAGAAGCTTAAGAGGCTTATAGTGGCTAAGTTCTTAGTGGAAGTATAGTACCCCACATGGTTAGCAAATATAGTTCCTATAGCAAAGAAAGATGAGAAAGTAAGGCTTTGTATAGATTATAGGGACTTAAACAAAGCCTACCCTAAGGATGATTTTCCATTATCTCACATAGATATTATGTTTGAAAGTGAAGTTGTTTATACCATATACAACTTCATGGATGGATATGTTGGGTATAATCAGATTTTGAACAAGTTAGTGGGTAGGATCAAAATAGCTTTCATAACTAAGTGGGGGATATATGCCTATCGGGTCATACCTTTTGGGCTTAAGAATGAAAGTGTTACCTATCAGAGGATGGCCACTAAGATTTTAGATGACTTGATCCATAAAGAAGTAAAGGTGCACATGGATGATATAATGATCAAGTCAATTACTTGCGGAGGACATTTTGAGGCCGTAGAGAAGTTCTTTCAGAGGATCAGCAAGTATAATCTTCACCTCAATCCTAAGAAGTGTATTTTTAGGGTTACTTTAGATAAGCTTTTAGGCCGTATGGTGAGCTAGAAAGGTATAGAGGTAGATCCTGACAAAGTGAAAACCATTAGAGAGATGCCAGTACCCTAGAAGAAAAAGGAACTTAGAGGGGTTTTTGGGTAAGATCCAGTACATAAGCAGGTTCATAGCTAAGTTAACTTCAATCTATGAACCAATCTTCAAGTTGTTTAGGAAGGATTAACTAGTTATCTTGCATAAAGATTGTCAGAAGGCATTTGATACCATTCAGAAATATTTGTTACATCCATCAGTACTAAGACCGTCTTAAATAGGTAAAGCCTTGATTATATTTTTGTCAATAGCAGATAGTTTATTAGGGCCTATAATGGCATTAAAGGATGATTTTGGGATCGAGTATGTAGTATATTGCCTTAGTAAAAAGTTTCTTTCTTATAAGAAGAAGTATATAAAAGTTGAGAAGTTTTGTCTGGTAGTCATATAGGCATCGAAAAAAATTGAGACATTACTTCCATTCTTACAAGATACAAGTTATGGTTCAATAGAATCCCCTTAGATACTTACAAGTAGCTCTTCATTATTAAAAATGATAGAAAGCTGGTTGATCCTTTTTGTAGGAGTTTGATATAGAATACATCATTAGGAAGACTATCAAAGGGAGAGAAATAGTAGAGTTATTAGTTGATCAACCTTTAGAAGGAGAGAAGGTGCCTTATGAATTCCCTGATGAACACATCATATCCATAACAATTTGAGGTTGGCATATATACTTTGACGGAGCAATGAATAATAAGGGAGTAGGAGTAGGAGTGATCTTGGTTACCTTAGAGGGGTAAAGGATGCCATTATCCAAGAAGTTAAGATACAAAGCCACAAACATTGAAGAAATATACGAAGCTTGCATTTTTAGGTTATAAGCTTTACTAGCTATACGAGTAAGGTCCGTAAAAGTATTTAGAGACTAATCTTTAGTGATTTACCAAGTAAAAGATGAAATGGTCAGTGAAGAATGAATGCTTGATGCCCTACCTTAGATACTTGAAGGGTTTGAGCAGCTAGTTTGAGGTTTACACTTTTGGTTATGTGCCTAGAGAGAAAAACTAGTTAGCAGATGCCTTGGCTACCCTGGTGTCCATATGGGATAATCCAAAGGGATTAATTATGAAGCTTGTGTTGATTTTGATTTTCGATAAGCCATGCTTTGAAAAAGAATAAGTCATGGATATCAAGGTAGATAATGGAAAGCCCTGGTATTGTGACATCCATAATTACCTAGAAAATTTACTGTTTCCTGAAGAGGCTACTAGAAAAGATAAGAGAATGCTTCATAAGTTTTCAACCTAGTTCATTATTGTGGGAGGGGTGTTTTATAAAAGATAGCCTGATGGAATCTAGTTGAGGTGTTTGGATGAAAAAGAAGCAAATAAGGTAATGGAGGAAGTACATACGAAAGTGTACGAAGCTCATATGAACGGTTTAGCCTTAGCAAAGAAGATCATGAGATAAGGTTTATTTTGGCTTACAATGGATAATAATTCCCTTAAGTATGTTAAAGAGTGCAAGTTATGCCAATAGTATACCGATTTAAGACATTTGCCTATTTTTGAGTTAAGTAATCTCACATCACCGTGGTCGTTCACTGCATGGGGAATAATATCATGGGAATGGTCCACCCATCTACCTTAAATGTATATAGATTCATTATAGTGGAAATTGATTACTTCACCAAGTGGGTCGAAGCAGAAGCTTTCAAGAAGGTAGATGCACGTGATATGGCTAAGTTCATCGAGAATAATATGATATGTAGATATGGCTTGCCTCATTATGTGGTGTTAAACAACAAATTACAAATTTTTCAAGTGAAACCAGATAGATGCTTATCAAGTATGGGGTTCAACATCAAAAGTCTTCTCCTTACAGACCATAAACCAATGGGGCGGTTGAAGCAGTTAATAAGAACGTGAAGAGAATTCTAGCTAAAATGGTTCGAACTTATAAGGATTGGGCCAATAAAATACCTTTTGCACTATAAGGTTATAGGACCAAACCTAGAACTTCGACAAGAGCCACTCCATTCTCTTTGGTCTATGGAACAGAAGCAGTATTACCAGTAGAGATTGAGCATTAGTCTTTAAGGGTTATTTCGAAAGCTGAGATACCAAAAAAAAAAATAGGCTAGACAAAGGTTATCGTAACTTAACCTACTAGATAGAGATAGGATGAGAGCCTACTACCACAATTAGGTCTACCAAAAGAGGCTAGCTTTTTCATTCAAAAAGAAAGTTAGGAAGCACCCACTGAAAGGGGAGACCTAGTGTTCAAACATATAAGGCCATGGATGCCAAACATCCGAGGTAAGTTCAGACAAATATGGGAAGGACATTTTATGCTTAAGAAGCTGCTACCTAAAGGCGTTGCTATTTTATCATACAGTGATGGTAATAAGTTTAGAGAACTTATGAATATTGATAGATTGAAAAGGTTTCATTGCTAAAGACTAAAAGAGAAAAAGAAGAGAATAAATACCCTGCAGGTTAAAAACCAAGAAAGGACAGCCTTGCTAAAATTAGGTGCCTTTTCTAGGGTAAAAACCAAAAGAAAGGCATCATGGGAAAAATTAGAGGCTGAGAGAAAATAATCAATTAAGAAAATTTGAGAGGGCTGTTGATGATAGGATTTATGATTCTTGTATTATTTCATTTTGCGATTAAATAATATATGTCATTAAGATAAAGTCAAATACTGATCATGTGTATCGAAATCAGAAACAAATATCATGCATGTATTCATAAATTTCATCTAAGCACTTGAAAATATCATATTCTTGTCATATGTATAATAAAAGCAAAAACACCATTTACGAAAATGTTTGAATCTAATCTATCAGTATCACATCTCTCTCTATCTAGGTACCTTAGGTGTGAAAGTCTATTGTCGACAATTGGACTAGTAACCCACTATTTATACAAGCTAGAAGTGGTGAAATCATAAGCCCCAATGTCAAGAATTGTGGTCCTTACAGGAAGTTGAGTCTAGATCCTCTGATAATACTCTGTTATGAAGTGAGTAGTAAGAATGCCTCTACGAAAGCCTAGTGGATGCCTAACAACATCCTATCTACCCCTAAACTGGTGAACACAATGCGTGATGATATAAAAAGTGACTCGATAAAGTCCATAGAGGGGGACACATCCTGACTCCCTACCCTCGACCACAAAAGTAATAGGCAGTCAGGAACACCTAAACTAATGATAGCATCTATCGAACAACCCAACCGATCAACTATATCTTAAACTGGCTGAAGCACCAGATTTAAATGCTAGACTATGATGTAACTCATATGATAGGTGGCTATGCATCTAACACAAGGAGGGCACTCTAACAACAGTTGCAGTTTCTTATGAAGCCATACCTGAAAAAAAGCTGCTAAAGTGAGTTGGATTCATCTTAGGCAAAAATAAGGCATAGGAATGCATGAAAATCCAAAGGGATGCATATTTCAACATGAAATGCTAGTATAAAAACCTATAAGGGGTGTATTGCCTTCAAAAATAAGGACATATCTAAAGAAGCTTGAGGCTGCCCATGGAAAAGTGAAAAGAGCCACACTGAGTAGAAGAACATTGATATGCATCCAAGTCTTTAATGGTCTTAGCCACAATCAGAGAAAATGGGTTATACCCCTAATGTATGCCATCAACAACACTGAACAACCTATAATCTACAGTTATAGGACCACAACACACACCAATAGGCAACGAGCTAGATAGCAAAGCAACATCACACCAGAATGGAAGGTGGGAACATCATCAAAGTCAGCCAAAATATCTATCAGTTGCTCTAACAAAAATGTCTCTCTATAGGGTACCAAACCCCTAGAGTCAAAAGGAAGGATCTTTAAGGTATGGACCACCTCTCTAGGATAGCTAACCACAAGAGAGGGTAAGTATGGTCGAGCATTGAGGTCAAATTTGACACCCACTATTGTAGCAAATTCTTCAGGTAAAGGGCATAACTCTTGGAGAGTGAATTGAAACACATGAAGCCTCAAGTCCCAGTATCAAAAGGCAGCAATCATCAAGTTCTTATCTGGAGCCGCTCTTTATAGAAACCTCAAATTCAAGTAAGGAAGCAAAATAAGGTCTACTTAAGTTCTTTGTTATCCAGTAATCAGTGTACTTTTACAAGTTCGATTGTCATGATAATGAAATTTTCTAAGTAGTCTAAGTTTAGAGAGAATAAATAATAATAAATGATTGGAAGAAAAATAGGCAGAAAGGAAAATAAAAGAAAGGAAAAGAATAGAGAGAAGAATACCTCGTGGAAGAATAGGAAAAGAATAGATTGGAAGCTTCGTGGAAGATGAAAGTCAAATGCATAAAATCTAAGAAAATCAAGCACTATTTATAGAAGAGTGATGAGGGATGATTGTCCCTCACTAGGAGCGAGCCACGGGTTGCCCGTCCCTCATTTTTAAAAGGCCAAAAGTCACTCATTTTCCATGTCCCATGCATTGCACGTATATATCATTGCATTTATCTTTATTTGTATTTTGTAGAAAATTTAAAAGGTTTGATATAATAGCCCAGACAGTTGCTAGCACGAATTATCTGCTTTGGGGCCCATCTATTCATCATGGAATTCGTTGGTGGAACCAGCTCACATCGAAAGTCACATGGGAACCTTAACCCCTCACGATTTTGCTCTTATGGTTACCTCCAAAACGCATCATGCTAGGGAGAGGTATCCATACCCTTATAAGGAGTGTTTCGTTCTCCTCTCTAACCGATATGGGATATCACAATCCACCCTCATTAAGGGACCCAACGTCCTCACTGGAACACCAATCTGACACCCGATTCTGATACCATCTGTAACAGCCCGAACAGCTACTAGCACGATATTGTCCGCTTTGGGGCCCATCTATTCACCCAGCTCACATCGAAACTCACACAAGAACCTTAACTCCTCACGATTTTTCTCTTGAGGTTACCCCCAAAATGAGTTGTGCTAGTGAGAGGTATCCATACCCTTATAATGAGTGCTTCGTTCTCATCTCCAACAATGTGGGATATCACATTTGATGACCTAAATAGCCAATCCCAAAGGTTCTAAAATGTAAAAAAGTCATCCATTTTGAAGGGCACTTAAATTTCAGGAGGCATTTCAAACTTTGGACAACTGTGTATATTAAATTGCAATAAAAACCTATAAATATCATAAAAATAATATTTTCACCCATAAAAATAATGTTAATAATTTTTTAAATTAATTTTAAATGGATAGAGAATGAAAAATCGATAAAAAGGGTTAAAAATCAATGAAAACAAAGTTAAAACATGAAAAATAGGAGAAAATTAAGAATATAGGGCATTTTGATCATTTTAACCTGAGGGACAGGACACCTTTCCATCTCATTTGTTGCTTAGCAAAGGATAGGCTTCCTATCCCTCGCTTGATTTCGATAATAAAAAAGGCTTTCTTTTTCATTTTTTGGCCAAACCTACATACTTTTCAACTTTTGAGCTTCAGTTCTGATTTTTCCTTTCGTTCTCTCTCATTCGATGTCTGATTCATGAGCCATTTATGCCTACAGACTCCTAGAAGCGAGGCACACTTTAGGGAGCATAGCTTTTGTACCATATTTACTTTTTTCTTTCCATCTTCTCCAAGTAAGTATAATTTAATTCTTTTATTATTTTCTTCATTTTCCCTTAAGTTAAAACATGGTTTAGGTGAGAAAACTTCAGTTTTAGGCATGATGGATGCAAGCTATAATGACCATACTAGTCTATTCATATTCCTATTACTTATTTTAATTTTCATTAATAAATAATACTTGATATAAGAATAATAATCTATTTGTCCATCCTGCTATATCATATTGAGTCATCTATTATATAAATAGATATTCTAGACCAATTATATAAGTCCAAATATGTTACATTATATTTGTACTATGTGTTATTAATTACAAAATTTGCTAATTACATTACTACTTGTAAGGTACAATACATTTTAACCAAAAGATAACAAAAAGACAATTCATACATCAAAATTGTTCTTCCTAATTTAATGTTGGCTTCTGAAGTTGTTGGCTTTGTCCCTGAAGAAAAGATATATCCTGCGAATCTACACGGATAAACACCCGTGCTAAGCTATACAGCTTAGTGGGGAACAAAACAATATGTTGATAACCACTCACAGTGGTTATCATAAAGCATGCAACAACAATACCAAAGAAAAAACATTCATCTCAGCAATAACCCTTACTAAGTATATATAATTGGAGTGATTTATAACAGCATTAAATGTATCATTCATGTATAATGATAAAATATAAAATTATTCATTCAATAACATTATTAGACATACTGTTATTTGTTATGAGAACTGCCTGCTAAAATCCTGTAGGTTTGGATAACAGGTGTTGTGGATACCCGAAGGTATCAAACATATAAATATCCGAAGGTATTAAATCTGTGGACCCAACTGGGATCAAAACTACGTTAGAGTTTAACGGTTACATGCATCGCATACATGAGAGGAATTTTAAATTTTTTCAACCATAAGGTTTGATCTTGCCATGATTATACAATATAACTATATGAGAATAAGAAAAATCACCTCTAATTTTTGTTGAACAGTTGATTTTACTTCGCATCGGGTTGTCGCAAACCACAGTGTCCAAAATCGAACACCTCCAATGAGTAATCCACACTTCAGAGGGATAAATTGAACTAAAAAATTGGTATTTTTCAAGGGCTGGCGGAAATCCAAGAGGCTAGCAATAGAATTGGCGCAGAAGATAGAGAGAGAAATATATATGAGAAAAGACTTTCTTTTATGTTTTAACATTTAACTCTTATCCTCATCAGTTAGACTTTTTAATTCAAATTAAAACTCTAACTTTTAAATGAGATAAGACTCTTTAAAATTGCTGGAGAATTATTAATTGGGCCTCTGGGCTTATATAAATCAAAATTAAATCTTTTCATAAAACACTATGCATAAAATCCACAAACTAGGCCCTTTGTGCATCTAATTGGATTTAAATACCCAAATGGATTCCAAATCCAACCAAATTAAATATGTGAGTTCCATAACACTTATGTAACATATATAAATTAATTTGGTCCAAGAAAAAGCCCTCTAAGCCCTTCTGTATTGAGTTGGCGTGTGGCCCTCTTCTAGAGGGCTTCCGCCAACTTCTTCATTCCTTTGGCCCTTTATAATTTCTCCAATGGACCTATTAATTATTATATCAGTCCTATAACACTTATAGTAGTATTATAACACTTATAAGACAATAATAATTAATCATAAAATACATTATTTCAATTAGGTCCAATTTACAGAATATTTCTCAAAAGTTCCGCGGATAATTTTTCTTGATCATAATTAATTAAACTCTTTAATTAATTATTATCTTATTCACTTCTCTACCTTCATAATAATATCAAATATTATTATCCTTGTTATTTTACCATTTTACCCTTTTCTCGATATGTGTGTGACCTATTGGGTTCCTGTCCATGTTGGCAGTATAAAATGTAATTGTGAATTCTATTCAAAACTCACATGATTTAAACTCCTTTAAATCATTTTATCAATCTCCATTGATATTTTTATACATCATTATACAAGTCATGATTAGCCCCTAGCTAGGCATCATGACTACCCAAATGTTAGGAAAGTCATGTGGTTTGACTGTACCCTTCCATAGAACAGTTACCTTGCAATTACTCCTTTCACCAAACTTATCTCAATTAGATTCTGAGTATGGATTTCTGTCAACTCATATAAATCTAATTATGTATGTTCTAATAATTTAACCATTGTTCCCAAAATGCCCCCATGGATCTCTATCCATCTTGGCAATTTACTCTGGCTAGAGATTCACTGAATAAGGTAATTACAGAAACATACGAGATAACTTCCCTTATTAAATCTGGGATGGTGAATCCTTTGTTAATCACTCAAATACCTTCAAGTAGGTCATGATATACCCAACCTCCTAACTATGTTCACTCCCAGTTGGAAGTAAGCAGTTATGGAGTCAAAACATACCACTTGCTACTTAAGATAACTTTGGTGATCTCAAGTCTAAGGATACTTACACCACTGCTATGAATAGATTCCTCACTGACATAGATTTAATATCCATGTGAGGATTCTCTATGCAGGTCTCCAATGAACTTGTTCTTCTAACAAGCATCCACATGTTAGCTTTGATTATCACCCATAATTACAGTTATGAGAACCACTGCTTGAACCATTCAAGAAGCATAACATGTGCTAGTCTGTCCGAATTAACAATGTCCTGTCTTGTTAATTCTTTGACTAGGGATATTTAGATATTAACACATTTGCATGCAATATACATCTCATATCATGAACACTTTCGTGATTGTCTTTGCACTATGTTTATAATATCTAGGACTTCATTTATTAATTTAAGTTTTACAAACTCATGTATTTAAACATAGCATTAATAAATGAATAATGCCTTTTATTAAGAATATAAAGTCATACATATGAAAAACATCCCTATTACATGGGCTCTAGGGCATACTCTCTAACAATCTCCCACTTGCACTAGAGCCAATCACACATACATCTCAAACCCATGCTATTTATATGGTGATCGAGCTTAAACTAGGAAAGTGCCTTAGTAAGGGGATCCGCCACATTGTCATCTGTGGGAATCCTTTCTATTTTCACATAATTTCTTGCTATAATCTCCCTTATGAGATGGTAGCGTCTGAGAACATGCTTGGATCGCTGATGAGACCGTGGTTCCTTTGCTTGTGCAATGGCTCCATTGTTGTCACAATATAAAGGTATTGGATCAACAATGCTAGGCACCACTCCTAGTTCAGTTATGAACTTTCTGATCCAAACCGCTTCTTTGGTTGTTTCCGAAGCAGCAATGTACTCAGCTTCCATTGCGAAATCAGCAATTGTTTCCTGTTTGGAACTCTTCCAACTAACTGCTCCTCCTCCCATTATGAACACAAAACCAGACTGTGATTTACAGTCATCTTTGTCAGATTGGAAGCTGGCATCAGTATACCTATTTACTTCCAAACTGCCCTCTCCATATACCAAAAACATATCCTTAGTCCTTCTCAAGTACTTAAGGATATTCTTGACAGCTGCCCAGTGTTCCTCTCCAAAATTGGATTGGAATTTACTTGTGACACTCAAAGCAAATGATACATCTGAACGTGTACATAACATAGCATACATAATAGAACCAATTGCAGATGTATATGGTATTCTATTCATGCTCTCTCTATCTTCTAGTGTATGCGGACACATAGACTTAGAAAGGTATTTCCCATGCACCATGGGTATAAACCCTTTCTTAGAGAGATCCATATTGAACTTCTTCAATACTTTATCTATGTATGTACTCTGAGAAAGACCTAGCAGCCTATTGGATCTATCTCTATAGATCCTTATTCCCAGAATATAGAATGCTTCTCCAAGGTCTTTCATGGAGAAATGCTTGGATAACCAAATTTTAACTGATTGGAGAAGAGAAATGTCATTTCCCATGATCAATATGTCATCCACATATAGAACTAGAAAGACAATTGCACTCCCACTGACCCTTTTATATACACAAGGTTCATCTTCATTCTGTGAGAAACCAAACTCTTTGATTGTCTCATTGAATCGTATGTTCCAACTCCTAGAAGCTTGCTTCAATCCATAAATAGATCTTTGAAGCTTGCATACCTTTTCGCCATTTCCAGATGTGAACCCTTCTGGTTGTGTCATATACACATCCTCATTCAGATTTCCATTTAGGAAAGCTGTTTTCACATCCATTTGCCAAATCTCATAATCATAATGAGCTGCAATGGCTAAAAGTATTCTTATAGACTTAAGCATCGCAACAGGAGAAAAAGTTTCATCATAGTCAATACCTTCTTTTTGACGATAACCTTTTGCTACTAAGCGAGCTTTGTAGGTAACAACATTACCTTCCATGTCGGTCTTCTTTTTGAAGACCCATTTGCACCCTATAGGTTTTATCCCTTCAGGTGGTTGAGTTAAAGTCCATACTTTATTCTCATACATGGAGTCCATTTTAGACTGCATAGCCTTAAGCCATAAATCACGTTCTGAACTGTTCAAAACTTCTTGATAGCTTGTAGGCTCATTGTCCTCTACTACAGTTATGCCTCTATCCGAATCTATGTGAAATCCATATCTCACAGGGATAGAACGCATCCTAGTAGACCTTCTAGGATTTTGTGTACAATCAGGTTCAACTGCAATCTCATCTTTATGAAATTCAGTTTCAGGTTCAATCGGTTGATCTATTTCTATTTGTGGGTCCTGAACTTCACCAAGTTCAATTTTACTCCCACTGTCCTCTCGTAGGAGAAACTCTTTTTCCAGGAAGACAGCATTCCTTGAAACAAACACCTTTTGTTCTAAGGGATTATAGAAGTAATATCCAAATGTTTCTTTTGGATATCCCACAAATAAACATTTGTCAGATTTAACATCCAGTTTGTCTGACATTGTCCTCTTCACATAAGCAGGACAACCCCATACTTTCATATGAGAAAGCGTGGGTTTCTTTTTATTCCACATCTCATATGGAGTAACATCAATCGATTTACTAGGAACTCTGTTTAACACATAAATAGTAGTTTCAAGTGCATATCCCCAAAAGGACTTATGCAAGTCTGCTCGGCTCATCATAGATCGAACCATATCTAATAGTGTTTGATTTCTCCTTTCAGATACACCATTGTGTTGTGGTGTATATGGAGGAGTCCATTAAGATAAAATCCCATTATCTCTAAGATAATCCTGAAACTCTTGGCTTAAGTATTCTCTACCTCGATCTGATCTAAGTGTTTTAATACTTTTACCAAGTTGTTTCTCTACTTCATTTCTGAACTCTTTGAACTTTTCAAATGCTTCAGATTTATATTTCATTAGATAGATATATCCAAACCTGGAATAATCATCAATGAAAGTAATGAAGTAGGAATAACCTCCTCTGGCATGTATAGTCATTGGGCCACATACATCTGAATGTATTAAGTCCAAAACCATTTTAGCTCATTCTCCTTTACCAATAAAGGGAGCTTTTGTCATTTTTCCCAATAAACAATATTCGCATGTATCAAATGATTCATAATCAAATGATCCCAAATCACCAAACTTGTGTGATTTGGTCATGCATTTTTCATTTATATGGCCTAAACGACAATGCCATAAATATGAGATATTTAGATTATCTTGTTTTATTCTCTTGGTATTCACATTATGCACTTCTTTAATTAAATCAAGAACAAATATACCATTCTCAATGATAGCTTTTGCATAAAACATATTGTTCTTGAAAATGAAACAACACTTGTCCTTTAAAGAAATATCATAATTATTTAACAAATAACTGAAAGAAATAATACTTTTGGATAAAGCTGGAACATAATAACAATTATTTAATTCCAATACTAATCCACTAGGAATAGGCAAATGATAAGTCCCCACAACTGTTGTAGAGATGTTTTGTCCAGTAGCTAACTGCAAACATATCTCTGCCTTTTCAACTCTTCTAATACTTCTAAGCCCCTGTAGATCATTACATAAGTGAGATCCACATCCGGTATCTAATACCCAAGATTGTTTAGAAGCAATAGAATAAGTATTAATTTCAATCATATGAATACCTGAAGTAGAAGCAACAGCTTGCTTCTTCTCCTTAAGAGAATCTAGATAGGCCTTGCAGTTACGCTTCCAATGACCATCTTTTCTATAACGGAAGCAAGTTCCTTTGGGATTCTCTTTCTTGGCAACCTTCTTCTTGGAAATCCCACCTCTCTTTGCCTTGGTCATCTTCTTTTTCTGCTTCTTGCCTTTAGCAGAAGTGACAACCAAGACACTTTTTGGATCATTCTTAAATGATCCATCAGCTGACTTGAGCATATTGATTAACTCAGGAGTACTCACTTGGATCTTGTTCATGTTGAAGTTAAGCACAAAAGGTGCATAACTTGGTGATAATAGTGAATTATATGATGTTTTTAGTGTGTTTTTAGGTATTCAATTAAGTTAATTTCGTTAATTAGGTTTAATTTGAGTTTAATTTGTTAGTTTTGTGTTTTTAGGGTTAATTATGTGTTTAGGTGTTTTTCAGGGTTAATTTGCATGAAAAAGGGCTTAAAGTGTAAAAAGTGCAAAGTTTTGGGCCAAAAGTATAAATTTGAGAAATTTGGTCGAGAAAACGAAGCTTCAGTCCCGAGCCTTGACACATGACCACATGAAGGCATTGAAGAAATTGAGACGTGGCCATGTGAAGAGAAATTGAAGAAGAACAAGTGAAGAAGCCGTGGCCACGTGATGAATTGCACAATGAAGATCCATGGCCACGTGAAGATCAAATGAAGAAATGAAAGGAAGAACGTGACCACGTGTGAGGGAAGGCATAACCCACACGTGGCCACGTGTGAAAGAAGTTTAAAGGAGCCATGGTCACGTGTAGAATTATACAAGTGGAACCGTGGCCATGTGATTCCAGAATTCCTATTTGCGAAGTTTTGTCGAGCTTCCTGTTTTGGCAGACTTTCCTGTTTTGAGCAGCTAGATTACTTTCAATTCAATTCTAAGAGTTTAGGAAGTAATTTAGATCTTATTTGGCCTATAAATAGCAAGCTAAAACACAGAAGAGTGGGGGGGGAATCCTTGAGATAAAACCTTAGAATTTAGCTTTACTTCTTTAGTTTGTTTTTAAGTTTTTATTAGTTTTCATTGTTTTTCTTCAAACCTTGTTTTAATCTTTAATGATGTTTAGGAAGTAGTTTTTCTTCTTTTGCTAATGGATTCTTGAAATCTTATATTTTCATTGTTATGACTTGTTTTGAGCTTAATTTCAATATCAGTTGATTATTTCTTGGTTTTAAGCATATTCTTATCTTTGATTGTGTTGAGATTGATTGTTGGTTTATTGAATAAATAACTAAAGATTGGTTTTGACATAGTTAATGATTTGCATGTTCTTGGGTTAACTCTTTAATGTTTATGCATGATTATTATCCGAAATATGAAATAATTATGTGTTAATTTTATTGGTTAATACTAAGAGAGGATGAACTAAGAATAGGTGAAAGTTAAATCTCTTGAGAAAGGCTTTAATAGACATCTAGGAGGATTAATTCAGACTTTTATGCCAAGTATTGAATTGTTCTGAATAAGGGAGTTTAATGCTTGGAATGATAATCTTGAATAAAGTTATCTGATTTTATTTATCTGAATTCTTCATAATCATTTGTGTTATTATTTGAATTTAAGTCATTGCAATGAAAGTTAAGGTGAATAGTTTCTTTAGCAAGAGAATTCCAGTTATTGTTTTGTTTTTAATTCATGTTTTAGCTTTTGTTTTGTTTAATTGTTTATTTTGTTTAATTTTTTCTTTTGAATCAAAAACATTTGGGAAACAATCTCGGATTAATTTAATTCATACATAGATATTATTCTTAGAAATCCATGTTCCCTTGGGTACGATATTTGGGATCTTAATCTATATTTCCCTATATTACTAGCCGATCTAGTACACTTGCTAGACATCTTAATATACCCATACATCTTCAATGCATGAGTAGCAGCTGAAGTGCCTTCCACCATTTTGCAGATAAAAAGAGCCCGAGCAATCTCATATTGCTCAATTCTAGCCTGAGAAGAATAAAGCTCCTCTAGATGCAAAACGATGGTTCTAGCATCCATCATCTCATGTTGCTTCTGAAGCTCTGAGGACATAGCACCCAGCATCAGACATGCTGCTGCTTCACTATCCTCCATGTATTTACGATAAATGCCTTTGATCTCATCAGTGGCATCATCTGATGGAAGTGGTTGTGGATCTTTATCCAAGACATAATGGATCTTTTCAGCCCTGAGAACAATTCTCACTTGCCTGATCCAGTCAGAATAGTTGTTGCTAACCAGCTTGTTATCCAAGATTGAACGTATATTAATGTTTGATGTGCTCATGATGATGACCTAGATGTGAAAAAGAAAAGATATGAGAGTATGTTCATATATATGTATGCATTAATAAGGTCTTTAATTAATACATTTACTCCCACATTTTATTGCGAATTAATAGCCTTCACTATATAATCCGAGAAAACCTGATGGTTTTCTTAGTGGGCCAATATCCAATCCTTGATATGTAATTTGACCTTGACTGTGGTCAACAAGCCAAATTCCATACCCTTGAAAGGTCAGTATCCATATACCAATTGTGTCTCTACACAACTATTGGATCATTAGGTTATCAACTCTTGATGCATGCATATCGTATATGCATTCCCTAATCTTGCCTCTAGAACCATTAGTCTTGACTGTGGTCAACAAACTAATGGGCTAGCTAAGATGACCCATTTAATAAGATTTGAACATATTCGATATAATGTGAGCTTGACTGTGGTCAACAATCCACACTATAAAGAACTCTTGTTCTCCTCAAATTAATGGAAGGCTTATATACTTTAGTATTTTTGAGGGTTTTATTTAATTAAGTCTCATCATACATGGTTGGCATACATTGGTATTCATCCTATATCTATCACATAAATATAAGCATACAAATGTGGTATAGTTATGGACTTTACTACATTGATTTCCCCGAGCCATAAGGGAAATCAAAAGGTCACACCTAGGTAGTATGCATGATTCAAACAAGGAAAATAATTACATTATCTTCAAGCTTGTTAGATCTCCATCCTGCCCATCTTGCTCCTTGATATTGGTCTCCATCTCTATTTCTAATTCTAATCTAAGTAATCTAATTACATATTAAAAATTGAAATGAAATACAAACCAAAAATAAGTGGCCGGGACATGATAGTCCTCATTGGGCCAAAACATGCATTATGCTCAATCACATCAGGCTTTGTCCATAACTAACCATTATGCCAATCATACACCCTTATATACATCTCTAAGGCATAAAGAAATGGATTACTAACTTTTTTTTAACCTTTGAAACTATATTTTGAGTTATTTTAATGATGTGATCAAATTAGGAAACTTTTTCCATTTTGGAAACTTTCATTTTAGGAAACCTTTTTGCATGAATGTGTTCTTGCCTTAATAATCAATCAAATTGATTATTAATTAATTATAAATTGATTATTTAATTAATTAATCATATTAAATAATTAAAAGAATCAATTTTGGGCTTAAAACAAGTGTAGGTTGAAACCCACAGAAGAAAAACCCTAAGTGTGTTCACACACAAACTAGTTTTGTGTCATTTGGACCATTTGGACCTTTTGGAATGAGCCAAACCCACTCCAGCCCTCAAAACCCATTAATAAACTTAATTAATGTTTATAATATTTAATTTAAATCAGCTCCTTAGGCCCACCAAGTCATTCACTAATTTAAACCAAGTCCGTAAACATAATTAAGCCCATTAAGTGGTTTTAATGAATTAAAATTAATCAAATTAATTTAAGGCCCAATTTAATTAATCCAATTAATTTAAAACACTTTAATATATCATATATATCAAATTTAAAAGATCAAAAGTCGTTATAATCAAGAACACATCAAGAACACACGAAGAACACCAATTTATCGAACTTTTCGACTAAACTAGTTTTCATGCAAAACTTGTTCGATTTTAATTTCATTCGATCCTACGGCTTAATATCACATATTAAACACATGAAATATCATCTAAATGATGTTTTAATGGATCCATAAGAAATCAAAATAGAACATCCCCTTAATTTACTTGGACTTCACGCAAAAAACCCTAATTTTGTGAGGGTTTCATGCCAAACCCTAAACCACTTTTCTTCAAAAATTTCGGTTTTGTTTTCACCAAATTTATTTGATCACAAATACATCCAGAAATCAATATTTCTCATTCATGAACAATTAAATCTCATATTTTAAAGTTCATGAAATAAATAACTCAAAATAAAATAAAATTTATTCCGCAGAATAATATAGAATTGTATATTCATGGCAAAACCTGGCTTTGATACCATGTTAGAGTTTAACGGTTACATGCATCGCATACATGAGCGAAATTTTAAATTTCTTCAACCATAAGGTTTGATCTTACCATGATTATACAATATAACTATATGAGAATAAGAAAAATCACCTTTGATTTTTGTTGAACAGTTGATTTTACTTCGCACCGGGTTGTCGCAAATCACAGTGTCCAAAATCGAACACCTCCAATGAGTAATCCACACTAGAGAGGGATAAATTGAACCAATAAATTGGTATTTTTCAAGGGCTAGCCGAAATCCAAGAGGCTAGCAATAGAATTGGCGCAGACGATAGAGAGAGAAATATATATGAGAAAAGACTTTCTTTTCTGTTTTAACACTTAACTCTTATCCTTATCAGTTAGACTTTTTAATTCAAATTAAAACTCTAAATTTTAAATGAGATAAGACTTTTTAAAATTGCTGGAGAATTATTAATTGGGACTCTGGGCTTAAATAAATCCAAATTAAATCTTTTCATAAAAGATTATGCACAAAATCCACAAACTAGGCCCTTTGTGAATCTAATTGGATTTAAATACCCAAATGGATTCCAAATCCAACCAAATTAAATATGTGAGTTCCATAACACTTATGTAACATATATAAATTAATTTGGTCCAAGAAAAAGCCCTCTAAGTCCTTCTGTATGGTGTTGGCGTGTGGCCCTCTTCTGGAGGGCTTCCGCCAACTTCTTCATTCCTTTGGCCCTTTATAATTTCTCCAATGGACCTATTAATTATTATATCAATCCTATAACACTTATAGTAGTATTATAATACTTATAAGATAATAATAATTAATCACAAAATACATTATTTCAATTAGGTCCAATTTACAGAACATTTCTCAAAAGTTCCGCGGATAATTTTTCTTGATCATAATTAATTAAACTCTTTAATTAATTATTATCTTATTCACTTCTCTACCTTCATAATAATATCAAATATTATTATCCTTGTTATTTTATAATTTTACCCTTTTTTCTATATGTGTGTGACCTATTGGGTTTCTGTCCATGTTGGCAGTATAAAATGTAATTGTGAATTCTATTCAAAACTCACATGATTTAAACTCCTTTAAATCATTTTATCAATATCCATTGATATTTTTATACATCATTATACAAGTCATGATTAGCCTCTAGCTAGGCATCATGACTACCCAAATGTCAGGAAAGTCATGTGGTTTGACTGTACCCTTCCATAGAACAGTTACCGTGCAATTACTCATTTCACCACACTTATCTCAATTAGATTTTGAGTATGGATTTTTGTCAACTCATATAAATCTAATTATGTATGTTCTAATAATTTAACCATTATTCCCAAAATGCCCCCATGGATCTCTATCCATCTTGGCAATTTACTCTGGCCAGAGATTCACTGAACAAGGTAATTACAGAAACATACGAGATAACTTCCCTTATTAAATCTGAGATGGTAAATCCTTTGTTAATCACTCAACTACCTTCAAGTAGATCATGATATACCCAACCTCCTAACTATGTTCACTCCTAGTTGGAAGTAAGCAGTTATGGAGTCAAAGCATACCACTTGCTACTTAAGATAACTTTGGTGATCTCAAGTCTAAGGATACTTGCACCACTGCTATGAAGAGATTCCTCACTGACATAGATTTAATATCCATGTGAGGAGTCTCTATGCAGGTCTCCAATGAACTTGTTCTTCTAACAAGTATCCACATGTTAGCTTTGATTATCACCCATAATCACAGTTATGAGTACCACTGCTTGAGCCATTCAAGAAGCATAACATGTGCTAGTCTGTCCGAATTAACAATGTCCTGTCTTGTTAATTCTATGACTAGGGATATTTAGATATTAACACATTTGCATGCAATAAACATCTCATATCATGAACACTTTCATGATTGTCTTTGCACTGTGTTTATAATATCTAGGACTTCGTTTATTAATTTAAGTTTTACAAACTCATGTATTTAAACATAGCATTAATAAATGAATAATGCCTTTTATTAAGAATATAAAGTCATACATATGAAAAACATCCCTATTACATGGGCTCTAGGGCATACTCTCTAACAAACTATGGTCCCAATATAGACATTGTAATGGGCTCAACACTGGATCGGTCGTGAATAGTACTTTTCGATAATGAATAGTGCTTTTCGAGCCAAATAGTACACCCAAAAAGTCAAAAATATTTTATTGGACCATCGTAATGTATTGGTCATGGTGAGTCCGGGGTTGAAATTTGAAGTGAAATCGTGGTCAAATGGGTCTTGAAAGGTCAAAAATAAGAAAAAGGTAGCGAGTCAATTTCCTTGGTAAGAAAGATGAATTGATTTTGCATAAATTTTTAAAAATAGTAAAAGAACTCCGAAAATTGTCAGATTTTGCACATCTACATGAATTTTTATGTAGAATATTTTAGTAATGAGAATTGAATTTTTCGGTAATACCAGCAGTTGTCGAATCGGATTGATAAGTTTGAATCAGGTCGATAACGAACCCAAAATTTACGTACCACCTATTTTTCATGTAACAAAAGTCATGAAATTATTTTTGGAGTGATTTGAAGGTTTTACGTTAGAGAATTTTAATTAGGCCTTAAATGGCCTAAATTGGGTCTTTAACTTTAATTGGGATAAGCCCATTTATTTGGCCCATCTTTAAGCCCATTAAGGGGGTTAAATAGCTGAAAAAATCTGAGAAAATTCCAAAAATTTTCAGCTCTCCCTCCTTCTCTCATCAAGGCCTAACCACTTCTATCTTCCCTCTCCCTTTGATTTCTCTTCAATCCACTTCAAATTTCACTTGTTTGCCAACATAAGAATGGAAGTCCCATCTCTTTATATAACTAAGGTAATCCCTATTAGCTGATTTGAGTAAAGGAAGTGGAGAAATCAAGTTAGGAAAAGAAAAGGGTTTAAGGTAAACTTTAAGGGATTAGTTGATTTAATTGATTTTTTAATGTTTTCTCATAGATTTTGAGGTGTAGAGTTCAGATATGAGCTCAATTTTTGCATTTAAGGACAAAAAAATAAGGTTTACTAAGCTTCTTTGGCCGGCCATGGTAGGTGAGGAAGAAGGAGAAAGATTGGCAAAGGATAAAGGTAGGAGAAAGGAGGTTTAGGCTTTCTAAATCAAGAAAAAATTGTAAGTGTCTAATAAATCTTTACATTTTCTATGATTTTGAATTTAATTCCTTTATGTAATTAGGGTAAAAATTGTTAAATTGGTTAAATGTTGTAATTGGTATGAGAAAAATGAAATTAGACCATGTAAAAGACTAATTGCATGATTAAATTAAGGAAGAAAATTTTTTAAGGATGTTTAGTATAGGTGGCTGAATTTATCTCTAAGGAAAATAAGTGAAATTTTACATGTAATTAATAAATAATGGTTCGAATTAACCCTAGGTATGATAATTAGTGCCTATGAATTTTTAAAGGATTGTTGGAATGAAATTTGGAAATTTTAAGTTTATATAATGTGTATATATATAGTAAAATTTATGAATTATTGTAAAACAATTTATGAAATAAGTGGAAAATGGTAGTAAATGTAAAATAATGCATATATGAATTTTTATAGAATTTATTGGAATTATTAGTATATTTTTGAAAAATAATAGTGAGTATGTATAGTGGAAAATAAAGAATTATTAATGAATAATTAAGTAAAAAAGTAAAAGCTAGTGAATTAATATGAAATTAATTCACGGTCAATAAAAAAGGAATAAAAAGTCAATCGACAAATTTTTCTGAAATTAAAAAGGTTAATAAAATAATTATTACTGTGCCCTTAGAAATAGTCAGACAGTAAAAACTAGTTAAAGATATAATTGGCTAACCATAGGAACATCTTTACCACGGTGCAAGTCACGGTGACTTGCTTTGCTATGGGTAGGATCTTTGATTTCCATAACTTTTTTGTAAAGTGAAAGTGTTAAGTGTAGTGCTCTATGGGAAATGGTTCATTGGGAATCATTTCTCTATTAGTGGTGGTCCATGGGGTCTACGTTTCGTTTATTCGGTCTGAAATTTTCTGCCGAGTCTGTACTAAGGGTATAATGCAAGTAAAATGCTAAAAATGTGAAAAGATAATGAGAAATGACAGTTAAAAGTGAAAAAGGACTGAAGTGAAAGAAAATGAAAGTTTAGGGGTAAAATAGTAATTTTCCCCAAAAATGTAGAAATTAAGCAAATTAATTAAGTATTGCTTAATTAAGGGTAAAATAGTCAAATAGTGGTTCAATTACTTAAAAATAAAGTTTTATTGTCGTCAGGGACTAAACTGAAATTTTTCATAAAAATATCAAAATAAGTATTAAATGACATAATGTATATTAATTGTGAGCTTAAAGACTAAAATTAAGTCAAATTGAATAATATTGTAAATAAATTAAATTTAATGTTTTAGTAAGCAAATAAATGGTTTTATGTGAATGTGCCAAAAATGGGTTAAGTTATGTTTGTAATTGTAAAAAATATATCGATTATTAGTCACCACTGAATATGTTTAGTGCTTACTACGTGCAGGTACTTAGAAGCAGGAGCAATAATACACTTTGCAAGACTTTTTTTAGATGTTTTTGCTATTAATATTTGGCATGTTTATAAAGTTAATATTTTGGATATCTAATAAGTGAACAAACTTTGTATTAATGAAGGATTATGATGATGAAATATGTTTGGTATATGTGTGATTTGGAATGGATGAATGTGATTGTTATATTATTGTATTGTTCCTCTGAGAGGCTATGTGAATTGTCTATTTTTAGGGGGCTAGTATCATGTACAACTATTATATTGCCAATATTTTATTAAGTGCATAGTGAATTAAACAGTTATAGGTTAATGATGAACTTCTAAGGAACTACTGGACTTAATTTATAAACCTAAGAAGTTAAAAGTAAGAAGACTAAGTTATAAGGAAAATAATTTTTTTAAAAAATTTTGGCCTATGACGTACCAGAGCAGTGATAGATGTGATAAGGGTGTTACATTTAGTGGTATCAGAGCAGTAGTTTAGATGGTTCAAAGATCGGAGTTGGTATTAATGCTTGATTTAAATTACATATATACATGCCAATTGTTATTTTGAGAAGGTGTTTTGAAATTAAAGTATTCTTGCTCCCTTCTGTTTTTTAGTAAAAATTTTTATAGTAAAAAGATGTCTGGAAAACAAAGCCATGAAGTGGGAGATAACAGGAGTGAGGCCTTTAGTAATGTTGGGCAACAAGAGGTCCCATAACAGCAGGTACCTCCACCAGTAGTGCCTCCTCTACCTCCTCCTCCTTCTCAGCTAGACTTTCTCAAATTAATGTCAGATTATATTCAGCACAGACTACAGACTGCCCAAGCCCAGGCACAGCCATCGATAGTACAAATTTAGCCACTTGCTCTGCCCAGAAGAAAACCTATATTGGAGCAGCTAAAAGGACTTAGGGCTGAAGACTTTTCTGGATGTGATCCCTTGACACCAGCAGCTACAGAGGAGTGTTTATAAAAGATCAAGAGATTATTTGAGATTATCCACTGTCCTCTAGAGGAGAAGTTTGAGGCTATAGTTGTATTACTCCAGGGACCAGCTTTTGTGTGGTGAGATTCAGTTAAAAGACATACTCCAGTAGACTGGCTGAATTGGGAATTTTTTGTTGACCAATTTGAGAAGAAATACATCGGGTTTGAGTATAAAATTGCTATGCACGATGCCTTATGGAGGTTGAAACAGGGTAATCATACAGTGGCATAATAAGATAAAGAGTTTGAGCACCTGAGTGCCTATCTGGATGAGGGCCAGGCTACAGAAGACATGTTAGCGGTTTGAGAGAGGGTTGCATACTGAGCTGAGGTAGATTATTTGGGCATTGAAGTGGCTATCAAATTGAAAGCCACTCAGGTTGAGCAAGCTGAGAGACAGTCCCGGTTCCAGCAAAAGAGAAAGCAGGGATAGAATAGTGGAAAGATAGGACAGGACAAGAAGCAAAAGGGTCAACAAACACCTCAGGGCCACCCACCAGTAGGCCGAGAACATGGTAGTGCCTCCCTTGGCAAGTCTACTGCTACTATAGCTTCTAGTGCACCCCTAGGCTAAGACAGTGGGTTAGCAGTACGGTGTGATCATTGTGGTAGGACATACCCTGGGGAGTGTAGGTTTTTGACAGGAGCTTGCTTTAAATGTGGGTCCAGAGACCACCAGATCAGAGACTTCCCTATGCTATAGAATACTTTAGCTGCACCACCAGCCTCTGGTACAGGGTCATCTGCATCCTGAGGATGCAGTAGGGAACCAACCCTAATACTACAGCCTCTAAACCAGCTAGTTAGTCATCATAGGGATAGAGACAAGTAGAGGGATAGACTTATGCTGTCAGGGCCCCGAGAAGTAAAGGATGCTCCCGATGTGAAGGTGGGTAAGTTTCTTCTGTTATCTGATTCTGTTTATGTATTGATTGATCCTGGTTCCACACACTTCTACATTAGCTCATAACTAGCACGGGGTAAAGCGATGAAAGAGGCATGCTTGGACCAGGATATCTTGGTGAGTAATCCTTTTTGGGGCATGTTATCTCTGTAGAGGGCATTAAAGTGGATCCTTCAAAGATTGATGCAATCCTTCAGTGGAAGCCACCCAAGAATGTGACTGAAGTGTGAAGTTTTTTGGGATTAGCTAGGTATTATAGGAGATTCATCAAGGGCTTCTTTACCATTACAATTCCCATGACACGGCTACTACAGAAGAACGTTAAATTTGTGTGGACTAATAGATGCCAAGAATGTTTTGAGAAGATTAAAACCATGTTGACAGAATCTTCTATCTTTACTCAACCTGAGTCAGGCAAGGACTTTGTGATCTATAGTGATGCCTTCAGGAATGGTTTAGGCTGTGTTTTGATGGAGGAAGGCAAGGTGATTGCTTATGCCTCCTGACAACTCAAAACACATGAGAAAAACTATCCTACTCATGATTTAGAGTTGGCAGCTATTGTCTTTGCA
Organism: Excoecaria agallocha; assembly: GCA_037975025.1. NCBI lineage: Eukaryota > Viridiplantae > Streptophyta > Magnoliopsida > Malpighiales > Euphorbiaceae > Excoecaria > Excoecaria agallocha. Next base: position 30,790,839 of record CM075822.1, on the reverse strand, counting down.
TTAAAGATTTGGAGGCACTATATGTATGGTGAGAAATGCTACATCTATTTGGATCACAAGAGTTTAAAGTATCTGCTTTACCCAAAAAGAAATTAACCTCAAATAAAGATGCTAGTTGGAGTTGATTAAAGACTATGAGTGTTATATCGACTACCATCCAGGAAAGGCTAATGTAGTAGCTAATGCACTAAGCAGAAAATTTATGTCAGGTAACATTAATGCTTTTAAGTGAATATGTATAAGATATTAATAAGTGTAAATGATTAATAGTGATCTTTGCAGCTCTTCGGGTAATGAATACCGGTTTGAGTTTGTTAGCAAATGGAGCTGTAATAGCTGAACTGCGAGTTAAACCAGACTTTAGGCATCAAGTGAAAGCAGCTAAGAAAGAAGATGATCGACTAATGGCTATTGCAAACAAGCTTCAGCATAGCAGTGAAAGTGAATACTCATTTTGTAATGATGGAAGTTTTTGTTATAAAGGAAGACTTTGTGTTCCCGCTTAGGAAGAATTGAAAAGAAATATACTAATAGAAGCACACCATAATAGCTATGCCATGCACCCTGGAATTAACAAGATATACTAGGACTTGAAAGCCTACTATTGGTGGCTAGGCATGAAGCATGATGTGACTGAATTTGTAAGTAAATGTCTGACATGTCAGTAGGTGAAAGCAGAGCATCAGGTTCCTTTGGGACTGCTTCATGCTCTTGTTATACCAGAGTGGAAATAGGATAAGGTGACCATAGATTTTGTGACTGGCTTACCTGTGACTTAGAGGAAGAACGATGCTATCTGGTTAATCATCGACCGCCTTACCAAATCAACTCATTTCTTACTAGTACGGATGGATTACTCCTTGTCCAGGCTGGCAGAGATCTATATTAGTGAGGTGGTTAGATTACATGGAGTGCCTATATCTATTATGTCTGACAGGGATCTCAGATTTACTTTCCATTTCTGAAAGAGTTTTCAGGATGCTCTGGGTACTAGACTTCACCTTAGCATAACATTTCACCCTCAAACTGATGACCAATCAGAGCGGGTGATTCAGATACTAGAAGATATGCCTAGATACTGTGTTCTTGAGTTTGGAATTGATTGGGAAAAATAATGGCCCTTAGCATAGTTTGCCTACAATAATAACTACCAACCGAGTCTGAAAAATGGCTCCTTTTGAAGCATTATATGGGAGGAAGTGCAGAACTCCTTTGTGCTGGACTGAACTAAGTGAGAAGAAGCTATTGGGTTCAGACTTTATTCGTGACTCTGAAGAAAAGGTCCAAATCATTAAAAGCAGATTGAAAGAAGCTATAGATTGTCAGAAGTCATATGCAGATCTAAAAAGGAGAGATATCGAGTTTCAGGTCGAAGACAAGGTTTTTTTGAAGGTATCTTTATGGAAAAAAGTAATGAGATTTGGAAAGAAAGGCAACTTAAGCCCTAGATTCATTGGTCCATATGAGATACTTCAGCGAGTGAGGCCTATAGGTTGAAGCTACCATCTGCCTTGGAAAAGATACATGATGTCTTTCATGTTTTTATGCTTCACATATACAAGTCTGATTCGAGCCATGTGATAGTGCCAGATAAGATTCAGGATCGGATTGACATGAGCTATGTAGAAAAGCCAGTGAAGATCTTAGCTAGGGAAACCCGACAGCTTAGGAATAAGCGGATCCCATTGGTGAAGGTCCTGTGGCATCACCATAATGTCGAGGAAGCGATGTGGAAACCTGAAGCAACGATGAGACAACAGTATCCTTTACTCTTTAGTTCAGGTAAATTTCAAGGATGACATGTAATGGCCATAATACCGGGTCATCCGTGAATAGTACTTTCTTGATGGTGAATAGTGCTTTTCGGGCCAAAAAGTACACCTGAAAGTCAAAAATATTTTATTGAACCATGGAAAAGTATTGGTCATGGTGAGTCCAGAGTTGAAATTTAAAGTGAAACTGAGGTCAAATAGGCCTCGAAAGGTCAAAAATACAAAAAATGTAGCTAGTCAATTTCCTTAGTAGGGAATGTGACTTGGTTTTGCATAAATTTTTAAAAATAGTAAATGAACTTTGAAAATTGTCAGATTTTGCATGTCTGCATGAATTTTTATGTAGAATATTTTAGTAATGAGAATGGAATTTTTCGATCATACCGGTAGTTGTCGAATCGGACTGATAAATTTGAATCGGATCAATAACGAACTCCAATTGTGTTGAAAATTTACGTACTATCTATTTTTTATGTGATCAAAGTGATGAAATAATTTTTGGAGTGATTTTAAGGTTTGAAGTGGGAGAATTTTAATTGGCCCTTAAGTTGCCTAAAATGGGCCTTTAACTTTAATTGGGCTAAGCCCATTTATTTGGCCCATCTTTCAGCCCATTAAGGGGGTTTAAATAGCTGGAAACATTTGAGAAAATTTCAAAAATTTCCAGCTCTCCTTCCTTCTCTCATCAAGGCCGAACCACTTCTCTCTTCCATCTCCCTTTGATTTCTCTTCAATCCACTTCAAATTTCACTTGTCTCCCAACATAAGAATGGAAGTTCCATCTCTCAATATCACTAAAGTAGTCCCTATTAGCTGATTTGAGCAAAGGAAGTGGAGAAATCAAGTTAAAAAAATAAAAGGGTTTAAGGTAAACTTTAAGGGATTAGTTGATTTAATTGATTCTTTAATGTTTTCTCATAGATTTTGAGGTGTAGAGTTTAGATATGAGCTAAATTTTTGCATTTGAGGACAAAAAAAAGGTTTACTAAGCTTCTTTGGCTGGCTATGGTAAGTGAGGAAGAATGAGAAAGATTGGCAAAGGATAAAGGCAAGGGAAATGAGATTTAGGCTTCCTAAAGCAAGGAAATATTGTAAGTGACTAAGAAATCTTTACATTTTCTATGATTTTGAATTTAATTCCTTTATGCAATTAGGGTAAAAATTGTTAAATTGATTAAATGTTGTAATTGGTGTGAGGAAAATGAAATTAGACCATGTAAAAGACTAATTGAATGATTAAATTAAGGAAGGAAATTTTTTTAAAGGTATTTAGTATAGGTGGCCGAATTTATCTCTAAGGAACATTAGTGGAATTTTGCATGTAGTTAATAAATAATGGTTCGAATTAACCCTAGGTATGATAATTAGTGCCTATGATTTTTTTAAAAATTGTTGGAATGATTTTTAGAAATTTTGAGTTTATTTAATGTGTATGTATATAGTAAAATTTATGAATTATTGTAAAACAATTCATGAAATAAGTGAAAAATGGTAGTAAATAAAAAATAATGTATATATAAAATTTTATAGAATTATTATAATATTTTTGAAAAATAATAGTTAGTATGTATAATGAAAAATAATAAATTATTAATGAATAATTAAGTAAAAAAGTAAAAGCTAGTAAATTAATATGAAATTAATTCACAGTCAATGAAAAAAATAAAAAGTCAACCGACTACTTTTTCTGAAGTTAAAAAGGTTAATAAAATAATTATTACCATGCCCTTAGAAATAGTCAGGCAATAAAAACTAGTTAAGGATATAATTGGCTAGCCATAGGAACATCTTTACCGTGGTGCAAGTCATGGAGACTTGCTTTGCTACGGGTAGGATATTTAATCTCCATAGCTTCAGTGTAAAGTGAAAGTGTTAAGTGCAGTGCTCTATGGGAAATGATTTCTTAGGAATCATTTCTCTATTAGTTGTGGCCCATGGAATCCAAGTTTTGTGTATCCAGTTTGAGATTTTATGCCGGATCTGTATTAGGGGCATAATGCAAGTAAAATGCTAAAATTGTGAAAAGATAATGAGAAATGACAGTTAAAAGTGAAAAATGACTAAAGTGAAAGAAAATGAAAGTGTAGAAATTAAGCAAACTAATTAAGAACTGCTTAATTAAAGGTAAAATAGTTAATTAGTGGTTAAATTGCTTAAAAATGAAGTTTTATTGTCTTTAGGGACTAAACTGAAATTTTTCATAAAAATGTCAAAATAAGTATTAAATGACATAATGTATATTAATTGTGAGCTTAAAGACTAAAATTAAGTCAAATTGAATAATGTTGCAAATAAATTAAATTTAATGTTTTAGTAAGCAAATAAATGATTTTATGTGAATGTGCCAAAAATGGGTTGTTTAAGTTATGTTTGTAATTTTAGAAAATGTATCGATTATTAGTCATCATTGAGCATGTTTAGTGCTCAACACGTAGTTATTACTGCATGTAGGTACTCAAGATCGGGAGCAAGAATACACTTTGTAAGACTTTTTTAGATGTTTTTTCTATTAATATTTTGGCATGTATATAAAGTTAATATTTTGGATATATAATATGTGAACAAAAGTTGGATTAACGAGGGATTATGATTATGATTTATGTTTGGTATATATGTGATTTGGAATGGATGAATGTGATTGTTATAGTATTGTATTGTGCCTCTAAGAGGCTGTGTGAATTGTTTACTTTTCAGGGGGCTAATACCATGTACAGCCGTTATATTGCAAAAATTTTATTAAATGCATAGTGAATTGAACAGTTATAGGTTAATGACAGACTTCTAAAGAACTACTGGACTTAATTTATAAACCTAAGAAGTTAAAAGTAAGAAGACCAAGTTATAAGGAAAATATTTTTTTTTTAAAATTCTGGCTTATGACGTATTGGAACGGTGATTGGTGTGATAAGGGTATTACAAACATACTGTGGACCCAAAGGGTTAGGCTATAGCAACTATGACTGTAACCCTATAGGCATACCTATCTATCAACCACTAAGCTTTATGTGCAGGAAAAACAAATCATATCTCAAATATCATTAATTCCTATTAATGTATTTCAATATAAGATAGATTTACTCAAATTAATACAATATAGCTTTCAACTAACATAGTGTAACCAACAATCACCAATGAATAGTCATTATAGGGCATTCATATTCAAGTAACCACATATGTACATTAAGTACTATAATTTTGGCCTTCATATTTATTTTACAATTCATATGATTAAAGGGGTATATTTCTCTATACTTTAAGTTCAAGATGATTTACAGGGCTTAGGAAGAGTTTAGGTCTCATATGGAGTCTTAAAACTCCAAGTCTTGAAATTTAAGGGACAATTACTACTAAATCATGGTAACTATGACCTAAGTTAAGTAAAAAGGGTCACGATCATTACCAAAATCATTGTAACCATGACATAGGTTGCACTTCGGTTCTGGACTAAAGGCCAACTACCTCACGGTTACTAGTCCTAGGATGATAACCGTGATCTAAAGTTACAAGAAGGGGTGAAGGCTACTACCAATACCCTAGTAACCATGAGATGGGGTTGGTTTTAGTTCTGGACTAAAAACTAGACTACCTCATGGTTACTATCTAAAACCTTAAAACCCTGAGGTCCATTATGCCCTAACGGCAGATTTTCAATCTCAGATTCTAAGCCAATTTTGACCTATTAAACATCATTTTCAGCAAATATGTCCTCTACAAAGTTATGGGACTATGTCTCTAGTTTTCAAAACACTAAATATCACCTTATTATGACTTGTAAATCTTCATATATTCAAAGAGAACCATAGATTGGGCAACAGCCACAACCAGACTTCAACTCAAAATTTAACTATCAAGAAAATTAACTCAGATTCCGAGTTCTTCATATGAAATTGAGATATATGAGTCTAGTTTCACCTTTAATTGGAATTTCTCAATTATCACTACTATAACCCAAGATATTATCAATATAACACAAACTATTTTAGTGAACCCTAAGCATAATTTCTAATACTAAAAAATTCCATACACAAAAGGGGTTTCAACTCATTATAAGCTTCATTTTTCCACATAAAAAATATATATATAAATTAGAGACATGCTATTCACTTCCACAATACATGCACACTTAAATAATCCATGATAGTTCCTATACCTTTTTAAAGCTCTAAACTTTAACTTTACCCTTGTAGAGCCTCTTTCTCTTTCTTCTTGCTGCTTTCACCTTCTAAGAAAAGAAAATTCACCATGAATACATACATATCTTCTTTTAAATGAAATACTATACAAATCATGGAAAGCGAACAAGGCAAAATACCTAACAATTGAGCTAATAACTAAATCTTCTTTTTCTTTCTTATAAAAAAACCAGGAGAGAGAGATTTTAGGGTTAATAGAGGTTGAAGATGGCTGAAGAAATCATCCTTGCATGGCCAGCCACCTCTAAGAATATCTCTCTTCCTCTCTTTTTCTATTAGACCACTTGGCAATTTGTAGGACAAAATTGCTCAAAGGTCCTCATTTGCCCTTTATTCCTTCTTTTATCCCAAAACTAACCCTTCCATCTGATGGAATATGACATGACATATATATGATGACCACGCAGTGGAAAAATAATAAAATTGATCATACATACCATGCAATCTTAGGGTTTTAAAACTTACAACTTTAGATGCACTTCAAGATTTGATTTTGATGATGACCAGCAACTAAGAAGGATTTATTCACCTTAGATCTTCACCACCAATGCCAAAGGAATAGCCTTTACGCCACTCCTCTCTATGTTCACACACACAATTGCAAGGAAGGCTTAAAATTGAGAGTACAAGTTCTACGTGTAAATAATTGGCAATGGTAATGGATTGAAGCTACATGATCTGATCTTGTACTTCCTTTTGGTTGCTATTTCTGCCCAAGAACACAAGAGAACAAGGAAGAATCCTTTCCCCCTGTGAAATTCGGCCAAGAGTGTGAGAGAGAGTAATTCACACCTAGGGTTTTTTTTCTTTAGTTCATTTATATGTCTCTCTTATTTAGGTAAGTGTTAATTCTGAATTTAGCTAGTAAATTCAGCCTCCATCACTTCCTAATTAAGTGACATACCTTAACTCAAACTCCTTTAAATTTTAAATTCAAATTAATTCAAAATAAACATAAGATATTTAATCAAAACAAATCACTTAATTTAGGAAATAAGCATGTGCCAAAATTCTCATTGATTTTTATCTTAGAATTTCGGTCACTTTATCTCTTATTTAAGTTTTTTAATTTGATTCAAATTATTTTAGGCTTTAATACTCAATTAACATAATTAATACAAGATAATTAATTAATTGAAATTAAACCTTGTGGGCTGAATCTCTCTCTTTAATGGACCAAGGTCCATTTAGCAATTTTAATACCCATTACATACATTAATTTGACTTTAATTAAAAGCCCAAATTAATGTCCAATACTTTATTTAAATATTTTAAGCCCAATGCTTTGTGTGCGATCCTATAGGTCCATTTAATATTGGCAATGAATTAATAAATTAATCCAAAGGCTATATATACTTTCTAGCAAGATATTATAGCATTCCAAATTAAATAAAAATGCAAATGACATTTAGTGACCTAATGCAATTTTGTATAGTCCCTTACCCTTAAATATCAGAGTTAATATAAGGCATGGAACCAGTCATCCTTATATATACTATTTCCTTTCTTGATATTCCAGTGACACTAAACTCTCAGATAAATAATGATTACTCATTATTTCATCTCGGTATGGCCATACACTTCTTAGTTCACTGATCAAGTGGCCAATGATATTTTATCTCTTATCGAGAGGGGTAATCCCTTCACTTCTCTCATGCTCTCTAACATGAATCAATGTGTACCCAAGCATACCTATACTTGTCACTCTGTTACGAGCACGTTAGGTGTATGTCAAAGTACACAGTAATTCATAAAAAGTTTCATAGAGATTTTAGGTCTAAGAACTCCGATGCAAAACTTGCATATGAGAAACACTTATGACTTGTACCATATAATGTTCTCATGAATGGATTGAATCTAGATACCATGTTCTAAACATGTATCTATGATCTCTGATTGACACTCTTGTCCTTATGATCCGTAAGACAGAACTCATCTTATCAGAGAGAGCATACTAGTCTTAATTCATTTGTTATTCCTATAACAATGACTGACTAGGGATTTTTAGAATGAAGTCTCATTTGTTTCAAGGTCTTACAACTATGTGCCTCACACATGATAACTCAAACTGAAACTATATTCTTGGATAGTTCTATCAATTGATATGCACAAGAATACAATAGATAAAACAAATGCCTTATTTATTAACTAAAGTGTTTTATAACAATGCATTGGGGCTAGGGCTTACACTAACACCATCTTTCAAATAGGTCCTTATCTATCCATTTATAATTAATTGAACATACACAAGGTCTAAAATGGAAAAGACAAATTTACCTTTGTTTGTTAGGACATTTTCTTTCTAGATCCTATTCACAGTAATAGTCATAATCATACACAGTCAAGGCTACTTGTATTATTAATTAGTGAAAGATTCTCCTAGGGTATCATGAAAGGCATTACGACTTTCTCCCCCTTAAAGAATTTCATCCCCGAAATTCATACCTGTATTGAATATTTGTGGGTAATGAGCCCTCATGACTGCTTCAGGCTCCCATGTAGCTTCTTGTACACCATGGTGTTGCCACAACACTTAGACTAGGGGAATTTCTTTGTTTCTCAATTGTCTAACTTCTCTGGTCAAGATCATCTTAGGCTCTTCATCATACGTGTAGTCAAATCTGACACTAATATCTTGCAATGGCACAATATGTGACTCATCTGATTGATACCATTGAAGCATAGAAATATGAAAAATATTGTGTAGCTTTGATAACTCGCTGGGAAGATCCAATCTATATGCTACTGGTCTAACCCGCTCTAGAATTCTGTAAGGGCCTATAAATCTAAAATTGAGTTTCCCCTTTTCTTTTTCCAAATTGTAACACCTTTCTCCATGGGGATACTTTTAAGAACACTTCATCTCCAGCCTGATACTCAATGTCTTTTCTTTTTAAATCTGCATACGACTTCTATCAATCACTAGCTTCATTTAATCTTGTTTGACAAGTCGGATTTTCTCTTCAGTATCCTTTACAATTTTAGGAACCATAAATTTGCTTTTAGCTAGCTCTGTCTAGCAAGTGGGTGTTATACATTTTTGACCATAAAATGCCTCTTAAGGTGGTTATATCAATGCTAGTTTGATAGCCATTGTTGTACGCAAATTCCATCAAGGTCACATATTTATTCCAACTTTCAGAAAAGTCTGAAACACAGCCTTTTAACATATCCTCTAACACCTATATAATCCTTTCTAACTGCCCATCTGCTTAAGGGTGGAAAGAAATGCTAAGAAGAAGCTTTGTGCCTAAAGCTTGTTGTATACTTTTCCAAAATTCGAAAGTAAATCTTGGATCCCGATTTGAAATTATTGATATTTGTAACCCATGCAACCTAACAATTTGATCTATATATAACTTTAGCCAGTTTATCCATCGAGTAGGTGGATCAAACTTGTATAAAATGAGTCACTTTGTCAACCTATCTACTATGACCCATACAACATCATATTTCTTCTGAGTAGTGGGTAAACCTGTGACAAAGTCCATGGTAATATTATCCCACTTCCATTGAGAAATGGGAATGGGATTCAACAGTGTGAAGGAAGTTGGGCTCCGTTTTTACTTGTTGACATGTTAGGCATTTGGAGATGTATTCAATTATATATCTCTTCATTCCTGGCCACCAGAAAAACTATTTCAGATCTTGATATATCTTATTGCCACCAGGATGCATGGTGAAAATAGTGTTGTGGGCTTTTTGCAATGGGGCTCTTTTCAAATCTTTAACATCTGGAACACATAGTCAGTTTTGATAATAAAGAACACCATCGATTCTGATTGAATACTCTAATGGGCCCCCTTCATGCACTGATTGAGCCATTTGCTATAGCTTTTCATCACCTATCTATGCATCAATAATTGCCTGTCCTTAAGTTAAGTAAAGCTTGTAATTGAGATAACAAGGCTCCATCGGATGCAAATTTCCACTTACAATCTTGTAACAATAGGGTCGCTATCATCTTTCGACTCAATGCATCAACCACCATATTTTCCTTTCTCGGATGATAATCAACTATACAATTATAGTCTTTGAACAATTCAAGCCATTTGCGTTGCCTTAGATTGATATTTTTCTGTGTAAGCAGATATTTTAGGCTTTTATGAATCCATATAGATTCTGTATTTCTCGCCATATAAGTAATGTCGCCATATTTTCAAAGCAAAAATAACAACTGCCAGCTCTAGATCATGAGTGGGATAATTCTGTTCATGAGGTATTAACTGCCTTGATGCATAAGCCATTACTTTACCTTCCTGCATCAATACACATCCCAAGCCATTTTTTGAAGCATCACTCTATATGGAATATTCTTTACCTGATATTGGCTGTGTAAGAACTGGGAATTTAGTTAACATCTTCTTTAGCTAGCCAAAACTTGCTTCACAATAATCTGTTCATTCAAATTTAATCCCTTTTCGAAGCAACTTAGTCAGTAGGGAGGCAATGACTGAAAAGCCTTTTCACAAATCATCTATAATAACCAGCCAAACCTAAGAAAGTTCTGACTTTCGATACGTTTTGAGATGGCCTCCAATTAACAATATCTTTAATCTTTTTAGGGTCCACCCTAATGCCTTCTAAAGACATCATATGCCCAAGAAAGAGACTTCTTTTTAGCCAAAATTCATATTTACTCAGTTTAACATATAATTGCTTTTCTCGCAAGTTTGTAATACTATTCTCAGGTGTTCCACAATGCTCCACTTCATTATGAGAATATACCAGTATATTATCGATGAACACCACCACAAACTAGTTTAAATAGGGTTTAAACACCCATATTCATCAAATCCATAAAGGCTACTGGTGCATTAATCAACCCGAAAGGCATTACTAAGAATTCATAATGATAGTATCGAGATCTAAAAGCAGTCTTTGGAACATCTAACATCCTTGACCCCCAATTGATAATATCCAAACCACATATCAATTTTGGAAAACACCCCAATAACCCTTTAACTAGTCAAATAGATCTTCAATCCAAGGTAGTAGATACTTATTCTTCACCGTTACTTTGTTAAGCTGTCTATAGTCAATGCACATCCTCAAGGTGTCGTCTTTCTTCTTGACAAACAACACTGGTGTGTCCTAAGGTGGACACACTAGGCTTGATAAAGCCTTTATCCAATAGCTATTGCAAACTGGACTTTTATCTCTTTCAATTCAGATGGTTCCATTCTATATGGTGCTCTAGAAATAGGAGCAGTTCCCGGTAAATTTTTTATAGAAAATTCTACCTCTCTTTTAGGTGGCAATCTCGAAAATTCTTTGGGAAAAACATTAGAAAAATCATTGACTACTGGGATATCTTGAAGATTAACTGTCTCCCTTTTTGAATCAAGTACCAAAGCCAATAATGCTTCACATCATTTTCTAAGGAACCATTTTGCTTTCATGGCAAAAATAACATTGGCTAAGGGTTTATATTTAATACCCTGAATCAATGTCTCTTTTTCCCTGACATCCTTAACTACTACAGTTTTAGCTTACAATTCACCATGGCTTGGTATCTAGACAACCAATCCATACCCAAGATCACATCAAATTCATGAAAAGGCAAAATAATTAAATTAGTTGGAAACTCTCTCCCTTGAATCCTAATAGGCCAATTTCTATAGATTTCATTTATACATACACTGTGGCCCAAAGGACTGATTACAATATATCATAATTCAGGTGATTTACAACAAATACATTTTTACCTAAGTCCTCATTACAAACATATAAGTGTGTAGATCCTGGGTCTATAAGCACATGCACATCAGTGTCAAAGAGAGAGAATGTACCAGCTATGACCTTAGGAGCATTAACATTTTCTTAGGATTTCATGGCATAAGCTCTGGCAGGAGGTGTAGGAGCAAATGGTCGATCTACTATTTTAGAAACATTCTTAGACTGTGCTTTAAACTGACTAGATCCACCTTTGCCTTTACCACATCCTCTATCTGAAGGGGTGCATTGGAAGCTCCTTTGTTACTATGTTTACTGGAAGCTTGCTCTTGTCTCAAAGGATAATTCACCATAAGATGCTCGGTGTTGCCACATCTGAAGCAAGCACCGATGAGCATTCTCCAGGTGTCCTAATGTTGCCTAAAATGGTAGGTACATTCTGGAGCTTGGCCTCTTCCATGTCCTGTTGTAATATCCTTTCCAAATCTAGTGGAAGTGAAAGCTCCTTGTTGTCTACCTTCTAGGTGCAGGACACTTACCAGACTCAGCTGGCTGGTCCTTATGAGTCATTTTGGATCTTTTCCCATCTGAGGAACCACCCTGAGAGAAGTTTCTTCTTCTTTGCTCTTTTTCTTTTTTGGAATTCTCCTCTTTCTCACCCTGAATGGTTTCTTGCACCAACTGATAATAATCCACCGGGTGTAAAGAGATAGGTCCTATCAAATGCCTCCAGATCTGATCATTCAAACCCATTTTCAAATTATCGACATTTGAAAGTTTCAGTCAGCATGGGCTTTGGTGCATATTTCCTCAAGTGACTGAATTCGTTTCACATTCAGCCACTGACATACCCTTTGCTTTAAGTTCAAAACTGTTTCAACCTCTCATCCTTGAATGCTTTAGTCACATACCTCTTGTTAAATTCTGCCAAAAGAATTCCCAAGAGAGGGAATAAAGTAGCTAAGGTTGTGTCTAAACTAACTTCCACCAATCATAAGCTACTTCTGAAGTAAGGACACAACACAAGTCCCCCTTTTGATTGGTCGGGCACTGAATTTCTATAAATACCTGTTCTAATCTTTTGAGCCACACCTCATTTTTCTCATAGTCCTTCATGTAATGCGCAGAAACTCCTCTACACCATGCTTTTTAATCTTAGAAATAGGGGCTTTTGGTGCAGTCATTCTTTGTAAAATTTGAGCCATGTCCATAGGAAATTTTCATAGCACTTCCCTAGGCTCAGCAACAGATACAGCACCTTGGGTAGATGCAAAAGATTTAGGATAAGAAGGATTCGATAGCCCGGCTATATTACTTTCAACAAATTCATATACAACTTCAAGATTTCCCTCCATACTCGACTATATCAAAAGAAACATAGAGGCAATAATTATAAGCCAACACCAACAAGAATTCTATATCTACAGACCTTTAAATTCCTCTAGGCCAGAACCACCTAAACAAAGGCACTCTGATACAAAAATATAATGATCACAATAGTCTATCCATATTCCTGTTACTTATTTTAATTTCCATTAATAAATAATACTTGATATAAGAATAATAATCTATGTGTACATCCTGCTATATCATATTGAGTCATCTATTATATAAATAGATATTATAGACCAGTTATATAAGTCCAAATCTGTTACATATATTTATACTTGGTGTTATTAATTACAAAATTTGCTAATTACATTACTACTTGTAAGGTACAATACAGTTTAGCCAAAAGATAACAAATAGACAATTCATGCATCAACATTGTTCTTCCTAATTTAATGTTGGCTTTTGAAGTTGTTGGCTTTGTCCCTAAAGAAAAGTGTCTTAGCCTACCAAACCTTCGCGGGCTAAAACACCGACCCGTGCTAAATTATATAGCTTAGTGGGAAACATAACAATATGTTGATAACCATTCACAATGCTTATCACAAAGCATGCAACAACATTACCAAAAAAAAACATTCATCTCAGCAATAACCCTTACTAAGTATATATAATTGGAGTCATTTATAACAACATTAAATGTATCATTCATGTATAATGATAAAATATAAAATTAGTCATTCAATAACATTATTAGACATACTATTATTTTTTCTAAGAACTACCTGCTAAAATCCTATAGGTGTGGATAACGGCTGCTGTGGATATCCGAAGGTATCAAACATATAAATACCCAAAGGAATTAAATTTATGGACCCAACCAGGGTAAGAATTGTGGTCCCAATAAGGACATACTGTGGACCCAAAAATAGTAGTTGTGACTATAACCCTATAGGCATACCTATCTATCCACCATTAAGCTTTATGTTCAAGCAAAACAAATAATACCTCATATATCATTAATTCATATTAATGTATTTTAGTATAAGATAGATTAACACAAATTAATACAATATAGCTTTTAGCTAACATAGTGTAACCAATAATCACCAATGAATAGTCATTATCGGGCATTCATATTCAAGTAACCACATACGTACATTAAGTATTATAATTTTGGCCTTCATATTTCTTTTACAATTCATATGATTAAGGGGGTATATTACTCTATAATTTTAAGTTCAAGATGATTTACAAGGCTTAGGAAGAGTTCAGGTCTCATACGGAGTCTTAAAACTCCAAGTTTTGAAATTTAAGGGAGGGTCACGGTTACTACTAAAACATGGTAATTGTGACCTAAGTCAGGTAAAAAAGGTCACGGTCATTACCAAAAGAATGATAACCGTGACACTTCAATTCTGGACTAAAGGCCAACTACCTTACAGTTACTAGTCCTAGATGATAATCGTAATCTAAAGTTACGATAAGGGGTTACGATTACTACTAATACCCTAGTAACCATGAGATGGGGTTGGTTTCAGTTTTGGACTAAAAACTTAACTACCTCATGGTTACTATCTAAAACCTGGTAACCATAAGATCCATTCTGCCCCAACAGAAGATTTCAAATTGTGGATTCTAAGCTTATTTTAACCTGTTAAACATCATTTTCAGCAAATATGCCCTCTACAAAGTTAAGAGCCTATGTCTCTAGTTTCTAAAACATTAAAAATCACCTTATTCTAACCTATAAATCTTTAGCAATTCAAAGAATACCATAGATTTCTCTTTATAATTGGGTAACAGCCACAACCATAGTTCAACTTAAAATTTCATTATCAAGAAAATTAATTCAGATTTCAAGTTCTTCAATACAAAATGAAGATCTATGAGTCTAGTTTCACCTGTAATTATAATTTCTCAATTCTCACTACTATAACCCAAGATATCATCAATATAACACAAACTATTTCAGTGAAACCCTAAGTAGAATTTCTAATACTCAAAAATTCCATACACAAAAGGGGTTTCAACTCATAATAAGGTTCATTTTCCCACCGAAAAACATATATATACAAAACAAGAGACATGCTATTTACGTCCATAACACAAGCACACTCAAATAATCCATGATGGTTTCCATACCTTTTTAAAGCTCCAAACTTCAACTTCACCCTTGTAGAGCTTCTTTCCCTTTCTTCTTGCTACTTTCACCTTCTAAGAAAAAAAAATTCACCATGAATACATACATATCTTCTTTTAAATTAAATACTATACAAATCATGGAAAGAGGAAGAGGCCAAAATACCTAACAATTGAGCTAATAACTAGATCTTGTTTTTCTTTCTTACAAAAAAAATAGGAGAGATATATATAGAGAGAGACTTTGAGAGAGAGATTTTAGGCTAATAGAGGTTTAAGATGGCTGAAGAAATCAACCTTGCATGCCATCCAACTGTAAAAATATCTCTCTTCCTCTCTTCTTCTATTGGACCACTTGGCAATTTGTAGGAAAAAATTGCTCATAGGTCCTATCTCCCTCTTATTCTTTCTTTGCCCCATAACTTACCCTTTCATCTTTCAATTAGGTCCTTATCTATCCATTTACAATTAATTGAACATACACAGGGTCTAAAATGGAAAAGACAAATTTACCCTTGTTCGTTAGGGCAATTTTCTTATAGATTTTGATTCACAGTAACAATCATAATCATACATAGTCAAGGCTACTTATATTATTAATTAGTGAAAGATTCTCCTAGGGTATCATAAAGGGTATTACACAAGCACTCATTGTTGTATCAGTATTTAGTGTTATTTTGTTTCTTTAGTTTGAAAATAAGTAATGTCTTGTAATCTAAGTAACTTAGTGTAAATTGTCAAACCCTTTTTGCATGACACTGTATATAATACCTTATGTATAAGCACCTAAATCTATAACACTCTATTTTTAGGCAATAATGTATTGTAATCTTTGAATTTTTAGGTATATTTTTATTATTTTGCTATTAGACCAAGCATAAATAATTTGAATTTGTGTTGTTTGGCGGCCTTAATGGCTTATGGCTTGTTGTTTTGCTTTTAAATGTTATTTTTATGCAAGGAGGCAGTGTCATTCCTATCCGAAATGCTGCTTAATTTTTATCTTATTTTAATGTCTTCATAAAGCATTGATAATTGTGTTTTTTAGTAGCCTTAATGGCCTATGGGTTATTGTTTGCTTTTAAATGTGCTTTTTGTGCAGGGGACACTCACATTCCTAGCTGAAATGCCTCAAAATTTTTATCAAATTTTCTTTAAAAAATGAAATTAATTGGTGTATATGATAGCCTGTGTGTTTTTTAAATACATATTTTGTGCAGGGGTTTGTCTCGTTCCTACTTGAAAATGCTACCCAAATTTTATTTAATTTCTCTTAAAATGTGTAAGGCATTTTTTCCTCATTTTTTGTTCTCTATTGCTAAGATTATGCATACATTCATTGTGTAGATTATCTATCGATATTTAATTTAATATAATTTTGACATTTTGTCTTGCTTGTAATTTAAGTCAAAACACTAACATGTAATACTTTCACAGGATGCCTCGCAGGATACCACGTCCCCAGTCAACCCAACTAGTGCCAGCCTATATGACACCCTAGTAGGCTGCAAGATACTAAGCCTTGGGATAGATTCAGTATAGGGCCAAGTAGGTTCATATCCAGGCAATTCTTCGATGATTTTGAATTACTGAAGGATGCCCTTCTGAAAAACCTATTAGCCAATGTAGGCTAGATTGAGTTCTTTGCTCTAGATTATAGGATGTATCCAAACATGACAAGAGAGGTATTGGCTACTCTTTAGTATAGAGGGTATCAGTGGTCAAACACCTGAGAAGGAGCAGTATAGTTTAAAAGCCTTAAGGATACTGTTTAGTATCACCTGTCGAAGATTTGTAATGCCCATGGGGCTTTTCAGTGGTCCGTATATAGTTACATCACCTCGACTGATGGATAGAGATAGATAGAGCGCTCTGACATTGCCTAAAGCATTTTATAACTCAGATAAGGTGAAGAGTATGATGTTAGCTCTTCAGGTTTATAGATACTTGCAAAGAGTTTTATCTACCTCTTACGTTAAATGCATTGGGAGTTCAGGTAATGTTAATTCAGTAGATGTTACTAGCTTGTAGGGGATATAGGAAGGGCACTATATAAATATCACATATGAGATCATCTTGACGTTGACCAGGGTAAGCATTGTGCCAAGGACTCAGGTGTGTGTGGGAGGAGTTATCGCCAGATTACTGATATCCTTGGGGTTAAAGGATGACCATTTTGGAGATCATATCCTAGACAACATGCATATAAACCTACAGATGACCATTACTTTAACTATGGTGAAGCCTATAGATAGGTAAGAGGGCCAATATAGACTGCTCACAGTACCATAGATAGATACAGACTTGGCCTTGATCCCATAGTCCTAGATGTAGCAAATGACGAGGATGGATAGGGTCAGGCAGTAGATGAGGCACCAAAAAAGCCTCAGATACCTCCAGAGCAGCCATCTTAGCAGGATGGCCAGCCAGATGAGCCTCATAATGTACAGGAGTCGTAGGGGATAGACATTGACTTAGATTATGAGTTTGATGTCTATTTTGGTATAACGGGACCTCCTGGGTAGGTCACCCCAGATGTCAGTATGCCTTAGATATCCTATTAGGCACCAGAGGTCGCTAGCTATGAGGTTTCCCTATACGAGCATCCCGAAACATAATCTTTTTCAGCTCCTTCACCTTACAAACCCCTGAGGGCCTTCACATCGATTGTGCCTTCACCATCAGTTACACCATCTCCTACATATACACCTTTAGCTACTCTATCAAAGGACATCTTCAGGAGGTTAATAGCATTAAAGAAGACATGGAAGACTATACTTATAGTTTTACAATCTCTTTAGACCTTGCCAGTGGCTATCCAAACTTTACAAGTAGAGGTATAGAGCCTCACGAAAGATACGTAAGTTGTAGAGTACAAGTTTGATGAGTTCTTATAGGTAGTTGATGATTTTATTACCCAGCTTAGAGATCAAAACACTCGTATCAAGATAGTAGTGCCTGGGGCCAGACAGACTATGATCGAGACTAACGAAGAGTTAAAGAGATATGTTGCGTACATAAGAGGAAACTTGATGAAGTATTTAGAGAGCCACTCTAGATCAATTCGTGAGGTAGGGTAGGGATTAGAGAGACTGGTAGGCATGATAGCATATGTTTTGCAGCTATTGACATTAGTGATATCGGGCTTTTAGATTTATGTTTGAGTAAGCAGAAGAGCAGCCCACCTCCAGCATCTAAAGCCATAGCACCAAGCCGACCTCTCAGACCACCAGCTCATAAACCACCATTAGGGCTAGCCTACTGCAGAGCACCTGGACCAGGGCCATCATAGTGATATTTTTTATTTTGTATTCAGGGAGTTTTTCTTTTCCTTTGTTAAAAGTTTGGTGTACATAAATGGAGTTGTATATAATTTATTATGTTATGTTATTTTCATGTCTCATTTTACTTATTATGTTTGAAAATAAAAGAATGAGTAACGATGACATTTCATGAAATTAATAAGATGAACCACAAATAACCATGCCATGATAAGATATAGATAAAAAAGCAACAATTTAAAATAAAAAGGCCCAATTTCAATAAGCATCACTCTAATATTTAATGCTTCTCATAACAGGTGCCCCAAAACCCTCATTAGAGGACATATATCTCCATCCCCAAGTGGAGACGCCACAAGAAATTGCCTAAATAGGTTGAAATAAAAGAGAAGCATAGCCAAAGAGAAGTGCAGATATTTTCAGATTCTGAGAGAATTTTCTTTATATTTTGAGAAGGATCATTCACTATAGATTGGGTCCACCCTCACCATCTAATGGAGCATGAGATGCTTCGACCTGAACATATTAGAAGCTATAAGATTGATGTTGACAATAAAGAACTATTAGACAAGAGGCAAAAGTTTAATGATAATGTAGATCTTAGAAAGATGTAGAAAGAGGGTTAGCCACCCTATTAATGATGGTTTTCCCTATATTTGTGTTAATCTACATAGTGATGACATAGTCATTGAGAAACTTTACTAGAATAGGTTCAAGCATCTCAGTGACACCTCACATATGCATATTTGTCAGAAATTTCCCTAGTGGATAAACACATATTTACCAAAAATGTCCCCAATAGGGCATTACTTTTGGATGAAGTAATTAAATTTCCCAGAAAGGACAACCAATAGGTCAGCTAATGAATAACATTGGTCAAATACTACTCTAAGCACCTCACTTAATATTGCAAATCTACTCCAATTTCAACTAAATACAGCAAGCCATCTTGATTTTGCATGCCCCAGGCGCTAATAAGATGTATTCAAATAGCCTGACTCTACATACCTATAAACTAGTGCTAGTCAAATACTTTTCAAGAATTTGATTCTGCATGCTTCAGGTACTAATTAAATGCAATCAAGTCAATATGATCATGCATGCCCTAGGTGCTTATCAGAAAATACCTTTTTATCCTAATTCTGTAAACCTAGGTGCTAATTGGATAAGTGAAGACTCACCACCTTCAATGGAGCTAATCTTAAGCCGTCTTAATTCTGTATACCCTAAGCAATAATTAGATGCATTCAAATAACCTTATTTTACATACCCCAAGTACTAAATAGAGTTAATCAATTTATCCCAGTTCTGCATGCCCTATGTGCTAATCGAATAGTTAAACCAAGGTTAACATATCGAGAAGCTAACGATAACTACCTAACCATAAGACTCACTATCTCAAAAGGTACGTGTTTATCAACCAAGAGATTCGCTACCTCAGGTACTCATATTTTTCTTGTACCTTGAATTTTTTTTTATCACTTTGGTACTAGTACAATAGCTCCATAAAATTAAGGGTAACTAAAGACATTGTGACCTGAGGCAGCCTAGATCAGAGTTACTTGATGATGAGAAATAGCATATACAGATAATAGTGTAGAATCACAAAGCTCCCGATCATGAATTTCTCACTCTTTCTCAAAAACTTTTCATGATTTTCTAAGCATTTCCAAATGTTTCCAAATGTTTTAACAAAATGCACATAAAAACCTCGGTATTTGCTTTTAGTGGTGATAAACGGCCATCTATCACCTGAGGGGTGCCCGTCTGTGGGTTTCTCTCTCCTCGATTAAATTGTCATGTTAATAGCGTGTTAAACATGATTTCCTCCATTGTTGTCTATTTTAAAGCTTATTTTTTGTTCTTTTAATTATGTAAATGCATGTTTTATATGAATTAAATATGCAATTTGTTGTTATAACATATTTTGGTATGATTTAGATCATAAAAAATGCATGTTTAAGGCTAGAAATAGATTTTATGCAAGTTTTTGCATTTTTACCATAATTATGTAATTTGTAGTTTATCCAAAGGTGACATATGGGAGGACAACCTAGCAGACAGTCATTCATCACTTGACAGATGGGACATCCTCAAGCCTATCCCTTTATCCCATCCTTCACCTCCTTCAGTCTGTCCCTCACTTCCTTTAGCCCATCCCTAGGTATATTTTAAAGCATTTTTGCATTTGTTTTGCGTTTTTTAAGTCTTTACACCATTTATGTGTTCTTTATCATGTCTATGCATTATTTGACATGATTTCAGTATTGTATGACATGGTTCTGTACTTAAAATTATTTTGCAAAATTAGCTATGTAATTATTTTATTATGTTATCTCTTGAATACTAATGAATTTATTTTTAGTATGATTTTCTGAGTAATTGGTGTTTCCATGGCTTTTGGAGGGCTTATACTTTTTCATGGGAAGTCATGCTCCCGAGTTTATCACCTCTTTCAATCCCTAATCATATCAGTTACCTCATTTTATATATTTATTTTGTTTATTATTTTTTCATTATTTGTTATTTTTATTTTGGGATATATTATTTTTTTGAGGTTGTAATAGTTAGTAAAAACGGAATTTTGTGCACGATAAGATAAAAAGATACCAAAATATTTTATATTAAATCAATTAGATTTTTTTACAAAACATGGACCAATGTTCAATTTTCAACCTAAAATCCATAAGATGTAATAAAACATATTTGTCTAAATATGCATGAGGAAGCCAATTCCTTTAAATCAATTAATAGCCCATTTTATATATGTATATTGATCTTGTTCTATATTATTCTTTGGGATGATTTGCCTTTGTAATAATTTTTAAGTAGGACCTTATTTTAAGCATTTATTTACTTATTTTTATTGAATGGGATGTTTGCTTAAATTTTATCACCTGCATTATGTAAGAGATGATAGGGGATTAATTCTAAAGCTCAATTGTAAACCAACACATAACCAAAATGCCTAATAAGAGGAATGTCCCAAATGCCATTCTCTATTTGGGTATCAAAATGAGGTCGAGAATCAATTTTCAATATTCTATTAGGTGGTGACTCCATGACACCTGCCTCTTTGAGCCCACTAATAGATACCTTTATGGGTTGACCATCAGCAATAATTTGAATTTAATCATTTTTTATTGTAAAATGGCTAGTTTATCATAAAAATCAGCTTTTTTTAATCTTAAACCTAAAAGTGGGCCTCCAAGAACCAAATCAAAATCGAGCAGTGGCTTTAAAATCTATCATAGTAATATAATCCCCAAGGGGGAAACTACCTAGAATGAAAGACCAAATTTTTAGACAAATGGAAGAAAAGATAGAAATAATGGCTCAATTTTTATCGGCTGGAAAAAAGATCAATCTAGAGGATAGAGATTTAAAGAGTGAAGATATGTTTCCTCAAAGGTTTAAGATGCCTAATCTACCTAAGTTCAATGGCACTTTTGACCCATCTTCTCACATCAGGCAATATACCCTTATCATGAAGGGCACCACACTTACTAAAAGGTAAAAGGTTGAGTATATAAGCCTTAGTCTTACAAGCCCTACTATAGACTGGGGATAGGTTCACAAAAGAGTTTTTAAGGGTCATAATTATAGCATATTGATAAAGGTTACTTTAAAAGATCTTGAGTTGCTGCAACAAAAGCAGAATGAGTCCTTTCACAAGTATTTGATAAGGTAGAGGAATAGAGTAATAGAGATGAAAAGGAAGTCTAACATCACAATCAAATTAGGCTTTTCATTAGAAATGCTAGCTGAAAGATTGGAAATCCTTAAAGGATATTACCATTAAATCTGAGGGTGAATAATTGGCTAAGAAAGTAAATTTTATAAATTGTGAAAATTTTAGCTTTGGTCGCTAAGGGTACGGAAGTGCAACTGGTAAAGCTAATGGCATAGGTGTTACTAAAATGACAACTAAGGTGTCTGCTACTGAGAGCACTTAAAGGTATTATTCAAAATTGGGTAGGTGTTTGTCATGGGTACTTAATCAATTGATAAAGAAAGGGAAATTACAGCTATTATAAGTTAAACCTGCTAGAAGTCAAGGTCAGCCTAATCATCAGACTGATCAATGTTGCACCTATCATTTATTAGAGAGAATACCCTAGAGCCTATGTAATAGGGATGTATTTCATATGTATGAATTCATCTTCTTAATAAAAGGCATCATTCATTTATTAATGCTATGCTTAAATACATGAGTTTGTAAATCTTAAATTAATAAATGAAGTCCTAGATATTATAAACACAGTGCAAAGGAAATCATAAAGTGTTCATGATATGAGATGTCTATTGCATGCAAATGTGTTAATATCTAAATATCCCTAGTCATAGAATTAATAAGATAGGACATTGTAAATTCGGATAGACTAGCACATGTTATGCTTCTTGAATGGTTCAAACAGTGGTTCTCATAACTGTGATTATGGAAGATAATCAAAGCTAATATGTGGATGTTTGTTAGAAGAACAAGTTCATTAGAGACCTGCAAGAAGAATACTCGCAAGGATATTAAATCTATGTTAGTGAGGAATCTCTTCATA